>JBAMHX010000026.1:9289216-9317982 GCA_037177515.1 Pseudomugil tenellus
GTTGAGCTGAACAGCTGAGTTCAAATTAGATGAAATGATAGCAATTTGCAGATGATCTTTGCCAACATTCAACGGCTCCTTAATTAATCTTTAACTTGCACACATAATTAATTAATTTGTATGCTAAAACAGGGTTTTCCTGCTGAGAAAGTTAATTGTCAGGTTGGATGATTCACCTCCAGAGAATTTGTGCTGTGAATTAATGATTGAAACTTTTTTCTTCCACTTTCAATAATGCCTCTGAACAACTTAATTCAAATATCACGATGAACTGTCTTCATTAAGTATAAACAGATGCCATTAGTGTGCACCAGTGAACACCTCTGGTCACCAGTGGATTTGAAATGTTAAGTCGATGGGGATGTCGCTGGTTACATATAGCAATGGTGGAATGGCATTAAAATGAAAAGTTGCTCATTTTTTGTCTTAAGAAGTGTTTCTGCTGCCAGTAAAACTAAACATAATACCAACAGTAGCTCAATTATTAATATGAATTACAAGTTTTACTGCTACAAACCAAAATTCATAATAATTAGTTGTTTTTTTTGTTTTTGTTTTTTGTAAAGCAACTACTCACATTAATTTTTTTCTATTATTAGTCCAAATATTTTATTCTCAAAGAAAAGCACAAAAACAAGATGGTAAATCCTAACATACTGGGTTTAGTTACAATAAGCCAAATCCAAGATGAGTTAGCAGGTTTGCATGTTGCCATAAAGACATCTAACACTGAGATAATACCTGTCCTCGGCTCTACTTCATGTCTGTAGTTTTATGTTGGAATGTGCGGCTGCAGTGGTGTCCTGGGGGGGGCAGAATTATCTCCACCTATGCAGTGGAAACGCACTGTATCCAGGGTGTGCTATTTGTTATTATGGGCTTTATTAAAGAACATTAAGCAAAGTTAAATGTCTGGCTCCTGTGTATTGTTCTAAAATTGTTTTTCCTTTTGCTCTTCTCTGTCATGAGCATCCCATTCAGTTTGCATCTGGTTGTTATTGCGTTCATGTAAAACTAAAATATATCTGTATTGCAGTATATGATCATGCATTGCTACACACATATTGCTTATTGCAACTGTAACAGCTGTCATTTCCAGATTCTTGCCTCACACGTAACCTCTAAAAGACAATAAGACAAATATTTGAACCTTTTCTAATTATGTGCACCTGCCCTTTTAGAGCCTTTTAGTGGTGTCTGCACGGCCTTACTGTGTGAACATCGTTAGATATGTGCTGTTGTTCTCACTCAGCTGAATATGATTGTTCTCCTCAGGCTAAAGACCAGCCGACTGGACTCAATATATTTCCATTGTTTGAGCATTTCCCTAGAGGATCCTGACGGAACGGGAAAAAAAGATCATCCCCAAAAGATGTCACATCGTCAACAGCCTTTTTTCTTCGCTCGCTCCATCTGCTTTTCCTTCAGTTTTGTAAAGAAATGAACATCAGATTCTTTTTTCCTTTAAAATAATCATTACTTTTCCCCTAAAGGACTGGGTTGTACAGACTCTTTCTTTACACTTTGTTATTAAGTGCTTTGCTTATCTCACAATGCTGTAAAAATTTCAGTGCTAAATAATTTAGCGACTTCTCATTATCAGCTCCACTCCAGAGAAGAAAAGACACCTTATAACTTCATAAAAGGCAAGCAGGTGTCCTCGCTCTTTCATTGTCTCCCTTCACTGCTACAGAGAAATCAGTCTTTATTCTAATTAATGAGATGAGTTCATTACTGCTCTTGGGGTTAATGTGTTGTCCTACCACAGATTAGTGATGAGAGGTTTTAGTGTTGCCGGAGCATCCTAATTAGATCACAGTGGGTGCTGCCCGCTTGAAAAGATGAAATAATGAAAGTACTCACTCTTCTCAGCGGCAACTTGATTACCGCTCCATATCTATGCTCATTAAAGACCCTACACTCACCTGGATCGGGACACTGTGAAATTGATTCAATTATATGTGTCAATAAAACAGTAACAGCAGTTTTTCTGGAAGTTTGAGATGGAGGAAGCTGATCCACATGCAGAGGTTCAGTGGCCTAAAACTGCCCCCTGGAGGACAATTGGTGGTACTGCAAACAATTGAGAATTGGAGTCTTGCTGCGAGAGCTGGAGCAGTAATCACCAGACAAGAGGCAGGATAAACATTTCTAACACAAGATGGATGTGATAGAGAGGCAGTTGATATGGATGTAATGCAGTAGAAGACTACCACTCTAATATATTAAACTGATGCATTACCTAGACTGAGATGTATGTACTGAGATGCAATGCTGAAACAAAATTCATAAATGTTGTTTATTGCAATATCAGGTTATTCTGAAAGAATATAACTTATTTCATAATTGTCTCTAACATGACCTGTGGACTGTAAACCTGTCTCTTGCTGCTGAAATCAGCTGCAGACACTTGAATCCCTTTCATTGACCTTTTGCAGCTGTGTGTATAAATGTTCAGGCAGGTCATTGTGGTAATGCTACATAAAAGTGTTTTCTGTCTGAAAAGGGAAGCACAGATCTTTGTTTCATCTGCTATGTACTGGCACTGGGTTTTCACTAGCTGACAACTTCTTTACTGGTTTGATTCACTCAAGAAACTTCAACTTGCTCCATCTTTCTGGCAAATGCACAGACTGAGCTGTAGCATGTAGCTCCTCATCTTCCTCTGGGCCTGTTGGAGCCATACAGGGTTTGGAAGTTAAAATTTATCTCACTTATATGCAAATGTCTCACCCATATACTTGTTTTTATAATATTCAGAAGAGAATAACAAATTGTCAAGTCTCTTTAAGCACAGGTAGCATCACAACCTGTGTACTTGATTGGCCATCTGAAGGCATTTTATTATCTGTAATTAAAATCCATGAATCAGTTCTTCCAGTCATCCCAGCATTAAAATAAACCCACATTACTTCATTGCAGATTGCATTCCCCGACTGCATTATTGTCAGGTTAAACCGTCTTACACATGCACGGTTTGTATGTCTAAGTGTATCAATGTTTGTTTTATTTATTTTCCCAGTTCTACCAGTGATCCCATTGTTCTGTAACATTTCTTCATTTAGCCAGCTTCCATGTACAAATTTAGATATAATTTCTGTCTCTCGTCTTTCCTTGTGTTTGCTACCCATTAATCCTGCAGCTTCAAGGCTGTTCCCATCGTTCCCATGGTTAAGCCTCCAAAACGAGCCAAATCTCCATTGCTCCCAGTCCCACCCACTCATCTTGTTTTTCAAGCCCCTGCTTATTCTGTTCTTGTGGTATTTCCTAAGTGGATGATATGAAGAGCTATATATTACACTCCAACACCAAAAACTCTGAATGACTTTCATTTTGATGCCGAAGCTGTTGTCTTTGAGATATGCAGGGAAAAAAACAAGGATTAGGAGGATAATACTCATAATGTCTTCCTTCATTAATCTCTTCAGAGGAATACAAGATTCTCTAAATGCAAAGATGTCAGCACTGACATTTTACAGCCTTCATCGATGTGAACAAGGTTTTTTGCCACGTTACTCATCTTATTTGTCCCACATGCTCATTTTAAGGATCCTCCGTGTAAAGATTAGGCTGTGTCTGTGTAATATATTCTTATAAGCATAACGCTTACTGTTCCCAGCGGGCAACTCAAACTGCACCAAGGACAAACGCAAAAGGCAAATTTTGTCCTCATTACTTTAAGACGAAACTAGGAATCCTATGCCGTAGATGAGACATGATAAGCATCACATGAAGCAAATGTGGGAAAAGGAAGATGTTTGGCTGGAAGGATATCCTTGTCTGATCAGTTCAAATAAGACAACATGGTGTTCAGTGAATTCTGATCCACAAAAAGGCTTTAAATCAGCATTTTACTTAGCAGTTATTAAATGCTGTGTCCTCTTTTATATCCGCCTATAGATTTATATAGTAATAAAACTGCAAGAGGCAAAAAAAAGTTTTAAATTTTAATTCAAATACTATTTAATGTAATCACAATCAGATAGAATTACATGAAATTTATTTGAAGGTCAGAGTGGCAAAAGAACCACAGGAAGAAATGCATTCACAATTCTCATTACTTTCACAGCAAATAATGATGAACGAAATAAGAAATCTTGGATTTCCAAAGCACCCATTGACTGCCTAACAAATGGCAAAAAAAAAACATTGGTGTATAGTTAAGCTTAAGAACAAAATCAGTCCAATCGCTTCTCACAGAACCGTTCAAACATAAGACAATTAAAAGTACTGTAGTTCTTTTCTTCAATTCTTTCCCAAAGGAAGATTTTTTTTCTCTCAAACTCTTCTTCTAAAGTATGTGATTGATTGAACACGGTCATTCCCAAGGCTCTGATCCTGATCAAGGCTCCTTCTGCTGTCAAGTTTGTTTTCATGTCCATGCCTGCCAGAGTACTGTCGGGAGATTGCTATGCTTACTATGTGACAAACACTAAAGGTTTGCATAATATCGATCCCTGTTTACGTATTCCCTGTAGGCAAACTTTGCATCCTTTTTGTCGTGCGGGATCCGCCCGAAAGGCGCGTGATCATTGAAGCACGAGTCGAAGACCTCGTCGACTATTTTTTTCGCATCCTCTCGGCTGATTTTCCTGACAGCCAGAAAGGAGCGCAAGGCACGGCCGCGGACACACTCCTGTTCAAAGAAGACATGAGAGTTAGGTTTCAGATTGGAGCCACGAGGCGGAAATTAGCCCTTAGATGTCACTTCAGTCCAGCTTTAGTACCTGATGATGCTGCTTTAGGCCAAAGTTGAATCTAGAAACTTCATTGATAAAGGAGCAGTCTCCACTGAGGTTAGCTGCTCGTACCTGGAGACATCAGTTTAAAAATAAAAATAAATCTTGAAAAGGAGATTTTAAACAGAATCATCGCATTTGCTTAGAAAACACCAGAGTGAAAAGGATTGTTCCTCACCTCAGAACAAGCCAGATGTCTGAAATTGTTGAACCAGTCCACATGAGCTCGGCAGTGGTCAAAGGCATGAATGAGCTCATGTGTGACCACTCTGTTCATATGAGACTGCTGATGGATGTTGTTCTGACACAATACGATCTGGGAAGCAAATATAAGACGTCAAGACGTAGCGCAAACAGCATCTTCTCTTTTACCAGCAGCTTTCCTACCTACCTGAGAGGACGTTGCATCAAACCCACCGCTAACGGTCCCGTCACAGTCTTCACAGGAGAAGTGACGTTCTTTAAACACTTTACTGTGTACAGAAAGCAGAGGGAAAGAAAATGGGATGATAATATCATAGTTTGAGGCCTTTTAGTGGCAGTAATGCCAGGAAGACCATCATAATCCCATAAATGACCCTCTTCTGTGCAAATGTAAGGACAAAGACTAGTTTTAAATAACCTTTCTGGGGGAAAAAACATATCTAAAACAGAATATCTTTGGAAAGTTGCTACATTAATAAGTTAAAATCTCATGTTTTTGACCACTTATGTGCCAGTAAATGAGTCTTGTTCCTGATATAGTAATCAGGAGAAACACCGTGTACATCCCTATTTAAAAGCAACAATAATAAACAAATAAATACAAATAAGTAACCGTAGATACACGTGTGTTTGTTTACTATCCTATTAAATGATACGTACCATCCTGAGTTTTTCATGGCACTGAGGAGGAGTTTGGCATAGGGACCTGACAGTCAACAAGAGAAGAGTTAGCTTAATACAACTGCATTCATTCATTTTAACTAATGCTATGTGATGCTACCAATAGCGCTGTCATAAAATGCGGTCATTGCCTAAACATTCAAAGAAGAAACAGATGCGGAATAAATCCACTGCTGACATGACACTGAGTTATAAAAAAAAAAAAAAAAAAAAAAAAAAAAAAAAAAAAAAAAAAAAAAAAAAAAAAAGGTCATTTAACAAGCTTCCATACTCACTAGTTTCGATTGCGAATTGTAACATCACCTGACACTTGTGATTGAATGTGAATAAGCTCTGCTTGATTAATTTATTCTTGTACTTTTCCGTTTTTCTATCGGGAAATAGGTCGTATCCATATTCTTCTTGTTGTTGTTGTTTAGTCTGGTCCATTGTGCTAAATAGCTACCATCAGGTAATGCTAGCATACGTTCCCTGGTTAGCTAGCAAGAGAGGTCATTGCGCTGCTGTAGATCACGTGGTTATGTAGGTCATAGCAGTTCTTTAAAAAGACGGGGTAGAAATTGTATGTATATATTAGTCTTAATTTCTGAGATGAAAATAATCACTTTTATGAGTAAAATCAGTCAAATTAAAAGCAATTAAACGTTAAGTTTACCCCCCTCTTTTAATAAACGGTTTAGGTAGGGTACATTCCTCGGTAGTATAGTTGTGAAGATCGTCTATTAATGGGGATATAAAAGTCCAAAGGAAGCTTGTGAACCCAAATGGGAACTAATCTCTTATACACAGTCTAAGGAACCAACGCATTAAACAGTGGCGGTTTCCAAGACCTTTTTAGTGTTCGATAAGCTAAGAGTCAATTTAACACAAACCAGAGACCAAGCACTTTTTGTATATTTGTTTTAGGTTTGGTTTGTGACGTGAGTAGTTTGTAAACATAGACGATCTTTGTTTACGTACAACGTGCTAAACTCAAAGGCTTCTGGGAGTTCGCTGTCATGGCTTCGAACATAAACAGACCGCTGTAAATACAGACGCCTTTTCTTTTGTTGTTTTTTTTTTTTTATCTCTAGCAAACTTCAACTACATTTTACTTTTGAATTTAGGAAAATAAACAGCAGGTATTTTTTTTTAGTAAAAGTAGAATTTTAACTATTTTAGTTCACATTCTTTTCTAAATATTTGGCATATCCGCTAGCTACCTAGCTGCAACGTGATTCTCGTGTTTTCCTCAAGGCTTTCTGCTACCTGGACTTGAAGACGGAAGTTAACCAACAACTTTTACGAATTTGTCAAAAACAAATGTTTATTTCACAGGAAGTAAGATGTCTGGAGGAAACAAAGCCGTTGAGTTACAGCTTCAGATGAGACATAATGCGGAGGATCTGCACAGTTTCATGAAGGAGCTTGAGAGTTGGGAGTCAGACATCAAGAAGAAGGATGAGGACCTGAGGACAGGTGGTGCCCACGAGGTTCAGGTATTCCCCAGATACTGAAATAAAGATACTGATGATCCCTGGAGAAAAGTGGACTCCTAATCAAGAGTCAGCCACTTGTTGTCTTTGTGTTTTAGAAGAAACTTCCACCTGTGCGCAACAAAGACTACAAAACAAAAATGAGAGAAAAGAGGAAGAAGAAGCAGTTGACCGGTGATGGTGACACAAAAGAACAGGAGTCCAAAGAAGCTCCTCGAATAAAAGCATACGACTATAGATCATGGGACAAATTTGATGTGGTATCCAAAGTTTTATCAATAGTTTTTATCCCGTGCTTACCTTTACCTACAGTATACCTCCACTACAGTATATTTTGTTTTGTTTTCTTCTGGTGGCAGGACAAAGCTCTGGCAGAAATGGATAAGGAAGAATCTCACACTGAGTCAAATGAATCAGATTCAGAGGATGCTACGGTTAACCAAGAGAAAGCTCTGGTTGAAAAGGAAAAGGTAAAAAAAGAGAAAAACATGTTTAAAATAAGGAACTGTTTCAGCTTATGGATTATGCTTTCATGTGCAGGGTAACACATTTTTTAAAGATGGGAAGTATGATGATGCCATTGAGTGCTACACAACAGGGATGGAGGCTGATCCTTATAACCCCGTGCTTCCTACAAACAGAGCTACCTCCTTTTTTAGACTCAAAAAGTAAGCCTTTGTCTGACCACTTAGTTGCTTATTAGTAAAGAGATTAATTGCTCTCTAAACACATAATTCTGTGTTCTCTGTAGATATGCTGTAGCAGAGTCTGACTGCAACCTTGCAATCGCCATCGACAGCAACTACTTCAAAGCATATGCTCGAAGAGGAGCAGCTCGGTTTGCGCAGAAGAAATATGAATCTGCGTTAGAAGGTAGCAGACATTTCAAAATCTGTGTTCAACCAAAGCACCCAGAGATCACAGTGTCATTCTGCTTCATAACAGATTATGAGATGGTTCTAAAGCTTGATCCTGGAAATGTGGAAGCACAAAATGAAGTGAAGAAAATCAAAGAGGTTGGTGATTATTTTGGGTCTGGGTTTTTTTTTTTTTTTTGTTTGTTTTGTTTTCCTCATATTCAGCATCCTACTTATGTTCTGGATGGTTCAGGTCCTTGGACATCAGGTACATTCTGTCACTAGTGAAGCCACACAGGCAACGGAGGCTCCTGCAGTTGATCCTTATCAGCAGCAATTAGTGGAGGAACAGCAGAGAAAACAGGAAGCAGTCATGCATAAAGACAGAGTAAGTTGTTTCACAGTTACCTGAAGTCTTAGTTTCATTTGTTTCAGTGACAAACAAATGCTCGTTACCCTAATTCCTTGTGAAATGTCTTTCAGGGTAATGCTTATTTCAAAGAGGGGAAGTATGAAGCAGCTTTAGAGTGCTACTCCAAAGGTATGGAAGCGGATAGCATGAATGTCCTTCTACCTGCAAACCGAGCCATGGCATTCCTCAAGCTGGAGAAGTAGGGACACAAAAAATCTGGGCGACATAACCTGACTTTGTTTTTTTATTTATTACATATCACTTTTTCCTGCTGAAGGTATAATGAGGCAGAGGAGGACTGCACTAAGGCCATTTATCTGGACAACACTTACTCCAAGGCTTTTGCTCGCAGAGGCACAGCCAGAGTTGCTTTAGGAAAACTTGAGGAGGCCAGACAAGGTGACTAAACAGCAAAAAAAAGAAAAAACGTGTAGCAGATGTAGTGTTCCTTTTCTTGTACGTCTAATTTTTGGCACATTTTCATCTTCCAACTTTTTGTCACAGATTTTCTGCAGTTGTTAAAACTGGAACCAGGGAACAAGCAGGCCTTAAATGAACTCCAGAAACTCAATCTTGTATGTAAAAGATTAGTGTTCAAATAATATTTTTGCAGACTACTGCAATGGTTATTCCTTCCTCCAACTGCTATGGTATCCCACTTGTGTTAGGACATGAGTGCCAGCGGCCTTCTACAAACATATGAAAGCTCTCAGAGGAAAACAGTCCAGCCAATAGATAAACCAGAACATCTGCGGTCAGCTGTGAGTTGGAAACATTTTTTGTACTCAGCTTTTCCTGCTTTACCAAAAACCGTTTTATCATTCTTGTATTATTTTAAGTTGAAATATTTAACTTAAATCTAAAAACAGGCCTTCAGATACTTGAGAATTGACTGTTGCCATAGTGACTGTTACCATACCATGTAGTCCTCATCTTTCATGAGACGTCTTCTTCCTTCCTGCTGTCAGAAACCTTTGAGGAGGATAGAAATTGAGGAGATTAGCGGGAAGGTGATGGTTCCCGAGTTGGAGTCTGGTGGATCTAAGTCCTTAATTCAGGAAGCAGTGAAGGAGTCTGAGGACGGATCTTCTCCTCTTTCAACATCACCCAGCGCCAAGATGATCAAAATTGAGAACCAGGCAGATGAGTCCTTACATAGATCTGACATGTAAGCTGTCCTGTTGTACTTAAAACTCTTCACTTCTATCAGGTTATTACAGTTTTTGTTTGTACTTAACAGACAATCTGGACCACCACAGCAACAGGAAACCATCCATCCTTCTGAAATGACAAACACACCTTCCTTGAAAGAAACCGCTTTGCCTCCTCCACCTGTCAACAGCTTCCAGCTGGAGTCCGACCTCCGAAAGATTGGAAACCAACCTGAAGCGATTTATAGATATTTGAGGGTAAGATTAATATGATCCTAAGAGGAAAAGATCACATTAAAAACATGTAAATGAAACTAAATTCCTGAAGGATTTGAATGTTTGGCCTGAATATCTCATGCTTGTTTTTTTTGCTTCTTGTTTGCAGCAAATTGAGCCTGAGTCATACATCAGGATTTTTAACAACTCCCTGGAACCGAACGTCCTCAATCAGATCCTGACAACGCTGCACCAGTTCTATTTAACGTAAGCTCTTGAAGAAAGTTCTTAATTCATGCTGACGCCTTTTGGAAAAAGGCATCTTACATAAAGAAAGATCTTTAAAAGTTTGCGGCATAACGTGATGCATTAAATATATATTTTTGTATAGGAATGAACAACCAACCGTCACACTGAAAACTCTCAGCAATCTAGCAAATGTGAGGCGTTTTGACATGGCTGTTATGTTCATGTCGTCCCAGGAGAAAAAAGGTAGTCATTTCATTCATTATTCTCTCTGTTTTTCCACCCACACACTCCAGTATCGGAAGCATTTCTGGATCTTTTCTCTTCTATTCTTTAGTGCTTAAGGAGCTGTTTGACTTTCTTCTTCAAACCGAGCTGGACCCATCATCTGTGGCTGCTTTGCAGAAGAAGTACGGTGTGTGACGTTTGGAGCAGCGGGCAAATCTGAGCAAATTTAGATGTTCAAAGCCAACTAAATGATTTAGTTATGTAAACTATGTTCACCTTTATTCTTTTGCCCTCCATTGAATTGGACTGTTGGGCTTTCTTCCTTCCCTGATGTTTTGTTTGGTCTGGCATCTTCTACCCTGCTGTCTTCTCTTTTAGTGCTAAATCAGAAGCTGGAAATTTACACAAACTTGCCCCAAATTCAGATTTTGGTGCATTTGAATAATAATAACTGGAAAAGAAACTTAACAGTAACATAAACCTGTACAGAATCCTGATTTTTGTTGAACGATCACATTGAATTTTATTAAGTGAACTTATCAGCATCTACACTTTAAAAAACCGAGTCACGCAGAACGTGGAAAACACACTTAAAGTAAATCCAGAGGAAAACTATATGCACCAGAAGTTTTACTTTCCAGCTTCTCACCATCTTAAATGCAGTATGAAAAGAATGGATGCATCTGTGTGAGTACTTTTTGAATGTTCCTTTGTTAAAATGTGCCAGATAAATTACAGTATAACTTAGATTAGATTGGACTATGCAAGAGAATAAGTTAATGTCTACTAACACAGGTCCTGGTTACACTCTTTATCTAAACTACAAATAAAAATGTATTTTATAATTGTTGCGTGAGTTTGACGTTTCAGTATAATGCACAGTAGTTTGCGCTGGAATTCTCACTTAAAGTTGATATAACAGGTTATAATGTCAGAAATACATTTGGAGTCTTTTTGTCTTAAATATAAAACTCTATTTAAAGACGTGTTGCAGTTCCGCGTTGCAACCAACAGAGGGAACCAAAGTTCACCAAAGTAGTTTTCCTGCTAAAACCAGTTTATTTTGCTGGAAATATAATTCTCTTTGAGTGACATATCGCTCACCATAATTTTTGATGACATCATTTGGTTGGAAAGGAGAAATCATATTTACTCAATTTTGGATGCAAAATGACCAGTTCAACCAGCTGCTGCTGAAGGTTTCATTCATTCATTTCATGAAGGTTCGCTGGTCTGTCTCTCTCATAGGAACAAAATAAAAATCAAATTATAAAAGAAAAAAAAAGTTAGTTTATTTAATATAGATTGGCTCAAGTTACATTTACTTGAACATTTCCAGCTTGAATTTCAAAGATACAATCTGAGAATGTAAACAGCAGTATGTTTCTTCAACATCAGTATTATTTGTTCCACTAAACAGATTAAATAATCTCACACAACATATTACAGTGAAACCTTTTCAACATTTGCACAAATTACATACATTTTTCTAAACTAATCATGTGGATTTCTCATATAGAAATACATTGTATGAAAGAAAAATAGTTATTACTGGATGTAAGATGGTGCAGCCAAGTGAGAGTATTTCTGTATGTGCTGCTAAAGTGACGTTTCCTTTGAGTCCCTTGGCGGTCTGAAGGTCAGTATTTCTGTAAAAGTGTGACCTGTGAAAACAAAAGTGAGACAAGAAGTTTTCATTTTTGGTGTTTTAATGTCAGGTCCAGGTGCCTAAATCAGTAAAACGTGCTTCTTCAAAAAACCTCAAGACACATTGCAGACAAGAGCAAAATGAAAAAGTTGGAGTTGTTTGACTCTATGTAAGGATCGCACCTACGGATAGTAATGAATTTCAATAAGTAACATGTCCTCTTACGTTTCCACTGGTCCAGCGGCAGGTCTGTGTTGTCCATAGTCTGATCGTACAGCAGCGCCTCTGTCTCCTCCTCTACATCTCTGAACTCGCTGAAGAAGGGTAGTTCAAGGGCCTCTGATGCGCTCACTCTGCATTCAGGGTCCAGAAGCAGCATCTTTTCCAAGACGTTCACTGCTGCAGTGCACACACAGTTGCAGAATGATGCAACAAACAAACATGCAGAGTAGCAGTAAACAAACATTAGTGTGTACCATTCGAGCTGGCTTTAGAGAAAATGGAATGCAAATCTTTTTTCGGCACTCTTGCCAAGCTCCTGATGTAGTTTTTAGCCTGTTGGTGGAGAGCAGAGAGGGAAGATGGTGTGTTTAAGAGATTACTGAACAGTTTTTTAACAAAGCAAATTTGTGGTCTTACAAAGTATATTTAAAAAATCAAAATTTTCACATGATCATGAAGAATCTACAATCTCATTAAAGGTAAAATGTAAAGGAATGACTGCAATGATGTGAATGGACAGTAGCTCTGATTTATTAGAACCCCCCACCCCCCCGGTTAAAACTTACATCCTGGCTCTGTAGTTTTGCAACAAACTCAGGAGACGGAGTTCCTGTGATCTTCATGATTTCTCTGAGCTGATCCAAGTCTGACAGTTTTAGGAGTTAAGATTCTTGTGTAGATAAAAATGTGAGCTCTCTGTGTAACATGCAGCGATAAAGAGGGTGTAGAGAGAATTCATTTTAGCCACCAAGGGAATGAAAACAGAGTAAAATAGTTTACGTATCAATTAGACTATTTGATCAAACTTTTTTTTAAAGCCTCGCTTAACGTGATTATTTTATGCCAGCAGCATGTTTCAAGAGATTTATTTGACTCATTTTCTTGGTTCTCAGAAAGCAGGACCAGTTATAAAACAAGACTTGTCTATAACTTTGTAGTCTTATATACAATAGATATAAAAATCAGTCAAACCTACCAATTCAATATTTATAATTTTTTAAAAACTATTTTCAGATGATTCAGGGCTTCAAAAGAACCCCTATCCTCACTCTTTTAATCATCGGTTCTGGACACAGAACACTCAAGGATACGATCGTTTCCTTTGAACAGAGGCTTTCCAAGCAGCATTTCTGCCATGATACAGCCTGCCGACCAGATATCCACTGCAACACAAAGCCCAGCATCATCCTTTGCTGTCTTCTAAAACAGGTCTGAGTGGTGTCTGACGCTGTCATGGAGAATAAGACGTACCGGTTTGTGTGTAATGCATCCAGCTGAGGATAACCTCTGGGGCTCTGTACCAGCGTGTCACCACGTAACCTGTCATTTCAGTGTCGGCCTGCCTTGCCAAGCCAAAGTCAAGAATCTGAAGCAAAATGAAAGGTAGATATGTAAGAAGGAAGCAGAAGAATATAATGTAAAGTTCTTATTAAGACAGATTTACAGAGTGATGAGCTACCTTTAACTCACAGTCGGGGTTAATGGCTAAATTTCCAGGTTTAAGATCCTGTTGGGAAAGAAAAATGTCAGCATAAAACACTAACAGTATGAATCTTTAGGGTTCATCCTGTAAATCTATGTCCTGCAGATAAAACATCTAATCCGGAAACTTATGGGATTTCTGAATCGTCCTGTCTTGAAAGAACTGCACAAATCCTCACACAGACTTAGTAAAGCTGCTTGTGTGGGAAACGGAATGAATAGGAGCAAGTGTGAAAAAGAAATGCCTCCCCCCAAAAGCTCATAGTCTGAGAGGTCATAGTTCACGCACCCTGTGGATGATCCCTGCAGAGTGGATATACTGTGGAGAAAGAAAATATGCGGACATCATCAGCTCTGCTCTCACAAACACAATCTGTCGTTTGCAAGCTACAAAGTTCAGCTAACACCAGCGCAACATCCTGAGAACGGAGAGAAGTTCAGCACCCTTTTTTCTCTCTGATGATAAATGTTTGGACATCACATTTTGCTCTCTTCTACCTTTAGGCCTCTCAGCATCTGATAAACAAGGAACTGTATTCTGTCCTCTGACAACCTCTCCATCTTCATCAGCTTGCCGAGGTCCGTGCCCATGTATGGCATAACCAGGTAACTGTGGAAGTGAGAAGAGGTGACCAGGAGACAAAAAAAGCTTGTGGAAACACCAAAAAAAAAAAAGGGAAAAGTAGTACTTACAAGTCCCGGAATCGATCCAAGGAGATCTCGGCAGTGAAGACATCCAACAACCCAATTACCTAAGGAGGAGCCAATCAGGCAGGACGATTTAAAATAATCCGCTTTTGCAGCGATGATAAGGATGAAAAAGCACTCTTACATTTTCATGTTTCATATGCTTGAGGAGTCGCAGCTCTCTGTAGGCCCTTTTGGCAAAAAGCTTGGATTGGAAGGGCCGGTGGAGCTTCTTGATAGCCACCTGTGTTCCTGTTCGGCGGTCCCATGCTGAGCTAAAATACACATATATTATTTTCACACACTTTTGAGCAAACTGAATAAAGATTCCTCCTCTGGAATAAATATTCTACAAAGGAGCTCAAAGAATGTTTTTTTTTCTTAAATGTTATCAATCAAAAAGGACTTTTTTGTCCATGCTGTGGAAAAAGCGCACTTCTGTGATTAGAAACAACATCGAAGCACATTCTTAACTTTCCCTAAACAATAAGACTGGTTTGGGGTGAAGGGGGGTGTTCTTTGTTGTCCATCACCACATACACACAAACACACTCACACAAACAATGCAGAGGGTCCCTGCAGAGCCAGCTGTGCAGACACAACAGGCTAAAGTGAAAAGTGAGTAGTTAGACATATGGAAGGTAGAAAATTAAAGTAAAAGAGCCAGATTAAATCCCACCACAGCAGAACAAAAGGAAAATGTGGCCAATTTCATGACAGTTTCACTTGTCTTTTATATATTTTTTTGTTTTTTATGCTGCATGAAACCTTAAAAGTAGAATTTAGTGGATTTAACATAGAAAAATATGTAACTTCATTCCAGTAGATAGATAGATAGTTTGTTGTTCCTGTTTTCTCTAAAACTCACCACACAGTTCCATATGCACCCGTTCCAACCTGCTTCAAGTCCCGGTACCTCTCCGGTACATCCCAGACAGTTCTGTTTATCTCCTGCCGGTAGAAACCCGTCCTGGACCGCATAGCAAAGTCCATTCCCCACCGTCCAGACAAGGTCAGGGTGCAGGTCCGGTGAGAAGTTTCATCAGAAGAAATGAAACTTGGGAAGGAGAAGCCAGGGCGTAGTGTGTTCCTGCACTAAATTCCTCCACAAAGACCAGCTGACCGCTTGGGCCTCTGCAACAAACACACACTCATTTGGCATTGTTAGTCATGAGTCCTGGTCGCCTGGGCTAGTCTATTGGTGTGTCTGCAATGTGGGGGGAGAAAGCTGTAGAACATCTGCCGGTCTCAGTTTAAAGCCCACCTCCCCCAACGGATCTTTAAAACCCCTGAAGAGGAATAGATAAAAGCTTGGATCAGCCTTTTTGATCATGTTTACAGTCAGAATTTCTATATTTAGATATTATTGTGTTAACTCACAGGATTAACTTTAATTTACAACCTTTTTTTGTCATGAGGACAAAAATATCCACTTAAAGAAAATCTATGCACAGATTACTTTTTTTTTTTTTACTGCATTTATCCGAAAACAACTCCTACTCAAACCCATGAACCATTTAGAGATTTTAAAGCCTGTAGGTCACATTTAGGTTATTCTTTACATTTTTAATAGAGATTCATATTTATTCATTTTATATATATAATGTTTATAATATAATGTTTTATTTTATTTTGTATCTTTACAAAAATGGTCTTGCATGGGTTAAAAAACAGAGAAAATATTTACATTTTGTAGTTTTTGTTTCTACGTTGGACTAAGGTGAAAGGTTCATTCTTTAATTACAGGAACAAAAAACACTATTGGTCAAAAGTTTGGACACTTTTCCATTAAATCCTACGAGAAAGTCTGTCCAAACCTTTGACCGGTATATGTGTGTGTGTGTGTGTGTGTGTGTGTGTGTGTGTGTGTGTGTGTGTGTGTGTGTGTGTGTGTGTGTGTGTGTGTATGGTGTAGAGCTGTCACCCAAATAAAAAAGGAACCTCGACACATGATAGTTTCATACTAAAAAACATCAAATGAAGAAATGTGCGTCTTCATCTTTCCCCTTCTTTTGCTTGTGTTTTATTGGTTGTTGGGAAACCTCATCTCATTACCTCCCAGGTGGTGTTGGGTGAGAGAGGGAATGAAAGCTTGTTTCTTTCTGCCCTCTAGTGGAGGGGCCTGAGAGTGGAGCCTGTGGAATTGTCCCCACAGTGCAGTGTAATAAATTAGAAGTGTCTTTAAATTGTGATCAGCATGGCATCAACTTAGACAGGCAGGTTTTATAAGAGGATTCACTAATAGTGATTAACTTGATGCATTGATTTATAAAAACTGACAGAACTCGACTCATTATGTTAAACTGCTGAAAAATTCCACTTATAATTTCATCTGCATCGACATTATTCACCTTCCCCTGTTGGACTTAAAGGGAAACTGTGTCTAACTGCTAATCTGGTGGTGTAACTAATTGTTTAGACATATTTAAACAAACCCGTCATGTGTTTGAACATAATTTATCAGTAAAGTCAATGGCAGGGTTTGTGTAAATAAAATAAAAACATCATGAACTGGAGACTATGGAGACTTTCCTCCGGTTTCTTTTAAAGCCTTCCTACCTCAGCAGAGTGTGCAGCGTAACAGGACCTTAAGGAGATGAAAGAGAGAACAAATCTTTTTATATGAAGAGTTAAAGTAAAGTTTAGAATATTAGAATAACATGATAAATAGTTTTTGCTCTATCACTGGTCAAAGTCGCAAGAGACGGCATCGGTGGTGCTTTGTTCACCACTTAACACAAAGAGTTGCACAATCCAGAGCTGAGTATTAATTACAAGGTGAAACAAGGTGACTGAATTGTTATAGTAGCTTCTAAATTAAAAGCTATATGGTGCAAAACTGCTTCACAAGCTAAAGTTTGATCATTTATGACTTTGTTTTGTTCATGAACAGTCATGATGGAACAATGATGGCCCTTTCCATTACTATCTCCACAGTTTAAAAGTCCTTGATGAAGGATTAAGAATATCCAAAACCTGTACCAGTACATGCCAGATACTAAACAACATACTGCAGTTAAGAACCGATAAACATGTAAGACCCAGAACATGATGACAAACAGAAATGATGTTTATTCTCCATCCAAAACTTGCAAAGTTACAGTCATTTGCAAACATAGCCGACATTCTTTTCAATGATGTGAAACTCAAACGGTTGTCACTTGGATCACATGCCGTTATGTATTCAGAAGTCACCACTAACTTGTTACATACATACAGTACACGTTTACATTCGATTTGCAGTTGCTATTTAAACCCACCACATGTACAACATTTACATAAGCACATAATATTTTAACATTCAGAGTCCCAGCACGCTGACCGAGACACAGTTTTCATTCACTAGGACAGCAAATTAATTTTGCATCCACTGTTAATGGATGCCCAGAAGGCTACATGTAGCAGTCCAGTATAAAACACTACACAGCTAAGAGTGCCTTTCTTTTCTTGTGACCCTAGAATCAAATATAAAGGGTAAGTTATTGTTTGGAAATTGCTAAAGTTTCAGTGAGGCAGAAATGAGTAAAACTGAGTAAAACTTGAGCAGACTGAGCCAAAATCCCAGTTTATGTTATGTGTTTAATGAAGAACTGCCCCATTAGTTATTCTTAATTTCCCTATCTAATTAACTTTACTTCTTACATTTACATGGTCAAGAGGCATGCATGTAACCCTGTTAGCTTTAGCTAGGTTTTTAGGCAAATTGAACCTAATATGTGTTTTATGATATTGGTGTCTATTGTATAATTTGATAATACTTAATATGTGTTATAGATAATATGGATATTATGCAACTCCCACATGTCAGTTATCTTGAACACAACAGCTGTCAGGCC
Organism: Pseudomugil tenellus; assembly: GCA_037177515.1. Lineage (NCBI taxonomy): Eukaryota > Metazoa > Chordata > Actinopteri > Atheriniformes > Pseudomugilidae > Pseudomugil > Pseudomugil tenellus. The sequence continues at coordinate 9,307,301 of JBAMHX010000026.1, forward strand.
ATGTCTGATGAAATCTGGAAGACAGAGGAAGTGTTGCAACACAGATTACTGACCTTAGTGAGAATACACATTTTTGCTGAACGCCAGTATTGTTCAGAAACTTCTGGTCTTTTTGGCTCTGCATGCTGTCGTTAAACGCAACCAAATTATTTCTACCTCAGCAAAAGTTTTGTAGAACTAAAACTCCAGTTTGATGCAAGACGAATGACAAAACAGTGAGAAAGTTGACAGATTAAAACTATAATCTGCACCAAGATCATTCTTTTAAGCAAAATTACCATGTGCAGCTTTATATTATTATATTATTTATAATAATAATAGTAATAATAATAATAATATATTGTAATAATTTGCCTCTGAATCATACAAAAAATCACATTAAAGAAGTGAAGTGGGGCACAAATATCTGTTTCATAATTGTTAGCTTTCCTTCTAATTATAAATACCAACAACAAATCTATAATAAAAGCTGACTAATGAGCTCCCCAGTTACCTTAAGCAGCTCACATGGCTGCATCGTGTGACTCAACCATCAGTGGGGGTTGACCTCTTGTTGCTTGGAAGGAGCTACAAGTTGTAACAGATAATTATTCAGCATTGTTTACATAACCTCTGAGAAATATATATATATATATATTTTTTTTAAATTCTGCCATCTCAATCACTGTAAACACGTACATGGGCTGTAAAAGTCACTGCAAAGAAGCATGGAAAGCAGGTGAAGTGCTGCAAAAGCCAACATGCCATTAACAATCAGTCATCCACAGAAACTGTATATGAGAAGCAAGGTTATGCTGTAAACACAGACCTACAGCACAGGCGCTTTGCTCCAGGTAGGAGAAATGTTTCCTACTAATTAATAGCACAGTTGGTGTTTACTATTCCATACAAACAGGAGAGGAAGAGCAATACAGGTAGCTTCTCTTATGATTTTTTTTTTAAATAAAAAATGTATTAAATTAACATAGAAGGTATTGAAAGTTGGTCAGATTCCCTAGTAATTCCACTTCTTTCTGGTTTAATAGCAATAATGCAGCATAAAGTGATTAAAATACAGTACCATTAATATGTTATAACAATAAAATGCACTGAAGTCATGCATTATTATCAGTATGTAGGCTAAATGCTAAGCTGTTCTGTGATTTTAAATGGTGTTCCTTTAAGCTTTAAAACATGATTTCCAGACATGAAAGCACTGACTGTTCACTGAATTGATGATGGATGAGACGGCATCCTTGTTGCTTTGGAAATCCTAGTACTTTGATAACTCTTTTGACAGTCTGTAAACACAATTAGTTCGTTAAAAGTTGCTCCCTCTTAGAAATCCTCCCATCTTTTGCAATCCCTGATGTTGAGTAGTTCCTCATTGTATCTTCTGTGAGAGGAAACACAACAAGAAGCAACTTTCTGCAAAAGTCCTTTTGTTTATGTCTAAATGTTCCCTGTATCTGTCATGTGAAAGTCTGATCCCATGGACTCATCCATCCTGCTACTCAGAAGTTGTTCCCTCACTTGCTTTTCCACTATTCTTATCACATTCGCTGAGTATGTTGTCTCTCGCAGAGCAGCGGGGTTCACTGCTCCACCTGAAGGCTGTCGGTCTTCTTGCTCGGTGTTTTAAAGCTGCTCACCTCTTCAAATACCAATTCTGAGGACATACGTTGGGAGAAAAAAGGGAGAGAAAACTTTGTGACTAAGACAAGAAGATGCTTTTTACTTGTAAGGATTTCTGCTCTTTGCTGGTACCTTTCCATTCTTCTAGAGTTCGGTCTTTACTCTCCAGTGTTTGGTCGTACGGTGGGGCTTCTGGCTCGTCATCTGGATCATGGTATTGTGAGAAATATGGGTGCGACAATGCCTCACTGGCCGAGATCCTCCCATCACAGTCCAGAACCAGCATGCGCTTCAGTAGATCAACCGCTAACACAAAGACACATAACGATAGAAGATGAGGGCTTGGATATGATCGGAAGCGGGAAACATACTTGAAAAGCTGCTGACTGCATTAATGGTACATCTACCAAGTGGATTTGCTCCTCGGAAGATCTTTTCCAAGTCTTGTTGGGGCATAAAGGGCAGAGACTGGATATACTTCTGCGCCTGCAGAAACAGACCAGCATTCAGCTTGGGTGGAACAGTGTGGATCACAGTTATTGATCACTCACGCAAATGAGCTTTTCAGTCATCAGACACATCAGTGGAATCAATGAAAGCTACTTGCTTTTATTGGTGACAGCAAGGAAGCATTTATTTTCACATTCACAGATCTAATCTATTAATGCTCACATGTTCAGAGCAGATTTTCTTTAACAGGTCTGGCGTTGGAGTCCCAACCACCTCCATTATTCTCTTCAGCTGATCAATATCTTAGTGGAATAAGAGTTAAAGGCCACTTTGCAAGATGTGACTCACTATGGATGAAAAGTTGGAAGTCTTTTTTCTATCAGATTGGTTTTAGCTGAAAGTTTGGACACACAACATTCTAGATAATTCCACCTTTTGTCATTGCTTCTATTCATCCAAAGCTCCTGTGTGTGGTGCAGCGCCCCTCATTTCAGAGGGATCTTGGATTGTAATGCAAATCCACAAGAGCCCTTTGACCGTGGAGCACTTTATAGAGGTAATGTAATGGTTCCCAGTGGAAAAGTGGAATGATATTAAAGGATACAGTCAGTGCCAGGGAAAAGGACTTTTCCTTTCAGCAGCTCTCCCATAATACAGCCAACAGACCAAATGTCAACTGGAACAGAAACACCAACACTTTGTTTAATTGATGTTAAGCAGGTTTGCTTTTAAAATGTTCCAATTTGATGACATCTCACCATTCTGATTGTAGTGCATCCAGTTCAGCATGATTTCTGGTGCTCGGTACCAGCGAGTTGCCACATACCCTGTCATCTCATCATCCGTCTGTCTTGCTAATCCAAAGTCAAGGATCTGTGAGAGAAAATAGAAGTTTCAATTATTTCCCTTTAAAATCTTGGATTTTATAGGACAAGAGCCTCTAATGAAAGATGTGGAGTTAAAGTCAGCCTTACCCTTAACTCGCAATCTTCATTCACTGCAACATTACTTGGCTTTAGGTCCTGAAAGGGAAAACAAAATGATAAGTATAGAAATACTTCTAATGAAGACAGATTTACAGCTAGAGAAACCACAAGAAAGTGTTTCCTGAATTATTGTTATGGATTTATTTATTTATTCATAAGCCTTAGAACGTGCTGCGTCTGCTAACTTGTCATTTAATCTATTCTTTGTAGTACATGCTGAACTAGTACACAGTCCCAATGTAGTATAAGTTGTATCTCACTTGCAAAAGTTTAGTTAGAGTGCACTTTGTTCGATTTAACCATATAAGGAAATTATGGACGATAGTGGCCAGGTTGTTGGAAAAAAATTGGAGCATTAGATTCCTTCTGCAAAATAACACAAACACCTGCTAATACCACTCCTTTTTTAAGTTTTGAGAGACAAAACAAGATGCAACAAAATGCTGGTCAAAGTCACAAGAAGGCCAAAGAGGAGGCACTCACTCTGTGGATCAGTCCTGCTGAATGGATGTACTGTTCAAATGGCAATGGGGTGGAGCAGGAGGACAGGGGGTGGAGAGGGGAAGAAGACGGGACATAAAGGAGGCAGAGGTCAAGAGAGCACTTCACCACATTAGTTCCTGTCTAAAGGAAGACTGCTTTTGTCTGCACCATGGAAACTGCGCCGGCCGGACAACCAGTCTCTGCAAGCAGCTGGACTGATTGAGCGTTTACATTCACTGGATCAAATCTATGCAACACAGTGCCTGGTTCCTAAATTTTATTGCAAACATTGCTGACAGGTTTACTCCACTATAAAGATTGTTAACAGGGATTCTAGTAGATCAAACGCACACTTTACTTGTTAGTATCCACAGTATATCACGTTGCATTCAGAGTTGTGTGCAGATGTTTACCTTGAGGCCACGAAGCAGCTGATAAATTAAGAACTGTACATGTTCGTCTGACAACCTCTGAAACTTGACAATGTTATTGAGGTCTGCACCCATCAGGTTAGTCACCAGGTAGCTGGAAAGAGAAGAGAGAGAGCTTGAAAAGAACCAACGGTGATACCATGGCAACCATCAGACATCTTTTCTAGCCTTTAATCCCCCCTTAGGGTCGCCTCCGCCTCCATCAGAGTGTTCTATAATGACAGAATGATCTTTTTCTGGTAAAAAGGTGACATCTGTTAAGCTTCCACGAAACACCAAGGGAGAAGAAAGATTTACAGTTCATTGAAGTCCTCTAATGTTGCAGCAGGTGTGAAGACATCCAGCAGCCCTATTACCTACAGAGACAGAGACAGACACAAGTAGAGCTGATCAATACGGGAGCAGAAGCATGCAGAGCCGCATCTGTCTAGTCTCTGGGTATTTTTATAAGGCGCACTAACATTCTCGTGTTTCATGTGCTTGAGCAGTCTGAGTTCCCGGTATGAGCGGCGACTGTGGATCAGAGACTGAAAAGGCCTGGACAGCTTCTTCACTGCAACCTTCTGCCTTGATACCACATCGTAAGCCGAACTGGAGGAGGGAGACAGAGACAAACTAATCAGAAACTCCTGTCAGTAGCTACATCTCACCTACTAACAGGGATAAAGAAAAACACACAGACAGAGTGAAAGAGGATGTGGTGCAACAAGAAAAGAGAGGATGTTGAATGTGTAAGTGTTGGTGGGTTATTTTTATTCGGCCCTCTTTTAAAGCATAAATGTCATTCCACACATCGAGGGATGAGCCCTGCTCTGGCTGCTTTTGTGGTGCCAGCATCTTTTCAGCTTTTCAGCAGCTCAAATAATAATACAGCCATCAGAGAGTGGAACAGACAAACAGGAAGCAAACATGGGTGAGCATTGAGAAATGTTGCCAAGCACAGCGGAAACTGAGTGAGAAGTGAAACAAAGAGTCATAAAAAGTGGAATTAAAATCACACTAAAATGATTCACTTTCACATATTTATTTAAAAAAGCTTTTTTTGATACAGTCAATAATAAATGTATTCTTTTCCCCAAAAAAGTATATAAGCATTTGTCTACCACAAATATTACAGTACCATTTCAAAGTGACCTACAATAACCACATGCTTGCATAAACTCCACTCTTGCATGACTGAGTGGATCCTCTGCCAGTTCCGTTGTCCCCGTCAAGCCCAGTCTCTTCTATCTGACATGAACCAGGCCCCACTACCTCACACTACTGTACCATCCTCCCCTGCCAGCTTCCTTACATGGGTCTGAGTGCACTGCTCTCAACACACCACCAAGAGAAAGCATCGATTTATCTCCTTCTGTCTCAGTCCTTCTTTAATATCAAAGTTATTGACGCATTTCAGATTTCAAAAGGAGGGTGTTAGCAGCAACTCATATCCAGCATTAGTAGCTGAAACGTTTAAGCGCACAGACCTTAAAAGTGTGAATTATTCAAATTATGTTAAGTCAAAACTATAAGTGTATGATTAGAATGAGTGGAGGGGTGCATGTGATTTGATTTAGAAATGTCTGTAATGTTCCTGAATAAACTCTGCATTTATTTCTACTATTAATGATTACATGAGCAGGTTTATATGTCTTTATGAGACATATAAAAACTACAGCAGGGCTGCCACAGTTGTTAAAGTTAGACTATGTGACAAAAACAAGATCCATGAGAAAATATGTGACCTTTGTGGCAGTCAAAGGCAAAAAAACAAGAATAGACAAAGAGGCATTGCTCAATTTCCTCATGTTACTAACAATGATCTGCAATAAATTATTTCTGTCTTTTACTGTTCATTTAATACCATGATGAGTTTAATTTTAGTAGTGTAAGCACAGCTGTTGTCTTTTTTGCAATAAAATCTCTCCAAGTTGTGGAGATACACACCGAATTTCTGTTTTGGCTAGATGCCAAATTGCAAAACAAATCAAAATACATTTCTAGGTGAGTTTTCATGCATGCATTCTGATTAGCGCCTGCTTTCAGACTATGCCGTTGCTTAGATCCATGGGCGAATGCAGGGAAGATGCAGACACTGCAATGCTGATTGCTGCACCACTAGGTTGGCAGCTTTTTGGTGGAAGCAGCACGATTGAAGAAAGATGTGTTTCATTGAGCTTTTATTTAAGTTTCTAAATGTAATTATTTCTTTTCTAGCTACTGAGATTCTGCAACCAGTGACAATCCCATGTCCCACGTTCCAAACAGAGCACCTTGCTTCCACATTGCAGGTCTACTTGTGGTTCCCAGTGCGATTCGGAGGACGAGCCTTGGGCTATCACGGCTATATCTTATGGAACTACCTCCCTGTGTGGGTTCTGGAGCCAGACACACTCTCTACCTTTAAAATCAAGTTTAAGAGCTTCCCATTTGGATCGAAGTCAATATTCAAGGCAATCTGTCGGTTTTCCTTAAATAGGCTATTTATTATGAAGTGGCTCAAATTGACGTGTCTGTAAAACGCCCTGAGATGACATTATTGTGAAGTAGCACTATACAAATAAAGCTAAATTGAAATCCCTTTCGTAATGACAATGCTCCCCTCCACAAAGCGAGGTTTTTATCAGAGAATCTCTCCAGAATTTGGGAGAAGAGAGGATAGCATGACCTGCTAGCAACCCTTACTTCTAACACACTCAACATTGAGGAATCTAGTTGGACATGCCGTTTGAGACCAACACAACCACATTATTTAACATGCAACAAATACCGCTTGAAAAGTGGGATACAATCCCACAGCAGCTTGCGACCAAGCTGGTGAGCAGCATGAAGAGGAGGCGCCAGGCTGTTGTAGTTGTGCATGGGTTTCAACATTCTACTGTACACCTGGTTGGAATAAGGGAATTGCTAAATTGTCAGTGTCTTGTTTCTTCAAACTTTAATGACTCCCCACCATATATAACACCAAACAAAAGTTAATAGAATAAGCTGAAAAAGTTTGGTAGGCAATCAATCAATACCAATGTTTTTGACAATGCAGTCAAAATAATAACAAAAAATTTCAATTTACACATCTTTGCTATCTCCAAAGCTTCTATACAGCCCACATGATGGGTCTTCCATGCTGCATAGGAACTAGTCTCCCTCCAGACAAGACGAGAGCAACCCAGAACCCCAAAGTCATGGTCTGCTCAGTTTATCCCGTTTCCAGTCGACTATCCGAACAGATCAAGACGTCGCACTTCTGACATCACAAATCGTGCAGTCATGTTTAATTCATGGTTACCAAAATGAGAGGCTTCATGCCAAATTTCTGCTTTGCTGGGTAGATGCTTTATATGCTGATGTGAGATGAACAGTTTGAATTCTCCCCCAATGTTTTTGTCTGGAGAAACCGAAGCAGAAGAGAATATTCAATGAGATTGAGGCTTGACGGCAGGAAGCTGAGAAGACAATGAGACTGAATTAGACACAGAATTCGACTGCATTCAGTCTTCCGAATTCGTCCTACTGCAGCTCATCGAATTTCAAACATGGAGTGTGTTAAATAATTAAATATGTGCAGGGTGCTTCTTGCTATTTTCATTTTTTACATATCTATCACTTTAGCTGTTCCTTTCTTGCTAATGCATAATGTTGCTTTGCCTTTAGACTCCCCCGTCCTCCACTATGAATAGGGGTAAAAGTTCTTCAGCTGGAGTGAATTATATGAACTTGTGAGATCCTTGACCCAAAGCTGCAGCCTTAAGCGGGGGTTAGCAGAGAGAACAAGCTGCTCATTGAAGATAAGTGATGAGAGCTATTTTACTGTGCAGCTCAAGAGGTAGAGATACCCTAACCCCCTCTCATCAGTCTCATCATTCACAACACAACATGTACAGATGTCCTAGCCCTCACTCCCATCCCCCCACCTCATGCTGATCAAGTCCTACCATGAGAAAGTCACTGACAATGAGATCAACAATAACAATGAGGCGCGTATAGTGTGTGGAGGTATTTCCTCTTTTGGTTTAGCATAATATGCTAATGCTCAAACATTTCACATCCATGTAGGACAGCATAAAATATAAATACTGAACATTTACACAGCAAGTCAGAAAACACTCTTTAGGGTTAATGAAAGGGTTAATCTTGACAATATAGAGAAAAAAAGATGGGTGTGTTGGTGACATAATCAGCTAAAACATAAAAACAAATTTCTTGAAGTAATAGATGTACAGAAATGATCACTGCATGAGATGGAAGAACTTATTCCCAATATATCTTTAAAACTACAAAGATTATATTGTAAAGTAAAACTGATGGATGAATGTTTAGTTAGAAAGATGGATTATTTAGTGAACAAGGAATAAACACCTGAAATGCAATAATACAAATAATACCTATTTATTTTAATGTAAGACATAAATACTAATAAAATATTAGTTCAATCTAAAGAAGTTTTGATGCAATGGTTAAATAGGTGAAGCAGATAACACAAAGAACGGCAACAAAAACTTATAAAAGTATGCATAACTTAATAGTTACGGTTTTGTAAATGAGAATATATTTACCATGAAAAGCTAAAATCTCTCAATTTTAACTTCTGATACACTGTTTATTTTTTTCTGGGAATAAAATGTGGATTTATAAGATTAAAAGCTTATTGTATTCTGTTTTTAAACAGCATTCCAACTTTTTTTAAATTTGGGTGTATAAAATTATTTATTTTGATACAACAATTATGCTTAAATTAGATTGACTTTAAAAAGCAAAAGATTTAACATATTCACAACATGCAGCAGAGCGTATCTGTTTAATTTGTTACTTACAATGACTCATGTATGACAATGACTCATGTCTCACGTATAACATGAGACTTTAAATAGTCTCCTGTTATACATTATATATAAATACATTTACATTTATATATAAATGATGGAAAACACTGCAGAGAACAAATAGAAAAAGCTCTGCATATAAAACTCCTATGATCCGGTTATGAACTCAGATAACAGTAAAACAGCTATTTATAGCCATGATCTAAACGAGTTTTCTATGTTAACACAACCAAACTGCATCCTTGGAAATGATGAGTAACAATTTACACCGTTTTAATGCAGCAAACACAAGACCCTTCTCTTTCTAACCTCAGCAATGACGTTCAAAATGAGAAAAACACCCTTGTATTGACATTCTCTTGCATTAAAAATAACGTTTCCTGAGGCAAAATGAAACATCTGAACTAAATCAGCCTTCTCATTTTTAGTCTTGTGCTATTCGGGGCCAAATTTTAACGCTACATGATGACCAGCGCACAAACTACTCTTATGAGCTCATTTAAACACTGGATGCTAACATATGCTATTTCAGTGAGATCATGCTTACAGGAAGTCGGCTGCTGGAAAGTAAACCACTATGAGCATGCAGGGAAAAGCAACTTTAGGTGTGGCGTTAGATAATGAACAAAAACCAAAAAGCAAAGAGTCAGTTCTCAGTTTTGTTTAAGATTTGCAGCATTTGTGATCAAGCATATCTCCAGTCATTGTTTCATATACCTATTAGCATCTTTACAGGGTTTGGGGGTTCACAGCTGCCATGATGGGTAATTTAAAAGGGATGACTTCTGGACTAAATAAGAGCCATAAATATTAATGTCTTAAAAATGGGAGTATATTACTGGGATCTGTCACACCAGCACACATACAATTCTGCAAGCTTTAATGAAGCCATCTGCCTTCTCTTAATAGCTTAATTAATATTGACTGTTAGGAGGTTATAGCTATGATGCATCACCATGGCAACGGCATCCAATCAGCCCATTTCTGGAACAAATGCACTAAACAATATAGCATTTGCACTGGCGGAGGAGAAAACAAACAAAGAAGAGCGTGGATGCATGCAAGAGAGGTGTTAAACGGTGATGCATGCAGCTTGATGCCTTCTAGTTAGAGTTGCTCAAGCATGTGCTTGCAGGGACTTTTGGAGGTTTTATCTGTGGGTATGAGGTTGACTGAGGTGTAGATGGGGGGTTGCTATTTGGGAAATTCCTGTAATTCCCTTCCACGCATGCAAGAGTAGCAGACAGTGAGCTGTGGGATGAAAACAAGCCCTGCAGACCTGCTGACTTCTACATGGCTGATAACAGCTGACTTTAACAGCCTCTCAGCAACAGACTACACATAAAAACATATTTAAGGTTCTTCGTTTTGTATTGAGACCGAAAACTGTGTCAACCATAAAATCTACCCAGTTAAAGGAAGACAAGCTGTTTCATTCTGAGACATCTGCCAGGCAGAGCTTTCCAGATGCATTATGACCAATACAGACAGTAGATAGTGGTTGTGCAGCCTCGCCCCTCCGCTCGCACTGCGAACACGCACTCACCACACCGAACCGTAGGCTCCGGAGCCCACCGGAGTCAGGTTCTGGTACCGTTCCGGAACCTCCCACACAGTCTTGTTCAGCTCCTGTCGGTAAAATCCCTGTCTGGCTGACATTTCCTTGAACCGGGGAAAGAAACTGATAAAAGGAGAGGTGGGGGAAACTAAGAACGATGGGAGGAATTAGGAGGATGGACCGCCGTCTGCTGCGTGATGAGCCGAGATGAGCTGCTGCACGCGCTGCACCGGCCAGTCAGTCACTGCACAGCCTTCTCCATATCACTCACACACACCCATACACACACACACACATACAACATACAAGCAGGCATAGCCCCTGGCTTGAAGGATCCCTATCAAGGGAAAATGCTTAA
>JBAMHX010000026.1:9335605-9362811 GCA_037177515.1 Pseudomugil tenellus
CAAAATATACATCATCAATCAGTCACCTACCAGGTGTGTCACTGTCTTGTGTGAGTGTGTGTGTGTATGTGTGTGTGGCAATCAAAAGGCTGAAATAATGTGTAAACTCATCAAAGAGAACCATTTTATGAGCAAGAACCTGGAGGGCACAGGGCTAATGAAGATGTATTGTGAGGCAAATGATCATCTGCAGCTCTTTGTGATCCAAATGAATGTGTGTGTGTGACCTGGAAACCATCTTTTGTTACACACACTGAGGTAAGCTGAAGTAGAGCCAAGTACAGCTTACAAACATTAACCCTGCAATGTGGTTTTAAATGACTTTTTTATCATTCTAAAACGTATTATTCTTTGTTTATTTTTGCTTCTCGTCTGCAAGGAGGCATCTGCTGTTTATAATCAGAAGTAATCCGTTTATCAGTGTCCGATTGAATTATTAGTGTTTAAAGACTGATGAGGAACACATTTATTTTTACAAAATAAACTCATTGGATCCAAATGTTTTAGCTTTATTCGTGTTGCTTTCATCAACACCGATGATTAGTTCAATTCTAATAATGTAAAAATAAATGCTATACAAATCCGATTAAAGACGCCAACCTGAAATGGATTCCATGTTATCTAAAGATGGTTTAAAATTTCAGCTGAATTATTTTTCCTTCACATTCCTCCTTCTGTGTATTGATTCAGGTCAGATTTACACAGAAGAGTAGATCCTCTGAAATCTTCTGCTTTTGGACAATATGATTGTTGCTAAATAAATCCAGTGAATTAATTCAGTAAAACTCTGATTCATTCTCAGTCTGACTGATAAGAAAATAATTGCGGTAATAGAGATGATTTTTAGCCATGAATATAAAAAAAGGATGTTGTTTTTTGTTTTGTTTTTTCCAGAAACTTTCTAATTCATTAACAGTGCATTTTTTACAAAACAATACAGACATTTTTCACATGTAAAGTTCATTTTCTCCTCTGGTTTAAATTTTTACACCAATTATTCATTGCTGAGACAAATTCCCATTTATCACTCCTATAATAAGCGTTCTCCTTCTAAACTAATGAGTTATGCAAGCTGCAACTGCCCGAAGAAAACAAAAAACACTCTGAATCAAGGACAGCAGGAAGAGTAAAAGGTGTGTGTGTGGGGGGGCAAAGTAGAAATATCTCAACATCTTAATCGTCTTGTGACCAACAGTACACCCTTTATATAAGAAATGAAGACTGCTGTGGCAGTCAGCAGATCAGGAATTTGGAGCGAGCTGCGTGGTGAATGATGAGCATGACTGCTGCATGACTGGAGGCCGGAGTGTGGGAAACTGTGGGAAGGAGGGGGGAGGGAAGATGAGAGGTTGAATGTGAAGAGTTGCATTTAAAGGAGGGAGAAAGGAGTAACGATGTGATACCCGAGCCCTGTTGGCATCACCAAAAGTATTAATGGAGCCTAAAGAAGATGTAAATATGGACTTTTCTTTGTGTGATGTTGGACTCTAAGCTGCTCCAAAGGGAATTAAATTCAGCACAAACGCTCTGCAGCGTTCAGTTTGTTGCTTTGACATTTAAAGGTTCCGAGAAACGTTAGCATTTAAAGCTGTTAAGTCAAATTTAATCACCCAATTAAAGATTAACACACTATAATAAAAAGCATGGTATAAAGGTTAGTAAGTTTGTGCAAAATGCAGCCGAATGCTCGAGTCTTTCTACACACGTAGCGAGGAAGACAGGAAACACGTTATGTGATTATTAAAACGTGTGCTAATGGTATAACGGCAAAAACTGTTTGTAGAACTTGAAGCAGCTTAGATATTATTTGGTTTGAGCACATTATTTTCCAAACTGAACTCTCTGACAAGCTTTTTGATGGACTTTGCAAAAGCTCTGATTTGGATGTTGCCAAGATGTTTCAGAAATATTGACATCTGGGTTCTGGGGAGAGGTCATCATTCTAATAGACCTGCTCTTACTGGATTTTAGTCTAGTCTCATGTCATTTCTCCCTTTTCCTTTACTTAGAAACGATTTCTTTACAGCCACCCGTCCATGTTGATGTCTGATGAGGCTTCAGTGAACAACATATGGATGAACTGAAGGTCCAGATGTGTTTCTCAGGGCATGTGTCGGGTCTTTGTTGGATTTCAATTTCCTATTTCTTATAAACATTACTTCAGATACCCTTAAGCTGCTTTAATTTGTTTTTGTGTGTGGTTTTATTTTAGCCCGACTTCTTTTTTAAGCCCGTAATGCATACCATGCTAAGATGTGTCAAACTTTAAGCATAAAAAATGTTTGGGAATCACCTTGCAAAAATATTATTCTATCCATATATTTTTAGTTTATAAATGATCATATTTTTACATAGTTACCACAAGTGTTTAGCAAAAGGAGTGGACAGAAGATTTTATAGTGGCAGCATCCAGATGCACTGTTTGCTAAGGGTGTTTCATGGAGGTATAGCAAGCACCAAATGAGTTTGGACACCATGTTACTCAGAACTGACCTTTTTCCGTCCTCTGCGCTATTATTCAGCCCAGAGAACAAGATCAAAATGACTTTGCTTTTTATTTGAAGTCCCTAAAAATGGACACTAAAGTCTTTGAAATGTCTTCCCTGACAATAAATTCAAGTTAGAGAACAAGTTGGAGCTAACAGAAAGGCTCAGAGAGGAAAAGAATGAATCATTTCTCTCAGCTGAGACCAGGAAGCAGTGGCTACTGTGGACCTGAGCAGATAAAACAGTTTTTCTGCAACCTTTATAGTAATTCTGAATAATTCTGCATAACATAACATGAAAGAGTAATAATGTAAAACTGTTTATAATTATAGTTATCCTCTGACGACTACTTGCAATGTCACAAATGCTCCTGTCCTGGACACTCAGATGGCCACCACAGACACCAGGTCTCATTCCAATACGGGGAGATGTGAGAATCACAAATATGCAGCTACTGTGTGACACGTTCAGGTCCATTTGGAGCAGAATCTCAGAAAAATGTTTTCAACATCTTGCCGGAAAAGAGTGGACGATTAGGACAAAAAGTGCATTTCTGATAGTTGAATATGTCTATATTTTTTATTGCAGTAAAATAAATACTGCTTTCTCTCTGAGAAGAAGACTGATTACAAATTCAGAATGCTGTCGTGACCCTGAGTGATGCTCATGGAAGAAGCTGCAGCACGCAGGTAAGGATTTCCTCTTTCCTTCTTACCTGACCTGATGCTCCAGGAAGCTCATATAGCGGTAGAGCAGGGTGTAGGAAGGAGACAGGATCCCCACCGACTTCATCCTCGCCCCCCTCTCTGCTGTGCTCTCTACTGCCATGTTGGCAAAGCAGGCAAGGCCAAAGTAGCAGCCCTTACGGAAGTAGCTGTGGAAGGAGGGAAACAGATGAGGCCATGAGTCATGAAAAGCATCTGTAGTGCCAGATGGCTGTTCCTGCTACCAGGCAGCACTTTGTCCTGCCAGGATGGGGACATGGGGGTGCACCCTGATACTTAAGAGTTTGATCCTTCCACTTGTTGCTTGTTGTGTCCTTGAGAGGTTAACTTTAATCAATGTTGCATGGGTATACACACACTTACATGAAGTCGGTGGTGACTCGGTGGGAGCCGCTGGCGATGGCTTTAAACTCCACTCCCTCCAGGTTCATATCTTTGGGCAGACACCACTCCAGCATATTTCCTATCATGCATAAAGAGCGATAATAACACAGCACACAAACAAGCAGATAAACACTGACTCGTGACTTGATGATGCATTAATTATCACAACTATTTCATATTCATGAAACAAATTTAACTGGACTTCTTGGAATGACCAGGCGTCAACTGCACACTAAACGTACACCAGCAACTAAGCAAGCAGTACAGTTTACAGTCATATTATTTTATATAGAAATATGAGCTGATCTGTCATTAAACCGAGGGTGGAGACCTGTCTCACCTGCTGATATTACAAGAATAATGCAGTTATTCTAGATCACTTTAACAGCTAACTAAGTCTAATGAAAGGATAACTGCTAAACAGATTTTTTTTTTTACTATCAGGGTTACTAAAACCAGCATTTTCTCATCATTTAGATAATCAGTTCTCAGGTTGGTCTTAGCTAAAACTGACTTTCAAGTTCATTTCAACTGTATAAGCAAGTATCTTTCATAGTAAAATCTTAAAATATTATGTATCTTGATTTAAAGGATGGAATTTTACAGCCATATGCTCCACCATTATTAAATATCTTATTATATAATAGATGTGTCCCATTATTTTTTACACTTTACATAAAAGCAAAGAAAAGGTGCACTGAAGCTTGTTTTTTAAAGATTTTATAGAAATATAGTTATGAATGGTGATAATATTAACCTGATTGAATGTGATGTGGTAAATACACACTGTCTTATTCTTACAAGGCAAGACAACCTGTTCATCACTCATCTCTTTAATGCCAACCCTGCAGCTCCACCCTTCATGAGATCTCCTGACCTGCATTCAGATAACCTTTTCTCCTCATCTCTTCACCTCAACTCCAATTATTCTCCATGTGATTTCCCTTCCAGGTAAGTAATCCGTCTGGCAACTTATTCCCAGTGGATTTAGCCCAGTCTTCTCCACATTAAAAATGAATGGGCAAACTCTGCAGAGGGCACCAGCTGACTGCTTTTCATCACTCATCTTGATATTTTGTCGGTTTTGCTTTGCAAACAGGCTGCACAGAACATGTCGTGACTTTAAATGATGAGTCTTAACTTATGACGGGGTCAGAAAAAGCCACACCTGTAGGAGAGGAGTCTGCAGACTGAGCTCAAACATGCAGGGCTTCAGATATAATGTGGTTTTACTATAATAAAGGTTCAATCTCATAATTATATAGCATTATAATTATATAGTCCCACCTGATCTGGTATTGAATGTAACTACAAAGACTGACACGATCTGGTCCTTTTCCTCCCACTTCAGCCTGTCCTCCTGCGACACCTTCCCAGGTATTTGATCCGAGAGATGCTCCTCTTTGTCGTGAGGCAGCGGTTCATCCGCAGTCGCCGGGGTGCTGGAGGTCGTGGGTGGGGCGCCGCAACCGTCTGCGTTGGACCTGCAGGGACTGGGACCCCCTGGTCCGCTGCTCCACCCGAACCCCGGCGCGGAGCATCCTGATGAGGCACGGCTGTTAGAGGGACTCGACAGTCGGTCCTTGCTGTGAGTCACCCCCGGTGCGGCACCGCAAGGTTTCTCCGCCGACGGGACCTCCTCCCAGTCCAGCAAAGGGGCTCGGTCCGACCGCTCCACCATCCTGCCGGCGGTCCCGCCTCGTCGCTATCACCGCCGATTATAAACGACGTTTCAGGCGACAGGCACCAGCTCCATCCGTGGATTATTACAACTCAGAGCAATACCTGCATAATGAAGTTATTCCTAACTGTTTACAAAGGTTGCATTTTGCTTTGAATGAACACAACGCGTGTCAGTTTTCAACCTTTAGCTTTAAAACCTTTCTAATCTCTGGTCATCATAAATGTGATGCTGTTGAGAGGGCAACTCCTTCGACTAATGCGAGTTGCATTCAGAACTATTCAGCATCTATTGCCACATTCCCGTGATAAAGAATAGTTGTTTAACATTTCGGAACGCGAGTCAGATCTTGAATGTAGCTTACATTGAGTATCTTTTTTCACCAGCGACACATTCGTTAAAAGGTATTTCATATTTTTTTAAAGCAGCAGCACAAAACACTTGTTTTTTAAAAGTTGTACATAAAATAAAAAATCATTGTAGTCTTAAATACTTAGGTTTCTTGTATGTATGTGACTATTATTTTATTTATTATTTTTTACAACCAACGATTATATTTGTGTTTTGTCCTGGTTTTGTCGAATGTTGTGGACGTAAATTCAAGCGTTGGTTGATGACGTAATCCAACGACACGTCAACCACACGGAAAAACGATTTCTGTACAAACCAACCTGTCAGAATTTAGTGACACGAGTATCGTGGCCTTGCTGAAATGGGTAAGTCCTTTTTAAAAACCGGTCTAGAAAGAATTTATTTACCTAGCTTACGTATAAATAACAAGTTTAAAACGAATTAAAGTCCCATACTTCCCTGTTTTGTCTCTGCCTGTCTTATAGCATGGAGTGCTGTTGCCAGCTAGCCTGCTAATGTTAGCTATTTACTATTTCTAGCGTTTAATTTTTTCTTATATGCGTCATATTCCTGTTTATGATCATCTTCAAAGGACATTTCTAAAATAAAATATCAGTATGCCATATTGATAATGTGGTTCATTTAGCAACATTCAGAAAAAGTTATAATAGTATAACGTTGTACAGCCACTGTAAGCTAACCTCGGCTAGCTTGTTTAATTACCTGCCAAATCTTGAATGTGAATCGAGAAATTATTTTTTGTTATCTTGCTTTTTTTGCGTTATTTTTATATAGATCAAAGCTTATGATTGGCTACCATAATTAAACGTGATGTGTTTATTCCAGCAAACCAGTGGATAAACATTATAGTCTCTTTCCATCAATTTGTTAAGCCTATTTCATCTTATTTCTCAACCTGTGTCTGTCCTCTTCCAGGTGGATTCTTCTCTAGTCTCTTTTCTGGGCTGTTTGGCACCAGGGAGATGAGAATTTTAATCCTGGGTTTAGATGGTGCTGGAAAAACAACTATTCTTTACAGGCTGCAGGTTGGAGAAGTGGTAACCACTATTCCCAGTATGTACTCGTTTCCTCTCTTCTTTTTTTGTATTACATATTTATGTCTTATCAGTTGTTTATAGTCAGACACTCTGTCCATATGTGGACAAAGTTATGTACACTCACATTTTTATTTGCACTATTACAGAGGTATAAATCAACATATTCTCTGTTTTTAAGCTCAAGTTGGCTTAAGTAAAGAGGGTCTTTTCTATAGATCATGGCTCTGCTTAGATAAACCTATGAACGTGCTGTATACATGCACGATATCAGGGTGAACTGTTAGTTTAATAAGGCGAGTCTTACTGTGTGTACAATGGAGTGGTTGTGGATAGGCTTAGTCATATGGTCCATGCTGCCCATAATAGGTGCATGGTGCACCAATTAGACTGATGGCAGGTCAACAGTTGTGCCACCAAATGGACATTGCGAAATTGGCTTGTATTTCTCCTCACCCATTGTGCTTTTAGCTGTATTGGTTATTTATGTGGATAACCAGATGCACTATATATAGCTTGGCTGAATCAGAGAAACCAGTTCTCACACAGCATTCTCCATTAAATCTCCATCCAAAGGCTTCAGGCTTAAAAACACTAATCCAGTCAACATTCCTTTTCCACACATGCTTTGAAATGGAGAGAAGCTAATGGGGGGAAACGCGTTTAACCAGTTCTAACTGGTGAAACGTGTCATTTATACCAGCAGATTTTACTACATCGAAATGAATACATTACTGTATGTTATTGGACAAGTGACAGATTAAACAAACATCTATTTAAAGGATGTCTATAATATCTTTGGGTACATCAGATTTTCACTGCTGTTTGTGTTATGTAAACATTGATGTAAATTAAAGTATAAAGGTGGAAAGGTGTTGCATGCTTTGTTTTGTTTGACGAGTCATGTTTCATTTTAATAACCTAACCTTCCTTTTTAGTGGACAGTGCACAACACGTCTTTTAGATTTTGAGCAGTGTTGTGCTTGTTTGTGTGTAGATACTACAGAGTCAACATAAAGCTCAGATATCCCTGATATATGCATGCTGTGTCACTGCAGTTTGGTTCATTTTAAGACGTTTGCTCCCACTATGGAGTTCAGCAAAGAACTGTATTGTGTTGGATTTCACATCATCATTGTGACTCAAGCTGAATTTTCTTGGTAGACAGAGTTAAATAGTGTCACAGTATTGTATTATATTTGTGTAAAACTCCAGAATATTTTCATTTCTTACTTTGTCATCTGACTGTTTCTCTCCACAGCCATCGGTTTTAATGTGGAGACCGTCACATACAAGAACCTGAAGTTCCAGGTGTGGGATCTGGGAGGTCAAACAAGTATCAGGTGGGTCTTAGCTCCACAAACCAACCGGAAGTTTTGTTTCTTACTGGGGATGACGAGCTTTGGTCCACATCATATTTAAAATGTTCAATTCCTCTCATATTGTTTCCCTCATAGCTGCCACTCTTTATATGTTCTCTGTGCTTCACAGACCCTACTGGCGGTGTTATTACTCCAACACAGATGCAGTCATCTACGTTGTTGACAGCAGTGACAGGGACAGAATGGGTATATCGAAGTCTGAGCTGGTGGCCATGTTGGAGGTGTGCATCTTTTTTAAGCTTCTTTATATTTACTGTTGATATTTAAAAAAAATAAAAAATAAATTGAACTGAAAAAAGAAACCTTTTTATGATGTCATTTTGTAATTCGTCTTGCAGGAAGAAGAATTGAAGAAGGCGATCCTTGTGGTGTTTGCCAACAAACAGGATATGGACCAGGCAATGACACCCACTGAAGTCGCCAACGCTTTGGGTCTTCCAGCCCTCAAAGATCGCAAATGGCAGATCTTTAAAACCTCAGCGACAAAGGGAACAGGCCTGGATGAGGCTATGGAGTGGTAAGCTACACTGTTAATGTTTACAGGAGTACTGGGAAAAGATGGCGGCCAGGGAAATGTTCCCATCGCTTCTAATCGCGTTGTGTGAAGAAATAGATCTGATACATTCTGCAAGACCAGCTCACATTTCACTCCTCATTGCTTAACACGTCATGCATTCGCTCTCTTTGCTCATAGGTTGGTGGATTCTCTGAAGACTCGGCAGTAAACGCAGTCACTTATTCTGTATATACTGTTGACCTTTGACCCCTTTGTATGAAGCCCTGTGACGGTCCCATTCCCTACTTTCCTTCGGACCAGTTGTTGCACTCCTCTTCTGCCATCTTATACCCATCTGAAGCCTTGGCTAAGTCCTCCCATCGCCTTTCAAGCCCGGGACTGACAAAGAAATGCTGCAGTAACGTCTGAACCAGAAATGCGTGAAGATTTTTGGAGAACTGTGCAGCTGCAGCAGTGGAGGAGCAGAAATGTTTTGGAAACGAATCCAAGTAGCGGCTGACACGTGCGAACAAACCTGCAGCATCCTGAAGAAATTCTCCTTGTTTGAGAAGAATCAACGAGTCTGCTGCATGACAGCCTTTAAACCAACTCATGTTATTAATGAATAAGATTGAAATGGTTTCATGCAGTCTTTGTGTGTAATTTGTACTCACGTCAGTGAAAAATTGTGGCAAAAATCCACCAGGAAGCAGCGTCTTGCCATGCAGGCACAAGCAGGTTAGAGAGCACAAGTTTCAGCTCTGCCTCTGAGTGTGTTTAAGTTTGTCAGAAATCACAGCTCAGTTTACAGGCAGTGTTGTAAAGTTAGATTATGAATTGATGATTTTATTATGCTTTTATTTACTACATTAACATATGTGTAATTACAAAAGGAGAATTAGGCTTTTTCCTGCTACAGCTGTCCTCCAGCCAAGTGTTACTGCAGCCTGGGCTTTTCGTTCTATATTTAGTCTGTTTTTTCTCCAGATGATTTATTTTAATTTAGTGGTAAATTTGTTGCTTTTTTTCCCCCTTTGAAATCCTTGAGTGCAGCTTTGGCATATTGGTGAATAAGTTACTTAACACTACATCTATGCTCAAAGTTTCCTGGTTGCATATTTATATCTGCTTGTACAGAGAAACTGATTCTCAGTAAAGAATCCAATCAGTGATCATACCAACTTTGAGACTTTTGTTTTTTATTTGTCAGAGTCAAAAGGTGCCAAATGGCCACTTAAGGTTGGTTATAAAGTGAGTTAAACCGGCAAAAAAATGTTATGGTTTCTATAAGTCAACTTTAACTCTTTCACATCAATGCAGCATTTCTGTTTAACCTTTCATTAAACTGTCAGTACAAATACCACGGTGGATCTTTCTATTTAATTACAAAAAAACTTGTCCATGTAATTGCAGCATTAAATCGGCAGAATCCAACAGTTTGTTTACCACAGAAAATACCAAATAGTTCAGTTTTCATAAGAATTTACATAAGACTAAAGAATCAGCTGTTACATGAAGTACAATTTCTCCTTAGACAAGCCTGCTGGATATGAAGATCTCTTCCACAGTCAGCAGGGTACAGTCTGTTTTTTTATTTATTTCCATAAGCTTGGAAATTAATGTAACACAGTCAGATATATAGAAGCTGCTGCACACATCCAACAACTGTCTCTCCGACTGCTCAGCTTGTATTCACAGCAAATGTCCGTGATAAACGCATATCCACCAGCATCACTCACTGCACCATGGCTAGGTCTTTCAGCGCGTGGCTTCGGTGCTTCTTCGCTTTATATTCGGGCCGCAGAATCTCGATTTTTCTCTTTTTGGCTTCAATTTTATTCTTGTGCTTCTTGAGTTTCTTCTTTGCAGCAATGTCTGGGTTAGCCACCGCCTGAAGGGACAGAGGACAAATGAAAAAGCTTGCTACACCTATTCAACTTTCCACCGCTGCTCCTCCTGCGTGTTGCTGTACGTAGATGTGTGTAAACCGTACCTGCATGGCTCTGTGTCGCTTCCGTGCCACGCGCCTTTTTGTAAACTCTTTCTGGACGGCAGAGAAGGCCAGTGAGAATCTCTCCAGGCCCACTTGTTTTTTAAGCAGCTCTATCAGCTCCTGCGCCAAATTTTTCAAAGTAGGATCTGGATGGAGAAGAAAACAGGTGTTAAAATCCAGATGTTTTTTTTTAACAACCTTTCTTTAATGCTACATTAAAACCTTGGTCTGCGTAGGTGCTGTCCAGCTCTCTGTAGAGAGGAGTGATGATGGTGGTCAGATACGGACCGAGGCGTTCCTTCCCAAGGTTCATGGCCATTGCTCCCAGGAATTTAAACACACATGTTCGCTGTAAGGAAGGAATATCAGAACATGCGATACTTACACTTTGGCGCTTTAAAAGTAGAAAAGCAACTCCTGGTTTCACTGCCTACCTTTAGGGGAACTTTGGGAGTGTGCGCCGCCTCCCTCTTTGCCATTAAACACATTTTTTTCATTAACCACAGAAGGGAAGGAGGCCTGTTATCATCCTCTTCCTCCTCTGCTTCCTTTTCTTTCCCGTCCTGATCTTCATCACCACCTTCATTCTCCCTCTGCTCCTCCTCCTTCTCCTCTAGCTCATCTTTCACTTCTTCCTGCGCAGTGACGTGAGACTCGGGGGAGATGAGGTAAATCACATTGCCCACAAACAGCAGGTTCTTGATCACCTGCAGGAGGAGCAAAAAATGTCCCGTCACATATCTGCAGCATGCAGACCATGCTGGGTTGCATTTTGGAGATGTCTGTGCACCTGCTCTCCTGATGCCATATCTAAGAACTTTGATTGCAGCTGATGGCAGAAAGATAACGCCAGCTCCCTCATCTAGATGTAAAAAAAAAAAAAAAAAAAAAGGAGATAAGATACAGAATTGAGACTGTTGCACAGAAACCAAGCGATCTTGGCCGTACTCTCTTGTCCAGGTTGGTGGTGATGAAGCCAGTGGCTGCTGGATGAGATGAAGCATTTTCTCCTCCTCCTCCTCTCCAAATGGCGATCAGCTGGTCTGCCTGCTGAGCTGCAAACAGCTGACCAAAGAGCTGCGAGGACGTGAGCCACACCCAACAATGCGGATGTCGTAGGTGGGCTTCGATGTGACCTGAAGTCAAAGAAAAACTATTTTGATCCAGCACACTTTGAAAGTTGGCGTGTATGAAGACGCAATGTGTGCTTACCCCAGAGGTGGCAGAGTGTGTCGTTAGGCTTGCTTAACTCCAGCAGCCCGCAGTGTGTGTTCAGCTTGGAGATGAGTGTCAGATAACTGAACAACAGCCGGTCGGCTCCTTTCTCATCTTCCTCCTCTTCAATCTGAGAATGACACATTTAGAAAGGTTCCTCCTGTTTTCATTGTAACTTGGATTTCTGTGTTTGCTCACATCCTCGTAGTTGTTGGGGTTGATCTCTCTCTCCAGCAGAGGGAGCAGATCGTCCAGTCGACGGCTGAACTTTTCCTCCTCTACCTCCACAAACAGGCCACAAATCTGAGCGCCGAGTCGCCGCAGGCTGACCTGGAATGAAGCGACATTTCGGCGTGTGATAGTCGGACCTACGTACTGCCAAATGCTTCGAGGGTTAATGAGTGTACTCGTTTATGGTAGCTGGTAATTCCTGTGCACCTTTGTTGCGTTTAGCCAGGTGTTGACAAAGGAGAAAAAGGTGTTTTGGTGGTTCAGGTCCATCTTGGTGAGTAGGGACTTGATGGCCATGGCAGCCATTTTCTTACAGCGTGGAGAGTTGTCATTGACCACAACAAGAGCCAGCGGGGCGAAGAACATGCTGCTGTGTGTAAACAGCAGTTTCTGAACAAGAGAAAAAAAAATGGTTGCACTACTTTAAACTGAACAGCTGCACATTGTGAAATGAGCAAGAGGGGATATACACACCTGGGGGAATGTCTGGAAGATGTATTCCAGCATCTCTAGCGCAGACTCCCTGCCTGTGTCATGCTCATATTGCAGCTGAGCCACCACAAAGCTCAGATGCCCATTCA
The DNA here is from genome assembly GCA_037177515.1 of Pseudomugil tenellus. Taxonomy (NCBI): domain Eukaryota; kingdom Metazoa; phylum Chordata; class Actinopteri; order Atheriniformes; family Pseudomugilidae; genus Pseudomugil; species Pseudomugil tenellus. Next base: position 9,348,187 of record JBAMHX010000026.1, read on the forward strand.
GCTTCTTCCCCAGTGGGTAGTCCAACAGGTACTTCAGGTAGATCTGAAAACACGCACATTGTGGTTTTTTTGTTTTCAGTGTACAAGAAATCAGAGAACACACCTGTAAGTTTCTACCTGTCGACAGTGGATTCTGATCATAGCGTTGCCGCCGGTCACAGACATATTGGCCACCTTTTTCATCACCTCCTCCATCTCTGGGACTACGAGCTTCCTGGAGAGGATTGCCTGGCGGACACATAAACACGCATGTAAACATGCGGCGCATTGGGTGGGAGCTTTAAACCTGAGGTCCGCTGGTTACCTTTAGCAGGCCAAACGCGGTGGCCTGGCGTGACAGGTCGTACATGTCCTCCTCAGCGTATCCTAGCAACACTTGAAGTTGGGTCTCTGAGATTTTGTTTCTTTTGATGTTCTTTACCAAAATAGTCATCGCCTGAGACGGAAAGAATATAATGTCCTGTATTCAGTGACTTGCAGTTATACGCAACGTCTTGTTCTAGAAATGGTATTGCAGGTGGGATACCTTGAAGCAGTTCTGGACCAGATGGTAGTTCTCCCCACGGGCAGCACCAGCTTTGGAGTAATCCTTCAACAGGACAAAGAGCTGCTTCGTCATTTGGCCAGCATTCTGCTCCACAGCTGGCAGAGGGAACTTTAACAGCCAGGTAAATGCCACCAGAGCTTCTGTGATCACCTGAGGGGTGGGGTAAAGGTGGAGAAGGTGTTTTTTAAAAGTTCAGTGGGTTTATGCCAGTAAAAAAAAAAAAAAAAAAGAAAAGCAACATGAGAGATCCTTGTAACCTTGACGTGCATGGAGTCGAGACATTCTAGCAAAAGCAGAACAAAAGGATCCAGCATCTCCAGAGCCGAAGCCTCAGATGAGTTCACTTTGGACTTCTTCAGACTCAGGTGGAGCAGCTGAGAAATAGATCAACAAATTAGGCTGCCAGATGACAATACAGGAAAAAATGTTCAATGTAAAGTTCTAAATGAGCACCTTGAGGCCAGCATCGACCAGGATGTGCATGTTGGTCCGGCTGCTAACTGGAGCTTTCTGACCTCCTCGCTTTGGAGTTGGAGGAAGGAGCAGGCAGCTCGGGGGAGGCAGTCTAGGATCTTGAGGAGGCTTAGCTGATTTTTTATCTCTACAAACACACATTACAGTGAGTCAGTCATGCTGGAGCTGTTTTAAAAGCAGGTGTTTCATTTGACTCACCGGTCTCTCTTTGTGAGCAGCGGCAGGCTCTGGCTGACCAGGCCGTGGCTCAGAAGTAGGATATCTTTACATGTCATGCCGCTGTTGTCAAGCAGCCCTGCGACCAGTCGCCGCAGCACAGCAGCCACTCGATTACACACTTTCAGACTGGATGTGCTCTCAAGGATCTGAAGAAAGAAATGTTTGACTGTACTTTCACGCATTATGATAAAATTAGACTTCAGGTTTTTTTTCTAAATCTTTTTTGCTCCAGCACGCCTGATTAAATCCAGCCTCACCTCTTTCAGAGGCAGAATGAGCTTTGTGATGCTCTCCTTGCTGCAGAACTTTGCCAGGAGCTCATACGAGTCCATACTCTTGCTGTGTCGGGCCTCCATCAGCTTGGAAACGATTCCTTTCACTTCCTTTTCTTCAGCCACCGACCCAAACAGCTCATTGTTAAAAATCTGATTAAAAGTGGTAACAGAGGATGAAGATGGATGAACAAAAAGTCTACATTAAAGTTTTATTTTAGGAGTAACCAACTACTTACATCTATAAGCATGTTCATGCAGGGGTCCAAATCACCGCTGTTCAGGGTCGGAGTGAGTGCCGACAAAAGCTGGTAAACTGTAAATGTCAGCACGTGGACCTGATTAAAGGAAGTGCAGAAAGATGCAGATGTTTATGATGGTCTTATGATGGCTTTTGTGACAGTTTGCATGTGTGTGTGTGTGTGTGTTCCTACCTGATAGCCTTTGACCAGAACAGCCTGCATTTCTTTGAGCAGATACTGCAGATACCTGCACCCTAATGTCTCCATGATCTTCACCAGAGTTCCTCTGGCTACATCGCGGATCTCCTGGAAGCGGTTCCTTAGTATCACACAAACCTTGATCAGAATCCTGGAAAGAAGAGGACACAGAAATTGTTTTTATTCCAAGATTTTTCTCTCCTGCATCAAATGAAACACACCCTTTTGCAACACATACACACACTTGGCTTCATACCCAGGCAAGTTGGCTTCCATGATGTGTGGAGGCAGAGTCTGCAACAGTTTGACCATAGCGAAAGCAATCGGGATCCGCACCACCTCTTCATCTTTTACCTCCTTTGACTTTACTGCCTTGTGTTCCTCATCACGCTTCACCTAAATGAAGAAAAAAAAAAAACAACTCACAGTTGCAAGAAAATGATTTGGATTTTAGTATAACTTGCTCATAAAATGTATTCTGATCATCATCATCTAAGTCACAAAAACAGATAACTCCAGTCTGCTTTAAATATTTCTGAACAAATGATTACTTGTTTTCACTTAACACATGTAAACATTCACAGTGCAGGGTGGACAAAGTATGTGAACCCAAAGGCTAATGTTCTCCGAGAGCTAAATGGAGCCAGGAGTCAGATACCTCAGAGTCCAATCAATGTGATTAGGTTGGAGATGTTTGTTAAAGCTGCTCTTCCCCATAAAAACCACACATTAGTTTAAGGTTTGTTGTTCTCAAGAAGCATTTTCTGATGTGTACCATGTTTCCTCACAAAAAAGAACTTTTAGAAGTCTTGCACAAAGCTGGAACTGGTTACAAAAGTATAAACCTTGATGTTCATGTACAGACTGTCTACAAATGCAGGAAGTTCTGCAGTGTCAACAAGGAGGGTCAACAAATGTCAAATAAAAAGGATAAATACTTTTTCCCAGCCTGCACTGTGAATATTTGCATGTTGTGTTAAATAGAAAATGTGAAAACATTTGGGCATAAATAAAGCAGACAGTTTATCTGCTGTGACATGATGAACATCAGAACACATTTTATAACCAATTCAGGCTGAAATACAAGTAATCCAACAGGTTCACACACTTCTCCTTCAGCAGTAACTATCAAAACTGAAAAAAAGTGTGAAATATTAATCCTACCTTTGCATTCAGACACTTGTGCAGGCGGGGCAGCACGCTGTTGTTAACAGTCTGGTGGATCATACTGATCAGACACTCCAGCTCCTCTCTGCTCTGCGGCAGCCCACACGACACCACAGCTATCTTAGGAACCGCCGCTTTTTTGGTTTTAGATGTGGATATCTCAGCCAACATATCTTTCTCCCTTTCTGCAGTATCCTTTTCCATAGGGATGTCAGTAGAAGCAGCCTTACGATCGACTTCCATAACTTCCTCTTCATCGCTGGAGTGCAACTCATCAGCTGCAGCTGCATCATCGTCATCAGCTTCAGTCTCAAGACTTCCAGCTGCTCAAAGAAATTAGTTGAAACTCAACAAAAGCTTTAACTGATTAAAGAAACCTAAGTTATACATAATAATAATATGAAGATTGAAAATTATATGATTAAAAAAAAACACACCTTCTCTAGCTTTGGCAGCTTCCATTTCTCTGCTGAGAGTCTGGTGGTCGAAATGGAAAGCCTCCAGCACAGTCACAAGCAAACTGGAATAAAGGATGAAAGAGAAAAGAAAGCAAATTAAACGTCTTTAAAAGAAGTCTTGAAGTGAAAAATAGAAATGTATCATGCATGTATCTGTAAAAATCCAACCTGACGGCTAGTTTTTGTTCAGCCTGTGCCGTCTGCAGGATGTGGATGGAATGCTTTAGGTAATAGAGGTATTTGGACCAGGTCAGTCTGCGGCACACTGCTCCCACCAAATCTACCGAAGCCGATGTCATATTCTCATGCTGCAGAGTGGGAAGAATTCAGTCTAAGCAGAAACAAGGCATAACTTGCACGTTGGAATGAAACGGCGTCCCACCTTAAGCATCTTTTCATCCATCAGTGATGTCATGGCGTATGGCATGATGTAGTTCTGAAGAGAACGCGGCGTCAGCACCACCGTGCCCTCGGTCAGCTTCTTGGCCAACTTCCTCAGGGCTCGACCTCGGCGGTGGATCTAGACAAAAAGGAAGCATCTATCTGTTAGCAGTCGGATAAATGAGGAAGCGGGAGATGGAGGCACGTCTCATACCTGGATGTGTTTCATATGCTCAAAGAAATCTGACTCTGGGTCGTTATAGTCGGTGAGCTGCACCAGATCTCTGAACTCTTTCTTGGAGGGAAACGTTTTCACCAGGCAGGCAAGGATGGTGGTGTATTCATGCTGCACATTCTGCTCAAAAACAAAAAAAGTTTTTTTTTTTTTTTTTTTTTTTTTTTAAAAAAAAAAGGTTTAAATTATTTCTAGTGATGGTAAAATGAGTGTAATTTTACCTCGGTCTTGCTGCGGAGCCCCTTGTGGACAGCATCTAGGATGGTGTGTTGTATTAAATCCTTGTAGATCTGCTCTCCAGCGCAGACCGCTGCCAGCTGGCTGATCACTGCAGACATGCACAGGGTGGCGTTGTCTGCCAAAGACATGTCGCCGATCTGCATTGAAAAAAGAATAGAAACCAGGAAAACATGAGGTTGCATTCATTAGTTTAGACCAGGAGTGCCCAAGTTCGGTCCTCGAGATCTACCATCCTGCAACTTTTAGATGCAACCATTGTCCAACACACCTGAATCAAATTAATGGCTCGTTACCAGGCCTCCACAGAGCTGGATGTCATCCAGAAGAGGGACTTAAGCCATTTGATTCAGCTATGTTGGAAAAGGGATTCATCTAAAAGTTGCAGGATGGTAGATCTCGAGGATCGAACTTGGGCACTCCTGGTTTAGACAGTAAAATGCTGTATGTGTCTACTTGCCTCATACGTGTGGAAACAGTTGTAAATGAGCGTGCTGATGTAGGCCAAGTCAAGCTCCTGCATGTCCTTCACTCGCTTGGTGGCATCTTGGAAAGCTATCAGGCGCATGTCAAAGTAGACTTCATCCAGGTGTCGACTGTCGAATGCATTAAGCTGGAAAGTGTTGCAGATTTATTACAGCGATTCAGAGTCTGGTCTAAATAATAAATCTGATATGAAAGGGAAAAAAAGAGCTTACCTTTGTTGCTAAATCTGTGATATATGTGAGTGAAGGATCCAGATCTGACAGAGTCTGACAAAAGAGTGATGCAGAAGAGAGCCAAAGACAAGTCATCCTTGATTTATTCATATTTTGGTTTATATATAAGAGATACCAGTTTAAAAATATGTGTTATTTACAACTATATATTTGATCTAAAGTCAGTGCAATGCTTTGTGTCATTGCTAAAGCAAATAATATAGTTACAAACACATAGGATCGTGAAAGAAAAGTACACCTGTTTCTCATAATCTAAAGGACATAATAAGACTTTTTACTCCTTACAATGTTTAAAACAAACTCAGATAAAGAGGTAAGGCTAGCTTGGAAGGGCTGTGTGGAGGAACAACTTCGGTTTGATGAGTAACATCTGAATAAACCAGATGACTTCTAGAACAATGTACTCTGGAAATATGAGATCAAAGTGGAGAAGCTTGGTCCTAAACCAAGTAAAGACAACTTATGACATGCTAGTCAAAGATCTGAAGCAACAATGTCAAGATAAATGACATGAAAAGTGACTTTACATGAAGATTTTGCGCTGAATAAATCGGGCAGTTGGCGTAACTTTCACTATATCATATTTGCTTTCAGTTCCACATCTGAGTACAGTTTGTACCTGGAAGGTGGTAGTGAGCGCCTTTCTGGGCAGCTTATTCTGAATGATGGAAAAGAGTTTGCTGAGTGGCCGCAGGAAGGCGGAGGGCTGCTCACACTGCCGCAGCAGGTTCTGTACGGTGGCTAAGATGTCGATCTCTGTCTCCTGGTACAAACAGAAAAAAATCTGCCTTTAGGGATCCTTTATAAGCGACATACAAGAAACATTTTCCTTCATTTTAAATATTTTTTCTTTATTGTAAAAGTTTTATTACTAATGATAGAGAATTTTTTAATAAGAAGGTGTCATGAGATACATCCAATCATCTTGGCATCTATGTGGAATATGAGACTGCACAGCTTACTTGGGGATTGTTGCCTCTCTGGAGATAAGGAAGCAGCAAGCTGATGAGCACTGAGCTCTGCTCCTTGTCGCGCACAAATCGACTTATCCTGACAGGAAGAAGGAGACATATCAAACAGTGGTGAGGTGAGACAGATTGAGCCGTAGGGGTGTGTATCAGCAAGAATCTGGCGATACGATATGTATTGTAATACCATGGTAGCGATACAATATATTGTGATGCTATAAACAAGGTGATAAATTTCAACTTTTCTTTTCTAGAATTTAATAGTAAGAAAACTCACATCCGAGTAAATGCCAAATAAATAAGGACGGATTTTAAAAACACTGTGTACAAGATGAATGAAAAAAAAAAAAAAAACAACTGCCTCATGAGTAAAAATATGCTAAAAAAGATACAGTTCTTTTGCATATGGATATATTGTTTAACAAATATTGCGATATATCGACATTTTCTTACAGCCCTATTAAGGTTAATGCCACAGTCAACCCCAAAACTATGCAACTGTTTATTTTTGCAGATATTTAAATTGTCAAAAGATGGAAAAGCACAGACCAGTATAATCCCATTAATCCTGGCTCACTTTGCTTTTAAACCATGAGAGTTGTGCAACATGCAGAGAAGCAGCACTCTCAAACACTTTCCCGCTCTACAAGGGGATTATAATAAACTCACTTGGAGAGGATGTTGAGCTCTCTGGCCACTTGTGCTTTAAACTTCTTCTTCTTAAGTCGGTCTGTGTTGCGTACAACTCCGCTGAGGTAGCGCAGCAGGGTGGAGATGTGTGGCAGTAGTAGCCGTGAGCCTTGAGTTATTGATTCTGAAAAGGTAAGTAACAAAATAGAGATTTTACTTTAATGTGCAGCAATTATGAACTTGTAACCAAAGTTGAGTGCAATCTGCAAACCTTCATTGATGGCAGCTTCTTGTTCAGGCTGTGGGAACACACAGGCGTTCACGCTGAGCTCCGTCTCAGCCTCTGAGGCAACAAAGTCTTCAGTTGTTGCTAGAGACTCTGCTATGTCCATTACAACAGCGATAGTAACTGGGGATGCGTTTTTAGCTGACAGGAGGGCAAAGACATTTAAAAGGATGTCACACTCTGGGTGGCCTGGTCTCTGCTTAGCTAAGAGGGGGAAGTACCTGAAGCAACAAGAAAACCAGAGCAGACGTCAAATGCTGGTTAAGATTTCTAGAACAATCGAGAGTAAATGGACATAAAGATGGAAATAAAGCAAATTTATACCTACCTGGGATTTTTACACCATACATGGATGAGTTTGAGCAGCGGGGTGGGGGAGTAGGGGCTCTCTGTAGGGAGACGACACACCTGCAAATGGAAGAAATCAAAACTATTTAGTAAAATGAAGCTGTTTGGATAAATGCAACAATTGCAATGAAATCTAAACTACAGGATGGACCTGAGGCCAGATAACAGCCTGGAACACAGCATCAATCTCATCTGGGTTGAAAGCGTAGGAGTCAAAGCCATCAAAGAAATCTTGAATTCTCAGGATACCGAGCCTCCTCAGGTTCTTCAGAGGACTTATGCATCCAGCTCGCAGCTGTCAGGTCAAACACAATGTTCTTTAAAAGCTCATACCACACACAGGCCAATAAAAAATGAGAGGTAGTAGTATTTACCTGATCCCTGCTGTCTAGGATGGTGGACACAGAGGCAGTGACACACAGCAGGATCTGCAGCAATTTGGGCAGGTAGATGTGGATTAGGTGGCCCAGTTTCTGGATAACCACATTAATGATGTTCAGCAGGCTGTGCTGGCGGCCTAGCGGCAGCACCGCTGCTATGTCCGCCTCAGATATAGCCCTGTCCACTGCAGCAAGGCAGGAACCTGGGGATACAGGGAGAGGTGGCAATGCATTACCATATTAAAATTAAATATAAACTTTTTTATATACATCATATGTTGTTGAACCATCTTACCTGTTCTCAAAATTACTGTGGCATGATAACACACATACGTACACATTAAAAATTCAATACAAAGCGGTTTTAATCAGGTGTCCTACCTTGGCTATGATGGCAAACAGGCTCCAGAAGTAGGTCAATAAACATTCCCAACTCCTCCGCCTGGCAACCTGCCAGGAAACGCAAGATGATGGAGGAGCGGCAAGCAGCACTCGCCTTTCCCTGGAACTTGCTGCCAGCTTTACTTCGCAGGCGGCCAAACAGGATCCTGTGTCACACGCCGCAACACATAGCTGTTAAAGTTTGAAAAACTATACCTTTTTAAAGTAAAAAATAAAGCAAATAATCTAATCTTAGTGATCTATAATTAGGATTATATATAAATGATCTATTATTTTATCAAAACTGTAATAAGAAGTCAGCTGTAGGAGATTCTAGCCTGGGATAACAAGTGTAAAAACGCCCAAATCTCGTTTAGCTAGCCATTTAGCTACTTTCACACTGGTTTAGCTAACAGACTGCTGGTTATAGTTGTATATTTGTATTAAAATTGGCTGATTTTATTCTTTCTTTTACAAATCAGAACCTTACAACTCTGTGTGGTTTGAAACAAAATGAAAACAAAGTAAAAGAAACTGCAGGCAAGAAGTTTTCATGTGGACCCCCCCAGTCCCAGTTACCAACGGAGTTTGCAAAACTGCTTGGTGTGACATGAAAGCAGATCTTGCTGTACTTTCCACGTTTCCAGCACACACCAGCAAGTACTGTACCTCATAAGAAGTGGCATAAGTTTGGCTCTGTGGGCAACATCAACGACTCCCGTCTCCTCAGATATGTTGAAATGAACAATTTCTTCTTTGAAGTGTTTATCATCAAGTAGTTTCTCCAGATTCTCCCTGTGCAGACAGAAACACAGACATGCAGGCTGAAATGCTTAAACGAAAATCTCTGTAGCTTGTTGCAGCTTATTCTTTAAAAAACAAGGCAGAAAGTATGCTTGAAACGTGGATTAACCAAGATTTCCCCAAAAGAATCACATACTGGCAGTAAAATATTCAGCACAGTTCATGATGCAGTCCTGAGAATGGAACAGTGTCAAAACAAAATCTGGAACAAAGCTCAACTCGTAAGGCAAAACTTCACCGGAAGCACTCTTCTCTCTCCAGCTTGGTTAATGTGAGGTAAATGGATAGTTTAATAACCTTCAATAGAAGCCAGAATGTCAAACAACATCAGTATTCAGCATTCCTACATCTGTAATCACAGAGGATTGACGAGGAGAGCCAGAAGTTAATAAAGAGACTAACAATGAGTAACAATGACTCTACTGATGTGTAAAAGGAACCGAATGTCACTGCTGCCAATGAAATACTACTGTACTGTTCTCCCTGATCAAAACCCCTGAAACTCTTATTAGTAATGATCTGGCAACATATAACTGCTAAATTAGAAACAGATAAAGAAGGAGCAACTCAAGAATGCTAAACTGGTTGCCAAGAGGCTTCCGGTGCTGCCTGTGAACCATCTGGTTGCAAGCAGGCTTACAAGGCAAATCTTAATTTGTATGTATGGTAATTCAGTGACTCTGGAAACCTATTGTGGTGTAAGAAAACATCCAACATGTTCCCCCCTTGATCACCAAACCACACCACAATAAGTCAGCAACTAAAAACAACTGATCTCCGACTAACGCTGCATCCCTTGCAAACATTTATTGCCAGCATGCTGACTTCCTGTTTAGTGCTGTAGAAACAGACACTAGCCAATTAAAATTTACATGTCCGTCACCTAGTAATGTTGGTTGCTCATGGTTACCAACCAGTCTGCACTGGAGCCTAAAATAATGTTCTTACTTGTAAGGTATTATGTTGGGATCTTTGTATGTGAGAACACACTCCAGTGCTACTCGCTGAATTTGCTGATCCTGATGGCAGATCAACTGAAAAACAATTCAGAGAGAAAAAAAATCATTATACATGCAACAGAATCAACTATTGTGCTTTAGAAATGGAAGTAAATCGTATATAAAATGAAGAGATTTATGTTAAAGCATCGATCAACTACATGGTTGTTTGAAAACATGATACGTGTGTTAGAAGTTGGAGGGCTACCTGGTTATAAAGCTCGCTGAGGCTGCTTTCCAGATAGAGGGCCCGAGGGTTGGTGAATTTAGCAAAAACCTTCAAATGGGCAACAAGCTGTCTGTGAAAGTAAAGACAAAAACAAATACTAGAAATTTATGGTGTAATGTGACATTTTGACATGCAAACACTCATATCTGCAACTACAAATGCAAAGTATGAAGAATATTCTGATAATGAAGTGTTTTTAGTCTTTCTACTGCCAGGACTTTTGTAAAGATACGATAACAATCAGAGCCTTGTTGCTCAGAACAATGAAGTTCCATGTGTACGACCAGGCCTTCTCACTTTGCAGCTGCCCTTCTTGGAAGTGCCTTCCTCTGTTCAGTGTTTCCTTCCTCCCCCTCCTTTTCCTCCTCTTCCACCTCCTCAGCCATTCCCGAATCATCTTGTGCAACATCGCTTCTTTTCCTCAAGTCCTGTGTAGGCGCCACCAGCAGGTCGGCTGGGTAAAACTCGTTTCTGTCAATCAAACATCAAGACACAAAGATCTAATACTTGCACAAAACGTCGAGAACTGATTCATTCCCCCCTTTAGACAAACACTTAATACTGACTTGATAAATCTGAGCAGCAGCGGGCTCAGCTCCCGGCTGCGAGCTTCCACCCTTTCGGGGAACTGGGCCATGGCTCGCCACAGCAGGCTGCGGAAGTTTGGGAAGTCGGTCCTTTCACTGGGGTCAGAGGTCAACTTGAGTTGCTCCAAGAACAGTACCCCCACATCGCCACTGTCAATGACATCACAGCCTAGCTCGCTCTGCAGGGTTGACTCTTCTTTGCTCTCATCTTCATCATCATCTTGCAGTTCCTCTTCTGCAACCGTATACAAAAAGGGAAATCTATTGAAGTGTTCACTCAATATTTCCACAGCAAAGTCCTCCAGCATGCAGGCCTCCTTACCGGCCAGCCCTGCCACCATCTCCAGATGTTCAAAGTAGACATTCCAGAAGTCCTTATTATCCATCCCTTTGGCATGGCTCCTGTTAATAGGAAAGAAACTCTTATGCTAAACATATTGACTGGACACTACGTCATGTTAATATCAGTATTATAACAAAAGGTACTCTTTTTAAATCTTCTGTGTTTTGCCACTATGTTCAGCTAACACGTCTTGCTTTTCTCATATTTAAAGATAAAGAATATACTGTAAATATTCAGAAATGTCTGACATGAAAAAAGCTTGAGCAACAACAATCATGTGACTTGATGCATCTAAACATTATAAAAGTTGTGTGTACAGGATTCCTTAACACTCACACAAGAAGTTCAATGACTGCATCCCACAGTGGTCTGAAGTTGACAAACAGCATTGCAATGAGATATCGCAGAGGCACCTGAGGTGAACAAACATAAAACACAACCTGAGCGACGTTGCATGCAGCAGAAATCACTAGAAATGCATCCACAGCTGCATCAAATTAATCCAGATGCTTAACTCTGCTGCCTGTTGTCTAGCTTTAAATCAAATATACCAGCAATTGCATCAAAAACAGCAACATCTCCTGTTTGTACCTGCTGGAAGGTGCCAGGCGGTCCCTGTGGAAGGCTGCGTTGAACCAGGTCGTGTCTGAGCTTCCGCAGGTGAAGCAGCTTTTCTCTGTAGTCCTGCACCGAAGCTGGGACCAGCTCCGCCTGTAGGCACACTGCGAACACTGGCTGCACCGCCACACGCTCTTCACCCTGGATGTAGGTGGCAGACACTTGCACTAATAAATACACAAGCTAGCTGTTTCCAACGCGCCTGTATCTCTACAAACTTAATGACAGTGAGTGCAGAGACTGACAAGACACACCTCTGCCTGTGGGGAGAGTTCGGCCTCAAACTGAGAGAAGATCCTCAGAGTCAGCAGGCGAATCTGACAGAGAAAAAAACCATTTACAAAACATTAAGCAGCAACCAAATAAAGAATTCAGGTCACGAAATAACTTGTTAACAACAAGCGATGTGGTTTTCTTTTATTTGACCAACCTTTGAAATGTTAGAGGAGAGGTTGCTATGAAGCATCTGATAGAGTTCCAGCAACACGCTGTGGGATAAGTACTCTGAGACGCCACTGAGTGACAGGCGGGTGTAGTACAAGTCTCCCAGAAGCAGAGCCGACAGATCAGTCGGGAACTTCCTGTCATGATCATAAAGACAAAGCCCACAAGTTAGAAGGAACCATTAAGGTGGAGCCGAACTGGAAAAGCAGACATGAAAGCAAATCTTACTGCAGGATGGAGTTGACTTTGTCCACAGTAACCAGTAGGAGAAGCTGGGCAGAGCTGTCCAGAGAGAGGAGGCAGCTAAGAGCCTGTCTGGCTACAAACAGAGCAGCTGTAGTACGACAGGACAGAGAGGAGGTTTAGTCTCAAATAAGACAAAATGTATTCCTCATTTCAAATCTTTATTGTAAGGGACATCTTTTTAGAAATATAATAAAATAATATACTACCTACCTGTACACACATCCACACATGCTCAAAGGATGCAGTGTTATAAAGTCTCAGACATGACCAAGTAACAGAGAAATACAACCAACTTTTACAGATAATTACATCACTAGACATTTCTACTGGGTTAGTTATGTGACTACATAGTCACATGACTTTAAAAGAAATCACAAACCTTTCCCCATTTTTCCAGTCTCAATTTCACACAGGAGGTGGTTTAGGAAAGCTGCTACAGCAGGAACGACAACAGAAGGAGACAGAGGTCTGAGGAAAGGAGAGGCAGCAGGTTGAACAACCACAAGCAATTTGACACAGTAAAAATGTACTTCTGTGATCAAACATTTCTTCATTTCATTTCACAATATTACATGGATATATTTAGTGTCTGTGTGAATTAGAGGGGTCTCACCTGAGGTGTGGCAGCAGTACCAGTGCAGCCCAGGGCAGTGACAGGTTAGTGATGGACTGGTTCTGCTCATCGGGAAGTTTGATGAGCGACAGCACCAGTTCTGGGACAGCCGTTTGCTCTGATGTTCCACCGCTCGCATCGCGGTTAAACTCTCTGCAGGAGGAGAAAACATTTACCTCCACAAAAATAACCTCAGACTTTTTGTTAAGTGAGTAAGACAAGATCTCACCCTGTGGTCTGTCCGGTGAAGAGCAGTGAGTAGGTCTCGAAGGCCATGGAGCCATCGGTGGGGGGCGGGGCTTTGGCGAGGATCAGATTGACAAGCACATCAAGCCCAATGCAGCTAGACAGATTATCGCCACTGGTAATCAAACCAGTGGTGAAGCGCAGAAGGTTGGGTAGGAAGAGCTGAAGAAGAGGGGGGTTTAGTCAGGGACAACACAAGAAACAAATACTATGAACCATAGTGGTGTTAACTCACCAGTTCAAACTGGTTCATTGTGAACATCTCCTTGGTAAACTCCAGAATCAGGTCATGTCCCAATGAGCTGCTAAACACCTGGTGAAGAGGAGAGTCAACGAGGATGTTAAAAACTTATCTACAGCGGGTTCTGATCTACAACAAGTACAAGTACGCACCTTTTGGACCGTCTCCTGTATGAGCGCTGTGGGCAAGCTGATGTTCTCCCCAAGCAGCAAAGAGGAGGTGATCTGAAGGAGAAGGCGGGAGCAGGAAGCTGACAGGGAGGAGTTCTGAATCAGCTGCAGCACCGTCTGTAGATTCAACAACACAGACTTTAACACAAGCTGAATGATTATAACTTCAAGAGGAAAACATTTTCAGGTGAAAGGAAATGTTCCTCCTGACCTGGCAAACCGCTTCTGGTTTGGTGACTTTAGCTCCATCCCTGTGAGAAACCAGGGTGTGGAGTATAAACAGCAGCCTCTCCAGCTGCTCCACTGCAAGATCAAGGACTTCTCCATTTGTCTCTATGACAGCCAGGACCTCCTCAACACTGACCTGTACACAGGGGACATAATCCAATACACTGACTGGACGGATGATGATGAACAGTGTCAACAGTATTTGTATTGAATGAAAAAAAATCTGAAATAGTTGTTTGTGTGAAGCCTTACCTTCAGGGATTCCCAAAAAACCAGGAAGTGCTCCCGGTCTACATGACTTGCCGCAGCCTGTGCCATGTGATCCAGAGCATCTCTTACAGCATCCCAAGGTAGCGCAACTCCCTGGCTGCTTATAGGACCAAGCTTCCGCAATGCCACAGGAAGAGCCTGGAAAGATTCGAAGCACAGAATCAACCAACACCATTTCACACTATATCTGATCAGGAATTCAGTTAAAGAATAAAAGCCGTGCATCCAGGATCCTCTACAGTATGAGAATCAATTCTATCTAACCTTAATGCAGATATCGGAGAAGGTCTTTAGTATTCAATAAAATCTGATGTTGTTACATAAATATCTAATATCAGAATCAATATAAAATCAGGCTGTGGTGAATCAAATCAATTCAGGAACTTTGTGGAAATAGATAGTAGAACTGTGTCATCCACATACACATATACACACACACATACACT
>JBAMHX010000026.1:9362911-9385960 GCA_037177515.1 Pseudomugil tenellus
ATATAGATAGATAGATATATAAACACACATATACTCTGTAGATAATAAACTTACTCCAGCAGTGCAGGAGTGGAACATATTTCGGACTCCTTTGCACATCTCAAACAGTAGCTGACCTGCTCCCTCGACCTTGTCAGGATGTTGCTCCAGGTCAGAGAACACATTCGTCAGCAAGGTATCAAAATCTGGAACCTGAGGGATAAAATGAAATTTTGCTTTATTAATAATACAGACAAAGTGGTATACTTTATAAGAAAAGAAATACTAGACGAAAGCTGCAGACGATAAAACTTACAAGGATTAATTCATGATTTTATTATATCCAATCAAAGTTAAACGACCCACCTTCCTCATCAAAAAAGAGAAGCTCTCAGCTGCAAACTTGCGGATGTGTTCCTTCTTGTGAGCCAACAATGTGCTGTACAAACTGGAGATAGATGCATCGCTTTTTCAACAAACTACTTGCATGCAGTCTAGAATTCTTAAAAAGACAATTCATTTCTGAATTTCATTCATATACAGGCAATATTCACTGCAACACAAAACCTGCTCATCAGATGGAAAAAATGCTGACTGCGTCTCCATCTGTAACCTCACCTGTAGATGTTGGTCATGTCTTTCACCATGACCCTCCACAAGTACTTATAGAGGTAGGAGAGGCAGGTGAAAGCCCATTCCAGCAGCTCTGTGTCCTTGGTGTCGAGCAGCGAGGTGATGAGAATGAAGAAGTCTGGGAAATGTGGGTAGAAGTCTGTCTGCAGGTCTCTGGCCAACTGAACCACCAAGCTGGGGAATAATAAAGCAAACTTTACTGTTACTATACAAACGTAATAAAAGCTTCTAGATATCAACACAAACTTTCTACTCTGCCAACAACTTTATTAAATACTTACTCCAGCAAGGGTTGGTAGGCCAGACTGTTTTTGACAGCCAGATGTGTTTTCAGACTCTCTACTATGGCCTTCTGATGGAAAACCAGCATGTTGAATGACTGGCTTTTGTTGTAAACCTCTTTTAAAAAGGTAGCTATGAAAAAAAACATCAGATTTATGCAAAGCAAACACTAAGTCCCCTCCTGACCTGCATGCTACTTACTTCCAAGTAAGTATAGCAAATGATGTGTTTATACATACTGAAATGTTCTGTCAGGTTGAGATCTCTCCATTTTGTCAGTCCTTCTGAGAAATATGTTTCTACTTCCTGCAAAGGGAGAAAAATATTCCGCTTCAATGACACATTGCATGCATTAAAGAGTATTACTTTATTAAAGATGAGGAAACATTAGGTACAAACCTCGTCATAGGATCCAGTTCGATCAATCCGATGAATGACATCAATATTGACATTGGCAAGTCTTTCAGCAAAAGTGAGAAACTGAGAAACAAGGCAGAAGTCTTACAAATATGTGTTACAACTTAAATGTGTATAGTTTAATATCTTGTGGAACATTAATTATTAAACATAACATAATCATACACAGGTACAGCGTTCATCTTGATTTGTTTTATAATCTTAACTTTTATTCCCACTACGTAGCTAAAACGGTTGTTAGCAAAATGCTGGTTTACGTTTCTGAATTCTCACCCTGAATGTGTTCTCAGACTTGTGATACGAAGACTTGGATTTAATCTTCATCTTTGCTTCAGAGAACAGAAATAGATTAAGCGTATTCCAAAGACCAGCGCAGGCTTCAATAAAGTCATGAAATCAGCAGTTTGTTGCTTTTTACTGAACCTAATACTACAACTGTTTGTACACACGCCGAGTCCAGGGCGCAGCCATGATGAACAAAGCATTGTGGGAAATATCGTCGTCGCGTGGTAGACATGGCGGAGTTTCGAACGGGCTCACTGGTCGGCCATCTTGGCACAGGCTGCCTATCCTAGGATCTGTGGCCTCTCGGTGATGGTCAGTGATCTGCACAAACGCAAATACTCTTTTTTTTCGCTGATATCTCGACGGATTTACAAAATAGTTTTTTAAACAAAAATATTAACGGAGCTATCATTCAGGATACTTGTACATGTTGAAATAGCAGCATTTCTCTTTTAAAAACAACTCAATCCTACCGTGTAATTGTGTATCATAGCTAATAGCGAAAGCTATCAAGGCGAAGACCTAAGAATGAAATTATATATGTTAAGTTTTCACTGACAGCGAGGTCAATATTATTACAAAAAATGTTTTTTAATACAATATTTGTGGATGTGGTTATAATTATTACCTGGAGGATATTTTTCGTATTTTGTATTTATTTGGTTTAAGGCATTATATATAACATAATATCCCACAAACTCTGTCACCCTGACTGTGTCCGCCGCATATCCTTCGTGTTAATGTGGTAACTTGAACAATATTCAGTCTAGATTTTTCATGTTTTGCATATTCATGGATATCATAAAGAGGATGAGCTGATTCAATTTTGAATAATTTATAATTTTCATGTTGGCCACTAGGGGCGCTCACACCTGAACACTGTTTTGGCTATATCTCTGAAACTTTATCCTCAAATCAAGTGCAAATGAAAGGTCAACACCTGAAGATGTGTCACATAATGACATTATACCTGCATGTTTCTATATTTGTACATCCCTAGCCGTCACCTCAGGTGGCTGAAATTGTAGTTGATACAAATACTTGCTTTTGAAGAATGAGCTATCTATTTTTAGCAAGTGACACACTTCAGTGTATTAATCACCAGGCTCTACAATTTGTAATAATTATTTTGACAGTTTCATCACTAAATATTGTGACAATTTTTATTCTGTAGTATAAAAAAAGCACCAAAGCGATGAAGAAAAACTAAATTGGTCCTGAGCAATGTTCCCTCCAAGAAGCGCTTGCACTTTTTCAACTAATGATGCAAGTGCTGTCAATTCTATTATATTGGCAACATAGCTTAAGTGAGCCATATCGTATTGGGTTGCACCTGTCACTCACTAAGTAACATTGCAAAACAGCACAGATAATAATTTAAATAGTTTAATAATTAGGTTAGAATATTTATATTGTTTGATATCAATTAATAAGGTCATGGTCATTTTTTTGATGAACTGCGTTGACTTCGATGAGTTGACAATGTGCGAGCAGTGTGCCTTTGCACTGGCGCACAGCTTAGAGGGAATATTGTTTCTGAACAATACTTCTCTATGTTCTCTGAAGGTTTTCTTCTGTATTTCTTTGATTTACTCTCATTTTCAGCCCAGATTTTCCCCTGACCATAACTTATTTATGTTCCATTCAAACAAAAAAAGGACACTTAACTCAAGGTATAAGTCTTTTTTGGAGCAAATTGCCAAAATAATGAGACAAATCACAAATTTCCAGAGGCAAAAACATTAATCCATTTTGGAAAAACATTCAAGACGTCCTGATAACTAATCTTGAAGGTGAAGAAAGAAAGATTGTCTGAGAGGATTCAGCATTGATTGAAGAACAAAAACAGATTCTCAAACTGGTGAGATGGGAAAAAGCTTTATAATCTGTTTTTCATTGACATTTGCATTAAACTGATTTTTCTGGCAAAAAAAAATTTCTGGTAAAAGGAAACATAAAGCTTAAGAGCAAAAGTACCTATGATAGGATTTATGAAGCAAATATTTTACTTTAGAAGCTCTTTAAATAATGTTATAATTAATCAAACTGTTGAGATTATGACTGCATTATAGCAGTTGATATATCAAATATTTTCTGCCCTATTTGATACATATGTACCTTTCCTGCATCTCATCCCTCTCTTTCTACCTCACAGAAGAATGCAAACACACACCCACACACACTTAAAAGGTTTCGGTCTGTAGTCCTGCTCTCAGCTCAGTGTTGAATGAGCAGGTGATGTGCCAGGACTTCCATTTATCCACAGAGGATTGTTTGGTGTTTTTTTTTTTCTTTGGTACCAAACACACATTGCAGTTTGTGTTGCTTTTGACTTTATTTGAAGTTTTTCACTGAAATGTCAGGACACTCTCTGGTCACTGGCTCCTTTGTCATAGCAGATTATGTGGTTTTTGCTCTCATGCTGCTGGTTTCTGCTGCTGTTGGGGTCTACTATGCCTGGACTGACAGGAACCAGAGAAGTTCTAGGGACTTTTTAATGGGGGGCCGAAGTCTGACGGCTCTGCCGGTTTCACTGTCCCTGAGTGCCAGCTTCATGTCAGCCATCACTGTGCTCTCTAATCCAGCTGAGGTAAGATAGATTGCAAACACACAAATGTCCCATTCTCTGGTCACAAACATTGCTCCAGTAACTCTTATTATTCCTCTGTAGGTGTACAGATATGGAGCCAGTATTGTGTTTTATGCTCTTTCATACATGATTACAATGCTGGTCACCTCTGAGGTCTTTCTCCCTGTCTTCTACAAACTAGCCATCACTAGCACTTATGAGGTCAGTGTGGCTTGTTTTTCAAATCATTATTGTTTTGGGAATGATGTGCAAGTTTCTAATGTTTTGCAACTCTTATTTATCTTAGATTGTAAAAAAAAAAAAAAAAAGAAAAACACTGTTTACAGTCAAAGAGAAGCTGAGTTCCAGTATTTGACAGCTGTTTTTGTACTGTGCAAATAATAGACTGATAATAGTGTTAGCAAAATTTTTACTGAAACACAAAAGAGTTTGTTATAGTTAGACTGATCCATCTGATATGAAATCATAAGTATTTAGGAAAAAAGAAAAAGTAGATATGAAGAAAGTACATAGTGCATAATATTGTAGAGTATGAATCACCTGATTCATGAAATAAGGAGTAAAAGCAATAAGGTGAGAATAAGAAGTGAGATAATCAGTTAATATGAAACTCCTCTTGCTAAAATAACATGTGACTGGTTGCCTAGAAGACACAAAGTGAGGTTCCTATTTAGGAGGTCACTCGCTAGTTATCCATTATAGTTTTTCACTCATATAAGACTTTGCAACAAGAAACGGTGAATTAAAGCATAAGATAGGACATCCCAACTTCTTACACTGAAAAACAATCACAAACATATCCTATACCACCACCTCGTGGAAAATATAGACATTATGGTATAATCACTGCAATCTGTGGGTATTGAGTATAAACTCTGGGCTTGTTTACCTAAACTAGGTCATTAGCAACAGATATTAAACAGTTAATGCTGATGGATAAATGGATGGATAAATGATGCTGATGGATGCATGTGGATGGATTGATGGATGGATAAATGATACAGATGGATGAATAAAATGGATGGATGGATGGATAGATGTATAAATGATACAGATGGATAGATAGATGGATAAATTGTACAGATGAACGAATAAAATGGATGGATGGATGGATGGATGGATGAATGAATGGATGGATGGATGGATGGATGGATAGATGGATGGATGAATAAGATGGATGGATATATGGATGGATAAATGATACAGATGGATGGATGGATGGATGGATGAATGGATGGATGGATGGATGGATGGATAAATGATACAAATGAATGGGTGAATAAAATGGATGGATGGATAAATGATACAAATGAATGGGTGAATAAAATGGATGGATGGATAAATGATAAAGATGGATGAATAAATAGATGGATGGATAAATTATATAGATGGATTGATGAATAAAATGGATGGATGGATAAATGATACAGATGGATGGATAATTAAGATGGATGAATGGATGGATAAATGATACAGATGGATGGATGAATAAGATGGATCGACGGACGGATGGATGGATAAATGATACAGATGAATGGATGGATAAATGATACAGATGGATGGATGAATAAGATGGATGGACGGATAGATGGATAAATGATACAGATGGATGGACGAATAAGATGGATGGATAAATGATACAGATGGATGGACGAATGGATGGATAAATGATACGGTGTGCTCAAAAATAGCTTTGGAGCTGGTCACCATATAATTAGAAGTTGACTTAACTTCTTTTTTTACAGCGTTCTCATTTATGTGCTTAAGTTTTCAATGGCAAAATCAACAAAATAGCTCTTGAAATGTTCCTGGTGAACATGAATCATCTCTGTGATCCTCTCCTTCTGTTTCCACCAAGTATCTGGAGCTGCGTTTCAACAGAGCAACACGCCTGCTGGGAACTGTGCTCTTCATTGTTCAGACAGTGAGTAAGAGACCAGTCAACAAATAATAACATGGCTTTAACTTTTGTGGGTAAAACGTCACACCTGTCACATGTTTCTGGTTATTCCTTACCTTTTATCACAGATCCTCTACACAGGAATTGTCATTTATGCGCCAGCTCTTGCTTTAAACCAAGGTATGTTGGTTTCAGTCCACAATGATCTTACTCAGTAACCCTTCCCACACAGAGACACTTACAGCTACTCGGTTTTGCCCTGTTGATGAAACATGACTTAAAATCTTTCTCCCAGTGACTGGCATGGATCTGTGGGGTGCAATCATCTCTACTGGTGTGGTTTGTACCTTTTACTGCACAATGGTAAGTAGCAAAATTTGCAAAGTGAGCCAAGTTTAAACAGAACAAACATTTATATTTGGATGACAAAGTGTTGATCCGACTTTGTCTGCTCTAAACCAACACACACACCTGCTTGTGGTTTACATTATTGCAGGGTGGTCTGAAGGCAGTGGTGTGGACAGATGTGATTCAGGTAGGCCTCAATATGGAAAGATGCCTTAATAGGTTGTTGGTGCAGTTAAGCCTTTTTCACAGCAGATATCATGACTTGAAATAGTGGGATAAGCACAGATGGACCTAAAAGGGTTGCATTCAACGTGGTGTGCTTTGTTTTTGATGCAGGTTCTACAACAAACATACACAGGTACTACACACCTCATTATTATGTAATAATATGCCTCAGATTATTCTACTAGTTCAAGTCAAAATATCTGCAAAGAAAATGGGCTATGTTATTAAAAATGATTGGTTTATTACCCCTTTGATTAAACCTACTACTTCTTCTCTCTTGCTAAGGATTTTCTCTTTAAATGAGCAACCATAGGATTTAGACATCACAGCAATTCTAGCTGCTTGCTGGATGGGGCTGTACAAACTAAGTGTACCAGTGTATTCAGAGGCTTTAGAACTACAGGAGAAGTTATTAGATAAGTGGAAAACTAAGCAAATACATAGCTGAGCAGGGAGTTGCAAAGAACATGCTATCTCCTGGGGGGGCTGCTGTACTTCAATGTGACTTAGCAGAGTTTACTCAGCTTGCACTAAGTTCCCACAGCTCCTCACTATGGAGTTACTCAGACTTGCTCACTCATATTTTGTTTTGCTCCAGTGGAAAATTATAAAACTTAATGAGGTATCATTTTATAGTAGTTTAAGTAATTATAAATAGGTCAAATTAGACTCAAATTTAAACTCTGGCTAGCTTTGGGTTATGGGACCATCAGGTTAGCTTGCAAATCTGAGCAGTTTTGATAGACAATACATAATGATGCCCTTTCCCCACCAGCTTGGTGTCATGCTTGCAGGTTTCATAACTGTCATCATCCGGTCAGTGATCTTACAAGGTGGAGTCATCAACATAATCTCAGACTCACAACATGGAGGAAGACTAAACTTTTGGGAGTGAGTATGTAAGAAAATATTAACGTGATTGAATTTATTTTAAGGAGAGCAAAAAATCAACTCCCACTAGAAGAGACAACACATGTGGTGATAGTTTCACCGCTTTTTTGAACAGTGGGATATCAAAAAAAGTAGATGATAGTGTATGTATATCTCACAATGGTGCCAAAGACTTTAATCCCAACTGGATGTTAAAATAGAGGCCTAATTATAAGTTTTTTTTCTGATCACGTAGAGCAGGGATGTCCAGCTCCAGTCTTTGAGGGCCACAATACTGCAGGTTTCCCATGTATCCCTTTTCGAACACACCTGAGTCAAATCAGCCAGTCATTGTGCAGAACTTAATTGGCTGCTAGATCTAAGCCAGGTGCATTGAAACAGGGATATATTAAAAACCTACAGGAGAGCGGCCTCCAAGGACTGATTTTGGGCACCCCTGATGTAAAGAATGACTATAAGCTACTTATTCTTTATACATATTTAACTTCTCCAGATTAATGTCTCAATAAACAATGGAAAAATGAAAAATAAATTACACAAGCAAATAGACAGAAATTGTACTTTTTAATGTAACATTCCACTCAATTATGTAACATCTTTTCTTTTGTGTCTTAATCACGTTAACATTCAAGAAATTTAACGTGCCATTGATGTAAAAGTGCCTTAAAAAGTGAATCTTGAAGCATGTTATGTTTTCCACAGCAAGCAGGTTTTAGTACTAAACCCTAAACAGATTTTATGTCTAACCAAAAAATGTAAAATTGAAAAGCAAAATGAAAACAAAGTTTTAAATGTCAAATGGAGTTCAGAGGTGCCGATATCATGACACTATATCACGGATTGTTAATGTCTGACTTATCTGATAACTGGTCCACAAAATCACTTGTCAGCAGTGCAATCCCAGCTCAAAAACACCTATATAGTATTCAGACTTTGACTCATGTGACCCAAATAACCAACATAATGGCCAGGAATGTCAACAATCCACGCATAAACTCCTGTATCTTCAAAGTTCAAACAACCCCATAAAATTTCGGTGTAATAGTTGAGAATGAAAAAGACATCAATATGCAAACTCAGAAGAAATGTGCAACATGAACAGATTGTTTTTTTTTTATCTTTTGTCATTTCCTTTTTGGTAAACTACTGGGCTGTAGAGTCGAATGTCTCTGTAGCAAACAACAAGCTAACCACACCAATTAAAAACACTAAACTGCCTGGCACTAAATAAAAAATGGTCAAACTAACTTCTGTTGTTTTCACCAGTTTTGATGCAAACCCACTGAGAAGAAACACTTTTTGGACTTTAACGATTGGAGGGACGTTTATTTGGACCAGCGTCTATGGAATCAACCAAGCCCAGGTTCAGAGATACATCTCCTGCAAGACGATGACTCATGCTAGACTGTAAGTAGAGTAGATGTGATGGTGCAACTCAATCCTAAAGAAAACATGTACAATACAACAACTCATGCACAGTGATCAGCCTCACAATGAAATATGCTGCTATAAGAAACAAATATGACCGTTTTACCGTATTGTAATATATTTTGTCCGTGCTCTTTTATTTCTAGGTCCTTGTACATCAACCTGTTAGGCTTGTGGTCCATCTTGCTGTGCTCAGTGTTTGCAGGAATGTGCCTTTACTCCATCTATAAAAGCTGCGACCCATGGACCAAAGGACTCATCTCTGCTCCCGATCAGGTACAAATCCTAAAAACTGTTTTAAGACTTTCTCTAAAGAATCTGAATTTCAGTTTTCATCCTTTGCCTTTCAAACATTTCCATTATGTCTCAATGTGATCAACCATCGTATGAGCTAGCTGAATATTTATGTAAACTCTGCAGCTGATGCCATACATGGTGATGGACATCTTGGCGGACTACCCCGGCCTTCCTGGACTATTTGTTGCAGCAGTGTATAGTGGATCCCTAAGGTCAATATTTGAAAGCAAATAAAGCAAAATATTTTCAAAACGCAAATTGTTTAAATTGCAGCCCCTTTACTTTAGGAATTTGTGTTATTACTACTTGCATTTGCAGGGTAGTTGTATAATATGTCTTCTTGATTTGGTGTGTGCTTGGGGACAATTAAAACCACAGCACAGTGTCTTCCAGTATCAATGCACTGGCTGCAGTGACAGTGGAGGACATCATTAAACCGCATATCAGCATGTCTGAGAAACATCTGTCTTGGATTTCAAAAGGGATGAGTGAGTGAATAACCAGCATGTACTGCATATTAACTAATAAACTTGCAATGGAAGGTAATAAAATATGTCATAATGTTTCCATTCTGTATTGATTGCAGGTCTTTTCTATGGAGTTTTATGCATTGGGATGGCTGGACTCGCCTCACTAATGGGAAGCATCTTGCAGGTAGCTTGGATATGGAAAATATTGTAAATCATTTTATGAGTCTTTAGTCTGCAATTCAGTAGACATGTGCTTCCTCACAAAAAGGCAACCATCAGTATTTTTGGGATCATCGGCGGCCCTTTACTCGGCTTGTTCACATTGGGTATCCTCTGTCCGTTTGCCAACTCCAAAGTAAGTTTGTTCAAACTTAATTAGAATTTTCCGTGTCATTGTCCAATTTGAAATGATATTGCTCTTTGATTGTAGATAAATCTCTTTCCTGGGATCTGCACATTGAATCATTTTAGCCATTTACCTGTCTTGTAGGGAGCTTTGTCAGGTCTTGTGTCAGGGCTGGTTGTGTCTCTGTGGGTGGGAATTGGAGCCCAGATTTACCCTCCGCCTCACACAATGAGCAGGCCTTTGTCGTTGGCTACTGATGGCTGTAACTTCACCTCAAACAGCATCAACTGGACCTTCACTGCAGAGCCAACACAAAGCTCCACCACGACAACCCCCATTCATATTGACGCCAAGTTAGTGTCTCAATAAATATGAGTGATCATTAATTTGATGTTACATGAGCAGCTTAAGCGATCTACAGAGCTAGAATACAGATTGAGATATGCATGATGGAGAGTTAGAAAAATAGTCTCTCAATAAACCTGCTGTGCTTTGAACTGTTACTAGAACACTGATAAAGAAATATTTTAACAGTGTAAACTGCTTGTTCTGCAGTTTTTACTCCTTGTTTTAAAATACCGCTTTCTCCCATCACCAGGCCTGTGTTTGCAGACTGGTACTCCTTGTCCTACCTTTACTTCAGTCCAGTTGGAACCATTATAGCGATTGGTGTGGGACTGATAGTCAGTGTGATTACAGGCAAGTAACATGTCTTGCTGATTCCTAATGAGCTTCTTATTTATACTTTATATTCTGTTTCTATACATTTTTAAGGAGGCTGTAAGCTCAAAGTGGAGCCTGGGCTAACATTAACAAAAGAAGATACAACTCTTTATTACTTAATAAAGTGTTTCAAAGGCAGAGTAAGTACTGCTTCACTAAACAACATACATGACGGAGAAATATCTTTTTAAAGTCTCTGCTTTGTGATCTTTCCCATTTAGGTCGAGAGGCGCAGTGGGGAGCTTGATTTGAAGAACAGAGAGAAGAAATTCGGCAACACTAATCCAGCTTTTAATGGTGTAGAGCTGGACCTGACAAAAAGCAGTTGTGCTCCATGAAATGCATATCATGGTATAATAGGATGTGTGATTTTGTGTATTGGAAGAGTCTTCATAGGTTTATAAAAGAGTGGTCCATGAAGAAAAGAAACAATGTTAAATTCATTGTTAATTTTTCTTGCACATTGTTTGTCAGACCAACTGCACTTTGGAAATGTAGAGTTGTTAAGCATATCTCCATATCACCAGCATGCATAAAAAAGCATAATCATTAGTCATAATGTATGCAAAGAGAAAGGGAAAATCAGTCAAGTACAAAGAGTCTGCTAAAGCCGTATCTCTTTTTAGAATTTTTAAAATCATTTTTAGTTTGCAAAATTACTTTTGAGTTACAATTTGATGAAATAATCTAACATGACTATGAGATGAACACCAAAAAACCATGCAAGCTTATGCATGCAATGTTTGTAATGTTGAAAATGTAAGTCAAAGAAAGAAAGAATACAAGCTTGTTTTAGGATTTTTATTAAAAAAAAACACACAGATCCAGTAATCTGAGAGTAACTAACAGAGATTTTTCAGCAACCTATCGTTTTCAATCATGTCATTTTTTCATTTTATGGTTTTGCCTTCCAAGCGATGCAATCCAGCTAGTGGGGGCATATTATCCACCACAACCATTTTAGCTGAAACCTTTTGCACTTAAAAGAACTAATGATGCACTTTTATCTCATAGGACAACATACTGCTTTCATTTCAAGGATGTGTCCCAAAAATGTATTTGGTTGGGCAAACACGTTTATTTAACCTCCCTTCAGTTTATTTCTGACAAGTAAATGTACATTTCCAAACCAACAAGACACTCCACAAACACGTTTGCATTTGTCTAGTTTGATGGCTTTGAAGGGACACTAGAAAATAAAACTCTTTATTCTTATGTAGGATATATTTTAATGCAAACATCATGGGTGATAAGGCAACAAAGGATAAAACACTTTGTAAAATACCAACAGCTACTTAAAATAGTATAAAGCTATACCTCATTCTTTAATAAATAAAGTATTTGGCTTTGTGGAGGTATAAAGCTAATATAGAGGTACCTAGATAAAGAATAAAATCACTGGGAATAATAGGTCCATTGTTTTTTTTTCACAGAGTGAAAGAGAAAACTGAATTTAGAGGGAAGTGCAAGAAAACCCAGAAAACATGATTCTATCTGTTTCAGGGGACTTTGTGAATAACAAACCCTGTAGGTTAAACTTTAAATTTGTATCTTTTGGTTTAAGTTGTTAAAAACTAATAAAACTCCATTTAGTACAAAATGTTCCTCTCCTGTGTTCTTTTTATTCACTAAAAACACGCTAAACCCTAGATAATAATTATCTGAGTAATATGTGTAGGTGTCTGTGGTTAACTTGAAGTACTTGTTTGGAACTGTAAGTACACAAAGAGCAATACTGGACACATTAAAGAAATTATATATTCATGTTTTAGTTATGCATGAGACCGCCCAACCTAATAAGTTGAGAAGACCGATCGTCTCAGTTTTGCAGTGTCTTTTAGAAAAATGCCAGGACACTCGCAGGGAGCCGAGGCTCTTGCCATAGCTGACTATGTGGTGTTTGTCCTGATGCTGGTGGTGTCTGCAGGCATTGGGGTCTACTATGCGTGGGTGGACAGAAACAAAAAAAGTTCTGGGCACTATTTAACCGCCAGCCGCAAACTAAGTGCCCTGCCGGTGTCCATGTCCCTGACTGTCAGCATCATGTCATCCGTCACGGTGCTGTCTAACCCAGCTGAGGTAAGGTAACTTTACAGCAGATGCCCCTTTTCTGGATCTGTTTTTCTTTTTAAGTGATTCCCTGCAATTTTCCTTTACATAGAGAGAGAGAAAAAAAGATGCTGATTAGACATTGAATGAAGTCTGATTAAGTAAATTTCTTCTATTACATTTCTCTGTTGTCTCATATTTTTCACTTTTCTTTTTGTTCCCTGTTTTATTTTTACTGATTTTTCCTGTGAGTTTTATTGCTCCTGCATTTGGCAGTAAGTCATTATTTGCTCTGTGTAGGTGTCTGTTACTTAATGACTAGATTTTCTAGCCTTTATCCGTGTGTGCTAGAAACTTTAACTCGTTTGGGGTTTTAAACTTTGCCTGATCCTTGACTGTAGTGTTTGCTTTTCCATTTTAATCCTCACTTTGATTTTTCTACTTTGTATTTCCTTCAACGGCTATGATCCTGCTTCACTCTATAACCTACAACTATGGATTTTATGGGAATATGTTTGTTGTCCGGGTCTGACATCCAGTTATTATATCCTGGTATGTGAAGATATTTAGCTTAATATAAAAAAAGATAAGTGCTTTTTGGAAATGGATAATAAATTGAGGTGGTAATTAAATTGAAAACATGCAATGATGAAACTGAAAAAGAAACACAGATCAGTTTGTAGAAATTGATTATAAATTGATTATAAATTTACATGGAACTGGCATATTCATTATATCAAAGGAAGAATTTATAAAATGATAGCAATCTTGTACAAATAGTGAAATATATAAAACTACAAGGCTTTACCTTTTATTCACAGTTTTTTCAAACTTCCTTATAAGCCATATTCTGTGGAAGTATGGGGACTGCCGAATAAAACAGCTGTAAAATAGAAATATGGATTATTAATAAGATGGATTATTATGCACAAATGAACATTTAATATATAACAAAATATGCAAATACTATAGAGCCAAATCAAAGTAACTTGCAGACACAGATTTTTAATTTTATTTCAAGAGATAAATGTACTTTCAAAGACATCTGCACATTTATAGTACCTGAAAATGCCTGAAAAGAAACTAAAAGGAGATGTATACCTGTTGTTGGGCTTTCATAAAGGAATGATGCTGATAAACAACCTATAAAATTTAGGCTTTCTATAAAATTGTGGATTATTGAGAACATCAAGGCGTCATAGTTTGTGTTAAAGTTTTGTTTAATTAGTCCACCAATTGATTTTATTATTTAATAAGTTGCCATTCCCTTTATATATATATATATATATATATATATATATATATATATATATATAAACTACAGAAATATTTTCATTTATTGAAGCAGAATGAGGAACCAGTATAGAGGTGTTTTAAGGTGATACAACTGCATGTCTCAATGAGACTTCATATTCTCTTAAAAAGTTTTTCCTAGAAAACTATAACAGTATTAACTAATTTCACTTTTTCTGCGTCATTGTTCTTTATAATCTAGTTAAAAAGTGTTTTGTCTTCAGATATACAGGTTTGGAGCCATCTATGGACTCATTGGCATCGCCTATGTACTTTCAACAGTTATCACATCTGAGATCTTTCTCCCCGTCTTCTACAGACTGAACATCACCAGCACCTATGAAGTAAGTGTGTTGCTTTTGAAGAGTTTTCAGACTGCGCATGTTATGGTCTGAAAAAATCTGTTTCACATTAACAAAAAAAAAAAACCCAGCTTTTCCAGTTTGATTGTTCCTGTTTTTTTCCCTTTTCAAAGTACCTAGAGCTGCGTTTCAATAGAGCAACCCGTCTTCTGGGAACTGTGATCTTCATTTTTCAGACAGTGAGTGAGAGCTTGTTATCACAATGAGGCTACATTTCTATTGGTCAAGTCAAAACCTTTTCCTAAATCATTGTTCAGCTGGTTAACCCGTGTCTTTTTCTGTCACAGATTCTCTTTGCTGGAATCTGCATCTATGGCCCTGCATTAGCATTAAACCAAGGTATTTCTCATAGCACATTGAGAGTTTTTCTAAAAAGTAAAGTGTGTTATAAATTAAATTAAATTATTATATTTAATGGTAGCCCTGAGTCACATCTACTGTTTTCACCCCTCAGTTTTGTTTCTGTTGCTCTCTGAGCAGTTATAGGTATGAATATATGGGCTGGAATTGCTTCATCGGCTTGTGTTGCCACTTTTTACTCCACGTTGGTAAGTAAATAAGTTTTAAAAATTACATTTTTACTGTAATCAAAATGCAACATGTAGATTTTAAATATTAGAGAACAATTAATGGGTCAAAAGTTAGAGCACCAGTCAGATGTTTGGACACATTTTCCCTAATGGGAAAGTGTGTCAAAACGTTTGACTGGTGCTGTAAATTCAAAAAGACGTGACTCTATGGTTTTCGGGTGTTTATATCTGGATTTGCTTCGTATTTTAGATAGTCTTGAACAGTTTTTTTTTCTCATATGTTGTTTCAGGGAGGGTTGAAGGCAGTGATATGGACCGATGTGTTCCAGGTAGGACCTTTAATATGCACATTATTCTGAATTATTATTCAGTAAAACAAAGAAAAAAAGACTTATCCAATTAAACTTTATTTCATTGGATCCTTTAGATTGTGATAATGCTGGCAGGCTTCCTGGCAGTTATAATCAAAGCTGTGCTCGTACAAGGTGGAGTCTCCACCATCATTTCAGATGCACAACAAGGCGGAAGACTCAACTTTTGGGAGTAAATATATATTTATCATACACATATACACATTATTAACAAGTCTTTGAATCGTCCTGTATTTATGTCTTTCCAGCTTTGACATAAACCCTCTGAGGAGGCATACTTTTTGGACCTTAGTTGTTGGAGGCACGGCTGTTTGGACAACTGCGTATGGAATCACTCCAGGCTCAGTTCAGAGATTTATCTCCTGCAAGAACATCACTCATGCCAGGCTGTGAGTTGTGTTTTTACAGAGAGAAATCTATTTTAACTGTGACTTAGAATCTATTTAACCCATAAACTGTACCAGCAAGAGATACAAGAATATCGTTTTCCATCATGATAACCTGAAATCTTCCAAATGAAAGAGAGGATGTGTGTTTTATATTTATATATATATATGTGTTTATTTGTTGGTTTGTTTTATGTTCACTCCCAGAGCTGCTTTCATCAACTTGCTGGGTCTTTGTTCTTTCCTGGTATGCGTGGTGTTTGCTGGATTGTGCCTCTACTCAGTCTATAAAAACTGTGACCCACTGATGGCTGGTCTGGTTTCTTCTCATGATCAGGTATTAAGTTCTTGTTGCTTTCTTCTTTTTCTTTCTTTTGCAGAAGATGCATGCAAATATGCCTACATGGCATGACCCAATCATGTGCAACAGATGGATTTGAATGCCATGTATGTCCATGTATGTGAAATATTTAACCCTTTAAGCACAAGAGGTTAAACTGCTTGATGTGTTACAGCAACTTTGCTGCTTTTTAGGGGTTAATATTGTAACTCTTCTTTTCTTTACAGATGATACCAAATCTGGTCATGGAAATCTTAAAAGGCACTCCAGGCCTTCCAGGACTTTTCCTTGCTGCTGTATACAGTGGTTCTCTCAGGTTTTTACTCCACTTTCTTCCTCTATACAGCAAGAATGTTAAACCATGTCTCAAAATGTCCTCGCTTCAGTTATCATCATCAACCTTATGATTTGTAACCTAAATAATTAATAAGTATAATATTTCATTTCCTGCCACTACAGCACAATGTCTTCCATCATCAATGTACTGGCTGCAGTCACTGTAGAGGACCTGATCAAACCATACACCAAAGTATCTGAGAAACATCTGCTCTTCATCTCTAAAGGGCTCAGTAAGCAACTTGTAATTGTTTGTTTTTTAAGATATGCATATCTAAGTCTGAAAACTACACCTCTAAAGCTGATGATAATCTCTTGGTTAGGATGGAAATGCCAGGTTTTGATTTTGTTGTTGCAGGTTTATTGTACGGGATCGTCTGCATTGCTATGGCTGCACTGGCATCAATAATGGGGCAAATGATGCAGGTACAATTTCCTCTTACAATACTGTATTTTTTATTTTAATCCATATGTACAGAAAACTTTCAAAACTATTTTGTAGACTGAACTTTCTTTCTTTATTCTTAAACAGGCAGTTACTATCATTGGTGGAGTGACTGGGGGTCCTTTATTGGGCGTCTTCTCTTTGGGTATGCTCTGTCCATTTGCTAACTCTAAAGTAAGTCCATCCTCTGACTTCTGCTGTTTTTTGCTGCTGACATGTTGGTTAGAATTCCTCGACAATCTAGCAAATGACTAACTAACAAAAATCTAACTTAGGTCTGATGTAAAACATCATCAAAGTGTAAATGCTGCAGCTTCATTAACAGAAAAATATTGGAAGTTTGATCAATGTTCTCAGTAAGATGTGAGGAATAAACCAGGACCATGATGAAACCCAGGCAATCCATTTACAATCCTATATAGTGTTTACAATGATGCTTATCTAGCATTGAACAGGACCTCTGGAATAAATACCCCCATCTGAACCAATTTTCAAATGAAAGTGTTTCATTTCATCCTGTGAAGACAGAATTATTAAGGAGAAATATCTTTCCAGTGCCTTGAGAGGAGCTACACTGCCAGACTTTCTAAAAAAATCTCAGTCTCTTATATACAAATCCCCTAAAAATTATACTTTTTAAAATTTTGTCCATGAAAAATATTGCTGTAGAGATGCATAGTGGACATCCCATAGTTCTGAAAATGAGTCAACACATAATTAAATAAATCTCATTGATATAGACTCTGTTATCTGCTATTTGGATCATGAATGTGCAACTAAAGAGCAGTCTCATCTGTTGAATGTATGTATTTATGTCATATGAATTAAAAAGTAAATAGTAAGTAAAAGTTCTATGTGAAATAATTAGTCTCTAAACAGCATAAAGGAGCTTTATTGATCTGCTGAGTTCCAAAATACATCAGTCAATGTGATTAACAGCAGCTGCCTGCTACTAACTCCTGTAAGGGTGGATGTTTTTAACATGTAGTTTCTGTAAATATTGAGCGTTAATATATAATTATTGTTCTTTTGAGGTTGTGCTTATTGGATAAAAAGACTTTGTAAAGATGAAGTCATTTTATTCAGACAAACAATGACAGAATCGACTCCATATGTGTTTTTGTCACAGGGAGGTTTGTCAGGTCTTGTGTCAGGATTAGTTGTGACCTTGTGTGTTGGCATTGGAGAACTTATATCCCGCTCTCCGCCCGAGATGACCCGGCCACTGCCGCTGACCACGGAGGGTTGCAACTTCACCATTGCTGGTTACAACTGGAGTTCGACTGCTGAACCAACCGAGCAAAGCTTAATTATCTCAATCCCGTCGCAGAACAGTCAGGAAATGTATGCTTTTTACCTGCTGTGATCACATAAAAGCCATTTATAAGTTAAGAAAAATGTGCATACAATGTATTCATGAGTTTCAAACCAATTGTCTAATATCCTGTGACCACATAACGACTTATTAGAAAGTGATATGCATTCATTTCTCCCAATGCAAGGCATCCACTGGAGGGTAAATGGCACTCTCCCTCTTACCTTTATTTCTGCCTCATTGGAGCTGTGGTTACTCTGATGGTAGGAATGTCAGCAAGTCTCTTGACAGGTAAAGAAATATTCTTTTTCTTTATTGACCTAGACTGGTTTTAGAAATTAGGTAATATTCTAAAATAATTATGTTTCAGGAGGCTGGAGGGAGAAGGTGGAGCCCAGACTTACTTTAAAAAAGGAAGACACTGGTTTCTATAACCTTTTTAAATTCCTTCAACACAATGTAAGTGCTGTAGTGAAGGAAATGTATCAAAAGCTGCAAGTTTATCGCTGCTTACTTCTGCTTTGGGTCTCCCCAGGTTAAGAGAAGATCAAAAAAATGTGACCTGACGTTACCAGAAGTTGGAAACACAAACCCTGCTTTCTGTAATACAGAAAAATAACAAAAGCCAGCTTAGATTCATAACGATGAAAGGATGGAATACTATTGATAAATTGGGATGAGCATGCTTTCTTGTATTCAATTTGTTTATTTATTGAAATATATAAATAAAGGTTTGATCTTGGGAAAGGTGGTGTTTAATGTTATTTTAAAATCTCTGTTTACTTTTTTTGCATTACTGCTAAATGTGTTTTGCAAAGAGCACTAACAACTTATGCCACCAGAAAACATTTCAGTGTTTTATCAAGGTATTTGATGAAACACTGAAAGATAAGTCTTTCTGCAGCATCTTTTTTAAACAAATAAATATGACCTTTAAAATGACCTTTCAGGATGGCGACACCTGCAGATCGATTAGTCACACTGGAGAACCAGATTTCACTGCCCCACTGGTTTTTCCAAAAAGACATTTGCTGCACTTTTATGAGTTTCTTATATATATATATAAAAAAGAAAAATCAGCTTTTCCTCTACAAATAAAGCTTTTGTTCTCAGTAAGTCAAGCAAGCCTCAGGAATTAACAGGAAAAAAACAGGAATAGAAATAAAAAGGATAGAAAAAAATCACTAACTAAATAGTTTAAATAACGTTTCCTAACGCCAACAGTAAATTGATCATATTTTTTCCTTTTCTTTAGTAGATTCACGTTCAACATAGTTGAAAATCGTTCAATATTCTGAAGTATATTAACAAGGTCCAAAACAGAAAAGTGGTGTGTTCCTGATGAAGATGCTATCCCCCTGAAGAAAGGCGTCCTTCCTTCTTTTCTTGCTTTCTCCACCGCAGGACAAAGAAGACTTCTTGCTGCTTTGTCAGCTGCGGTGAGATCTTCCTTGAATCTCAAGCCTTGATTAAGGAGAAATACGATTTCCTTGGCGTGTTTCCATGTCTTATGCTGCTCTCGATGAAAACCTCACGATGATCGGACGCGGTTTCACCTGTGGGTCCGAGTCAGTGCATGATCTCCGGCGTGGTCTCCCTTTTGGTTCAGGAAAAAGACCTCTGAGAAAAAACTGAGACATATTGTGTCACAGAGAGGCAAGCACACAGTGAAAGGGTGATTAAGTGGCTGAGGCTATGTAAGAAAATAGTGCAATTATTATTTTATAGGAAAGAAAAGGTAGGAACTTCCAACAGACAGCTTGGAATAATGCTTTCAGTGTTACTGCAATATTGTCTTTTTGACAATGAACCGGACTGATCTTAAGACCTTTTTGTCAATGTTGCAAGTATGAACCTTAGTCATTGTTGGGCCGGTAAAGTGACTGTGCAGTTCCAATGTAAAATACATTTATTATACTCCCAAACGCAGATATACACCTAGCCGTCACTTCCACATAGCCACTAACAATGTCATTCTATGCATGTTTTTCTTTTTTTCAACCTTTATTGATATAAAGTCAAGCCATACAAAGACAAAGATAAACATTTATCCTTACAGTTTGAGTACTCAAAAATGAGACATCTTTCGACAGGACAAAGACAAAAGAAAATAAGTAAAACGTATTTTAAAAGCAAATAAAACAAAAGAGAGCAGAAAGACTTGAGCTGCGGGGGTTATAACATCTCAAACATCTTGGCAGTCTTGTTGGATGTGAAAAGTGAGAGTCGCTGCAGATACTCAGACAAATCAGAGAGTTCTTTTGATTTACGACACTTTCTTTCTGCTGCTCTGAGTCCATAGGAGTTCATGAGAACACTTTTTCTTAAATAATGCGTTCTGTTTTTCCATATGAAGTTAAAAAGTATTTTATCAATGTAGTTTAGCAATTTGTCATCAATTTCCAAAGCCAGAGCTGCATATGTTAGACGTGAGATGCCCGCTGCTTCCTCTTAATGAAAGATCCCTTGACAGCCATTGATTCAGTTTTTATTTGGCTTTTTCTATAATAGGAATAAAGTTACAGGAACATCTTGTGTTCTGGTCTTTGGATAATATAATGCCTAAGTATCTTACTTCAGCCTTACCAGAGTGTTATGTAGTGTAGGAGTAGTGCCCTCTTTGATTGCCATAAGCTCACATTTACTTATATTTAGGTACAGACCGGACGACTTGGAAAAATTATGTATGATATCAAAAGCAGCAGGAATTTGGCTTTCATTTTCTAAAAAAAAAAAAAAAAAAAAAGAGTGGTGTCATTTGCTAGCTGTGTAATAAGCTCTTTACCTACAAGGGAAATACCTTTTAGACCACTAGAGCAGCTAGATAAAAGTTGAACAACTAAAAGAAAAAGATAAGGAGAAGCAGAGGGTATATATGAGAAGAATATATGAGAGGGTTTTAGTATATAATATGAGAGGATTTCAGTATGTTGTATGAGAGGGTTTTAGTATATTATATGAGAGGGTTTTAGTATGTTGTTTGAGAGGTTTTCAGTGTGTACGTAAGAAGATATTTCCGTATACAATATGAGAGGATTTTAGTACATTATGTGAGAGGGTTTCAGTATGTTGTATGAGATGGTTCTAGTATATTATATGAGAGGGTGACCTGCCTACGTAGCGCCAACCCCTTTTATAGGGGGGGGTTCTTCACCCCGTCTGGCGCTTGCAGACACGCTCCAGCCAATCCTGGCTGGGAGAGTGTAATAAGTGCTTCTGATGAGGTCACGCGCAGAACGTTCCCATAGTGAGACACTCATGCTACTCAGAGAACCGGGGTTAAGCAAGTAACCTAATGATTTTATCAGGTCAGGCGATCTAGTATTCAGTATGTTTCCCTCAGTAGGTGATCATGTGCAGAGCTGTATCAAACTGTAATGTTGTATTAAAAGTAATCTTAGTCAGTTTCTTTACCCTAGAAGTTCATATTTAGTTTAGAAATAAAAGTCTTAATTTAAAATTACTTTTCATTTAGTCAACAACCTTACCTCCTATTATCTGTATTCAGTTTGGTCAGCAGAGGGCGCTATAGGCTACCTGATCTGTAGCTTCCGCTGCACTGATGAGGTGTGCCTTTAACAGGCGCGCCAGCTCTTCGTCCTTCATCAGTGCACCGAAGACTACAGACGCCAACGGTAAGTCAGCTCTCACTTTTCTTAACTAAATTTATAATACAATCAAACTAAATCATATTGAAATTACACACGTAGTTCCTGAAAAGCCTATCAATTATGATGAAGCGCATAGTCGCGGTTATTTATTTCTAGTGTGCGATGGTTATTTTAGGATACGGCTGCCTCTACATCAAAATGTTTGTGCTTTGGCGGATCTCAGTGAAGTAAATGCTTCCTCCTTAATAAAGGATTGTATATAAAATTGCAATAGTAGGTGTATAGTGAATATATATATATATAATGGCGATTCTGTAAATGGATCAGGTGAGTAAATTTGGTTTAAGTTTATGACTGTGATTAGACTGAACATTAAATCAATCAATAACTATCAGATTCAGCTATTCATTTGGAAGATATATAAATAAACTGTATGAATGAAAATTATTTGCTTAATATATAAATAATACAATGAGGTAATTTAAAACTGTTAAAATACAGACAGCAATAAGTCAATGAATTTATGCATCCTGAGTTCATTTCTTGATGTAAACCATAATGTATTAAATTTGTGTTTTCTTTTGGTTAAATTGTCTTAAGGTTTTCAACCTGCTTCTGCTTCTGCCACTGCATCAATGAAGACTTGTTATAAAGCCGAGTTGAGCCTGGTGTCCAGTGTTCTCTTCCGGGTCTTTCAAGGTGCATGGACCAGTATTGATCAGAAATAACCTGACAGTTAAAGACTAAATCTGGTTTGACTTTCTTCAACTATTGGTTTTTTTACTGTATATATTTATAAATACGTGGTCAAATTGCTTGAGAAGCAAATGTACATGACTTTATATCAGCACTGTAGAAAAACATGCTATAAAAATAAACATCATCCATTATAATAAAACAAATGTTTGAATGAATTCCGTCTTTCTTCTTTGTATTCTTTCTCATTTCGTCTTACACGTCCTATTTAGTAAACTTTGGAAGTTTGCAACTATATATTATGAATGGTCAGAATTTAATTGGCAATAAAATGGATATATAATACCTGGATCACTGGAGAGATAATGGCAGCAAGTGGAATATATTTCATACACTCTATAGACTAGATGTTGTCCTCCGCATCTAATCATGCATGTAACTCACTGTTTATGTTGGATGATTGGCTCAGTGGCTACAACACAGATTTTGGTCCAGAGAACC
>JBAMHX010000026.1:9386060-9406900 GCA_037177515.1 Pseudomugil tenellus
TAATATATAGTTGCAAACTTCCAAAGTTTACTAAATAGGACGTGTAAGACGAAATGAGAAAGAATACAAAGAAGAAATACGGAATTCATTCAAACATTATTATTTTATTATAATGGATGATGTTTATTTTTATAGCATGTTTTCTACAGTGCTGATACCAAGTCATGTACATTTGCTTCTCATGCAATTTGAACACATATTTACAAAAATATGTAGTGAAAAAATTAATAGTTGAAGAAAGTCAAACCAGATTTAGTCTTTTTAATAGTTTGATACAGCTCTGCACATAATCACCTACTGAGGGAAACATACTGAATACTAGATCGCCTGACCTAATAAAATCTTTATTTTTACCACAATAAATTGTTTTAGGAAAAAAATGGTTTAACAAATACACACACACAGAAAAGTAGCCAAAAGTTTAAATTGCGCTGAAAACAACGTCCCTAAAGTGCAATATTACATATGTAGCCTGTGTAAATACAAAACACTAACATTTTCTAGTACAAGTTTATCTTCTGGGGCGAAAATTTGCTTTTGGATTTTCTGTGTATGGTACACGATGTAAAAAAAAAATGTATAAATGAACAAGACCGATTTAATAATTGTCCCCGAAAACTGGCTTATACTGTGGTTTACTGCACTAACAATGCGTCATTCTGTGCTTGTTATTACTTCTCGGGATCATAGTACCTCTTTTTCATGGCTCGGTATTTTCTCAGGAAATAAAGAGCCTCTAGCTCCTTGATAACAAATTCGCCCCTCGCCACTAGCTGTTTGATTTTTTCTGGCTCGGTAACGTCTCTGTTCTTCATGAAGGCTGATTTTAGACGCTCTCTGAAATATGCTGCTCCCTGTGGGTATTCACGACCAAGATATAGCAGCTAGACGAAGAGGGGACACATTAAACAGTTGCACCACTGGAATGACAAAGTTTTATGCTTTTAGCTTACTTACATTTTTGTACAGCTTAATAACTTCACCCCTTAAAGGGTTGGCCATGTCGGGAAAAAGGTTGCCGCCCTTCACGTTTCTAAAATAAGGAGAAAGATCTGTCATAAACTGCACAGTAGCATAATAAAAATAACAATATAGCTGGCTTTCAAGTTTGAAATTTCCATCCCACTTTATCAGACAGTCTGTTAAAACCCACAATGAACTCAAATCTATAGTTACATGTAATTTTATCAACGCTGTGAGCCACTGAAGAAACGTGTCCTTTTCACTTTGTCCTTAGCTGAGCTCACGTTTACACACTGCCGTATTACGCACGTGTCGCAAATGAAAACAAACAAGAGCGCTTGCGCACGGGTTTCTATAGTTACCGGACGCTCCAGTTTATGAGCGAAAATGGTAAGTTATTTTTCCTTTCTTTTTCCCCCCAGTACAAGTCTCCAATCTTTTTTTTTTTTTTTTTTTTTTTTTTTAGTTGGAAGGTTTTCACATGTCTGTTTATAATAGTTTCAAACAGTTGATAGGCTAGTTCAGGTCCGTGTTCGGTCCATGTACGTTTAGGCAATTCCTTTTTTCCTTTTTCACCCCGGACAGACGGAAGTAAGGCCGTTTTCTCGTTTTTTCCATTTACAATCAAAAACTGAAAAAAAAGAGCAACTTGCCAAAATAATAAAAAAAACAAG
This sequence comes from Pseudomugil tenellus, assembly GCA_037177515.1. Taxonomy (NCBI): domain Eukaryota; kingdom Metazoa; phylum Chordata; class Actinopteri; order Atheriniformes; family Pseudomugilidae; genus Pseudomugil; species Pseudomugil tenellus. The sequence goes on from JBAMHX010000026.1 coordinate 9,387,698, forward strand.
CCGTTTTCTAATGCGTTGTTTCACGTTTATTGTTCTGTGTTTCTGGAATTTGAAAACAAAAATTGGCTCTAATGTTTTGTTTTTGATTGTAAATTGAAAAAACGAGAAAACGGTCGTATTTCCGTTTATCTGTTGATTTAAAGGGAAAAAATGAATTGCCTTTAACGTACACGGACCTAGTTCAGCAGCTAGCGAACAGTTTTCATGTTTAAGTTAGAAGTTTGTCTATTTATTCTCTTATTGTCTATTATTTATTCTCAGTTTATTTAATCGTTAGTTAATGTTGTAGGTATGTTTTACTGTAACTTTGTCCATTTTCTCATTTGAACGATAGCCACCCAAGAAGAAAAAGGTATGAAAGGCAGTCAGTACATTTCCTGTTTGATCATTTGGATCTATGAAGGCAGATAAGTCCTTAGTTGATATATTTATATAGGAAGGGAAAAACATCTTTCTTATTCTTGTTAAAATTTTCCCAGCAATAAATCTATATAAAACACTCATTTGTAATATTTTGATGCCTTGAAGGCATCCAAAAAGGGACGCAAACTTACCAAGGCCCAGAAGGCAAAGCTACAGCAAGAGGAGGAGGAGAGGAGACTGCGAGAGGAAGGTAATCCTGACCTCTAACCAGAATTAAATTAGGCACTGCTGGACACTGCTTTCATGTCGTAAACATGGTAGTATAGAGCATTCAGGATTGATGAAAACAGTTTTTTTTTCGGAGGAAAACATGACCATCCTGAATTTTTTTGTAATGAGCAGAGGTGATGCTGTGTGTCCTGTACTTTTCTGTAGAGGAAGCCCAACTGCGGGCAGAAAGAGAAGAACAGGAGAGACTAGAAAGGGAGAGGAAGCAAAGAGAGACAGAACGGCTGACACATAAGGTAACATTCCAGTGAACTACATCCTAAGCCTTGAAGATTAAGTGTAGCAATAAAATGATCATTTCTGGATCTCACCATTGGTGTGTTTGGTTAACAGGACCTGGAGCGCAGAGATGATGAGCTGAATGAACTGCGCCATCTACTGGAGGAAAACCATACTGCAGTTACCAAATGGAGACACGAAGCTGAGGAGATAGCCAATGTGTGTCTGAACATTTTGGGACAAAAAAAGATTCCTTTTCTTCTTATATACAATTTGTGCACTTAACTATCAATCATTTGTGTCTTGATATCAGCAACTGTCCTAATGTTTCCCCAGCTACATATATATTAAAATATACACTGAAAACTAGATGTTTTTTCCCACAAAGATTTCTGATGCCTAATTATAGCAATACTTTGTGATCAGTGGGAGAGATACCTGCGTTGTGATGGTGTACCTGACCCAGCAGAGCAGCGTGAGATCAACACTTTTATCAGCCTGTGGAAAGAAGACCCAGAAACTAACATCGTTCCGGTGCTTAAGGAATCCAAGGTCGCTCTACAGGTATATATGTTATTTTTGCACTAAGCAGCATGTGTAATAATCATCATAGACAACATTTACTCAATTTTTTGTGGCAAATTTGTCAGTAGTCTAACAAACGCAAATTATTTTCAAAGTATAAATTCTAATAAATCAATTTTTTATTTAAATGACCAACTTTTCTGGAAATGAGATTTGTAAAGTGTTAAAAGGTAGCAAATAAAACAATCCATTGTCAATGTATTTTTGCAGAAAACCTATTCAAAGTGGGGATAAGTACAGGCAATTGCATTTCCTTTAACATTTTATTTTTATAGCTGGTTGAGGATCTAGAAGATTTGCTGAAAAAGGCCTCAGATCCATTAGATGTCCAGAAGTACAAGGAGGAACTCATAAATTTGCAGGAACTAGTCTACTCCAAATACAACATCATCTCTGAGAATATCCTTAAGGTACAAAAACATTTTTTTGTTTTTTTTGTTAGACTATTAATTTGTTTCATGACATATTTCTGATCACAGGAAGCCAGTGAGAATGTTGACATGGAGACGGGGAACATGCAAACTGTGGTCAAAGATGACAAGATAACATTTTGCCTCTGGGCAAACCTAAAGAAGAGTCCAAGGTTTGTGTGGCTGGAAAATCCACTTTCTGCTGGAATGCACCTAAAGGTTCACTCAGACTGAATCACAAGCTGTCATTTAGATTTAAAGTAATATTTCTCCAACTGATCCATTCAGGTTTAACAGTTTAAACTTTGAAGAGGTCGGTCTGGGTTTTTCACTTCCCCGGGAGCTAGCCGTCAGTGACATCGCTGTACGGATCCTTCATACGCGCTATGACCACCTGTCTATGCTGGCTAGGATTACTCACCATATCATACACACACCCCGTTGCAGGTAGTTTTCTTTTCAGTATAAAAATTAGCTTTTAGGAAATAGAAAAGTTGATAACACTACCTATTAACTTTCAGGTCTCTTGTAGGAGATGAGGAAGTAAAGGGCGATGTAAAATTACCTGATCAGGCAGAGACAAAATGTGTGAAGAAGGATGATGCCCTGCAGCAGAGAGCAGATGCTGATGAGGAGGTTCAGGCCATCCCAGAGTCAGAAGGCTTTCTGTTTTGGTTTATTGTATTAACCATGTTTTGCCTCTAATTGTTTCTAATACACCACAGAGTGTTGCAAGCACCCAGTCAAGAATGAGCAGTTTACAGCTTTCAGAAAGCAGAAGGAGCCAGATACAAACACAAGTGGAGGCATTAGGTGGTAAGTCCAACCTGACATGTCCTGGCAGTCCAATGACAGGACAAACATAAAACATGCGCAGACTTTATCATTGCTAAAAACTATTGTACTTGTGTCCACTAATATTAAAATGACTACAAGATCATTACCGGTCGTAAAATTAGAGACAGACACAGTCTCTCTTTTCTCCTCAGCTGAAAGTGACCTGATAAATCCTCCATCGCCTATTACAATAACAGACCATGGTACCAAGGTGGTTGATCTGATGCAGTACACACCTCTGGGTGGGGTTTTCTACTACGAAGCATTTCACCTCCCTCCTCAAGCTTATACGGTTAACGGCTGGAAAATTAGACAGGTGATTAGGAAAACTCTGCCTGCATTAGCACTGCTAGGTACAGTTGACTTAGCATGACATCATCCTGAATGCTTGTCTTTTTTAGGTGTTGAAAACAGGGCTAATTGAGTTCCATTATCCTGCAAAGGAGCGCAACTTGGAAGACAAGGTTCTCAACAGCCCCCCTGTTGGGGTGTCTGTTGCTCTGCCTGAGATGGTTGTCTTTTTAGAAACTCCACAAGTAGCACGCTGGGATTCTGCTGGTGCATATAAAGTATAAAAAATGAAATGGAAAGATCTGGTTTTTAAATACAGTCAAAGATCATGGACATACGTTTTTTCTTTCAGGAAAGCAGTGGAGGATGGATGGTATAACCGATGTTTCCTATGAGGAAGCTGAAGCTAAAATCTCCTTCAAGATGGACTCTTTCCAACCCTTTGTGCTGATGCAGGAAACACATGCTAACCTTCCCTTTGAGAGCTGGGAGCTACGTCCACTTGGCCAAGACTCTGCTGTTTTCACTGTTAATGGGGCATTCATAAACATTAGCATCACCATACAGGCAAGAGATTGAAGCAACACAAAGAACCAAAAGAAGAAAAAAAAAAATAAAACAGTATCGTCCTGACCTTGACAGTTTGTGTGTTACAGAATAATTTGTGTATGCTGCAGTCAGAGCAGGAGAAAGGACTTTCCCACCTCCTGGGGAAGTGGATGACGGGAGATGTCCTGCAAAAAGCCATAATAAACTCTGGGATCAACATCTTCGTGAATGAATACACATACAAATATATCAGCGGCTGTGACAAGGTGTGCATCTTCTGATCAAGTTGGAAAGGTTTGATGTGCAACAGTTAGATCTGTGTACCAGCTGCTACAATACATGAATATGATTGAAAAAAGTCACATGCATAACCCGTTTGTGTCTTTGTTCACAACTTAAGTGCTTTTATGTGTTTGTGCTGCCTGGAGCATTAGCAATACTCAAATCTGAACAGACCAAGTTATTTAGAACTGAGCCAGAGCAAAAAAGGGAACAAATTGAGCACTAGTACGTCTACTTTTGACTCAACCTCACATAGGATCTAGGTTTGCACATGACTACGTTCTAGTGAAGTGTTTTTCTCGGGATTAAAAACTCTTCTGTGGTTTCTGCCATGTACAGGATCCGTTTACAGAAAATGCAGCTTATGAACAGATGGCCCTGTTTGCTTCTGCCTGCGCTTTCTCATGGAGCAAATGGAATGGCAAATGTGGACCTGAGCATCTGGTCATGCGGGTAAATGTGATTTTACTTCATTTTCTCTCAGATGTGGAATGAACTGCTCCCCATTAACTTTAGTAAAACACAAAGGTTGATTTCAATGAGCTGCAGAAGAATTAGCCGTGATCAAAAGCAAGCACTGATATTTCCCCAGGCATGTCAGGTAGTAAATACCAAGTTCTCTGTAAAATACTTCAGTTACTGGCTTTACTACAGTCAACTAGACAGAACTGAATCTTGACACATCTTGTCAGCAAAAAAAAAAAAAAAAATCCCAAAATGATAAATCTTAATTTTTCAGTTCACTAATTTTCCCATCATCTCTGGCAGGTATGCGAACATCTCGACTCCACTCCTGTACCTGAAAAGTCCTGGAGTCTTTACATGTTGGGTGCGCAGAGGTATCAACAGCTGGAGATGACAGAGAGCAGCGAAGCTTTCTCCCCTGACTTTTACCCCGGCACTGAGTTTCACTCCACCTTCATGCACATGCTCCAGGACAGCATGAGCGCTGACGGCATTGCCAGAACCAGAAAATCCCATTACTTGTTTGTGAACACGGTACAGACCCTGCTCTGTGCCACTAGACCCCTGGTTTACTCCAAATTTGTATGTGATTAACGTTTACAACAAATGTTCTTTTGAACTGATGCAAGAACACATGTACCTTAGAATAGGCTACTTTATTGGTGCAAAAATCCACGCATTATCTTTGGAACATACAAAAGTGTATGACATTGAAAACTGTGACAACCACAGAAAGATAAAAGACTTTGGTTTTAAAACTACCAAGTATAATTTCACAACACCGGCCTGAAGCTTGGGCACACCTGAACATTGTGGTGTGATCAGACTTTTGGCTGGTAGTGTATTAAAGTGGCTTAAAAATAAAGATACATCTTTTCACTCAAAGCTAACAAAACTCATAAATATAGATCTCTGAAACAGAAATTACAGTTTTATTACCAGTGTTGACACTTAAGTTACAAAACACACACTTTCCCCACTGAGTTATTGAGTGTAAAATTCCATTAAAGAGGCTGGCAGACCCCTGTATCCTCCAGTAAATGAAATGTGTTAAAAAGCTGTGCAGCACAGTCTAAAGGACCCACTGAAAGACTGCAATGATTTTAACAATGACATGATTGTTCAGCATTATGCCAGCTTTGATGACCAATCCTGCTCTGACAGACTAAACAGCGTCAGTCCTGACAGTGCCATGCGTTTAAGACACCATCACCTGTCCAACTGCTTTTTGTTGTAAACAGACACATGCACACACCCAGACTAACTAAATCAGCAAACGTGATGTGATCATAAAATCCTCATCAGGGTTAAGCTGTGCTGTCGGTACAAATCTTGTTTTCAGGCACCAGTAAAAAAAATATAACAGCCTTTGCTCCGGAGCATCAACTTCCCACCCTCCTTCAACCAATCAGACCAGAGAGGTGATGGGCAGTAGCACCAGCCTCCTTACTGGATTAAACAGGGGGTTGTGCATTATGCCGAAGACCTGTGTATGGCCACAGCAGCTGCTGAATAGTCATCCAGGAGTCCCCTGTCCCCACAGGGGCTGCATCTACTGCTGGTTGCATCACCAGGCTAGCCAGCAGTGCCAGGAGACCTATGCAGGACAAATAATGAAATGAAGCAAAATTTAAAAATAAATTAGTGATGTCCAGAAACTCTTAAAACTTTATTTCATTTTCATGTCCTCATTTTTTCCCTGGATCAAACTCCCGGTTTGTGTTTAGAAAGGCTCTGGGGGCATCAGGAGAATAAATACAGGGTTTCCAATGCCTAAACAGAAAATTAAATATGCTCCACAAATGTTTTTCATGGTGAAGGTGTCACTGTTACAGTATTAACAGAGCAATAAAGTTAGTCCAACAGAATCTGATTTCCACAGTGCAAACAGCAGATTAAACCAGATATACTTAACTATTCATCTGCAGTTTGCTAAATGACATCTGGACAACACAGAAAGGTGTGAAACGACCATTTATGGGTGACCAGACCTAAATTATTTTTGCTTTAAAAAGGAAATCACTGTTTGATAATAAGTTTGAAGCTTTAACTTTTTGGATAAGAACATTTCTTAACTAATTTCAGCCAAATGGACTTCAATTCCATCATTACCAAACTTTATGTTTCACACCCAAATCCACCAGGAGTAGAAGCATTTGTTCATGTCATCCTAGCGAGAACCCCGAGTCGAAGCTGTTCTGGCAAAAAATGGCTAAAATTCTTTTAAATAAATGTAAATGTGATGGATCAGCTGTTATCTGGGGTGTTTTTGATCATGTCCTACAGCTGGCTCATACTATGCACCAAAATAAACACATTACTTTACTTCCTTATTCAACTTTGCAAAGGAAGTTACAAGTGACCCATACTCGGATTATACCAGGCCATTAAATATGAAGTGTATATAATTGTACATTTAATGATCTTTTTTAACAAATAAATGGAAGTACAAACAAAACGAGTTTACCTGCTAGCACAATCACAATGGCCAACCAGAGCCAGACCCCCCTGCTTCTTCTGGCTACGGCTGCAGGTATCGCTCGGGAACTAATCCCACTACGGGACAGAGACTGGGCCATTCCTGGATCTGTAGATGTGGGGCTGGATGAAGGACTTGGACTGAATGAAAGAATAAAAGGTTACTGTAAGATCAGCAGAAAATCTGCATGAAAGATGGTCGGACAAAAGAAAAAGCTTGTTAGCATGTAAAGCAAGCATGCAAGTTACCAAAAACGAGTTGCAATGGGATCCAATTATATAAAAAAAAATGTTGAAAACATGGATTTCATTTGTGGTAACTTGTGCAATGAACAGCAAGTAGTAAGTTAAATGTGGCTGGATGAGGCTGGTAGTACACTGAAGCCACCTCCGTTAATGATGAAAAATATTCCAATGATCATAATGCACAACATAATGGAAAAAGTGGTAATAGCAGCTGGCATGTAGGTAGATTAGAGGATTGTTAGGCAAAGGCAGCAGACAGGTTCAGACTGAAATCTGTCAACATTTGGACAACTGCTTCAGATCACTTTAGTGATAATGAGCCAGTGCAGAATTGCAGGCAGCCTCTCTCCGACACACTGAGGATGATTTCAGGCATTTTGCTTTTATTCTCATTTTTTTTCTCTTTTACTAAACAGAACTTAGACACACATCCCACTTTGTTGTGTCGTCCCTTCACACTTACAGCATTACAAATAGCTCATCCTGACTCCTGAGTGATGTGGAGGAAAGGAGAAGACAATAGTTTAGTTCATTATTCACTTGTATGTTATTGCCCAATAAAATAACACAATCCAAGAGAATTAATTTGCAGAGACAAAAAACAGAAAAAAACAGTTAAGATGGTGACACGTTAGTAAATGACAGGAGAGCAGGCCAAGATGAATGAGTCATTAGATGGTTTGCACAAGCAAGAACTTTAGCTCCGAGCACCAAACTTGAATCACAGTTTCCAAAATCGCTTGCAACATTGATCTTAAGCCAGTAAAAAGATTAGTTTTTTTTCTTTTTGCCAGTACAATCAGTACAAACATTGTGATAACAGGATAAAGCCACTGAGCCCCATAGCAAAGCTGGCCAGCAAAGACAACATAATGAAAAAGCTTTGTCACTTAGGAGGTTCCATAGATTTACACTGATTTTTTGTTCAAAGAAATTAAATTAAAAATACTTTATTTATATAAAGTATTTATTTTTAAATCGGAAAACCTTTTGAGTCTCAAACTCGAATTCAGTATAAGGAAGGGCAGCCAAAACAGTCACTATATTGCCTGGATAAATAAAGGACATATTATAGCAAAGTACCAGCTAGAAGTGTTAAAATACAGCAACAGGTCATGTGTGTTTTCCAAAAGCACAGCGCAAGACTAACTTATTTAGCTCAACAACAATGGTGATTTTATATATATATATATACACACACACACACACTAATGGAACCTCAGTGCAACTAAGTGAGCAAGGCTTTCACTATGTGGTCAACCTTGTACTTTTGCTGGCAGAGTGATGCTGCAGCAGGCTCGTGGTGGGCTTTTGGTTTGACTAACGTCTTTTGGGGCAGAATGAGGGAGGTGATTTTGCTGCCCAGTTCACTGAGACTGGACCTCCTTCTCTCTGCCACAGACTCCTCCTTCTGCTCGTCATCCAACTGGCCGTTTGTGCTGCTACAGACTGTCCTGTGGGCGTGCATGGTCAGGCATTCACAAAAACACTGTTCAGTACCTAAATTACATACAATTACATTACCACAGTGACTTCGCAAGCATGTTTACATTTACATATCATGCATGTGCAACAGAAAAAAAGCAGACTGAAGGAGATGTGACACTCCTGATGTACTGAATTAGGGGGAAAAAAAGTTTTTTTTCATAGGTCAGTAATAAATGTTTGCAACACGGTACACTCCCAGCTAGCCAAATAAATACTTATGTTTTAAAGCATGAAAGCAAAAAGCAGTTACAGAACCAGTAAGATCTATAGATGTCATTTAAATAATTGCATTTAAATGAACCAGAGCTTTATTTCCCCAGAAAAGAAACAAACTTCTGACATCCACTGCTTTTAACAGCCCCTGGAGCCATTAACACATTAGGACTGAATAAAATAATGTAAGAGCACCCAGGTCTTAAAAGGTTAAAAACTACTGAACATGAAATGCTGTTTTTATGCATCTTCATAAAATGCAAAGAGATTTAGAAATGTAGCCGTCTGACACACTTCCCCATGCAAAGGTTGATGGACCAGATGCATCAAAGATAGCTGCCATGTGGTTCTTCCGCTTTTACAAAATTTTATTCACTAAATTTGCCCTTTTTTTGTTGCATTGTTTCAACCAGTACAGCCCCAGTCAGAATTCTCTGATTTTCTCATTTTGTTCCCCTTTATATGATCGTGCTTATTGTCAATCATCTGACTGGAATAAAAAAATGGAACAGACATTAGCTGGAATAAAAAATGCTGACTCCAATTTCTTTTTCACTAAAAATCTATATTACCATATTTCCCCATAAACATAATATGCTCCAGCATTTCCAGATATGAGAAAGCAGTCAAAGATGCCACACGTTAGCTGCCATCGTTGTGCATAAGGATGTGCTGTAATGAAAAGGACCAGAGTAACAGTGCCATCCATCTCCTTGGCAAATCTTACCCCTTCATCATGACAGCAGGCTCTTCTGTGTCAACCCAGGCCGCAGAGCTAACAAAGCGTTTTAGTGGGGGGCGTGTTGTACTCTTCCCAGCTACATTCCTGAAAACCATCGTTATCACATAGGGGCATAACAGTAACCCTCTTGTCAAAAATCATCAAGCCTGGATGACTTGAGTAAATAGCTACGACCCACAACAGAAAAATATGCATAAAAAAACCTGTCGTTTTGCCTTTAATTCATTCACACAGCTCTTTAGTTGCAGACTAAGCCCTTTGACATCATATGTTATAATCTAGGGTGCAGCATTTTACAGAAGCACACAGACATCATGATTCCTACCATGGCGATCGTCTGGTCAGTCTTTCCGCTTCAGCCTCAGAGCCGTCCTGTGTTTTGGCCTATGTTAGCAAAGATTAAACTCAAATTAAACAAATGCAAATAATGATTATGTAAACATGTTTTACATATTTTGAAACTAAACCCAACAAGCCACAAGAGCACACTATCCTATGGTGTGTTTAAACATCCTGAAGCTCAGTGTGCTTTTAGCTTTTAGAATTGTTAGTTTAACTACGATCAGAGCATTTCATGCTCTCCAACAGAGGTTCACAACCTGGGACCCTGAAGACCACAGGGGTATCAGACTGTTTATTTTAATCATACCCCCTACTTTTTGCTTAACTTCTCCACCCCCAAATTTAGAAAAAAAAACTCCCTCAAACAGGATATATGGGGTGAAGGGGGGGGATCAAGCAGTGAAGAGTAAGCATGTGAATACACACGCAAGAATTTTTGAATGGCAGCCTGCCGCTCATGCCCCTAGCAAGATGGAAAGATAGCACATATTCATAAAGCAGTAACAAGGCAATTCTGAGCCGCATCAGTCGTGTCATTGTGCTGGCTTGTAGCAACAGCTCCGGCAGGCTGTGATGAGCTGTGGCGACTCGGGGCAGGCTGATGCAGCTTTCGGAAGTGTTGCTGCACGTTGTTGCTGATATGATTTGAGCTGCTGTCTGTTGCCAGATGAGGATCGGCAGATAAAGATTAAAGTCCAACGTCTCTTTTACACTCCTCAAAAAACACAAATCCGACCTATTGCGGCCATATTTTCTCTTTAAAGCTTCAAAGTTTGAAACTAGGGAATCTACATCAGATAAGTTCTCATCTGTACACATGAGGGCATGGTTTCTATGCCTGCAAGGCAAATGCTTTTTTTGCACCTAGAGGGAGGGGAACAGATAGGTTTCATAGAGGAACACCTACTTTACATCACTAAAAACTATATACCCTCTAGGTGACATTTTAAGTCATTCCTAGCCACATAAATCCAGATTTTTTAAGAAATAAAAATAAAAAAACCAATACTATATTGCTGTATACAGCTCAAAACATACATTTCTGAGTGAACTACCCCTTTAAAAACAGCAAATTTATTCAGTCTGCAGTCACAGATTAGTGCAGTGCAAAGATCCCCCAAAGACTGGTGAGTTCAAGAGGTATTGCCAAAAACCATTGCGCACCCTGGTGGGGAAACCATAATTCCCAAAATGTTGAAATTCAATACAGATCGTCGTCTTGGGGACCTAAACGGGTACACAGAGTACCAAAAGCCAATTGTCAAAAATTTTTGAGTTATTGTGCTCACATGAAGGATATGCCAGGGATATAAATATGCTAGATCACTTGTTAATATAGTTACAGGGTATTACATCTGCAGCTTTATATTATTGTATTGGGTCCATTTGAGTATTGGGGAATAGGGGGATTGGGGGCGTTCGGAGATATACCCCTAGCAATCGCTTTGGACAGCATAGGCCTGGTTTGCATCCGAACTGAGGTTGATCTAAGAAATAGTTATAGAATAAAGATATGGTCAGAACAATGATTTTTCAGTGACAAAAGGTGTAAAAATATTGAACAAGGCAGGTATGATGTCATGATCGAATACATCCTGATGTCATGACCTCTCATTTGCACTTGATTTGAGGTCAGTGAGACAAAAGGTTCCAGAAATGTCTGATATTTTGTGCATAAAGCACCACCTGGTGGGAAAAAACATGGGAATATATCCCTAAGCTGTCGCTTTCTGACGGCATAGGCCTTGTTATCAAAGGACTCAGGGTTCAGCCTCAAACTTAAAAAAAAGAGCTTCTGGAAGAAAGAAAAGTAGAAAAGTCTGGGAACTACTATTCTACATCACACAACAGTTGCAGTTTACTTCCTCCACGGTGCATTAAAATAGACAGGTTGTATCCAAACAGTCTGTCTAGTGTTTTTTTTTTTTTTTTTACACCCTCCCATCTCTCATGTAAAAAAGGATTTCTCAGGGAAACAATCGGCTATAAAACGTTATGACGAAACTAACAATTGATGATTCATACCAAGTCAAAGTGCATGTTGCCAGAGCGAGGAATCCCTGCTATGCTGACTCGCCTCGCTGTCTGTGAAAATAAAAATTAAGTGAAACACTTAGGTAAATAAAACACAAAGCCAACATAAATGTATAGTAAATGGTGAGCCATATGCAGCCAACCTTGTAGTACTGTGATGAAGACTGCTTCTTGCCACGGAAGTCATCTGAAAACAGGACCACAGTTATTTTGTGTGAATGTAGGTAACATTTTAAACACGTGCCTCATATATACCTTATGTGGATTAAATAGGATTTTTGGCACTATTTAATTGATATTTTGTCTTAGATCCCTTAATTTGATTATTAATAGCTTCCTGTGATGCAAATTAGAAACCAGGTTATTCAGTTGTTCTTGATATTAAACAGCTCGAAAACTCATTTTGTCTGTTTGGGCAACACTTCTAACCTTTTTCTGTTTGTGACCCGAATGACCTCTCATTCTGCATGAGCGCTTCTCGAAGTTCGAGCAGTTCAGCATGCTCCTTAGTGTATGTTCTCCTCAGGTTCTCCACATGCTGAATCATCACCTCTACCGCTTTGCCGATACGGTTCTCCTGTTTCCCCAAGTTAACAACATAGTAAAAATCATTACTGTAGCTTCTCTTTTATCCTGTGGTGACTGCAGATGTTTTAAAAAAACTACATAAAAATGTTTAATAACGCCACACAGAATGTCATGTTAACCCACAACTGACCTGATGAATGGCTCCTAACATCTCAGAGCGACTGGACACCCTAGTCATGGATTGGTTGAGAATATCTAGGTTTTTCTGAAGCCTCTGGATTATCTCCATGGACTGGCCGTCATCTTCACACAGAGGAATCAGTGCCTATGGAAATATGAGGCAACTGGTGAAATAAATAAAAAAAAAAATGATAGCAGCACATGCAAGTCATTCAAGGCTGTTAAATAAAATGCAGGTTGAAGTTTATTCTTCATTCATTTTACTACAACACAAGGCTTCTGCAGTCAGTTGTCAAGTAATTTATTAAATCGTAGCCAAAAATGACACTTTATCTTGTCGTTGAACATCAAGAAACCTTCATTGCACCACAACACACTGAGTAACATTTACAGTGCTCTGAGATACCCACATCTAGTACCTTTCTTCTAAACAATTCAACATATCAGGTGGTTAAAAATGAAGCTTTTATCTCATCTATCTTAATTGCGAGAACTTGGGAAAAAGCTTAAATTCTTTCTGCAGACACAGACCTGCAGCAAGCCCTGGCAGCTGGACACCTCTCTTCGGACATTCTCCTCAGCAAGGTCCCGGGACCGCTCCTCCAGGCGCAGCCTCTTTTCCAGGGTAAACATGTCACACTTGAAACCCAGTGCCAGGCGCTGGAACTCTGCCTGAGCAAAGTGGAAGAGATTTCGAAATGGCTCACTTCCAACCACAACTATGTTGTCTACAAACAATATGGGCATTTCTTTTATTGATTAAGATATACTTTTACTTAATCAAGATCACACGACTGTCTGGGCAGACAAAGCCATGCAAGTTAAATCAAAGTTGAAGTTGTTGTGAATCCAAATTAGCTGTTAAACATTGTTATAGAATTCCCCCCAAACTGTGCAGTAGTTACAATAAAAGGTCTAAAAAACTGCCTTAAACTACAGCATTGTTTTCCATATTCATGTATATTAATGTGAGAAACTTTGCTTGTATAGATTTATAAATACCTCAATCTCCTTGTCGTTTTGTGACAAGCTGCAAAACAGACATTAAATTAGAGAAGCAAACTTAGAATCAAAAATGAAAACTATTGGATTTTTTCACCATTTTACCTGTTCTTGTCCTCTTTGATAGTATCGGAATCAGAGAAGACAGACGTCTCAGCTGATGCTAAATCGTCCGCGAGTAAATCCAACAGCAACAAATTACCAAGCTGACCATTAATATACCTTTACAGAAATGGTACTTAGTGATATTCTTTTAGTACAAAATACTTCAGAATGAACATATTGTACGTACAGTCCTTCTCGGGAACCATGGTGGTCTCGCTTTCTTCATCCTGAGCCTTGTGTTTGTCGGTGACCTCCATGCTGCGTGTCAGTTCCTGCACAATACACACAAACATTACAGTACGTGCCTCCTAAGGCTCCGTCCTCTGCTTCAATGTCTCTAATCCAACATTTCCTTTCAGCATCCATACTGCTCACTCACTCTTCCTTATCTACCGCCAGTCTTTAAAATAATGAGGACTTTCAGTCCAAGTACTTGTACTTGCCGTACGCTTCACTGATTGAGAACAGTCCGATCCTTACTGGAGCTACAAACTTAAATTACACTACTCGTTCTTCTTTCACTCTTGTTTTATAACACGCAAACTCATTCAGCAGGAAAGACCACTTTTCTCTGCAGTTTGCAATCACGTTAAGGTTTCGAAACACCGTCTTGTTGCAGACAAAGGAATGTAATCGTAATGGCTCCATCTCCACCTCCACTATATATAATCATGGCATCTTATCACAGCAGCTCAGATTTTTTTGTGTTCTAAAAAAATCTAAAATCACATCAGATTACAACATAAGTTTTCAACTTGTGTACAAGTGTAATGCAACAAAACCTTCTACTAAATAAAAGCTGAGCATTTCCTTTGAGTGCTATGAATAAAAGCAATTAAATAAGAGAAAATCAGGTCTGACCAGTTTCTATTTTTCCACTGCAACAAGTGTCCTGTTTAACTTCACTAACCTCTGGATGGTTGGGGTCAGAGGACGAGCTGTTCATTCCACTTCCTGATTTGCTGTCAGATATGAAGGATGACCCTGACGGAGGTGAGGAGGAGTTTGGACCACTGCTGATGAGCCTGTCTGTCCCTTGGGAATGAAACAGTGAGTGGGTTGACAAAGTTACACATTGCCGTTAAAATGTTTAAACAAGCGACTGCGCTCCTGGCCTCATGCACACAGATTGGAGAGCTTGCCTTCCTACCTGCCACACTGGCTGAAACTGTTGGAGGCACAGCTGTATTGTCCTGTACACTTTCTTCTTCCTCCACCAGCACAGGTAACAGGCTTGTGCTGGAAAGAATTGTACCATAACTTACTGTTGCATAAGGACAAAACAAACATTAAGCTTAGAAAAAAACATCAATTTATCCAATTTCAGCAGCTTAAAACTCACCTGTCCTCTGCTGCTGATCTGTCTGTTGAATGGCTCCGGTTTAGTCTCTGAAATGGACAACAAAAGCAAGATGGCACTGATATGAAAGTTTAAAAAACAAGTAGTGTGGCACATTTTCTGTCCCAAGACACAATGAGTAAAAGAATAAGATACAGCAGATAACATACAGCGTACCTGTCCCATGGCAGTGAAATCGTATCTAAGCTGCAGAGTGTGGAATAGAGATTGGGCTGATTCCTTACATAATAAATGTGGAGTTACATGAAGAGTTCTGCAGCTCTACGAGTGTGCATGGCAGAAAGGGGGGCTCAGTTAACACTGGCACAAAGCTAAGTAGTGGAGGCGGACTGAGTGTGCACACAGTAGTGTGAACACACACGGTGGAGAAATGTGCTCAGAGCAATGTAGTGGGATTTTCTCTAATGAGTGCACGCAACATCTGTTCTGACCCAGTAAAGTTTACATTATAATAATCTTATTTGTGTCAGCACAATCAAATAACTCTTCTAAAACCTAATACAGCGAGATAAAAAGAAAACAAAATGACCCATGACATTGTAAATCTACCATGACGAGATGATTCCCCTTTACATGTTTGTGTTCACAGACAAGCATGGCTTTGTATCATCTTATGTTACACTGAATGAAGTTATCAGAATATGCTTCTTCATTTTGCTTCCATCCCAAATAGCTTCGGATAAAACACTCAAGCTTTTCCTCCATTTGAATATTAAAGAGTAATTTGAATACATCCAAATAACCGTGTCCCTAATGCCTGAACTGCTTGGGAACAGTCAGAAATTCTTTAATTAAACTTAAACCTCTTGGTGCTTATGCTTCCTGGAGCATAAAAGACCATTTGCTGACTACTGAACACACCCCCGTCATCTGTCATTATATCAGCTCTCCAAAAACCATCTCTCGGTAGGGTGGCAGTCCAGAATACTGCCATTAGCTGAGGGTCTGAATAGAACAAGCTGATAAGTTTGGCAAGTGTGGGAAAAGCTAGCGGTGGTACAATGTTACGGTATGTTTTCTTTTAATTGGCTTCCTGTTTTTATTTAAATCCTGGTAATACGTTTCCTGACTGCTGTTTTTATTTAAATATTCTGAAATAAAATTGATGAAAAAAAAAAACAAGCCAAAATGTAAAAACATCTCGGTTCATAGCTTGGTCTGAAAGGAAGCATCATTTACATAATTTACCAACTCATATAAAACATACAGCAAAGGGTTAAGTCTGTTCACACACTACGACAATGCACTAGACAAAAAAAGTAGTTTAGGGGGAGAAAATAAACTAAGATAACAGGCATATGTTTTTAAAAAAAATTTAATTTATTCAGTAAAATCTCTTTCATCTGCTGAAATATGTTTATTTTAGCTCTGTGTATAATTTTGAGGAAAGGTGTGAGTCGGACTCCAGGAAGAAGAGCTACGCTTTTGCTGCAGCTTTGATCCAAGCAAAACCTGAAGTAGTTTTAAGCAAACTTGGAAATATCAAAAGTCACAAGCAATATTATACATACAGCACTTGCTTCTTTCAGCAACAGAGTTCCAGGAAGACGGCTGCTAATCGATTCCTTCCACAATTTGTTGTCTTTCGCCTTAATCCTACCATCCTTCCCCTCATCTCTCCTCCTTGCCAAAGGCGAGGATTCCCTCACACTGACAAATCCTGGCCACGCCTGGCCCACTGAGACACCCCTCCCCCCCCACTCCATCAAAACACACCTACCCTCAGTCAACAAAGACACACATGAGGTAGCAGCAGAGACAGATTGTTGGGTCAAAAAGAGGAAGGGGAAGCAGTGGGGGCTGAAGAGAACAGAGGAAACTGTAATCCCTTATGCACTATAACACTTCCCTTCTGATACTAACCTTATGATGGCTCATGTCTGCTGAACTCTGGTCCGGCTCTTCTTTTTTCTCTTCTCCGCTGCCCACCAGGTTGCTGACCACAGTTGAAAGGTCAAAGGTTAAAAGTCAGGCACCATACAATTTGATATTCTTGATTAATAAACCATTCAATGACAACATATCTAGTCAGCTGTTACAGTATGCAACAGAGAAAGAGATGAGGAACAGCCTCTGTTAGGAGGTGGACTGCGCCTATGCAAAGCACGGCCACACAGATACTTATTAGTGTTAGCACTCCTCCCACCGCCAGGAAAACACTCATTTGACTTCCAAATCTGGTCAAAGTCACAGGGAAATGATGAAACTCAGTAAAGTGGTACCCTCCACATGTGAGATAAGCAGAAAATTTAGCAAAGACAGTTTCTTGTGCAATAAAAATGAGCAAAATGCTAGAAGGTGGTGCATTATGCAGTGTGGCAGATGTGGTTTCAGGCCACACGTTAAGCTTTAACATGCTTCGTATGTCTTGACATTTATCGACATGTGGGAGGACACAGACACACAGTGCTTAGATGCAAGACATTACATCTGTGTCTCAACTTTTAACACTACTGTGAAATCAAAACAGCAAGTTGACACTGCAATGTGCGTAGAGCCTTGGAAGATTCTTTTTACTGAAATGTACACGATTTACACACCCACCATAAACAGAAATGCACAAATTATTTTTCACGGTAAAAATACCTTACTTTAGTGTCATCTAGTGGTACCCCAAAAACACAGTGGCAGAGGGCAACAGAATGGGCCTGTGCCATTTCCTGTCCATGGGCATAAACTGTTTGGTTTTTTTGCAGTAAAAGCTGCTCCTTCTCTTTTAGGAATCAATGAATAGATGTCATTTAGCTACCAAAATGAATCCAAATACCCATATTAGAACGAGTCAGATTACCACTACTCCTTGGTAACCAAGTGAGGAAAATGAAGCGACCTCTGCAAAATGTAAAGGTATTGACAAGGTATCAGACTGGGATTGGACGGAAATATTTGTTCTTAATATGCTTATTCACCTTTCACTTGGAAGAAATGTGTCATCAGGTCCATGTGCTGTGCTGTTGGGAGAACCCATTTCAGTTTCTATGGATGGGATAGCAGCAGGTTTGATGGTTTGGTCCTGTTCAGATGGTTTGTCCAGATTCTGTGCAGGATCACAGAAGGGAATCCCTGCCCTCTCTTCACCTGTTAGAATAAAAAGAAAAAAAATGGCTTCAGTCATGAATAGACTTACATGAGTGTTAGTTTGTGCATTACAGGTTGAGATAACTACTTTACATTTAAAGATTAGAAAAAAAAACAGAAAAAATGACAGCTATATTCACACACAACTAAGCAGAACTTCAGAAAAGCTTTATCACCTCAAACACTTTAACAACTAAGTCAGGAAATGACTCAGTCTTGAGTGAAGCTGACAGAAGCGGTGAAAGAAAGTGAAACAAAGAGGAGGAGGTCTTACCGTTGTTCTGTGAGTGGGACAGATCAGGGAGAGCATCTGCCTCTGGGTGTCTCACGCTGACAGCTTGTGAGTGGGCGCTCAGTGGAACTGCTGCCTCCTCCTGCACACACATGCAGAAACATTATGACAAATATGCAAAAAAGCAACAAAAATAACAACATGAAATAAGTACCAAACATAAAATGCATAGCGAATAGCTGACAGAGAGAAAATCTTTGTCAAATGAGAGGTCCTTGCAAAAGAAGAAAAAAGGCAGCAAGTTACCACAAAGGCCAGTCGTGAACCTTCTGAAAGACCCTGAATCACCATCCCCTTCATAGAAAACCCTCACGGTTACACCTAACAGCATTTAATGACATTGAATCAACTTTAACTACACACAATGATCTTAGCAACTGTGATTGATAGATTCCAAAATGGGAAATAAAAGACATTGACATGATGCCCCCTCCCCCATTTTTTTCTTAAGTGAGATCAAGGTTTCATCACTGCCATCTATATAAGGAAGCAGACAGCTTTAGCACAAATATGCAACCTCCTGCGTGCGTGCAAAGACTGAATTATGATATGTGAGAAGCTATTTGGTAGGCAAATGACTGAAGGAAAAAAATTATTTAAATTCTGAGGGAGAACACAGAATCGTTATCGTATAATAGCAATTAGTCTATACATACATACATACATACATACATGTGTATACATATATACATGTGTATACATATATACATATATACACATTATATATATATATATATATATATATATATATATATATATATATATGTATATCATGTATATATATATATATACACACACACACACACACACACACACACACACACAC
>JBAMHX010000026.1:9407000-9429695 GCA_037177515.1 Pseudomugil tenellus
CACACACACACACACACACACACACACACACACACACACACACACACACACACACACACACACACACACACTTTTTCAGATTGTCGTCAATTACAGGCAAATCTTTAAAACACATCGGTTTTGATTTGATTTGTTTAAAAAGGAACTTGTAAGATAATAGAAGCTTTTAGATAGAGCTTTGCAAAATATGTAACTTGACCACAAACGTGTTACAAAAAAAGTGTGAGGTGTGTGAAAACACGAACCATCAATGACCTATATTATATATATATATATATATATGTGTAATATGTCTATATCTGATATATTACATATAATCCATAAGTTGCAAACTGAATTTCAGTCTTATTGACTACATTCATCAGGCAAATTGTTGCCCATGTGGCACAAAAGTGGCAAATATGGTTGTTTAAAGTATCATCTCATAGAAAAATGGTCATATTTCCTGTTGAAGTTGTGAATTAGAGCTTTAAAGACATCCTACTTCCTTACTGTAGCTGCATGTTGCTGTAGCTTGGAATAATTGTTTTGTTTGCAACAGGAGACTTCTGCAAGTTAAATTGGAATTCTGCATCAAATTAATTCAGCAGTGAGCTACTTCTTGCCAACACACTCATAACGTGTGAACCTGTTGGCTGCCCAGTGCTTCATAAATATTGAGCCAGTCTGAGGTGTTGATGGTTCAGTGCCTCACTCAAGAATCAGAGGGATTCATGAAAAATAAAACTCTCCTACACACAAACATAAAAACGGTCAACTTCAGCACAAATTATTTGACATGCAGCTCAAACTGTTACAAGTGAAATAAATTTCAATCTTTGTTTACCTGCAGATGTTGACAGTCCACCTCTGGCTCGCTTTCTGTGCAGGCTGCAGAGTCTAACACACAATAAGGACAAATAAATGAACAAATAAGGCATGTCGGAAAGGCTAAAAACAATTTAGTAGATCATTAAGAACCTAAAGCTTTGTTAAATAGAGCCAGGGGCTAAAGGTGACGGCAATGTGACCTTTACTATAAAAGGTAAAACTTATGTGAAGAACTGGGATGCAGGAGGGGCCGAAAGGTTACAAAAATCATGGCTATAGTGGCATTAATTACCACATTCAAACTCTTATTTTCGGTTTCTCTGCTTTCCCAGCCAATCATGCAGACAGAAGAATGGGGATTACTGAGCTCACATCCACCTGGCCATAGAAGGACCTTGAGCAAGAAAAGACTTTTCAACTCTGTTGACACACACTCCCAATCTTTGGAGGCTTTGGACCACAACAACCATAGAAGGTAGGGGTCTACTTCTAAGGGCCACAGAATGTGTGTATCCTTACAGCCAGTGAGTGTGTGTGTGTCCTTTTCTGAACTTCCTTGGATGGGTTATTTAATCATAATCCACCCCCTGTCTCTCTCTCTCACACACACAATCTTGTACTGTAGTGTAGAAGAAAGCAAAACATTAACTGCTCCATTACTTACATCTGAATGTAATGACCCTGCAAACAAATCTACACTTTAAGTGGAGTTAATTATTTTAAACAAAACTATACATTTTAATTTTGGCTGTGAAAGATTAGAGCAGTCACACTGGTTGCTTTAGACACAGGAACAGTTTTTTACTGGTAGAGGTAAATGTCAGGAAACCAGTCATCTGCAAAATAGTTTATAAATTTATAAACTATCATTTTAAATGAACATCTTATCAACAATTCACCTTTCAATATAGTTTCAATGTAGGAAATGCATCATATCCATTAAAAAGGGCTTACCAGCTATGATTCATGACAATAAATTGAACGCAACTCTTCACTGAAGTTGCAAAATTGTTTCTAAAAAGCCATTGATGGCTCCACCACTAGAGGTATGTAGCATTAAAACTAAAAAACAGGTACCAAGCTGCAGCAGCACCACAGAAAATGTTTCTTTCAACACAAATAACCAGTCAGGATGCAGCAGCTCAGCTAACCACATTCTATGTTCACTCCTTGTTCCTGGAGTCAAGCTGACCTCCACCAACTGGCTTTGACCCGAAACAGAAGAGAAGTATAGAGATCACAGCACAGTTAGATCAACGACAAAATGAGTTTGAATTGAATGCTTACAAGTTTAGCTCTGGGATGATTTTATCATTTCCCTTCTATGAGTTACTACGGCATCACTATAGATGGCTAAACACTGTGATGCTCCCTCTAATAATTCTCAGCTTTCCCTATAATAACTCTGGGTATCTGATATCCTAACCGCAATTTAAAAATGTACATCAGCTGCAAAGCAGTGTCTGCTATGGACTTTTTTTGTCTCCTTTTTCTCCTTAAATCAATGGCTGAAATGTATCCATTTATGTTTCCAGTCACCTTGATCTTTCATCATTCCCTGTTCAATCTGGGCCTCCACAGAAATGGCAAAGACGGGAGTTGATGAATCCCTTATTTCTCCATGTCCAGATGTGTCCACCACCATCCACCTCTCTTCTCCATCCTCCTCTTCACCTCTGTCCGTACATTTATCAGCTGTTTCCTCAGGCCTTATGTCCGTTCGACTGTTCTGAGCCCAACAATTTCTTTCAGACACTTCACTCTTCAGAAAGTCTTGAAGAGCAAACTCCTCATCCCAGTCCAACTCATCTCTAGGCTAAAAACAGAAGAACAAAATGCTCAAATAAAAGCTGAAAGAAAAAGTGAAATACCTTAGAGCCATTTAAGAACTGTTCAAATGGTTTTTGCAGTACTGATTCCAAAGTGCACAAGCCTATAAAGTTGCATTAGTCATTTGACAGGAATGTTTATCCAAAAAGGGTTCATGTTACATTTATTTTAAATGCAAAAAAGGACTTTTTATATGTTAACTAAGAAAGTAGCATTAAATCATAAACCCTGAGGTTACAAAACAGCTGAGCTTGCCGACCTTTTTCTCAAATCCAGAGAAATTCTGAATAAAACATTTCAAAATAAGAGCTGGATCATTAGTTAAAGTGAGCTCCATGTATGCAAATCTATTACCTCCCCAAGCTTTTGTCCCTCTAACAATAGTGCTGCAACATTCAAGCATACGTGCATCCACGCTTTTGTGCAGCATGTAGGTGTGTTGCCTCTTGAGAATTTGTTTCTGTGCATGGAGGTGGACGTGTCCACTTCATCCACCAACTCACTTTGCCTTTCTCTATCAGATACTCCATCTGTTGGATTGCAGCACAGGTTGCATAACTGCTCTCTAACAAACTATTTGATGGCCTTTTGTTAGAGTATCCAAAAAAATGGAATAAAAAAAAAATCAGATGTGCTTCATCACAACGATATCCCTCCCAAATCAGTTTGACTTTGGACAATACAGTATTGAATTATCTCACAAAGTATACCAAATACAGAAAAAAGAAAGAGATTAAACAATTACATCAAGGTTGATTTAGCTTCAGGAGTTTCTACAGTAGTTATTCGAACATAAAATAAAAAAATAAAATCATATTCAAGCCCACAGTCAAGTTGATCCCTCCCTCCCTTCCTACTGTCAGACCTCCTCATCTGGTGCAGGTGTCTGGCACGAGGCCTCTCTGCTGTCCTGAGGCGTCTTTAGCTGTTCCAGCTCCTCACACAGCTGTCGCTGCTGGTTCTTCTGCTCCTGCACCCTGAAATACAAAATACTCTTTACGCCCAAATGATTGCTGCCATTTCAAGACGCATGCGCGCACCAGAAACAATAAAAGCAATATTAACTGGACAGGTATGAGAAACCAAATGCAAAGACAGCAGATATGACAGCACAGTGGACATACTGTACCCAATCCGCAGGCCCATGCAGTGTCCCATTCTGTTGCCCAGGGTGACCAGCGCCAGTTCTCTGACTGGCCACGTGCTGATCCTGCTCGTAAAGACTGTACAGACACTTAAAACCAAAGTTATGATCTCAGGACTATATTATCGTCCAGTCTCTGAACAATTATCCCCAAAACTGCAGAACAGGGGAAATAACTACACCTACCACAAGCCTTTTTCAGTTTAACATCAAAGCTCCAAAGATCACCCTGGCAACAGAGAAGTAAATCCCACCTGGACAGCCGGAGCACTTATCCCTCTCTGGTTTGATACCACAACAGTCTGGCTCTTTTATACAACTGAAGGGGATGGCCGTTTCCATGTAAACACATCCAAACAGACACACGTACAGCACAAGACAATCCATCCACACACACACACGCACGCACACAGTCAATCCAAAAGGAATGGCCCCGATCCAAATGCACTGAGGCGGGCCTTTTAGGGTCAACAAGGTCAAACTGAATGAGAGGCCTTTCCCATATTCTATACAACTGGCTGTCCAACTGAGACAGCACCAGCAGGTAGCGGGCCTCTACCCGGAGACAAAGCTGGGATGTTGCATCGAATCATGTGTATAAGATCATTTACTGTATAGACAGTGATCAAGTTCAAAATGTGCAAATTCTTCTTGCAAATTCATTCAGAACTACGTAAAAGTCTCAAGTCTAAAAGCAGTTAAAAGGGAAAAAAAAGGAAAAGTAAAGGCCTACACAGACATTTACAGGCTTCTGTAGATATGACCATCATCTTATTGGTGATAGTACCCAATCACCATGGAAAAAAGGCTTTTATCTTTACTTGGTTTAAGAGTTTGATTCCATCAATAAGGTACCTGCGTTTCCAGAAAAAAAAACCCTCCCTACCTGCGGAAGTCCACTCAACAAACTACAAAGAACCATAGACAAAGATTTACTCACCTGGCCGACAGGTGGAGGATCTCAGTTCGGGATCTCCTCATATTACTGGCCATTTTGATCAGCTCTTGCTCTAATGAGTCAGTGTACTGGGAGAGATGGTCCAGACTGTTAACCCAGTCTGCCCTCCTAGCGTCCAGCTCAGCCTCCACCGTCTATGAGAAGACAAGGCCGAGAGTCTGCCTCTTGCTTGGATGAAAGGCCTCAGGCTCCTATGCAGCAAATGGGTGTCTCCAAAAAGTTCCAACACCCCAGTGATAAAATCTCATTTCAGCCAGCACACCCAGGTGCCGACACAAAACAGTCTTGTGCTGTTACAGCTCACGTCTAATTATTTTGTCTCATTTGCTATATTTTCTACTACATGGCAGTACGTGGCTGATGAATATAGAACACGAACAATGCAGGAGGAGGGGGAAAGAGAAAATTCACAGAGCGAGAGAGAGAGAGATGCAGAAAGTGAGGGAGAAGGGGAGTAGGTTGTGTTCAGAAAGCAACGCTTACTAAATAGCACTGCTTGGACAGGGCTCCTGTTAGAGAGTTATATAAGAGGTCTCTGGGAGAAATAGTGGGTGGTAAGGAGAGAGAAAGCAGATAGAAAGAAAAGGTCTAACTGGTGGACTGATAAGATGATCATCAAATTATATGATGTTAAAAATAAAGCATAAAAGCATTATGCTGCTAGTTTTCAGAGAGGCACACTTCAAAACTATGCGCCATTGTGTTTATCTCCAATCTCGTGTTGTGGCCATGTTATATTTTAGCTTAATTACCTTACTTAATTAATATCTGGCCGAAAGGTCTGACCATCATGTTCCTAAACTAATCTCATTTTTGACCTTAGTAAACCATACGTATGATTTGTGTACGTATGATTCCCATCATGGAGAATGTTTAGAGTCTGTTGTAAACATGATAAAAAACCCATGTCGTGTCTAGAGTATGACGCACACAAAGTCTTAAAACGAAGGTGTCTCCAAGTGACTGCGCAGAATTTCGGACTTCTGTGTGACAACAGATCTCTGAAATGATTCTCACCGGGTTATAATCTTGTATCTTGTCTGTCTTTCATGTATAGTCTCACTCCATGTTTTAATGTTTAATGTATGTTCAACTTCTTTTATTCTTCATTTATTAAATTTATATTCTTTTCAATCCAAGAAACCAGTCTCCTCGTCCTTGACACGAAAAACGGTAATTTCACTCGTGTTCATGCTCTTTTGTTTGCATGAGTGAATCAAGTGTTCAAGTCAATGCAACACATTTGCGTGAAGGTGTGTTGCCTAAGTGCCAAAAAAACGCTGAGAATGCATGGGCACCATGATGCACACACACACACCCACACACACACGTCACCAGCAGCAGGCATTCCCCAGGCCTACAAATAAAATCTATTGATGCAACACTTTCCTGCAGAGTTGTACAGAAGTCTGAATGTGCACACATGTTGAGTTTACATTGAATTGGTGGAAAGAACGACTTAATCTGCTTTTAAAAACAAAAAAAGTGCAAATATGCAGAAATTCATGAGACCAACTGATGAGTACATCATGATAATTGTAGTGTTGAGGATCAACTGAAAGTGTGTATCTGACCTGAAGGCTGGTGTCATTGGTGATGCAGTCACCCAACAAGCCTCTAAATGTAGACAAAATTGAGCTGGTTTCTTCTCTGAAATCCATTTTCTAGGAGGAAAACAAGAAGCCTAATGAGACAAATGCTTAAAGAGAGAATGAACAACAACATTAAAAAAACCCTCCTATAGAGCATTATTTAGAATGTTAACATGCAGACAAAGATAAAAAATTGAACACAAAGGAAGATTTAAACCTCCTATCTTGACCAAACTCCATGAAAAATTCAAGACTGTATTAAGCTACCTGTGCAACACAATTATGTATTTTCTACATTTAAAATAGACAAATACCTCACTGATACATATATGTGCAAGTAATTTACCAAATTCCTTAATTTAAAATATACATTTGCTTTTACCTACATATATGCAGCATTTATAGTTTGAATTGGTTGACATTAATAATCCCAGTATTGCACTGGAATGTTCTCCTGTCTGTGTTTCACATGTAACCCCTTCAAATTACCAGTTTATTTAGGAGGCTTTTGAACTCCAGAGCCATATGTTCAGGGTTGGGTCCCTGCAACATCATCAACACTTCTCTATCCAGCGTTTCATCCAATGATGAAGCCAAGGCTATAGTGGTGGGTAGATGATCAGCTCCATGGGGATCCTGGGAGGATAAATAAGATAAACATGATCTGTTTAATGCAAAGCGGCTGGAATGCACAAAGCATGTTTCATATGGAGGACTATGCTAAATGTTAACACCATTATCTGGACTTAATGTGTGAAACAAGGGAAAGATTAATCGCAAGCCTGCATGGATCTTCTCTGAGTTTAATTATTTAAATAGTTATTATAATGTTTAAAATTCTGGCTGCAACAACAAAATCTGACAGACAGGCAGTTTACAGCCTCCTCAATGTGTACTTCAAACAGCAAGACAGCGTTTTCCATCAGTGCATCATGTTGCAAACCTCTGCTGCCAACTCAAATGAATCACTCCCCCCCATTTCGCCTTTAGAGTTGCAAACTTTAACAGTCATAACATCACAGCTTGAGCAGTCTGTGTGAAAAGGGTAAAAGATATTATAATGGAAGTTGAGCAAATGAAAGAAAGCAGAAGGGTGCTGACCTCCAGTGGTGACTGTGCCAGAGCCAGCTCTGTTTGCAGGGATCCTAAGGTGCTCTGGTTCAACCTGTAAGCCCCCGTCAAAGAAAGGGTAGTACTGTGGGAGACAGCAGGATGGGAATGGGGAATCATTGCTTGACCAATAAATAAATAAATCAACAATGTGAATAAAAATCCAATCCTCACCCAGCCAGGTCTGGCAGGATCATCTGGATCTGGTTCTCCAGTTTGCTTTTTTCCACCCTTAACAGCTGAAGTCAACAACAGATTATTTATAGCAAATCAGTTTCCCATTTCACAAGCCGGACAGCTTAAAAACAAATATTTTTATGGAAAAGGAAATATTTTAAAAAAACTTTAACAAGGTTTTAAGCAAGAGTTTTGCAACTGCCCTGTATGACAAAAGTCTGCATGATTTTTTTTTTTATTTTTTATTTTTTAGGAAAAAATAGCAACAGTCCAAGGTGTTCATGAGTAATATGTAAAATGTCTTTGGCTTGAGGCCAACGCAAGCTAAGATCAGACTATGTAAAGCCAGTAAACAAGCCTCAATATAAAGCAGTGAGAACTTTTGATGTGCAAAAGCTGAATTCACCCACCTCTGTGATGGCAGAGTATTCTTCTACTGCTGCCTTCAGCTCATCTGTCTGCCTGTTTTTCTGTAGGAGGTAAGCAACACAAGCTTAAGTTCTTTTGAAAAAATACATTCGTAATCTGTCTTTAGAGAAATGAATAAATAAAAAAGCTTAGTTAAAATTGAGATGAATCCAAATTGAATTTTTTCATCTAATTCATGGGAAGAACCATCAGGACGATCAAACAAACAGCTTTTCAATTAAACATGCAGGGCACTGACCTCTAATATTACCGATTCCTTTTCACTAATGATGGCATCAAAAGAGTGAATTTGCACCTGAGGGAATTATGAATAAAATATAATACATTCAGTCAACAGTATCTTTGTTTGAGATATTTTTGTGAAGAGGTCTGTTTTTTAGGGCAAATGTATCAATGAAGGTCTGAGGCTGCTGGATAAGGAAAATAAAATAAAATGTACCATAATAAATTGAAACAAAGTACAACTAATAACTTTGAAGAGAGTAAAGATACCTGAAGATCAGCATTAATGTCAAGCAGCTCCTGTATTTTCCTCTGAAAATCATCGTTCTCCATGGTGATTTTAAAGTTCTGAAGAGCCATCAGAGGTGAGATGGAGATAGATCCGTGTGACTATATGCACAGCTCATAATCTTTATATTTGTAGAGCGTAATGACATTTGTAAAGTGATGTTGTTGATTTGAGAAGGTACAATACCTCCTCCTGAAGAGATGCAATCTTGCCAATGAGACTCTGGTTTTCTTTTTCCTAAAAAAACCCCAAATGTTTTAATCATCTACAGAAATGCAGTGTATCCCAGATATCTGTTCTCTCACAAGCCGAGATACTTCAGATATATTTAAAAAGTATATGGCTTAAAATACAGCAATAGCAATGCTGAATATTTTATCATGTTGGTTACAAGCTAAACGTCATCTATAGCAGATGGAGTGAGTGAGTTACGCTTCTGAAACCAGTTTAAACTCAAACTTGCTCCATTTACTAAAGGTTTTAAACTATGATTTAACAATATGAGACATGTAGATTTGAGTTAGCATAATGCAACTAGACCGATTAGTCGGTCCAGTTGTACTCACCATATTTTTGCTGTGTGCTGAGGCACGTGCCCTGCCTTCTTCTGTACAGCTCAGAGTGACCTTCATCTCTTCCACCTCCTCTTTCAGCATCTTCTCCTTCTGTGCCAGCTGCTGGTTTCTGTAGCGCAGGACAAACAAGGTCTGCAAATTAATGGGTGTTGTTACAGATGTCAAGTAAAATGTTTTTACTCTATTGATTTTTTAACACTTAAATTCAGTTAATAGACAGTGACAAAGGATGATTTTTTTTTTAAAGATTGTTTTTAATGTTGATATGATGAAAAGGGGTTTATAAATAAAGTTTGATTTGATAGCAATACATCTAACTAGAATAAAAAGCATCTTACACCCTGGCTTGGTTGCGTAGCTCCTCATTTTCTTCTGCAAGTTTCTGGTTGCTTTCCTCCATGCACTCCACCACATGCTTCAGCTTTCTTACCTCCTCCTGAAGCTTTTCATTACTCATCTGAAGGTCAGCAATGCAGTATACTAGCTCGGATGTTTCGCTGGAGGAAAACACAAAACACATAAATAGACATGCTGGACTTTATTTCTTTAAGGCAAGTACATGTGTTGGATGTCACAGAAATAAATACAAAGGTCTAAAATTGTGCATTTCTACAAGCACAAACACATTATCTCTTACAATTCTGCTCTAGATGCCTCCCCTCCAAAGGCCTCCAAGCTTCCTGAGGTCATATTTAGCAGCGTGGACCTTTTGGCTGAGGAAAGCAAAGATCCAAAACTTACAATACATTGGAGCTATAAGAATAGTCAGTACTGAATACAAGTAGTGTTCATAGGAGGGATTATATGGGTACACACCATCTCTGAGTTTTACAGAGTCCTCCTGGTTGATGTCATCTGCTGGTTCTTCTCTAAAGGTTGGGAAAAAAGCAAAATTTTAAATCTGCGAATGCATTTTTATAATTAATTTATGAATAACATGCTGTTAATTATAAAGGAACTTCTAAAACTGTGAAAATCATGTTTATTTGACGTTATGCTGCTTGTAACACTGAGAACTTAAAGCAGTAGTTGCACTAAATGCAGCCTGGCAAGATGAGTTCCCAATATGTCACTGCTTTCAAAGGGATTAAAGATTCATATTTAAGATGCAGAAATACTCAACATATAAAAGAGATACTGCTCCTAAAGCTCCCCATTAGTTTGTAATGCACAAACCGAGAGTCTGCCTTTAGCCCATTTTTTGCTATCGTACTGAATACGTTTGTATATTTTGGTTAATAGCCAAATGTCCCAAAATCTAAACATCTCTAAACCAGCTGTATGATTTACTAATAACTACAATTTTGTGCAACAGCTTCAGCCTATTGTACCATGTTCACATCAAAACAAACCAAAAAAAGAACTTTTTGTCTCATCTTTCCCAAAATATGAGGGACTGAATATTAACTGGATGTTAAAAAGGCAAATTACAGCTAAATTCTTACAAAAAGACTAATATAATATAACAAACTTGAAAAATCTCTTCAAATAAAAGGTCCCCCACTTCATTACAAAAGCCCCCATCTGCCGTCAAGTACCGGTTATTGCGACAGTCATCAATCCACTCTCTCATGACAGCATGGTAAGTGTCCAGATCGATGGAAACGTCTTTGTGTTCTGGGTCCAGCATGTTGCAAAGCTCCTCCAGTCCACTGTCTTCTGAGGAACGACAGGTGGTGTGTCGCAGATAGTCCACAATATGAGACACGTACACCCTCCCTGGAAGAGGAAAACATCAGTTTTTCAGTTGAACTCTCATATGTTGTAATGTGTTTTGTTACAGATGCAGGCACAGACAGGAAGTCCACTGCGACCACAGTGATAACGATGATCTGCTTATTGTCTTCACATATTTCTCAGTGAACACTTCACTAATTGGACTCTAAAAGAGTGGGACTTTAATTTGAGGAATGTTCTATTTTGACCTGAAATAAGAATTATGCCCCCATCTGTCACAGTCCATGAACATATGTCAAACTCAATAACCTGCAAGTCTACAAATCTGTTTAGATAAAGTCCTCCGCTCCAAAGTTGTACCATTGAGATCATTCTGTTTCTCTAACATTGGGAAAGAAGTAGCTGACTGCTGTTTTTATTTTTAGTGGACTGTTCATATCATGTATGATTAAGCTATCATTAAGAATGACTCAAAATAATCATATGAGCAACACAAATATATCAAAAGGGAATCTGAAGCAATCTTAGGAACCTCTATAAACACAATTATTATTTTTAGCTTACTTTTTTAAATGACCCTGTTCTTTTTATGGAGAGAGAACAGCATTTTATTTCTCAGTATGATTTGACATATAGTCAACTGACAACATATGTTAAATATTCAGCCTATTTACATCTTGCATGACATATCCTCCACTTTAGCTGCATGATACAGTTCAGCTTAGAAAAGCAATAAAATATTGGCAACACAGAAACCTCTACTCAGATCAGACATGGATCAATCGTGCCTTCTAACTACTAACATTTCGTTCATTTAATTTTGTTTGATAAAACTGTTAGACCATGTAAATGCTGAAAAGTCAAGGTGATAATGATTTCACTGGTTTAAATCTTTCAAAAACTGCATTTTTGAAAAAGGATGTCTTCATATAATTTGCTTTAAATTGGTGGTTCAAATGTTATCCAATGAAGGGCTGAAACATTTTAAAATAGTGTTGTTTTCAAAATTTCCCTGTAAAATCAAAAACCGAGATCAGCTATTCAGTCAGATTGTACATTTTGAAACAGTTTTCCTGTAAATTCTCTTTCACAGCATCAGAGCTTCCTTGTGTCCAGTTTTTTTGTTTTACAAAACATTTAGCAGACGCTTTTCTGCAAAGTAACCTGCATCTGAGAGCGAGACCAACACAAGCAAGAAATCAAACAGTAGTGGACATCATAGTTAGGTGCTAGTCAGACTGCTGAGAGTACAGTTGGACACAGGTGCTAGCGTGTGGTGCTTGAGGCAGTAAAAACACTTTTCCTCCCTTCCTGGAATAATACCGGTTTAATTACAGGAACACGACTTCATCACACAATATCATCTTAGGCCTAAGTGCACACAGCTTATTCAAGAAGACAAAGAGTCTTAAAACATGGGCAGCCACCGTTTAGGTCACCTGTGTGAGAGGACTCGATATACTTCTGATCACTGACCAAACTGAAAAGAATTTTCAGCGTAGATTAGAGGATTTCCGATCATCTCAACAACCTCAGTGATCCAGACTGGCCCAGTTGTAAACATATCTGCATATCTGACATCCACGTGTTCAGTAATCGTTTAAATAATTAGCTGTTATGTTGACTTTAATCATTATAAAGATAATAGTTAAAATAACAAACAGCATAAAACATTAAAATAAATTAAAAACAACTTCAAAACCATCAAAAAGTCATTTCTGATGCGAGTTGTTCCTGAATTAATGATAAACAGATGCAGCATTAACAAATCCAAGTGGTTAGCCTGGTCTAGAGCAGGGGATATCATCTCCATGGTAACTTATGCATTGCCTCTTTTTGTGAAACCAAATCCAGGTTAAGTTGCTTGTTATCATTTTGTTTTTCTGACATGTTTGACATAAATAACTAGTAGCAAGTCATATATAGACTTCCTATAGTAAGTAAACTGGAAGGAATTGCTTTCATGTCCTTCAGAAAACATTTAAATAATCCACCACTAGGCTTCTAATTTAGCTTCCTGGAAAGCAATCAAATTATGAGGCAGATTATTACTGTCCAAGTGTGTGTGTGAAATAAAGAGTGGGCGTACCTCTGCGCTGTATGTCACAGGCATGAAATATGGTATCGAGCAGATTCTCTTCACAGATGAGACTGATTTCTGCCATATTCTTCCTGTTTTCAGAGGCAACTGAGGGTCCTGGAGAAGCATGGATACAAAAGACACCCACATACACACACGAAAGACTGTATTTAACTGTGCAGCACAGAAGGCACATGACACATTTTCCTTCAGGCACAGTAAACAAAGCCAAGACACATAATGTGCTAAGATTTAAGGAAAAGTAATTTAAAAGCTAAATCTAATACGTTTTTCTTAACTTCCTATATAGATATCCATAAATCCATATATATTGCAACAACCCCCCAAAAAGAAGATCTAAATCATTTCAGGTACATAAGACATCATCTTTGCAGGTGGGCGAGTCCACTATCCAAGCTCTTTATACTGCAAGTGACAACACGGCTTGATGGGTCGTCATTGTAAATGAAAAGTTGTTCTCTATTGGCAAAATAAAGGTTAAAAAAAAAACATAAAATAATGTCACAGTATTTATAGTTGTCCCAAACAAAAATATCTAGAAAACACCACATTCCAACTGTTAAAGTTGAAGAAGACGTAGCTGAAGAGCTTGATTTATGAATGTGTTTATGAATGTGTTGTCATTATATATATATATATATATATATATATATTAAATCAAATACTGATTATTTCTGAGGTTACATTTTAATGTTGGTCAGTAATATCAGACATCCTTTATGGAACTACAGATCCATGATATTAGAAATAAAACAGCAATCACAATTTTTTGACCCCCACGATATAAACTGCAATGTGAAAAAATACAGGGATTTTTTACAGATGACTTGAATAACACTTTACGCTGCACTTACACCATTTGGTCAATAACTAACCTGCACTAATCATACCTCTTTTTATCATTAGCAAGAAAAAAACCTGTGATCTCTGTACCCTTGACACTGAATCCTACTTTGCAGGACCTGCCAGCTGACTATTGCACACACATACATTGCAATGATGATGCTCAAATGACACATTTTGCAGCTCAGACTTTAGCAATAGACCTTTTGGACTATGTGGGGTGGAGTCTCTATGAATGAGGTTTCACTTCCCACAGATGCCATCAAGTCCAAACAGAACTGAGGAACACCTCTGAGTTCTTATTCTCCTTCTTGTGAGCTGAACAGCTTTTACGGGTCCTGCTGCAGTCCTGCTGAATGAAGCTGCTGCTGCTGCATGGAGTGCTTTTGTCATGTGTTAGATGCGATATGTTTCCATAACATTAAGGTAGTTAGTGAGAAAAATAGTATACAGGTGAATTCCAAGGTTCAGGTTCTCCTAAAATACCTCAAACATAATCAGCGTTGCTAACATTTCCTTTCAGTGGTTTTAGATTTGAGGCTAATAAGGGTATAAACATGTCCTTATTTCTGATACTAAATGATGTTTATTAAGATTTTAAGCTCTTTTGAAAAGATTTTGATGGTGGAATAAACATTTATTTGATTTTAGAAAGAGCATTTGCCCATTTCATCTGTTATTCCTCAGCATTCTCATCTTTTTCTGACATCTTCGTGGCAAATCTGAGCGCACCACTTATTTAAAAAAAAAAGTCTCAAGTCATAAAACACTTAAGATTAAATCATCTAGTTTAATAGTTAAACTCATCAATATAATTATAGTCAAGACTTGTTGCAAAACCAATACCTTCATCTCCCATAGAAAGCCTTTTCACCACCAGAGCTGGGTAAGGCAGCTCACACTCAGTTGAATTTGCTGCATCTGCAGAGCAAAAGTTGAGATTGTAGGAGACGGTGCTGTGGCTTGGGGTGAACGTTTGAGACAAAGGCGGGCTCCTGCTTGCGTTATCACTCTCAGACTGTACTGAGTGAGGTCCTCGTGTGAAGGTGAAATAAGGGGACTCTTTAGACTGGCCTGCTGGTGTTGAACAATGCCGTTGCCAAGTCTTAATTTGTTTAGAATCTTTCCCATCAGCACCTCTCCGCTCTCCTAGAGTGCTTGTAATGGTGTATGTGATGTTGGCTGCAGTGGAAGGGTTGCGTGTAGGAGTTGAGAGAGCGGCAGATGGACCAAGGCCAGTCCTCTGGGAAGCTGCTGAGCTCTGCATCCCCATCCCTCTTCTCTTCACGCTCTCCCCCTTGTCTATGTGCAAGGTCCCCTTCTTCAGTATGCTTTCCAGGTTGCGCCTGAGGCCGCACTGAGGGCTGTCGTAACTGTTGGAGGAAAGTTTGGGAATCTGGAAAGGTGAATTGGGTTCTCGGTCACCGCGCCACTGAATGGTTTGAAGTTTGCGGCAGATACTGTCCACGGGGTTGTGACGACGCGAAGACTGAGAGGAGAAATAGTCCATGCTGCTGATGGCGGGGCTGCAGTACTGGCTTCCTGACAAGAGGAGACGCTGGAGTCTGAGGAAAGAAAGAAAAGATTTATTTGCATCATCAAGCTCATAAAACAGACAACAGAAAATGGATTGGATGACAGATAGATAGATCATACTTTTAGCTTCTCTTTAGTGGCTCTAAAATCCAGGATAGATTTTAATATACATATTAGATAATATTCATATACTTATAAGCTCTTTATGCTTCGTTCTCAGAAAGTTTATGAAGGTAGATCACATGACAGACCCACTTTGGATGAGACCAATGGTCTCTGTTTGAGGTCCTCTTTCCTGTTAAACATTGAATTTTCCTCGTACAGCTCAAGACAAACAAGATTTCATGCAATCTGTTGGCAATTAGGGCCAAAGTTAACACTAAGCAGTTGTCACCAAAGAATACAATAGGTCTCATTATTTAATATGTTATTGGACCACCTTTAGCTTTGATTACAGCATGCATGTACTGCTGTTTCGATAAGTTTCTGCTATGTCACAAGTTTTATTTTCACCCAGTGTTGCATTCATTTTTCACCAAAATATGGCACTGCTGATGGATGAGTCCAACCACAGTGCACAGCCTGCTCTAGCACATCACAAAGATTCTCAACAGGGTTTAGGTCTGGACTCTGTGGGGGTCAATTTATGTGTGAAAATGATGTCTTGTGCTCCCTAAACAAGTCTTCAGAGGAGTGGAGGAGTGAATCCTGGTATTTTCATTTTAGAAAATGTTGTTGACACCAAGGAGGAAAGATTGGTGGAAGACATTCAGGTAGTTAATAAACCTAATGTTTTGGCTACGTAATGCTGCTGAACCTGACCAACTGCAGCAATCCGAAATCACAGAGTTCTCCCACAGGCTTGTACAGTAGGCACTAAGCATGACTTCATCATCTTCTCTTCTTACCCCGATACTCCCATCACTCTGAAACATTATAAATCTGGACTCATCAGACAACACAACGTTCCCCTGCTTCAGACTTCAACCTTTATTCTCCTTAGCAAATTGAAGCCTTTTCCGTGAGTTAGCCTGACTGGTGTGTGGTTTTCTTATGGCTATACAGCTGTTCAATTCCTTTTGTAAAGTGTCTATGGAAATGTTCTTACTTGCACCATTAAATATAGCCCTACTGTTGTTTTTCTAGAATTTGATTTCACCAAACGTTTTTCCAACCAAAATTCTTCCTGGAAGACAATGATTGCCCACTCTTTGACTATTCTTGAACCACAATCGCATCCTTTTCACAAACTTGGGATGTGCTCTTTTACATTGTTGTATAAGAAATGATAAATGACTTTATTGCATCAGTTGTGGTTACATGACTTGTTGCCAGTTGAAAGATAACTGTACATGCAGTACATATCTAACAGCAAGCTTGCACCCATTTAATTCTAGTTAAATCCAAATAACACTTTTTAACCAAGCCGTGTATGAACAAAGTTCTTATAAACACAACTAAAGTAGATCACAGAAATAATTTCCTTTATTTCTATCATAAATGGATAAGATTTAAATGTGCTGGACTGAAGTGTGTCTGTCAGCCTTTAGATTACGGGTGCCAAGCTGAATTGAATAAAGCTGAAGATTTATTCAATATCCATTATTAAAATTTTAAAAGCAGCAAAAAAAAAAAAAAAAAAAGCAAGTTCAAAATATAAAAACACAGCTGTAATTGCTTTATGCAGATAAGCAAGAATGAGAATGTGGGAGATCAGCTCCTGTCAAAAGTGAGAAATAAGCAAGAAAAGCCTAAACGAAGTGGTTTAAATTCTGCTACATTAAGACACACACATTTATTCACTGAATTTCCTACATAACCAACTACGTTTATAAAATTAAGACAACAATGTTTTAAGATCAACATGTTTCGAGCCAGATTGGTTGATCTGATCACCGACAACACAAAACATAGGATAAAAACAAAAAACTCAAAACTGCAAAATACAAATACATACCTTGCTGTTAATTTCTTCGTTTATCAGTAGCATAAGCAGTTTTGTTATTCATTAATCTCTAAAACGCAAATGTCTCCGCTGAATTGTTTGTTCAGACTCATAATGTGAGCACGTGCAAAGGTAGCGTCGCTGCGCGAGACGCTGTGAATTTAAACCTCTGCTGGTGCTTGTGGAAAATGAGCCAGGGGCCCCTCCCTGTGGCTAAAGGGAGACATGACACCACCCAAAAATATATTTATTATTAAACAAATTTTAAAAGCACATTTCAGGCAGAAACCTGGGCATGAATCTGAAACAGCGACGTTTAAACCTATAAGTCGCATGTGGTTACAGCCTCTTCACTCCAAACTCAGTGAAAATATCTTACATCATAATACAATAAAGGGCAGAATAAAGTTAAAATAAGTCAAAAGATCAAACTAACTTGGTTAATGTGATTTGTGGTACCAGTACAACACAATGATTAAACTTGTTTCCACCTGAGTGAGCAGTAAGCGGTTTAACTTAAAGGAGCAAAGCCTGATTTAGTTCATCACAGCACCTTCGGGTCAGACGTCTCCACTGCTCTGAAGGTAAACTGTCTGGTGCATTGCTGCATGTGTTGGCTGTATAATATTAGTGAGAGCATATATAAAGATTAAATAGTGTGTTAAAAACAAAGTGATACACTTTCTGTAATTAGACATCCTCCTTCTCTTGTCATACTTGTCATAATCTCTGACAATATTCCTCTTACTCTTCTTATTCTTCCTCTTTTAATGTTTACTTAAAGAGGTGTCATGTCAGCATCAGCATCAGCTAAATTCTAATAATTTCCATTTGTTTGGGAATTTCTTTCTCTGTATTGCTCAGAATGATTCATTTACTTACAGGAAAAAACAGCTTTATTTACTATCCATATGGCTGACAGCATCCAAAGCTTTAAGGTAATGCAACCTGTTGTGTGTCTGTGTCAGTTGGATTGCTGTATAGATTTAGCATAAAGCAAGTCTGTGTAAAGGCAACTACCTAAATGAGCAAAATGACTCCAGGTTACCTACCCTCAGTGACTGTCCAAGAAGTAGCATCTTGATTGTTCCTCAGTTTCTTGACACTTAAAAATCTCCCGTGTTGTTCCACATGGAAGATACTTCAGTACCGCATGCAATGAAGAGCGGCTGCTGCAGGCCCTTTGGAGCCAGAGTCAACAGTAATTTTGTTGTCACAACAGGCAGATGAGAAAGTAACCCAAAGACAAGGCAGCACCTGATGAACTCTGCCTGTTGTTAAGGATTTGATTCAGCTCTCTGTTTCAACTTCAACACAGTGACATCCATCCTGGTGCTCTATTGGTACAAGGGAGCGGCGTGGAGGAGGCTATCCAGCGTCCTCCTCTTGCTCCTGCACAGACTGGTCAGCAGAATCCACTTTCCCAGCTCACGCTAAGTAGCTCCAGCTTTGCTTGTTTTCTGACCCTGAACGTCTGAGCGGTAGACAGCAGGTTCAGATAGAGATTAGAGTGGACATGTGCAGACACACACGCATGCACGCACACACACACACACACACACACACACACACACACACACAATCCTGAGGAGTAGTGTGAGCTTTAGTTTTTTATGTTTGTGTCCATATGTTTGATCCATTTAAAGAAGAAGAAACATTGCTGTCAAAGTAATTTTCTTATGTTGGTCTGTTATAAGGTTTGTGTATGTCATTATAATGTTATATTAAACCTGTTTCATTTCACTTTAATTAGTACATAAAACACTTCTCAAACATCTTAATCTTTTTTTAATGTAAATTTATTTGAACACAAGACACAATTAAAAACAAACTGAACAAAAGGAGAGAGATTAGATGAAGAGAAAAGTCTTTGTTCAAAAGGTAATTTAACTGAATTCTTCCCTTACTGTCACTGTTCTCTTATACTATCAATGCATTCACTCAAATTCCTATTTATAGCCATATAATGCCAAACTCCACACACTGTGTGTATAAGTGATACAGGTAACAGTGAAAAAGGATTATGGCTCATTCGCAGAACAAAGAGCTCCATCACTGTTGCATGACTGCCAGGCCTGCGGTGGCTGTCTTACCTGAGAGGTCAAGGTAGTTGTTAAGTAAAACAATAATATTGTGTAAATGTGTGTGGATGTAATAAAACACAGGACATCACAAGCGATCATTTAAATGTGAGTTTGTAAGAAAAAAAGAAAAAAAGATTGCGTTATCTGACAGATTTCTTGTAGTACTGTGCTGTACTGTAATCTGGGATTATAGCACAAGCTACGTTCTGCACCAGGAGGGAGGAGATGAAAGGCTGGTCTAATCCGAACAGATAACGGACTGCTGGGCAGCTGGAGGTGTCTCTTTAAAACAGGGATCGCATGATTTAGTCTTGGTGAACAGCAGGAAAGGACAGCTCTTCCAACTGTCTGTTTCTTTTTCTCTCTTTCTCACAACACATTATAAATCTCACACATCTATCAGCTTGCCACTCCTGTCGCCTGCATAAAAACATTTTATTTGAAAAAAAAGACAATGGAAAGTTAAATGGTAACAATGATTAAATTAGGTAGAAAAGAAATTTCTGTAGAGACAATGTTATTATTTCTGTCTGTAAAAAAACCCCTCAAATTAGATAAAGATGAGTTAATATAGGACATAAATAATCATTACAATAATAATAAAAACATTTATACTGTGTTCTTTTTTGTGTTAAAATCTTTCTTTCCCCACTTTGCAGCCTGGAACAGATTTGAAATAGTTTGAAAAGTAAAACTTTAATCCAGTCAAATCAAGCTTTATTTATAAGCACTTTTCATACATACCATGTACTCAAAGAGCTTTATAGTTCAACAAGCATTATCAGAAAAGTCATATGCAGCAGGAGCAGAAAGTCACCTGCAGCCACAGGTCACCAGCACGAGGCCCAGAGAAGAGATGAGGTCACAACCAAACCCAAGGGCCCACGAGCCAGAGCCGCTGTTTGTTCTCACAACATGCAAAAAACTTTCTGCATTCTAATGCAAAATGTCAGAACTGCATGCAGGTGTGTGTGGAAGGTGGATTTACATTGTCTTTCTGCGAAAATGCAGGGGAGGTTGAGGATTTGAAGATATATAAAGGAATTTTTTACGAGTGGCCGTTGGACTATAGTAAAAGAAGATTTCCACAAAAAAAGAAGCTGATGAATTTAAAGTGACTACATAAACTGCTGACATTCACCTGCCAATGTTTTCTTTCTGTACTGTGTTTTCAACGCCAGGCAGCTCATCTGGTCATCCAGTTGTCCCCGTCTACTAAGGCCAAAACCAGCGCTGGAGACTTTGGGACAGTCTTCACAGATCATATGCTGACCATAGAATGGAGTGCAGCTGAGGGATGGCAGGCTCCGCTCATTGGGCCGTTTGGAAACCTGTCACTCCATCCCGCCTGTTCATCACTGCATTATGGCATTCAGGTGCACAGACATTCAGAAGTAGACAGCAAGGGCGAGGTCAGAGGGATAGTCGGGGGGGTGAGGGGGGGTGGGGGGGTGGGGTGTTACTAAAATCTGACTGCTCCAACAGGTGCCACCCAAAGAATATACACTCAGAGTCTAACAAATATTTAGTGTAATCCAACCTTTATATGGTAAATCCTCCTCGAGTCCAAGAGCAAGTGATTTAATGTACTCCTACATGATGTTATCCATAAAACTTAAATGTTAAAATGCTGATAAAAAGTTATTGAAGTTTGTTTGTTGGACAGTGATGAACACAGATTTATGAACAAAATAGCATTGAGCGTGCACTTTTCCCATCAGATGACTATTTGAGTCTAATATTCAGTCATTATTCACACTTGAGTTCTGTTTTATACTTTTAAATTCCATTTTGAGTTTTTATGTATGGCATAAAAACTCTTTCTCATCCTCGCACATGTGGTTAGAATAAATTCATTTGATGTTTTCAACACTTTCTTCTTCGCACCAGTTGTTTGAAGGCTTAAAGGTGTACCGGGGGGATGACGGTCTACTACGCCTCTTCAGACCGATGCTAAACATGAACCGCATGGCAAACTCTGCAAAGAGGGCGTGTCTGCCTGTAAGATGGACACAAAGCAGAAAGTGATGAACACTTAACACCCTTTTTTTCATTATTGTCTTTTGCCTTGTTTCCACATCCAGGCCTTTGATCAGTCAGAGTTGCTGGAGTGTATTAGGAGGTTGATAGAGGTGGACCAGGACTGGGTCCGTCACTCAGACTCAGCCAGTCTGTATATAAGACCAACATTTATCAGCACTGAAGTGAGAATAATCGAACGGTGTTGCACATCTTTGAGGAACTGGAAGGTTTTTAAATATTTATAGTGCTTTCTCTTTTTTTCCCCTTTCATGTGACCATAACAGCCCTCTCTGGGGGTTAAGACGCCGGGGCGTGCCTTTCTGTATGTGATTTTGTGTCAAGCTGGCTCCTACTTCAGCCCTGAGGCAGGAGCCCTCTCTCTGTGGGCCGACCCAAAGTATACTCGGGCTTGGAAAGGAGGAACAGGAGACTGCAAAATGGGAGGGTATTGTATAGTTTAAAATAATTTATATATACTTTTGTTGCTACTCATCATAAAGAAAAATAATTTTCTGCAGTATAAATAACATAATATAAAATATTGTTCTTTATTCTGCAGGAATTATGGATGCTCTCTTTTTGCTCAGTATGAGGCAATGGATTATGGATGCCAGCAGGTGCTGTGGCTGTATGGAGAGGAGCACCAAATAACTGAGGCAGGAACCATGAACATATTCCTGTACTGGATAAATGAGGATGGAGGTATGCACAAATGTTAGATATTATGGAGGTTCAATAATAATATCAATATACTTAAAAATGTCTTGTTCTAATTAGAGGAGGAACTAGCAACTCCACCACTGGATGGCATCATTCTCCCAGGTGTCACTCGACAGAGCATCCTGGAACTAACAAGAAAATGGGTTAGAAAGATTAACTATTAGTTAAAAATCAACATTTATTCAGAAGCATGGTAATAACTATTTTGTTTAATCAGATATAAGCATACTGTTTTCTCATTTCACATCTGATAAGAAAAAAATGAATGTTAATGGAAGCAGCACCATGAAAAATCAGCACTGATGATGACACATCCTCAAGAGTCAACATCGACACTTATAATTTCTGGAATCTTGTTTTCTTTTTGTTTTTTTTTAAGGTTGAGTTTAAAGTGGCAGAACGCTACCTTACCATGGGCCAACTCTGTCTTGCTCTGGAGCAGCGGCGCATCAAAGAAATGTTTGGCTCCGGCACTGCCTGCATGATCTGCCCCATAGGAAACATTGTCTACAAGGGAAACGTAAGAAGAGTAGCAGACAAACTTATTTTCTTTTCATTCTATTGGGCGAAAAAAGATTTTTAAAAAAATATATAAAATTTTAATATATATATATATATATATATATATATA
>JBAMHX010000026.1:9486851-9516819 GCA_037177515.1 Pseudomugil tenellus
GAGAGAGAGAGAGAGAGAGAGAGAGAGAGAGAGAGAGAGAGAGAGAGAGAGAGAGAGAGAGAGAGAGAGAGAGAAAAGCAAGCTCTGTACCTCTTTCGTTCTACCCAAAACAGAATTTATATAAGTTTCTACTATTAAACAATATATCAATCTCAGTGTGTCATAAGGTCAAATCTGCAGTGCATCAAGATCTCAACAAATCCATAGGTCATGCTCTGTTGTCCATTGTGCTCTCACTGACCTCTCCAGTGAATGTATTTCAGCCCACAGTTGACAAACTCTGATACAAACAATAAAAACTAGTAAGTACAAAAGAAGTGCTTCCCAGAGCTGACCTCCTCCACTGTATGAAAGAGATAGACTTTGGTTATCTCCAGACAAATTTATTGTGCTGCATTTCATCTTGTAAAAGGTCATGCTATAAGGTTTTGTCCAGAAATGGTGCTGGGGGGACAAAAGTAGCCTTTTGTCAAGGATTTCATACTGCTGTTTGGTCTTGCTAACAAGAGAGAACATTATATTGCTGTTCCCTGCAGTTTGTGTAACTACTGATAACATTGAGTGGCACCTTCTTGCTGTGTGGAGAAAAAAAATCATTTGATGAGGAGCAGATGAGTCATTCTCAAATCATCTTCGAAGTAGAACTGCATCTGCTTACCTAAAAAATACTATATGGGTGAGGACAAAAGCTGGCTCTGGAACCTTTTAAAAGATGCTTCACATTTTTTTCTTCCTTTTTATGTAGAGAAAGTTTCTTACAGACTGAAATATGCTGAAATATATGGAAGTGATTCTGACACTGAAAGGTAATTTCCATTCATACTCTGTATCCAAATTTGGGGCTTGCTGCTTGAAAAAGAAGATCCGTTCGATTTATTATTTAAGGATTTGCAACATGCTTTGGGGTTGACTTGTGGGTTTGAACAAAGTAGATAAACTGTCATAAGACTGATTGTGAATGTGACTTTTTCTTTGTTTCTGCAGCCTTCTGCGTAACTTCTCAGAAACATAACTTTAGCTAAATGTTTTTTGCATGCCATGCCTTCAATTCCTTCCTCTTCTTTTCAGGGCCTCTCTTTGTGACATGTCCCTCATCGCTTCCCTTTTCTTCTGAAAGAAGTTTTTCATTGTTAACGTGCTTTTATTTTAGGAAAGCAGAGCGGACACTTGTGATGGGGTGGCGGGTAGCGTGGTGTTATTTTTACTATGTTAACTGCTGTTTTTATGGTAATTGTTAATATGTTGATTGTGACCA
Source organism: Pseudomugil tenellus (assembly GCA_037177515.1). Lineage (NCBI taxonomy): Eukaryota > Metazoa > Chordata > Actinopteri > Atheriniformes > Pseudomugilidae > Pseudomugil > Pseudomugil tenellus. The sequence continues at coordinate 9,488,107 of JBAMHX010000026.1, forward strand.
CTTTCTTTTCCATCAAGTCTGACCACAATTCTATGCAGTTACATACTATATATATATATTCTGCTTGGCAACAAAGACAGGCAAGAAAAAAACAAGATATGAAAACAAAGATGAAGAATGAGCCCACCGACTATATTTAGTTTGCATGAATCGATGCTTGTCATGTGACTTTTGATTTCCCCTCCATAAAATCCCCTCAATTTATCTCATAATTTTATTGACTGATTAAATATAAGGAGAATTGATACAAGACCTTTTTGTTAAATCTCTTTCATACATTTGACTCAGCTGTGTAATCTTGAAATTTTCTGCACCTTATAAAAGAGCATTCACCATTTTAACTATTAAATGTTTTAACCATGTGATTTTGTTTTCCTTCACTCATCCAGAAAAAAAGGTTATTAACTTTTCTCTAAAATAAAAGCTTTTGTTTGTGCGTCAATAGGTTTACATGGAAGTTTAATCAGCCAGTGCGTCCAGGTGCTTGTCATTCTCAGAAAACTCTTGAGTACAAAATAGCAAAACATCCAATTTCTTATCTGTATTTACATGAAATGTTAATATTTTGCTACTTAATTTATTTACCATTATATAAATATTTACCATTAAAATGAGACTATAAACTTATTTAAAAGCAAAAGTGAAAATAATAGAAATGATAAAATGATAATGATAAAAAACACAATACAAAATAAACAAAACTTTGTAAATGTTAAAAAACAACTCAGGTCCATTGTTTGCTGACATTACCAAGCAACCAAAGGAGAAACTCTATTTAAGACGCATTTATGCCCCTGTATGTACGTAAATGTGGTCATCCCTTTTCAAAGCTTTTCTTATGCACCTTTTTACGTGGCGTTATCGTTCATCCACCAGAAGGCAGATTTTGGAGTCCACTTCATTCTTTGCAGAAGGTTCTCTACAGTTATTTAAGACATTTACAACCATCCAAAAACACCAGAAGAAGTAAACATTCCTGGTTTTTATCATTCTCAGCTTCTTTTAGTGTTGGTATTGGTCCGACGTTGACTTCTAGTGATGAATCTACAAGGACTCTGAAAATGCACCAAATTACACGTGTAACCGGCGCAGAAGACAGACGAAATTTGACCTTCTATCTGCGGATTCGTCTTCAGGCATAAATGAACCTCTTGTGTTTTGGATCATTTTAAGCTTGTTAATATGACTACATGCTGAAAAATGCTTGCGTATCTGCCTCGGCTTGGTTTGTTAAACTCCCTAAACATAATTGCCAACTTAAAATGTCATTACTACCACTGACCAATACGAATAATTATATAAGATGATTTCAGTACCAAAGCATGAGAATTTGAGGGTTCATAAATGGATAAAGGGGCTTTATTCCTTGGCTTTTAAAGAGATGAAATCTAATCTGGTTGTATCATGCTTCTGGGAGTTTATCATGGTTTAGAACCACTTGGCTCCTCAAAAGGTTGAACCATTGCAAGTCAGTATAACATTGTTTCAAGTGGTCACTTGTAATGAAACCTATTTCTTTTGATAGGAGTGGTTACTTCCTGGAGGACAGTTCCTTTATCCATATGGGGCAGATGGGGACACTGATTTGATGAGAGTAGCAGTGAAGTGCATCATATGCCATGGCCCCCACAGTTACCAAATGTCAACCCAGTTAAACACCTATGGGAGATTTTGGGTCGATGTGTTAGACAGCATTCACCACCACTGTGTTATCAAATACCAAATGAGAGAATATCTCGTAGAAGAATGTTTATCCCTCCAGCTGTGTTCCAAAGGCAAGCAAAAGTGATAAGGTGCAATGAAGCCTCTCTGGAAGTATAGGGTTGATCAATCTCTTATTATTTAATGGCTTTTCTCATCTACATGCTATTATAGTGTATGTCTGTATTACAGTTTTTAAGAAAATCAGTTGTTCTCATTCATCAACACAACTTCCTGTAAGAAGGTAAAACAACTTGAAACCTTTGGGATTTAAAGTTAGCATGTAACTCTAATGCAGGGAGGTTTTAATTCAAGACAAATGTTCTTACATGATCTGAAGAAGCAGCTAAGTGGAAATAGCATCAATGTCTTTATTCTTGCCATTCAACCCATTTTTACTCAATGGAGAGGAAATGATTTTTCAGTGTATGAAAAGCTTTTAGGTGTGCATGTTCAGAACATTGCTGATTTGCCAATACAGTCCCTGTATTGTTGGGTTGTGTTAGAGTAGCACTACTATTTAAATAGTCATTTCCGTCCTTCGTCTTTTGTTTCTAATCAAGATAATGGAAAATTATTCAGTAGAATACACAGAATTTCAGCCATGGCTAGAATAATCCAACAGCTCCTTATTTTTTAAATAAAAAAATCTGCAAGAGATTATAGTCCTTAAAAAAATCAAACGCCTGCTTTACAGGATTTTTAAGAAAAACATTTGTTCTAATAGGATATACAGTCTATTGCAGGATTAAACTCTCTGCGTTTGTCAAAAGAAGGAGTGAAGTCATTTCCTACATTACTTCAGCCTGACCGGGAATATCTCACAGAATATCACTAAATGTGATTCACTTCCCTATTACCCTTAAAGAACTAGTACAAGAGTGCATTACTGAGTTGCTTTGTATTGCTTTGAAAGTTGTGATGTATTTTGTTCCCTTTTTATGCCCAGTAGCTTTAGTCAGAAAATAAGAAGCCATGCAAAACTAAACATATTTTTTGCGTGGATATAAGGTCAGTCATGCGATCTTTCAGTGTTTATGGTTAAGAAATTAGAGCTAGTGACATGTCTGACTGTGTACATGTCCTTAAAGACATGAATTAATGCATGCAGCCATTCATTCATCCAAATGAAGCTGATAGCTGCAGTGAATCATCCATTCAGCAGACTGATCTGATCTCAGACTGCTTATCAACCCTCCTACATGTGGAACACATGCATCTGTCTGCTGAATGCTGATCTGAGCCAGGAGAGGTTGGGGTGCTCCTAAACAGGAAGTGGATGAGATCAAACTCACCAATCAGATTGTGGTGTGTGGAGACTAAACATCATCACCCCACAGGAAGGAAGTAGCAATGTCTGAATTACTCAGACTACCATGGTGTGTGTTTGTGTGTATGTGTGTGTGTGTGTCTGATTCACACAGACCAGCGTTTACATCTCACAGGCAAATGTTTACTTCAGGGCAACTGCAGCCCACTAACAAAAAGGCTATGATTAAACGGAGGGAGTTCATGTAATGTGTGTTTGTCTGATGGCCTACGAGCTGTGTGATATTTGTGTGCGTGTATGTGGTATACATTCATTTATATGTCTTCATCAAGGTGTGTGTTTGTGTGTGTGAAAGGTAGGATTGGAAGTCCTGCCATGGACCACCTTGGTGAACAATGGCTCTTTTATTCCAGCAGAACATTTGACTCTATGTCTCAAAACACACACCACACACATGCAGAGCCAGAGAGGAAACGCATGTTCAGACGGCTTCAAAAGAACGTGCATGCATTCATTGGCAGAGTCCTCAGGGGTATTCAGCGGGGGTCAGTTTTCACTTATCTCAAGCACACGTGTGTTCACTGTGTGTTTTTTTTTTGGTTTGTGCATAGTTACTCAGGTAATTTGGTCCACAGTCTCAGACAGATGGGAATTTGGTGGCACTTTTACATTGAGGGGGCAGGGCAAAGAAAAAAAAACAAAGTAAAAGAGAGGGAAGACTGTTTTCGATTAATATCTTTTCATTCATCTGTCTTATTGTGTTATTACCTTAACGTGGTAGATTACTACTTTGTAAAGAAAAAAAAATAAGATAGATTGAAAAAACAGAACATTCTTTCTTTTAAAACTTGCACATAAAGGTTAACTGGAGTATATCATCTCAGCAGGAATAAATTAAAGTGATTTTTTTGTAGACATTTTTAAAGACTAAATCACTAATTTGAAAATTTGAAAAAGATAGAAGAGGACTTCAAACTGAAATTTTCTGCTCCACACACAGTTGCTGAAAAATAAACTCAAGATAGAGGAAGTATTAACAGCATTTCCTGCAGAAGATACTAAAATGGGAAAGTATTTAAATCAAACACTTAGTAGGTTGTCAAGAACCAAATCATTCACTGCCAAACTTGGCTCTAAATACTGCCTGTCTATGCATCATTACTCACATTTTAACTGTTAGGAAAGTGATGCTGGCACATTTTCTCCTTCGAGTCAACAACATATCACCTGGAGTGAAAAAGAGCAGCAAAGCTTTTTATCTACGGTTAATGGAAATGTGTGAAACTCCTGTTCAGTTTAACTGGCGACGGCTTCAGTGATGGTCTTAAAATTAACTTTGAAAAATTGACTTTCAATTTAGCACAAGAGCTCAGAAAACATGCAGATGTAAATTTATTCTTATTAATCTACGTCTAGATTATCATAATTTTAACTGTTGTTTTGCTTATCTCTATTACTATATGTTAGAAGTTAACAGGAATTAAGATTTTGTAAATAGATATTTTAAATTATGGAGTCATCTATTTGTAGCTTTGTCATTATCTTAATGCAAAACGCATGGTTTGAGTAGATTCCTTCCAATTCTGCATATTTTTTTGGGGATTTTACCAAGTCCGACGACCAATTTTCTTGCTGCTGGATTTTTGTTAGTTAAGTGGAAGATTTTTTTTTTAAAGTTGAAGTTACTTTAGTAAATATTATTTGATGGATCAAATATGCTGCTTCATGTGTTAATTTTTGTCTCCCAGCTGAATGAAAAAATAAGAAAATTGCTTATAAATGATCAGAATGATTTCAGTCTTTAGAACCTTGTGTGAACTTATAGTTACTGAAGCAGTGTGGCCTGTGACCCTGTTCATTGTGCATATCCCTCTGTGTTTCTGTAGCCAAAAACAGATAATGACTATAGGTTTGCCATCTGCAACTGTCCCAATCCCTCTTCTTGATTGCACTGAGCCCCAAATGAACAGATGTTTCATCGCTATTATGGAATTAGTGCTGAGCTCAATAGGCAGATGTGTGTCTCTCTTGACTGATTGTTGTCATGATAGAGCATGGACTGATTACCTCCTCTGATTAGGCCAATGGGCTGCTAATCCTTCCACAGCCACTACAGATTCAAAGTGTCAGCCCAGTCCTGGACCTCTGAGAACAGGAGCGGGTTTAAAACACATAAGAACACACGCACATGCACACACACTCTCCCATACACAGGTAAAACAATAAGAAACACAAACATTTTGGTAAGAGTAAAAATGACAAACATACATGCAGGTGAATATGCTTTCGTCTCTCTATGATTCTCACATGGATACCAGGATGGTGCCTGACTGCACACTCGCACATACTCCACTCAGAGCTAGATGAGGCTCCGATGTCAGGGTTTATAATGTGAGCTTGGCGGCTCATCCCAAATGTCATGTTTATCTGATCCGTATTAAAGACCCTGTGACAATGGAACAGATGGGGCTGCCTTTTGTCCTGCAACTACTCCTAGGACACACACACACACTCAGACACACACATACATATCCATGTAAGCTCCCTCCTCTCTCCCTTTTCTTCAGTGGGTCATGAGTAGGGTTGAGGTTGTGTGATTGTGTTTAGCGAAGCAGAGTGATTGTGCTCTACAGGGGAGCCAGCCTGCTCTCACAACAACAGACGGGCAAAATGACACACACACACACCATAAGCAGGCACACACATGCAGCCTCTGCAACGTCTTCGCAGTATTTTAAAACATAACTTGCTGGTTTAACTTCCCTAAAGCTAAACATTATTTTTTTGATGTAGTGTTTTATATAATGTTTTATCCGTTTTGTGTTTTGACTGTATTGGCCTCTAATATGAAAACTAACTTCTTATGTCGTATCAGCTGTTCAGAAAAATGCTTGATTAGTTTATATTGCATTTTAATTCACACTTTGTTGCTTTTTTCATTGCCATCCTCTCTCAAAGTGTTCATTTCTATGTATGAACAACTTCCAAGCTGGTGCGCTGTTGCTATTCATCGTCGAGCCTGTCAAGATGAACAAGCAGCTCTATCATGAACAAGTTTGCCGCCACCTCATATAACCTCACTTGCAACACATTGCTCTTTCATTTACCACCCAATATTTGCAGCCTAGCTGAGCGACCATTCAAAGCAAACAGAGGTAATCCCAGTCATGTAATTGGCCGCAGTTTGCATAATGCAAAGACATTATCTATGTAAGTGAGCAGTGAGAAGTTTACTGAATCTAAAATTAAACTAAAATGTAAACGACCTGCTTGTTGTAGCGAAATATCCAGTCCTGATGATTAATACTTGATTTATTTGTTTTTCATTTTATATTGTATTTTGCCACTCTTGTCCTCTCTTCCTCTGAAGTTCAAACCTGTTAAACGTCTCTCGATACGCACAACAAAAGATGCTGTGATAAAAGCAGCTCGGTACAGGGAGAAGTGGGCGTGCCTCAGCAGTCCTCTCCGGGAAAGAAGATGTTTTATTTAACAATGTTTCTGTACATTACTTTTCCTGTCGATGCCAGTAATAGCTTACCATATCACTGTGAATGCATGCTGGAATTGCTTGTGTGTAAATTCGCATGATGCTCTTAAATTATGCTGAACACACACTCTCCCTGGGCTGAATTTCCCGAAGACACACTATGAACAGGTAATAATTGCAGATGGTCGGGACAATTTGGACACAGATGATGCATTGAAGGGAGAAAACCCACATACTCCTGGTGCTGATGTAATTACTCGTCTGTTCAACAATGGAAACATTTGCAAAGTCAGCCTGCATATAAATGTGGACGTCTGTATGAAGCAAACTTGATCTGAGCCCTCCTCTACTTAACCCCTTTTAGATTGACTTTTTTTTTTATGAAAGTTTTGCTTAACGTAGTTAAAGCCCACCTGCCTTACAGAGATGTGGCCTGCTCTTGGTGCTGTATGAGAAGTACAATAATGGATGCATTGTTTTTCACATGCATGAGACTGAGAGGACATTAACTCCTGCGGTGCTATCCCTCCCTCATGCCTCCATCTGTGCTCAAATACTGATTTGTCTTGGTGTGCATTAGTGTTTTCACATGCCAATAAGCAGAAATTAAGCTGTATGCAGGTGTCATTCTCCATGTTTATGCAAACCTGTGTGCTTCTTCAAATTTGTGTGTTTTTTACTTCTGTGGCCATTGTGGAGTTGCCATTGTGCCTGCACAGGGGAGGAGAGGGAGACCAGCTAACAGTATAAAGCCACCAGTCCAGCTCAGTGGCTCTACTAGCAGCCAGCCAGCTCTACTCGGCATGCACCTGGCGTCCCCTCATACACCACCATTATTAATTGCTAATACATATTTATGTGGCACAAATTTGCCATTTGTTTATGCATAAAATTATCAATAGCACAGGGCGCTTAGCCAGAGAAAATGGTGACCTTTTTAAAGAGTAATAAATGGAAGTGTACGTGTGTGTGTGTGTGTGTGTTTATCTAATAGCCGTTGTTTAAGGGGGAGGCGTTGAGTTGGAACAAGGGGGAGGAGGGTGGTGGTTTCGTGACTGGACATGGCAGAGAGGCAGCCGAGGCCTGCCAAGAGGAGATCCACTGATCTGGATGTTTACCCCACAGTTTGCTTTTCACACAGGCAATGAGCTGTCTTTGTCCTCAACTTCATTTGCTTGTGTCCCTGTCCTCACCTTGCTCTTGAGACTGTGTAATGACAAAGTTGCACAGATACTGCCTGACCAAAAAAAAAAAAAAAAAAAATAGATGCTCATACACTCTAATATCACATAAGACCACGTTTAGCGTGTTTCCAGCACATTTCAGCGTTGTTTCAATAAACTTCTGCAATATCACAAAATTCATTGTCACCAACATGTTGTATTGATAATGGGGATTCAGATCACAGAGCCAATCCTTCCCCAACACACCCCAGTGATCCTAAATTGGTTCAGGTCTGGACTGTTGTAGCCAATCTGGGTGTAAAAATAAACCACTCTCTAAACCATGCTTCAAATTAGAGCTCAGTGAACCCTGCCATTATAATCTTGGAGAAAAAAAATCCATCGATGGAACTGAATGCTTATTCGGCATATTTAGGTAACAGCTCACCTTATTCTTTGAGCACATGATGCTGCTGAACCGAGACCTGACCAACTTCAGCAAGCCCAGATCATAGCACTGACTCATAGACTTGTAGAGCAGGCACCAGGCATAACATCTGCATCACTTTATCTGCCTCTCTTTATACCTCCATGTGCCCATCACAATGGAACAGGTTAAAAATCCGGATTCATCTGAGTACATGACCTTTACCATTCCTTCAGAGTCCAATCTTTATTCAGATTTCTGTCGACATTTATCACAGTTGGGAACACTGCAGGTAAACAACCGTGGAGTGTTTAGTTAAGGTCAATTCTAAATAAAATACCTATACAGCTTAGTTTCTTCCTTTATATCCCAATAGAAACTGGCTCTTTATAAGCCAGTATAATAAAGTAACATATAGTTTGATTGGAGTAAAATTGGCTAATATTACTATGATGTGTTTCAACATTAAGATGAAGCCAGTAGCTGGTCAGCTTAGCTTAGCGCAGAGGTCAGACATATGGGAAAGAGTTAGAATTGTTCTTTTTAAAGGAAAAAAAATTCCCCTGAAGCTCAGAAATGAACACGTTTCTCTAAAAACGAAAATGTGTACTCTCAGTGAGTGTTGGGACTTTCTTCTTCTTCTTCTTTTGGCTTTGTACAGTAATTTCCTGGAGTTATGTTGTCATTTTGAGCATGTCAAGCAACCATGTGGGGACTAAAAAAGTTTATTACATCTGACACAGCCAGGCTGTTTCCTCTGTTTCCAGTCTTTCACCCTAAACCAAAGTAACAGCTTCAGGCTGTTGCCTTAACTTTCTAATACATGAAACTTCTCATACTACCTGTCAAATACAAAAAACAGAGAAAAGAATAAACACTACTTTACAAAGGTGCTGTCATCTAAAAGTAGTGTGTGTTTTCAGTGCAAACTCATGTTTTATAAATAAGACCTGATAATAGTACAGTTATCTGCCGAAGTCAGCTGAACCCTGAAAACATCTTCAACAGCAAAATGAACCAGTAGCGTTTCTAACAGTGTTTCTAAAACAGACCAGTGTTTCAGACTGCCTCGATGAAAAGGGAATTTTGATGCTGAGTATTCTCCATAAAGATATTTATCCTTACTGGCGCACTTTGAACAAAATAATTACACAAAGAAAAATATTTGCAAAGTTCTAAAGTGCACCATTACTGACCTACACTGTGTCTTCTCTGGTCTTACAGCTCCGCTCTCCTTTTGACATTTTTCTCCTTCTCTTAATGCAAACTTATTTGCTTTGTTCAGAGTGTCATGTGTCAGAAGAGTCCATCTCACCACTTCTTTTCTCTTTTTTAAGCCATTGATTTCTGCAAGTTTCTCCTTTCTTTAAACACACCTTTTCAGTCTGGTGTCTCTGAGTGTTTGTCTCAAAGTATTATGTCATTGTGAATGTGGAATACAGCTAAATCTGTTTCTCTTCATCAGGATTGTCTCTCTATCTGACTGGCATTTCCTCCATGGCACGACCACCTCTGTGGGGACACTAGCAGGTCAGTAGGTCTATTTTCATTTCATGCACAGAAACAGAACATAATTTAGGCTTGCAAGTCACGAATAGACTGGTATTATCATGAGCTGATCAAGATTGAGTAGCTTTTGAAAGTGCTAAAACTTTTGCCTCCTCAGAAAATACAACAGAGTGATGCAGGTCATGATGGAAAATTGACTTTTTGAAAAAAAGAAGATTCACAAAAATTATATTAGAATATTTTTGCTGTGATAGTAATTGTTTGACTGAAGTCAGCTTAATCGAGTGTCTACATGTGTTTAAAAAGTAAGTGTATGCCCATATTCCTCACTACCTGCTGCTTTTAATCCTACAAGGTTGGAATATTTACATGAAAATGAGCATGTGTCCTTATTTAGAGGAGTTTAAACGTCTCTGACACTACAGGCCTCAGCTTGCATTTAAACATTCAAGACTGAATGAGTGGAGCTTGTTTGTAAAAGTTGCCAGGCCCCTCTAAAAAGAACATGCCTGCACACTTTACAAGACTAAGAAGACTTTAGAAATGAGGTCCTTTGAACAGACAAAAAATTCACTTGTCGCAAATACCACAAGCTGCATTTTATCAGTAACACCTCATACCAGCTATGAAGCTTAGTGATCGAGGCTGATGATTTGGCCTTGGTCTGTAGCCACTGGGCCTTGGAATGCTGCAGTCATTGAGTCGACCATAAACTCCTCTATAAAGCAAAATATTTTCAGGTTAAATATGAAGCCATCTGTCTAACAGCTACAGTCATTTTCCCCAAAGTGAGTAATACAACAGGACTGTAATCTCAGGAGTAAAACTACAATAGGATAACTGCACATTTACACAGCGAACAGAAAAATACTGACTTTCTCAAATTCTCATAATTGTGGAGGCTCGTAATTTTGAAATGATTCATATTTTCTATTTAACTGATACGTATGACTGCGTGTTGAGGGATTTTCTACACCGCTACACAGGTTAAGCTACCAAGTTTTATTACAGAGTTTCATTTCCATGGGATTGTCCTTTGAGGAGATATAATAACACTGTTGCTGAAATGTGGAGAGTCTACTTCCTTTTGTGACATGCTGTGTGAATGTGTACATACATATATAATATAATTCACAGAGCTGTTGGTTGAACTAGAGTATAAACTGGGACACTGTGGTCTGGAGGGGCAAGAGGACCTAAAAAGTAAACTGTCAGATAAAAAAGAACCCCCGGAGCACAGGGAAAATGGGATTGTTTGTTTGGGAAATAAAAGTCAAGGGACAAGAGGAAAGGAAAAGACAGCTGAGACAAAAGAGACATATGGAGGGTTAGCTGATGAAACACTACATATATTTGTTCATTATTGCTAAAATGATCCCTGTAGGGTGTTTTTCCTTGTTTGCTTATCCCAGACTTTTCTTACATAAGTGAACAATTCATTAATGAAATGTTGTAGCAATGTCTCGCAACAAAAAGAAGCAAGACACAAGAAGGAGAGTAGTCAAGCAGACAAATAGACAGTGAGGTGCGAGTTGGGTCAGTTGAGTTTGGACATATGGCTCCTGCCAGCCCAGAGACCCAGTACTGAGAGACCAGGAGGACAGAATAGGAGAGGAAAGATCAACATGCCATCTGGACAAGGGACAAAGAGCAGGGGATAGCTTGAGTTGTGTGTGAGTGTGTATGATGGAGAGTGAGTGAGGGCAAGTATATCCCACTAACAATGCCAGGTCAGGAGAGAGCACAGACGTGACTCTGTGGCTTGTTGAGACAAATACATGCATAAGGACATGCACAGTAAGTGTAATGCAGAAAAAGCGAAAACAAACAAAAAAAAATCCTGTAATTATAATTACACCATTACACAATTTTACATTTGCCTGTGTTTAAATGCATACATGCACACAGTTAATACACAACCACTTTTGACTGAAAAAGACTGTCACTGCTGTCTCTTCATCTGCCAGAGCGGCCATCCAGATAGTCCTGTCCTCAAACCAGATTTTTTGTGTGTATGTGTGTGTGGGCTCTATTTTTCTTCTCTATCAGATACCACTGGAGTGGTATGCTTCACAGGGCACGATATTGTCTGACATATGGGTTTTGCTCTTTTGCTCTGTCCAAGAAACAAGGCCAAGCGGGAAGCCTCAGAATGGAGCTCTTGATTTTCATCCATTTTCCATCAAGCCCAGTTGTCTTTAATGTTAACTGGGTGAAACTAGGGTAGGAATGAAGCTCTGCTAACAGGGTCACTGGTCCTACCACTGGGTCACTTTGTTGTGTGTTGGTTTCCTTTGCGACTTCTGGGTCAGTGATTAAAGTTTGGAGAATATGTTGACTTTAGGAGTTAGCATGACAGAATAACTTTTGGACAACTAGCTCACCAACAGTACATGATATCGCTCCTAGACAGTCTAAATAATACCACACCAAAGTTTTTTTTTTTTAATTAATTAATTAATTAAATTATTTCATATTTAGCGCTTTCATTTTTATGTGTTTACAAGTTAGAGCTGAGTGAATATGAGTTTCCTTTTTCACGTAACTATAAGGTCCAGTTCCAACATCCTGACATCCATCCTAATGCTCCTGGATTGCACACTCGCATTCCAGAGGCTCAATGGATGTGCTCAATTTTGTATGTATACAAGTCTCCAGAGTGACCAGTCCCCTCAGTCCACATTTCATGGATCCATGCAGAGTTCACCAAAGCATATGACCCACAATTAATTGTCGCATGTGATGTTTTGAGCCATAAAGGTGGATAAAACATCACTGTTTTCATCACTGTTATGTTTCTATTTTATTCTATCCCAGCAGCCAGTAAGTAGTCCATAGCATTCGACTCTCAAACTCTGGTGCAGCAACGAGGGTCTGGCGGAAAAGTGTTCTTTGCTGCCTCTGCTTCTTTCTTTTCAAAATGGTTATATGTTGCGGTTTAAATAGCATACACAGTGCCATTATGGATTTTGCAAAAGTTCATGGCGTAACCATCACTGTCCCAAATCTGCTGTTTTCTCAAGCTTGTAACCAGCGCAAACAAACTATTTCTCTGACTGGGATAGATGGTGCAAATGTATTTTCTAATTTTCTTTCATTTCTTGTCCCTCAACTAACTTTATGAAATGTTTTCTGCTGTACGATACCTGAGTGATACATTGTGCAACAACCCATGAAAGTCTCATTAACACAGGCCCTGCAACCTAGATTTCGGAATGAGAAAACATTCTCTGTTGATATCTCTGCACAATTCCACATTGCTAATCAGTTCTTCAGCAGCAGCACATTACAAAGCACAAACTTCTACTATTTAAAGGTTAGATATTACTGTAGCCGACATGCACATTAAAATCCCAACAACTCCATGCTGTGTAAGTTAGTTTGCCTTATCTTTTATTTGCTATGGTGTAACACTAACACTGTGGCAGCTGCTGTCAATCACCGACAGAATCTGACACACCCATTCATGAAAACGAGGGTCTTAATATTCCTCGGACCTAGCCTGAAGCATAATGTGCCTTGAACATGAACTTCTGCCTCAACTTAATAGTTTAAAAGATGTGAGGAACTGGCCTCCACCTGCGTACTTGCTTTGTCTAATGTGTGCGTATGAGACAGTGTGTGGGTTGGTGTGTTTACAGGCATTTGGGTGCTGAGAAGCTGATGGCATAAACAGATAAAGCTGTGATGGAGGATGTATGCGCTTTTGTTTGAGTTTAAGAGACAAACGGCTTTCCGAAATGCACACACATCCACACACATGCCATCCTCACTCCGCCTTATGTATACACCACATGTCATTTCTTAAGTGCTTGGTAACAAAGGGTGAGCTTCTCCTGGGGTTTCACTGTAAATACAGTGGTGAGTAATACTAAGAAGGCTGGACTGTGGTCAGTGAAGCAAATGCACGACTCAGACAATAGAGGATACCGTCTAGTTAGAAGATGGCCTAGTGCAGCGTTTTACTAGGACTTTCTCGCTGCTAGTTTGTGCTTTAAGGCATCCTTCTGGGTTTCTTTAAATTAAAACCACATTTCCCATAAAGCTGCTAGTCTCAGCTGAATGATGTCACTCTGCATAATTAGTTTGAAGGGTAAAGATAAAGATAAGAGTCTGACAAAATACTTTTTCTTTTTTGTCTTTCCAAAGAAGTTCCAGAATGAAAATTAAACAGAATTAGCTGAAAATATGCAGCCTAGACAGAGGAAGTGAAAATAAGATCCTGGAAAAAAAATCACATGCCTTTCTTTTGTGCGAGACAATAACCCTGCTGTTTCTAGTGTAGGTATTTAGTGAGAGTGGATATTAAATCATGTTTCTAGTCTGAGTAAGTCTGAGTCTGAGTAAACTTTTATATTAGCTTGGTTCTTATTGCTTTTAATGCTATATGTTTATATTTATTTATGCGTTTTCTTCATTTGATCACAGTTTGGGGAATGCATCTTCAAGGAGAGAAACCCAGAATATTTACAATTTACTGATGGCCCTACACTCTCACATACATACCTAAAGCAAATGTTGCAATGTACAGAAGTTCCCAAAAGAATCATACACAAGCAGTTTGTTGGTTAAGGAAAAAAGGTTCCTGATATATAACATCACTATTTTCAGATGGATAGATAGAGGGATGAATGGTGCAACTTGTGAACATATCTTGCTGACATATAGAGAGTCAGAGGAGCATAGGTAATGATAGTTAGGATAGTTATGAAATAAATGGAGACTCGTGTATTTACCTTTCAATAATAATAATGCGTTATGCATTTGTATGTGGTGACAACCTGTTCTGTTTGTCACTGTGCCCATGTTTTGTTGCATTGCTTCCAAAAGGTTGATCATTCTGTTCTTACATCTATAGGTATTGCTATAGAAAACCACACATCCCATTGTCCTGTTAGTGTCAAAGGTTTGATATAGATTTCATAAGCAGTTGATGCACAAGGTGAAAACATGCGTACACGTTCAGAGATCCTATTTGATAAGGCTGTTAAATGTAAACAAAAGCTACAATATATTAGCATTAAGTGTCGCTCACAACGTACATTTTGTTTTCGAAAAAGACATTGTGTTTTACGGCAGATTTTACATTCACATTTACAAGCTTAAATCCTTAGGTATACACATGCATGTGCATGCACGTACAAATAAACCACAGCTTGTAAAAACACTGCTTAGTTGTGCTTCTAGTGTATAAAAGCTGCACAGGGTGCGTTTTTGTGTAGGAGGCCAGTAAATACTTCCAGGCTTTTCAGCACAGTTCACTCATCTTTATAGTATTTTATGACTTTCAGCAGCTTGTGAAGGCACTCCGACATCCTTAGATGTCAGAGCTCAGCCCACATGGCTGAGATGATTTCTTTAAGACACCTCGACACCACGGAAGCTCGTTCATACAACAAAACAAAAATCCCTGTGTTCAGTTTAGCTGGAACATCTGACAACATTGCTGAAATTAAGCTATTGTTATTGTGGCAAGCTGACCCCATACGGTCACAACCCCCACCCACCCCCCCACCCCCCAAACTCAAACACACTTACACACATGTATGCATACATGCACAAAGCTCAGCAGTGGGAGCACATCATCTGTCACCCAGGGCCCAGGCGGAGGGGCGACAGATTGTCCTCGCGGTGTTCCTTCAGGTCCCATTGCTCCAAACACACACACAGAAACACTCGCATAGACACACACACAAACACACGTACAAACAAGCTGGCCACTGACATACTGTTCTCATATATTCCCTTAGAGTGCTGGCAGGACAGTTTCTCAGCCTTGATCTCAGAGGAGCACAGTACAATTAATAGCACATCTACAGTGGGCTACAGGATTGTTTCCGAATTGTTTGTAGAGAAAGTGCAATCACACTGCTTGCTTAACACAAATGTTTCACTCCATGGGGCTTTGATGCATGAGATTTTTTTCCTTTTTACTGAACATTACTTTGGAAAAGTACAACCACATGATGATGAACAGGGATATGTGACACAAAGCTGTGCTTCTTGCATACAAACAACAAAAAAAAAAAACAGCGCTGTACTTGCAACACAAGAGAAATGAACTTGGATCAATAGGTTTGTGCAGTTCTATGACATTGTGAACAGATCAGAAAGGGAGGATGACGTACACTGTCACAACACAGGCTCAACAATTAAACATGGAGAGCAGATGTTCTGTAGAATGACCCCGTGGTAATCAAGGGTCTTTTCTAATCAAAGTCCTGCTGAGTGAATGCCTGGCCTTTAGAGTTCATCATCCATAAACATTACCTGCCTTTGTTCTTTGCTCTCTTGGAAACTTCAAATGTACAACCTTTCGCTTTTTTCTATCACACTGCTAGCTAATGCTACGTTCTCTTCAAAATCACTTGCTCACCGCTAGCTTTGTGTGTAAATTTAGAGCTTCAAACATAGTTTGTCCAGGCTCACACCTTTCTTTGAGTCTCTTTCAGTTTTCTCTTTTGTGGAATTCCCTTTCCTTGAGGACCAAAGTGAGACAGCGAAGGGAAGCCAAGGCTAGATAGATGCAAAGCAGGTATTTACCTCCCCCTCGCCTCTCTGCTTGCCTGGGCTATGGCCAATTAGGCCTATTAGCAACAACAAAACACAAGAAAAACACAACAAAACCCCGTTGGCAGGCAGGCAGGTAGTTAGTGGTGGGAGGAATTGTTATCTCTCTCACTGACAGGAACAAAAGAAATACTCTCAAGAGTGCCAGAGAAAGAATGTATACCTCCTGGTGTTCTCAATTCTACAATTAAACTCTTTACAGCAATTTCCCGTTGGTTTGAGTCTCCAGAGGGATTTTTTAATGCACTGCAGTGGTTTTTACACCTGCAAAAGAGGTGTGTTATGTAATTACCCACGCTTGAGACAATTGTTGAGCTGTGCATCGGAGCTGTAGCTTTCCAGCTTTTAACAAGACTCAATAGAGACGTGCAGGAATGATGCCTGTGGTGTTGTCATATTAACCTGATTAATTATCAGTTTATTTTATCTATTTGCCTCACAAGGCAATCAGCTGCTAATGTGTCTTCTGTGGAGAATATTGGATTGTTTTAGCTCTGATTTGGAGTACGGATGGAACAAGACCCTCTAGAAAAAAGAATGGGTTAGTGACGCCGCAAGCCTGACCACATATGTGACACTATTCAGTTGCTAATGCACATGCTATATTTACCATGTATATTGTTTTATTAAGTGTGTTTTCACTATTAAACTTAATGATAATAGTTATTGACACATGAATTCTGGAATAAACATTCATGACATACATCATGTTCCATCAATATTTTGTTGGACAATAAAAGTATTGATTCACATTAAGTGGAACTTTTTATATTTTTTTCTGGCACATCTGAATACTTCCATTTTTAAATGAATAATTCTTTCTCCAACCTTAAGCATGCAAGTAGACAGGACAGTAGTGGTATGTGTATCTGAATGTATCTGAATAAAGTTTGCATATTGCAGATGAGTAGTTTAATTAGGGGGGTGGGGGTTATTAAAATACGGGCTGAAAAGTAAAGAATCAAGAATAGGAAGTTGTTAAAGGACTATATGGTTATTTAAAAAGTGGATGTGTGAACTTTGACATACTGTTTTCTATATTGGAGAGAAGATGTAAACTATACTGGTGCTACACAAGAAAATGAAGATACTGGTACAGATTAAAGTTACCATTATAATCTAGAGCACAACAGTCCTGCATTACCACAGTTTGTTTAATATGTTTAGCATTTGTGTTGCACAGTCTGTTCTCAATCCAAACTGCTGTGGGTGGAGCATATGGTCTATCAGACATGTAGCTTATTTTTGTCTTATCAATTGTTATCAATTTTATTTATAGTCTTGTACAAGACAGCTATCAGGTGGCACATCTCAGACTTTTAGAAATTCAGGATTTACACTGCATAACTGTGGTTTTATGTCATAAAATTTGTTTTCTTTACATGTTTTGGTGACTGAGAGGCTCTGGCTCATTAAATGTCATCTATTCCATTGATTTTACATTATGGTATTGTAGCACAATGTGCACATTTCTTCAACACATTTCTTCCTTGTATAGTAGAACAACTAAAAGATGAGGTATCTGGGATGGCTGGTGATATAGGATTTTATTCGAAATCTCTTGTCTTCTCAGTCTCCTGCCTTCCCTTCATTTGCTCATTCCTCATGCTGCGTCTCTCGTTTTGACAGTCTCTTAAGACCCTCTTACTTCACAGTCTGATTAAACGCTCCATGCTCTGTATAAAATCCATTAACTCAACATGCCGGTACACAACCGTCACCCAGACGGGAATGTGTATTGCGAGCATGTCATGTTGAAGAGGAGGAAGATGCAATCAAATAGAGATGTGCAGCGCAGAATGGGAGATGGACGGAGAGCATGAGAGAAAGAAGGATAAAGGAGAGTGGTGTAGGGAGCAGGCAGGGAAGTAAACTAAATGTGACATCTCATATTTGACTTTTCACTTTCTATTTAGCTGATGTGTCCAAGATAAGTGGAGGAAAGATTACTGGTCTCATTCTCTTAGACAAAAGCATCTGGGTGTGAGTGGATTTGTTTTTCAGACATGTAAAATTTACATTTTGAGCCCTTGACTTCATATCCTGTGTGACTTTAAATAAGCAGGTCAGAGGGCAGTGTTTGTGTGTGTTTGTGTATTTAAGCAAGTAATGGTCAAGATTTTATATTATTTGACTTATTTTCTGTTTCATCATGTTAAGCTCCGAGTACTTCAGTAATTTTTACAAGCTAAAGGATCACACAGTTAGCAAGACCCAACAAATGTCTTATTTTTAAGGTTGTGTTTATTTTTTCAGACTTTGGAACCCAGGTGACATTGTCATTGTATAGTTTTATAATTTGTTTGTTTTTTTGCCAACAACTGATTTAATTTCACTTCATAAATCTACACACAGCTGTTCATAATCTCACACCATAGGCATTTTTAAATGGAACCTAAGTTGCAGGTGGAAAACTAATTGTACTGTGCCCCAAGAAAGATATGTAGAAAATTGTAATTTTGGAAGGTAACAAAATGCTGAGCCAAACTTACTCTCTAATTGTTTTGAAATTCAGCTTTGTACCTCAGTACTTGCTGTATTTGCTCGTTAACAGTCTCTTCATTGACCAGAAGGTCCAATTTTCCAAATAATTTACAATTTGTTGCATTTTCATAATAAATACTTGGAGGGTTTTTAGTTGGGTGCAATCCTCTCATTAAGAGATAATGAGATGAATGATGGTTTTACAAATGAAAACTTTGTTTACTGGCAAACTAGTTGGGGATAGCCCCAAGATTTTAGTTGTGTATCAAGTCACATTTATTTATAAAGTCATTTTTTCCACCAGCTATGGGTAAACAAAGTGCTGTAAAATATATGGAACAGAACAGGACAAATACATAACACGACTACAATATAATAAAAGTAAATTAAATAGAAGCTATTATAAAAGTAAAACAAGTAAAACAAAACAAACAAAAAAAAAAAAAAACAAACAAATAGAGGCAAAATAATAGCAAGTCCCAGGTGGGTTAAGGTGCACATACAGAGAAAGATACAGGCATAAACAGTATTTAAGGCCCAAATCCGCAAAGTAAGACCAAAATTTGAAAAGGTAATATTTGACACTACAAGAACACAGTGGGCTCCAGCCAAACATAAAAACAAAAGGTGCATCGTGTGAGACAGCCACAGATCCCCTTATTTCCAATAAAATTGGATAAATTAAATGAAGATTGTGCCCATGTATTTGTGAGAAAGTGAAGCTTGAAATGTAGTCAGCTGCATGTTTGACCCTGTTTGGCCTTCTTGTTATGAGAAATAAATCCGAGTTTAAAAAGGACAAGGACAGGAAAATATGGCAAATTTGGTTGTTTTCATACAGTTATACTATATTTCAATGCAGCTATATTACTGTAGCAGCCAATATCAACTAAAAGATAAGAGATGCTTCTTTACTTTGATAGTATTAATATTTAATGACATTCCGATGGTCCATTTACTCTTGACAATCAATAAGAAATGCTTCGTGTTTATGGGTTCACATGGATGGTGAATCATAGATTCCATATGAAATAGCGGTGCTCATGTGAAAAGATCTGTATTAAGTAATGTGTATGTGTTTGTAACTACTATAAAATTGTTGCCCATTCAACCAACCAAGAGCTTGCAGTTATATTGACCTCTAATAACACTAAGAACCCCTGTTTGTGTGTGCAACCTTTGTGTGGATGTGACTGTTCAAGTGTTTGCTCGCTTGTCTATACTGTGTGTCTGCCCTCTGCATGTGTGTATATTCCCCGCTAGACCCTGGGGTTACAGGCAGCTTTGTGACGGTGCAGATGGGATAACATATGACATGTGAGCGACTGAGTGAGTGTGCATATATATGTGTGTGTATGTGAGTGTTTGTGTGTGTGTGTCTCAGTCCATCTGGGCTCCCCTCTGATCGACCGGGGCTCCCTCTGCTCTCAGCGGCCCACTGGGGAGCCAACGAGATGAGGGAGAGAGGGCCTAGCTACCTTCAGTCTCTTTTGCCTCCACCAGCTCTTCTACCTCGTGATTTTCCTTTTTATAAAGGCTGTGACGGACAGGAAAGGTTTGCATTTATACAAAAATATCAATAAATATATGTTTCTAAACTTGAATATTAAATAATATATTTGTAAGACTTCAATGTAGCTTAAAAAGCTTAATTCAAAGTAAGATTATATTCTATTTGTTTTTAATTTCATATCAACATCCTGGATATTTTACTCCACAATGTATTTCAGAGACTTTTTTTTTTTTTATTAAAGAGAGCCAGGTGTTATGTTTGCTACAGGCAAAAGCAAAATCAGCTGCAATTTTAGTTATTTTATGTCTACAAAACATATCATTTGCATTTCCATGAATTCCTTATGGATAACGTGAATGAGTAGGGAGCAAATGCTTAACGAAACTTATACTCCTCAAGTTCAGGGAGCAAAATAATGGCCACCATGAAATAATCCTAAACGCTACATTGTTGAGTCAATGTGTTAGATTTATTTTAGTGCTACTCTTAGGGACGCATTATTATTAATTATTTAATCCTGGTATTATACTGTTTTTTGTTTAGCAATCTTTTTAAAAGCAGAAACAGAAATTTTATGGACTGAACTTTTTTTGTGTGTTGCACCACCATTATTGACGTGCATTGATTTCTGGATGGACAACATTAAACACTACATTTATTAATAAAGGTATATTATCTGGAAATCAGACAGAGATGAAGTGAAATGACTTGCTGTTACGGCAAAGGAAACGGTGAATTTCAATACCAACAACAAATACACTGTAAAATAGGGTCAACACTTGTCAGTCTAAATTCCTTGTATCCATGCTGTTATCAAACAGGGAATGTTTGTTAAGCCAGTTAATGCTAATGGACAATGAGACAAGGCACTGGGGAGTTGCTGGGAATAAAGGACTAATTTGGGGAATAATGTGAAATGCAGCATTAGTTGGGTATTATAAGGGAAAAGAAAACAGAAAAAAATAGTAACATTAACAGATCATGTGCACGGTGTCCTGCAGAAAAAATGACCAGTTTCTGAAAATGTTTGCCTATTTCTTTATTATCTTTATGTTAGATTTGTGTTCTATCTTCCTGTTTGGACTGTCAGCTATTTAAAGCAGTTTTTTTTTTTTCCGCGATGAGAACAAGCCATCATCACTAAACAGATGGTATCAACCTGCGTTTAGCCAGTGTTTGCCTGGATTAGTCTCGTCCAATACAGGTTTCGCTTCTTATAAATCCTCGATTCTATTCTTTTGACCCAATTATAACATGGATATTATGAAACTCAGTTTGTTCTGAAAAAGGATGTTAAATACATGATAGTAAGTTACAAAATAACTATTTTATAAGCTATAATACACAAACAATTCCAGGTGCAGATTACTCCCAAAAACCCCTTTAGACTTTGAAGGATATTCATTTTCAAATATAATCAAAACAAAAAGTTTATAATACAGAAAATATGTTAAATTCCTATTTAAAATAAGTGTTGTCTTCCCTTCATTTTTATTTTAATATCAACCTGCTTCTTTGTCCGGTTCATGGACTTGAGCCCGCTCTGTAATTAATCCTTATAAAAAGTTAACATGCTTCCTTTCTGAACTGCTTATAGCCAAACGGCATGTATGTTATAGCTTTTTATATTTACTACTTTTCAGGTTGGTCGTGGTGGTGGTACTTTGAGCGCTTGCTATTTTCTCAGATGGTACACACAGTAAAAAGTTCGAGAACCACTGTTATCTTTTTTTTTTTTTTTTAGAATAGAATAGAATTTTTTTTGCTATTGTACAAAATCTGTTAAAAAACAGCTCCATAAAGGGTGTAAATATAAACACAATTGAAACCAAAATATAAGAACATATTTTAAGTAACGCAACAATGATCTTTCATGCTGCATACATCACCCTCTGCACCCTCTTCCTGTCTACCTCAGTGCAGCTGGAGGGTCACACCAAGGTAGATCAACAGGCTTTGAACTGTAGAGTGGTAGAAGGAAACCAGCAGCTGTGTGTGCAGATGTTTGCTTCCGGAGAACCTTCAGGTAATGTAGATGCTGCTGGGCCATCTTAACCAATGCTGTGGTGTTCACAGACCAGGAGAGGTCTTCAGATATAAAGATGCTGAGAAAGATAATGGACTGGACTCCCTCCACATTTGTAAAAGAGGGTGGGGGGAAGTTTTATTGTGCTTAAAATGCAGGATGGGCTCCTTGGTTTACTGCAAGATCGTGTCAAGAACTCATCTAATTTCTGTCTTTGATCAGCTCGACCACCATTGTGTCAATTGTGATTTGACAGTAATGTTCTCCTGGTAGTCGGGATGCCAGTCAGATGTGTAGAGTGAATAGAACAATGGGATCAGCCCACATCCCTGAGGAGAGCCAGTGCTGACAGTGCAGATGGAGAAGTGGGGACCCCGTCTCGCACTCAGGAGGACCATCTGATCAAAGAATTGCTTTATCCAGGTGCAAGTTGGGTGGTGTTCTACTTGACAGACATTATTATTAATGTTCTTGATATGATTATTTCTAGAGCTGCCATCAAACGCCACACACTGTCTATTTGATTTTTTCTTAATATAATGACAAACGCGGTGTAAAAGCACCTTGAATCCATTCTTGAATGAATAATTTGGCTGTTTTTGGGTGCAACACAAGTTTATTTGTGATACATGCTGCTTATACTGTATCTTTTTTGAAGTGTAATTGGGTCATTTTTTTGTGTTGCATCCAAGTTTCTCTCTGGCTGGCAGAGGCTTGATGTTGCTGAGCCAACGGCATCAGGTTTTTTTTTTTTTCCACCATCACAAAAGCTAAAGGCGCTGAACGTACAGGACACTGTGTGCTTCTGATGCTGTGCATTGTTTCCCCACGAGACTTGCCACACTCTGTTGTTCATGGGATCCAGGTCCATGGCTATTTTGTGAGGCTAGCCAGGACCGCGTACTGTAAAGGGGGAAAAGGCTGCAGGATTTGGATACAGGCGGGCATCGGAGGAATGGTGTGTGTAGTTAGGATGAGAGGGAGGCAGCAGGGAGCTGAGCAGTCGGTTTGTTCCTGTTCCATCTGTGGGCTGCGGTCCAGAGCCTGGACAGAGGATGAAAGATGATGCAGAGAAAGGGATGATGGGGAGTAAAGGATCAGGAGTCAGAAAAGACTGAGTGGATACAAGTAGTAAGAAGCAGAGGTGAAGACTTCCAGTTTGTGCTAGAAAACTTGAGATCTTCACGAACATGACAGAACACATTTGGGAAAGATTGCAAAAGGGAAAGTGCTAGCAGCTAGCAGATAGCAGCGAAGAGGTTCACGTCCAGTCAGACTAGAGGCTAAAGAAGATTCAGTGATGCCTGACAAGTGCAATTAATAATGAAAGCAGGGGCTGGTTGTCACACAGCTAACATTTGACAATAACTGAGGCTATGCTTAGATGACAAGCCCACTGTTCTGGCCTTTCACCTCCTTTTCTCTTTAGTCCTAATTTCATCATCTTTTCACAGCTCTTATCTTCTGTCTGTGTTGCTCTCTCCTCCCTTTTTGTCTGTATAATTTTGGCACTTATGTTCATACCCCACCCCTGCCCCCAACCTTGCCCTCCATCATTTTATCCATCACCTATCCACTCAGTCTGTCTTTCTCTACACCATCTCTTACATACACCCCCCCCCCCCCCCATCACCCTTCAACAGTTTACTGCCGCCGTCACTATCAGGTGTTGACGAGTTGCCCTACTTGATATTCATGGGTGAGATTATTTGGAAAATGTGTGTGGGTTATGGTGGGGACGGGTGTGTGCGCTGGTTGGGGGTAGAGGGTGTACAGGGTGTACACGAAGCATCATTATCATATCAAAGACATGCTAGGCTTTTCTGTCCTAATGGTAATTACACTGCCCACAATTGGCACTCACTGCTCGGATCACAACAAGGAAAAAAAATGGATGGAGAGATGAGGATGGATATTAAAGGGAAGTGAAGGGGGGTGGGGGAGGCATACAATTGGCTTGGGCTTTCAGGTTATGTTAATACTGCTCATCTATTTAATTAGTGGCTGGCATTGGGCTTTGTTTACATCTGACATGCCCCTTCTGGAAGAGATGGGAAACAAGGGAAAGAATAGTAAGGATGAGTGAGAATGAGCAAGTATGAGGAGTTAGAATAAAAGGATAGTTTAATCGGGAGCAGGGTGGTGGAATTGGATGACCTGAATGGAGTATGACTATCTTTTAGGCTGTCAGTTAGCTACTCTGGATGGACCTTGTCTTGGCTCGTTGACTGCCTCAGGAGCAGGTTTTTAACAGTTTTGGTTAGCTGACTGCATAAGGGCCTAATTCCTCTGAAAACTTTTGTGTTGTATAAAGATGAATGAAAACAAACCTTTCCCATGTAATCTCTCCTACTTTCATACACTGATGGTTTGTGATTATCCTGCTGTCTAACTGTCTGCAGGGCAAATGGCTATATCACGCATAAAAAAAGTGCTTGCAACACCTGTGTGAGCATTTAAAGGACTCCTGAAATGCAGGATTTTCCGACATGTCCTTTCTCAACACCTTCATTTAACTTTTTTAAACAATGAACCACAAATATTTTCATATGTTCAAATAAGCAGTGTAAAAGCCACGGTAATAGCTGGGTTTTCACTAGCCTCGCCTATATGACCAATTAAAGACATTTCTTTACAGTAATAAACCTTTATGTGGTTTATTGCCATATTTCCTTTGCTTAGTCTTACCTTTTTCAATATGGAACTATGTAAAATGTCTATAAGTAGTTTGCATAGTATACAGCAGTCATAGTTTCTTCCCTTTCACATCCCTTTTTTCCTGTATTGCTCCATATTGGTCCATTTATCCTCCTGTTGATCAGTCAGAGTGACTGAGTAGCTTACCACTGAGCATTACTAAAATATGGTACTTCACTGTAATTTTCACTCATTCTGCATTTTATTGCTAGTATTTTGGAATCAGAGCAGAGGAATTTTTATAAAGACAAGTAAACAACTGTGAGTCAAAAGTTACGAGCGGAAAGCTCACAATGTTAATGTTCCTTTAAACCACTAAACTTCTGAAGTTTGATCTGAGTAGCTGCTAGATTACTTTACGAGTCAGAACTAATTTTCCAGACTGAGAACACACGGAGCACTGTTTCTGGTAGGTAAGACAATGATTGCTCAGAAGTACTTTACATGACACTCCCCTTTATAAACAACATAAAAGGAGAATTCTTTCAGTTAAACAGTGTCACTAACACAGTGCAAATGTGCAAAGATAGACTTTAATAATTCAGCGTTTTTCATTTGTCAGATGACTTTACTTGCAATGCTGAAGATAATTGCAGAGAAATCCGATGCGTCAAGGATGTGGCGCACATTTGTATATTGTATATAGTTTGGATTTATGCATCGATACGTCATATCCTGTATACATCAATATTACTTCATTGGATAGTACCGTATCTTTCTACCTTTAGTTCAGTATTTCCTTCCTGTCTCTGGTATATAGAAAAAAGTAATAGTACACAAGTATTACTATATTTTTATGTTCACATTTTCCATGGTAGAAGTATTGCTCAAATGGCACAGAAAATATAAAGTTGTGCCACTTCTTCTTGTTTATACTTTTACCTTTATAAAAAATCTAAGAGCAACTGAACATATTGGTTTAATGTCAAAATTAACAACTCACTCATTTTTTGCAAAAGTTCCAACATGAACTCTTTAGGTCAGCTTTACTAACCTTAACAAGCATAAGTCTAAACCGTGCTCATATGCTGTAATCAGTAGGCATACGTAACGAATGATTTTGTTTGACATATCTTTTAATTAATGTAATTTGTAGACAGAAAAATAACAGGGCTGTCTACATTTTCTGCTCCTCATAATAACACAGTGTTGTGTTATTTAAAACTAAAGACTTTTCTAATCAAAATTGATAACTTTGATAGCATCACCGATACTTTCCTTCATATTTTTTCCTCATAATTAGGACATCTGTAGATGTAAACGGTAGATGTTTCCCAAACAAAAATGTGGTCATGAACGTCGTGTAAACATAAAGAAAGGCATTGTGTATATTTTCCGCCAGAACATTAATTTCATACCAATTCCATTCCTATTAGAAGTTGCCATGCCCTAAAAAAGTATGTTTTACACCATATCTTTAGTTATTTTACGCTTGACCATCCTTATCTTCCTTTTACTGACCCAGATATAGATTTTTGGCTCAGATGCTTATGTTTGTTATATTCACTGACCAACAATGGGGATGAATAATTTTGAATTGAACACTGTACTTTCAGTAGTCAAATTACAGCTTGGTTGTTCTATTTTATGTGTGTATTTGTGATTTTGTTTCATGCTATGTTTGGCTTAAAAAAAGATTTTTGGAACTGTGTTTTTGCATGCAATTTGCCTATGCATATGAGTCTTTTCACCTGAATGCACACATTTCTGTCAAGTCTTTGTAATTTGAATGTTTTTGGCTCCAGAATATATCTGTGTATCTGTATCCACTCTTTTAACGGGCGCTTTTGATGGGTATTGTAATAGAAGCTATTTCATGGTGCTCTCGGGAGAAAGCGAACAGGGAAATTAGGGGGAAATGAGGGAGAAACAAGGATTTTTGCCCCTGTTAGAATAAGCGATCACATCTCTTCAGCATATAGTTGATGGCTGTGCAGCTGTTTCCCTGGTAAGTAAGCACTTGATCAAAGTACAAATGAGGGACTCAATAAATAGAACAATATGATCAATAACATTGAGTTTATATTCACTAGAAGTCTGCATCAGACTAAAACTACAAAACAAAATAAACAAAAAAATAACCTTTTTTCTCAATAGGATTGAAAAATATGATCATACTCAAGAATTTTAATTGTTGGATTGATCATTGGTGCTTAAATGAGCTGGTAAAAACTTTCTACTTTACCAGAATCAATTCTTTGGAGGAGCAAATGACTGTTATAGAATGAAGAAAAAGAAGAAAAGAGAAGACAAAATGTTCAAACTAGGAGATTTAATAAGGTTTGCAGAAGAAGTAAGCTAGAGGGGCTGAAGGCCTCTGACACAGCTGCTGTCCGCTAAAATTCAACCTACACATCAGCTGTATGGAAGCTGCATCGCTGCTTAACACTGAAAACAAGATACCAAAGACTGCATTAGCTGTGCTGCTGAGAAGAGGGCAAGAGAGGAATGATAGCTTGTGCTCAAAGAGAGAAGAGAGAGAAGAAACAGGGAGACAAGTCGGAACAGCCAACATGCTATCACACTGTTTTTAATAACAGTGTAGCAGCGACCTGAGGCCTCCACGTCCACGCAACGGCTGTGCAATGTCTGCTCGGCGTCTGTGCCACACACAAAAGGGCTCCAGTCCAAAAGTCAAAGCCATGCTGCTCTGTCTGTCAGCTCCAGGCTGCAGAGAGGCAGAGGCAGCTGAATACCTATTTCATGTATTGGACCAAGGAATCAGTGTTTGAAAGTCTCTTCATCAGTCTAAATGTATAAAAGGCTCGGGTGTCCTCACCAATGTCAGATTTTTCAGCTGGCAAATGAAAATTCACCAATATTGTAAAAAAAAAAAAAAAAAAAAAAAAAAAAAAAAAACCAAAACTTTTCTTTTTTAGGTGGGAAAAAATTTTTCACCTCTTTCTTTTTAAAAAAAGGAAAAAAACCCCAACCTCACTTCCACCCCCCTCTCTCCTTTCTTCTCCAAACATTAGCAGAAATTTCATATTTCATACATTAAATTGTAATATCTACCCTTGTCCACTTAGCAAAGGAGAGAACATGCGGTCATGCTAATGCTAATACTGATACAAATATTTGCTGAACAGGAACCACTAAGGAACAACAGTCAGGGTTCCTGTTCAACGAGTCGGTTTGGAAACGCTAACACGGTTTACTGTGGAGAGTCAGTCTGTTGTATTACAGCAGAACAGATGTCACAGATACTGTGTGAACAGGGATCTCCATGCTTTTCCACTGGGGCCGCTCGATCACAGAGAAAATCCTAATCATGAATATTTTGCCTTGTTTGAGAAAATGACTGTTGAATAATTAAGGTCATGTATGTATTGGCTTAAAAGAGTTGGTTAAATAATAAATTTTTATGGGCTTTGAATGTAATTTAGTGGACCAGCATGAGAAGAAGCTGGGTGGAATGTCAACACTAGACTGTTTTTTATGTATTCCCATCTTGTGTAAACAACCAGTGTTCCCCTCTGGCTGCCTTTCTCCAATAACAGAAGACTATGGGTGTAAAATAGGCCCACGATTTTAAGGACTGCAAACTGATGGTGACTGACTACTCCTTTTCTTCGCTTTACCGAGAACAGTATGGAAGAGTAAAAAGAGGATTTGTCTTCTCTGAATCATCCTTCCATACTTTATTTTACATAATCTACTTCCACCTTGTTGACCAAAGGCTCTTTCCTTGTCACACTGGCTTAAGCTGAGCTTAAACAGTTTGAGTTTGGGCTGTTAGTAAGGTGGTGGTGGTGGTGGTGGTGGTGGGGGTGGTGGGGGGGGGGGGGGGGCAGATCAACACTCTACAGGAAAGAAGCCTGCTGGAATTACACAAGATGGAAACCATTGAGAAACAAAGTGCC
>JBAMHX010000026.1:9542137-9572518 GCA_037177515.1 Pseudomugil tenellus
CACACACACACACACACACACACACACACACACACACACACACACACACACACACACACACACACACACACAGCTGCCACAAGTACATGTGTGGTTAAAAGATGTCAGAGGTATAACCAGTTAAAACAAAACCAGTGTGTTGCACACAAGTCCTAATGCCATTTTCGTGGTTGCTGTAATGTGAGAAGGCAAGGATTAAATAAGTTTAAATAAGTTCCAAAATGCAAGTGAGCTGGCTATCTTAAATAAAAATCTGAAAAAAAAAAACACCTGAAAACTTGATGATATTCACACATACTGCTTGAAATGAAACACATGAAATGATAACACCCACAATAAACGAAAACCCAACATGGCAAACACAATAGTTCCTGATTAAGATCTAATGTGATTTCACACTACTTGGCTTGGCACAGAGATTTAATTTATTGCCGCTGGACTTGGAGAAATATCTATGGTGGGCACAGTGGTGTAAAAATGGGTGGGGAGAGTGTAGAAAGAGGGGGAGAGAGAACAGGGTGGGTGTCTTTGGGGGAGGTTTAGATTGTTGGAGCTGAGGCGAGTCCTGTCAAGAACAGTATCAGCACAAGTGTAGGGGTCTGTGTTTATGCTGTCGCTCTGTCTGGAGAAATTAGTCATATCCCTTCCTGGAGACTGAGAAGCAACAAGACAGATGGGAGAGAGAGGAAAGAAGAGTGTGTATGTGCGTGTGTGTGTGTCATGGCTTTGGTTCTGGACAGAGTGATACGAGATCATGAAATTTAATTGCTCTGCCTTTTTATGTGCTGCCCAGGTCAGATCCGCACACGCAGACCAAACACAACCAACAAACGTGTATGTACGCAACCGCACACACAGACACGGATCTTTGTGGGTCTGGGAGTGCTCCCACACATTCACAATCATGTCGCAAATTCATAGGCCAGACAACAGCCAGTGGGAATTCTGTGCCCAGTGAAATCAATATAAATGTACACAGTTAAAGACACATGGGACAAGAGTATAGAGCGTGTCATCACGTATGTGTGTGCCACTGGTAGATCCAGGGAAAATGGCTTTTGTTGAGTCCCCTGTGCTATGTAACATTACAGAGTAATTACACAGTGTGTGCTTTGTTTAGGGGATGTCTAATTATGCTGTTTGGGTTATACAGGACCCTGGGGTGTCCCTGTGTGTGTCAATTTGTGTATATCTGGTAGAAAATGCTAATTGTAGAGGTAGTGTTAGTGGTGTGACAATCATCACACATAGAGAAAGAAAGATCAAGCCAGAGGGAGGACAAATCAGAGGTGCACTTTGGCCTTTTTCTAGCCTTTCACACCTCTTTTCCCATAGCTTATGTGTGTCATAAAAAAGCTCTGTCAACTTTTCCAAGTACGCTTTCACTGTTGTCTGATTAAAATTGGTTTGCATTTTTAACGAATGGACAGAATTTAACAAACCTGCACTTACTGAGAATTTGACTGCTATATTTACTCATGAGAGAAATAAAAAGAAAACTGCTTCTAAACTTTAGTGTAAACTTACAGCCATTACCTTTAATTTAGTTTGAAATTAAGGTGTAAAACCTAAAGATACAATAAATGATTTAATTATCTGGGAGGTATTGTAGTTTCCCTTTATTTTCTTAGCAAACATATGATTAGCAACAACAGCTTTCTATTTTAAAGAAATGACCAATGCATAAAGTCTGATGTTCTTGAGGAACACTGCCCTGCAGGTGCACTTCCCTGCTTCAGCACACAAGACTGAAATGTAAAGAAAGTTGAATGCTGCCAGATCACAAAGGACGCCCCATCTTTACCGTGCGCCTGTCAATATATGTTGTTTTATTTATGTATTTTAACTTGAATAGAGCTCTGACGTTTGAAGTTTTCGCACATAAAACTGACAAACACTTACCCTTTTCTATAAGTAAGATCAATTGACTAATATTAGAAATTTACATTACTCATTTTAAATAATAGTTCTAAGCTCTTTCCACGAGGCTACATCACACGTCTGCAGTCATGTTAAAACTAGTTAGCCCTCAGAAATGGTTCTGATTTTTTACCTAATTTTAACACGAAAACACACTTTTTCAAATAGCTGATTATCTCTTAGCATATTCAGGATCAGTGCCTGTGGAAGGAGCCACTTTCAGCTTAATCTTAAAGGTAATTTTTCAGATGGACCCTACATCTTCACGCCCTCTTAATGTTGACTGTGACTGTGTAATCTGTCACAGCAGACGTCTCAATCCCTGTATCTTTTTCCATTCGTTTTTTTCACCTAACATGTGTCACTGGGATGTTGACCTGACTGCTTCATTTAGAAACACTAATATAAATGAGGTTTCACAAGGGCTTTATTAATGAAGATAACCGATTATAGAATTTAAAGAACTCAAGCAAAAAAAAGTTTCCTTAATGGTTTCAAAAGCAGATTTTAATCACATTTATTGATGCATTGGTGAGGTAAGTGTGGTTTTGAAGCTATTGTTTGTTTTTTTTTAAATAAAGTTTGATGAAAATACTAGAAAATACAACATTGTTGAAAAAAAACAGTTGCTATTGGTTATGTAAAGCTTCATGACTGTGCGTGAAAGCAGTAACGACCGGGTGGTGCAGGGCAAATTAATTAAGTAAAGAAAAAATTGCATTAAGAATGGAAGACTAGAACAAAGAGTATCGCATGAGTGTAACAAATAGAGAAGTACTGCCTCTGTGCTGGCAAAAGGATTGCATTGATCTTCTGGTCGAGCACATTGTTTTCTCATTCTCTTTAGACGGTTAGTCCTCTGCATGAACTTTATCATGTCGGGGACTAAACAGAAAGCACACTAATTTAGATGTTTGTTTTGAGTGGCATACCGAGGGGAAGATAATGGCAGTATGATGTTTATCGAATGATTTACCTTCTGTAAAATGTTTGTGTTCGCTTGAAGGTCTGAACAAGGTCTCTGTTCTGTATATCTGGTGTTCCTGTTTAGATCCATTAGCAATCTACCTACCTACCTACTCTCTCTCTAATAGACGGCACAGAAAAAATATCTCATTCTTCTTTGTTTATAGAGTTCTAATTACCTGCGTTGGTTTAGACTTGTCAAAGAAGACTAGTGATGCTGTATTTCAAAAGAAACCATTGGTTTGAATAGCTGTTAGCCTGCACTAAGAAGGGGTCAAGGTACTGAGATGCGTCCTTGTCTATACAACAATGCTGTACCCTGATGCCACTGATGCATAATTGCTAAGCACATTTGCTCAACTAAGTTATAGTTCAGAATAGCACTTTTGGACCTGACAGTGCATTGTTAGCCTTCATTTCATATAATGTACTCTTGGGCATTAATTTCTCCACTAAATATAATGAAATGGATTTTCTTATTGTTTACATTATGATTTATAGAGTGCAGCATTACAGCCATAATCCATTTGAAATGAATGAAGGAATAAAAAAGGTGGCTCGGGCAATGTTGCTCGCATTGGCAGAATTAAGGACAGGTAGTGTGTAGCACTATTGTATTGATAGTCTTGTATTTGATTGTGTCTAACTAGAGAATTGTACCAAAAACAAATAATACATGTAGTTTACTTTGACATTTACAGACTCGTATAATGGTATGTTAGGCTTTGAGAAATCTTTAGTCCCCGATGCTCTAAATGAAATACATCTAAAAACCTTTCCTCTTTATCATATACTGTTTATTTAATGGGTTGGGAAGTGAGTACACATGTTTATTTCTATTGCTTTATATTTTAAGTTCTCATGTGAAGTGCCTGAGCTGTGTGTCAATGGTTTGTTACTTTAAGCAGATGTGTATTGTCAATGTGAAAGTGTCGTAGTGTGGCGGGCTATAAATAACATGATTAAGTGGTAAGACCTTGTGTTGGTCTTCAGCATGGTGACCAACAAGATTGATACACCTGTTGGTGCACACACAGTGTGTCTGCATTTAGGGCATCGCTGTCTCTTCTGGTGTGACTCTTTCCAGGCATTTAATTTCTGTTAACCATCCTTATCTTTTATGTCTTGTTTCATTCAAAAACATAGTTCTTTTTTTCCAGAAAGAAAAGTGGATTTCATCTTGGTTGCCTTTACATTTTTCTTCAAAAAACTATCAGTGGATTTTAAAACATCCAACCAGAAATAGAAACAAAACTTCAGAGTTGCTCAAAAATATATATGTAAGTTCCCACAACATAGAAGTGGGATGAACACCTCACCAGGGAAGTGTCCCGGAGGCATCCTGACCAGATGCCTGAACCACTTCATCGGCTGCAGTCAATGCAGAAGAACAGCGACTACACTGAGCTCATCCTAGATTATCAAGCTTTACCTTCCATCACCGACAGAGAGCCAAGCCACCCTGCAGAGGAATCTTGTTTCAGCTACTTGGATTTGTGATGTAATATTTTAGTTACTTACAGCTGTTAGATATAGGTAGAAATAACTGCTAAAAAGGCTTTACCTGGACTGCGTTGTTTATATCAACAGCTATATTTTTCTCCTTAATTATTTGCAAAAATATGTCTCTCTCTTTCTCCAGTTGTTATATTTGAGTATCAACATTTAAAAGGTTAGCAGATACTACGATAAATACTATAAATAATAAATATATATATATATATATAAAATAAATAAACTGACCCCACGTCATGCCTGTGGGTGCATAAATGTGAAAAAAGTGCTTAGACTTTTGCGTTACACTTTTCCATTACACTTCTATATCGACACATCTGAAAAGCCCCTCATGAATGTGTAACAACTTTGCAATATATGAGAGGATTTCTGAATGTAGGTGTTTCCATTAACTGTTTTATATTGCAGTATTTTACATTTTGTGCATTTCTACGAAAAATAGACATACAGCCAGAAAAGAGACATAGAAAGTAAAGGAAGAGAGAAGACAGCTATCAGGATCTCTCCTAATTTCCATTGTTTTACATATGCAGGCATGGCTGTTTTCAGCAACTAATCATGTCACCAAAGCCTATTTATTTATCTATTTATTTATCAGTATTGACTTATTTTATGCAAATTTTAAAAATGCATGTAGCTCTTCTGTCCTGCCTACTACCAACAAAAAAAAGCGTGATACTATTCCA
The DNA here is from genome assembly GCA_037177515.1 of Pseudomugil tenellus. Classification (NCBI taxonomy): domain Eukaryota; kingdom Metazoa; phylum Chordata; class Actinopteri; order Atheriniformes; family Pseudomugilidae; genus Pseudomugil; species Pseudomugil tenellus. The sequence goes on from JBAMHX010000026.1 coordinate 9,547,225, forward strand.
ATAACAAACCCAGGATTTCCAATGATCGGAGAAAGCTACTAAATGTAAAAAGAAACCTTCAGGGAGGGAGACGAGGAGTTATTGAAGAGAATAAAAAGGCAAGTCAAAATAAAGGTTAAGACAGACAAGAAGGACTACAGAAAAAGCTCCAATAGAATGATCAATGCTTTCAAGTTAAAGAGAAAGAAGATGGATAAAAGTTATGGGCTTGAACATATCAATAGGTTCAGTTCACTGTCAGCATCCAGCCCAACAGACCACATGTCCTCCACAAGTCCACAGTTTTCTTGTCTCACCTCCACTCTGTCATCCCGCAGCTCAGTCACAGACCTCATCTCCCGCCATCATCAGAAAGCACTGAGGCCCCTTCTCCTCCACCTCTATTATATAAGTGTACTGCAGTCAGGTGAAGCAACAGCTGGAGAAACTGGATGTTGCAGGCCCAGATGGTGTCAACCCCAGTGTTCTAAAAACTCAGAACATCTATGTGCGATTCTTTAAACCTTTTCAACACCAGCAAGAGTCACAAAATAATTCCTGTGTTGTGGAAAACATCCTGCCTTGTTTCCAGTACCTAAAAAATCCCAACCAATCTGAACCAAGAACATCTCACATCCAGAAAGTCTTTGTAAGACTGTTATTGCCTCGCCTAAATAAGGAAATGAACACCTTTCAGGAGCTATCACAGTTTGCTTATCATGATTGAAGATGCTCTCATACCTGCTCGATAGAGCCCACTCACATCAGGAACGATAAGCCAACACTTTCAGGATGATGTGCTTTGATTTCTCAAATGCTGTTAATACAATTCAGCCTGCTGTTATGTGAGAAGTTCCATAAACTGGACTTGCATATAACAGGATACTCAGTATGGTGGGACTGCAGATCACATGTTGCAGGACTGAAAGGTTGTGTGTCTGAGCTAGTCAGCGGCACCAGAGCACCATAAGGGACTCTACTTTCACCTTATCTGTTCACACTGTACACCTCAGACTTTCAATACAACTGTGATGGACAAAAAAGCTGAGCACACAAAACAGTCACTTTGTGAGCTGCTGTGGAAACAATGATCTCAGCATCAATGCCAACAAAAATAAAGAGATGAATGTTGACTTTAGTAAGAACAAGAGAAAGCAAACACTGTCTGCATCCTGGGAGAAGTGCAGGAGGAATACAAGCACCTCAGAGTTCAACAGGTTAGACAGGAAATGCAACACACAGGCCATCTACAAGAAGAGATAGAACAGACTCTACTTCCTAAGGAGGCTGAAAGCATTCAACAAGAAAGGTGCAAACAGCTTTGTTGGGGCATCAGAATCATATACTGCAAGAGACTGGACAAACTAATCAAGTGAGCTGGTTCTGTTCTGAGGATAAGTCTGGAGCTGCTGGAGATGATTGCTGCACAATGCTGCTGAAAATAACTGGTGAATCATCACTTCCTCTGCAGGACACAGTGAAGGAAAAAAACTGGCCAATGCCAGACAAAAAGGTACTGGATATTCTCCCAGTAGCCACCAGCAGAAAAATTACAATCTTTTAATAAAATAAAATAAAAAAAAATCGTACTACAATTATCATCAATGTACTACTTTAGTATAAAAGTCAAACTCATCTATTTGGCTTGATAAAGTAGCTTATACTTGATATTGTTCACAGTTTCTACTTATTTGAGAGATTTAGTATATTTTTTCAAGAACTTATTGATGTTTCTGTTTTCCTCCAGTTGTGTCTTGAACTGTACTCACTTGCAGGCGAACACAATAGCCATGTGGGATCACAGGCCTAAACTTCATTATCTGTCTCCATTGTATCCTGTCTATAATTTAATCTATTGACTCACATTTCGTCCAGTCAGATGCTTTCAGTCATGCAGCTGTGGAGGTCACTGTCTGTGTTTGTGTGTTAACTTATTTTCAGTGGGAGTCTCCTCATGTCCTTGTTACACTCTTCTACGAGGCTCTGTGTAGTGCAGTACTGTTGATTTGAATGTGTGTGTGTGTGTGTGTGTGCCTCTACTTCCTGGGGGTTTATTAGTTGTGTGTGACAGTGTCTGTGTAGATTGCATGCAGTCGGTTAGAGTTAACCAGGAAAAAATATGTTTACACTAAGTAATCAAGTCCACCCAATACAAAAATAGTCAATTACATTGTATTTCTATATGTTCATGTTTTTCTAAACGAGCAAACAGCTATTTATAGCAAATTACACGTTACCATATTTTGTGTAAAGAATAATTAAACAGCAACAACAAAAACAAATAAATTAAAAACTAAAATTAAAACAGGGTAAATTTAGCACCATTTAACTAACTTCTCCAGACAAAAGTAAAAAAAACAAACAAATCAAAATCACCCAAGTTTAATTTTCAGTATTCACATGACCTAAGTTAATCAATGAGTGTTTGTTTTACTTTATGTAAAAAGGACTGATTGTGTCCAGTGTCCTTTTTACAACAGTAGAGACAAGAGTGCTTTTTAACAGGATCAAAATGCTGCAGCCAAGAAAACTAAAAGCTCTGCAAGGCACAAACCAATCTTGAAATCTTTGTTTTAACAGTTATGTTATAAAGAAGTTTACATGAGCAAACATTTAAGATGCTTCGTGAAAGGTCAACGGGAAGAACCTATGATGGTTGATGACGGTTGTTGGAAAAAGGAAAGATAGCACGATATCTGAAGACGTTCAGGATGGCATGGCACAATCGAGAGTTGCAGTTTCAATCAAAGTTAAAAGCACTAAACTGAGACAAGCCAAGACTACAGTTTGACATGTTTAATCCTTCCAGGATAAAGTTTATATGGACATATAAAAGTAAAATAAATTTTTAATCTAATTCATCGGGTTCTCTCTGCCTGTTTGACAAAAAAAGCTGTTAAAAAACCAGATCCTGGTTTCCTCAACATCACAGACCACTGGAGTTGGTTTATTTAGAATTGTAGGTGATTCTATGTCTAAATGTAATGACGTGTGCCTGTACCTGTAGGACTGCCATCTGGTCCTCCTCCTCCATGTGAGGGAGGGGTCTTTGTTTCTAAATGATAAGGATTTAATCCCAGAAAACTCTTGATTAAATGGTAACTTAGGATGCAACAACCTTTGAAGGACTTGACCCAGAAATTACAAGTGCAGGAAAAGAAAACTGCTAATGGGGCTAAACAAATCATTTTTAGATATTCTGTAAAAGACAAAGAAAAAAAAGGCACTGAGCTTAATGCTATTTCTTGTACAATTCTTAATGATACCAAATGCAGATGTTGTGTCTGTTATGATGGGATGAATTAAAATGGCCAGAAGTTGGAGTACAGTATAATAAAGATAAAGTTGTCCAGCTGGGACTGGATAACCATAGCCAAGTCTCTGTGATCATCACTGAAGAGGTTAAAATTTTGAAAAACAACAAGCACTACTTGGTGACTACTTGAAACGCTGCTTCTTTGAAAGGGAAGGAGGTGAGGTGATTCTTTTTGTGAAAGCTCCGGTTTTTAATGAATTCGCTTGAGCTTCTTACTCCTTTGAGCATGTTTTTAACCTGATCTTTGTATAGTTATATTAGCGTTATTCAACATGTTCAAATAAAATTAATCATTCATTCATCGTGTGAAATCAGAGGTCCTCCTTGAGAAGAACTTCTCTCCTTCGTGTACATCCCATTTGCGTTTTAAATATGATACACAGCAAAGTCAATTGAGTTCAAATGTCATACATTTGAAATCATTTCTCCTTCCTCCTACTTTTACTGACAGAAGAATAGACACAAGAAGCCTATGCTGACTATACAAACTGTGGTACTTGAAGGCTGCTTTTCTGCAGGTATTGTTTTCCTGATTCAAATCAAATGAACCAAACAGCTTTTGGTCAATCTCTTCACAATAACCCATTAACTGAGCACGGGAAAAACAAAAACCTGCAGGTCAGCTGCCGTTGAGGACTAGAGTGTTACGCCTGTGGCTTAACACATGGATGCCGTTATTCTATCACCCATAATTCCATAAAGAGATATAATATTTACTGCAGCTGTCCAGCTTTTTGATGCAATAATTTCCATTATGGGTTCAATCTGTGTTGTCTTCAAATATGTAAAATTAGACTTACACAAGTAGTTTGATTTAATGATTTTTTTTATCATTATCCTCTATTATTTTATTATTATGTGTTATGGAGCTGTCAGCTGATAGGTGGATAACCTAGGTGGCATACTGCATTTAGAGGGAGCCTCAATGCATTGGTTAGCTGCTCAGACACCAAATCACTTTGGAAATAAAAAAATGAAAATTAGTCAGAATTTTTTATCCAACAAAGATAACATAAAAAGTCTGGTAAAAAAATATATCATCCTGTTTTTTTGACTGAATACAATGTGAATTAACAGCAGGGCCTGACTACAAAGGCAGCACTGTGTTAGCATCAGTAACAGAAGTTGCAGAACATGATGTGGTGTTTGATCACAAGAAGCCTTCGGCAGCGTGAGATGCTGTGCACAGAAAGGAAAACTGAGAGCATTGATTTCATTGTTGAGGAGCAAGGACTGAGTGTGATGCGGTGTGTGTGTGTCTGAACTGTGTGGAACATAAAACTGTAGAAGCCCATTCAGACCATCTTTTCTCTGTCCTTCCATCAGGAGATAGCAGAGACATTGAACTGAGGCAACAAAAGCAGATTTCCATCAGACAGAGTCTCTGAGAGAGAAAGCCATTGTGCTGAAAGGGCCTTAATGGAAGCGCAGCTTTGAGCTGTATTCACACTAACTGTACTCTGGGGTCAGAAGAAGCACAAATGTGTACACTCACTTTTCCCATATACTACCAAAAACACCTTGTTCTTCTCCTCTTAAGTTGGTGCTCTCATTTTGATAATGTTTTGAAAGTGAAAGAGGAGTTTGTGCCAAAATAGTTGCTCTGCAGTAAAGCACTTAAAAGACTTTGTGCTCATCTCAGACCACAATTGTATATGACAGGGTTTACTTGTTCCATATATAAGCAGTGTATATTCTCACATACAGCTTGTATTGATGGACTGACCTGAATCAACCGGCACATAAAAGGGGAAAAAAAAGTAAACTGAGATAAAAATCAAAAAGATATTTTCAAATGAAAGTTCTTGAGTGGCCATTATGCCATATTGATATGTTTTATATTACTCTTTCATTATTTTTCCCCACGTCACAAGGCACATAAAAGGCTAAGAATCCTCATTGGCACTTTCTGATCTGAACAGAACACAAAGATCCAGACAAATAAAAGGTCTAAAATTGCATCTTTTTTTAAATTGCACTGAAAAAGTAAACTGGTGTCCACATGTCATTTACTCTGAAATAAAAATGGGGTATCAGATTTTGTGTATCTGCTATGCACATGCAAACAGGTAAAGTTGTGCTTAATTTTGAACCAGTTTAGATACACCACATGCATACTCTCTTTCAGTGCTTGTTTTCCTCTTCATCTTAAGGCTAATGAGATATAAGCCTCTCTAGTTATAGCCATAAAAATCAGAAGAGATAAGCTCTATGGACTTAAGCATGTACAGTGTACAGAAACCCAAAAATTATAGCTCTCTAAACAACTTACTGCTCAGGTCCTAAGGTTCTGTGGTTTTGGCAGTGCTGTGGTTCTAACCACATGAGCGAAGATTTGAAATTATTTCCTAAGACTGATCTCATATTTCTTATCTGATACTACATGCACTTTTTTTTAACAAACAGAGAATGGCCTAAACCTGATTTTTCACAAATATAAGACACTTAGATTGGTTTGACTCATGCGGTTTGAAGTATTTTTAAAGGTGCAGAGAGGTGTTTCAATGTAAAGATAAAGCAGAATATTGGCATCCTCACTAGAGAACAAAGTCACACTTCATCTGTGTGAGCCAGGCTGTTTTTTAATATGGCAGGCAGTCCAAATGAGTGTGCATAAAGATGCTTGTCAGTCCCTTCTGTGCAGCCCAGAGGGTGTAGAGGTGACTTTCTAGATGTTCCAGGTCTTAAACAGAAAAATGTTGAGTTATTAAAGTGCTGTATGTCAAGATTCTGTTTTCCTGGCTCAATTATTTTACACTTCATTCATTTATACCTCTCAATCTGAAATTTAGATCACAAATGCAAGTGGACCCAACCAGGGTCTGTCATTAACCTGTTGTCAACATTGGATTCATTAACACTATTGTTATGAATAAAACTGCTGTAATGGCAAGACTTAAATCCCAGAACTCTCAATAAAACATTAGATAGTCCCTATGAGTGATGAAAACTAAATGTTGAAATGAAGCAGTCAATATTCAGGATTTCACCTCACACACACACACACACTGCTTATCAGAAAAACAACCCAGGTTTTAACAATGACCTTTCCAGCTTTAAAAAAAGAAACCAGTTTTTCCCTCCCTATAAAACATCTATCATGAACTAAAGAAATAAACGTTCCTACACAGTGAGTTATATGTACTTGAAACACTGCTGAATTTTCCTCAGACCGTATCCCCTCACATCAATGTCATCCTTCCAAACAAGAGAATACCGCCTATGGACTAACCCCTGCCACAACTCCAAAAGTTTAAGGCAGACCTTCTTGTTATGGGACACGTCGAATCTTTGCAACACACACATAGATGCACACACAACTACACAACCTAAAGATCTTTCAGACGAAGTGGGCACAAGTAACTACAAAGTGTTGTCCCCTAGTCACATCTTCGAATATCCTCCCGAAAAACACTACACAGCGGCTGTTCCCAAATCTGATTGGTGTTATTTGTAAGTCAGCCTAAATCTTGGAGAAGCTACACACACAAATGGAACACGGCTTACTAATCCATTTGTAAGGCAATAGGCAGGCAAACAGGCATGGAAGAGCTTGCCAAGTGTTATAATCACAACTAAAGATGATGAGCCCACTCCCATCCTCTACACTCCTCTACAGTACTGTGTGTACGTGCATTTGCATGTTTGTCCTACATTGCCTCCCTTTACAAAACTGTGACAAGGGAGGGAGAAAATGAATCGGTATCAAGTGGATAATCTACAAAAGTACACTAGGAGCTTTTCCACCTTATGCAAGTCCCCCGCTCATTCATGTGCAGATACCACGCAATCTCTGGAAACAACAAGCCGGCAATATGAGTTTTGAAAAGGCAGTAATTGTAAGCAGGTTGGGGAATAAATTAGAATGACGACAAAATACAAAGATAAATCCAGCTTAAGAGAGATGTACGCCACTGTTTATTTGATTTCAGCTTTCCTCTCTATCCTGCTCTTTCTACCTCCCTCATTCCTGATCTTTTTTAGTGGGGTGGAAAAATGGATTTTTGTCAGCGATTTGGCCCTGAAATAGCTTATTGTCTAAGACAGCCAGTGTGCGGTTAGATTGTCAACATCACATGTGTCTGCGAACACACTCGCCTGTTTCCATGGGGAGTAATGGCTGTGGAAGTGTGTATTGGCTCTGCTGGCACAATACGCCACTGTGCTCATTGGTTTAGACTGATATGTGTGCATGTGTGTGTGTTTACAGTTTGTGTGTATGCGTTCTATAGAGTCTTGTTGATATTTATAGATGGACGAATTCTTGTGTGAAGAGGGATGACAGGAATGTAGGGAGAAAGAGGGGGTGGTCAGGGAAAAGATAAAAAAGTCAGGGGACTAGATGCTAGTATAACTTCTGCCACCCTCAACCTTTTTTACATTTTCGTGTTTGCTCATACAAAAAATGGAAAAAAAAGATAAAAACTTTATGTCTATTAGTTTGTCACTGATACAATTGAAAGTTTTGATCACTGTGACTAGTTCAGAAAAAGTTCATTGCAAATAAAAATTCATGGTTTTTAGTTTTATCTTATAGTCCCTATTTTTCAAGTGGGACCCTTCAACTCTGACTCGGTGGCATCTCGTTTGGGAAATCTAATATCATGAAATCAACATAAATCTTTCTTGCAGTTGGTTGACACACATATGACACCTCTGCCTTTTCTTATAGTTGTCCAGGAGTGAGGAAGATCAGTGGACGCAGCAGTTTCTGGACATTTTTCCCTTCTTCTTGTTCATCAAGTAACTGGTAAGGTTCCAACAGAATATGAATATTTATACAGATTGTTGCTTTTAATGCAAAGTCTATGTAAGTTAGTCACTTGGATATTTCGAGAGTGTTAGGGCTTATGAGTGCGTGGATTTCTTGCCTGTTTAGAATCCATTCATACTCACTCTAACATGCACATGGACATCTGTGGACACCACACAACCATACATTAGCTGCTTGAAAGACCACGCTGTGAATATGACCAATCGAGCATCATCTTTAGAAGGAGGTATTGGTGCATACAAACTTCAAATGGAGTTAGTGGCAAAATCAGCATGATCACAATAAATTTCCAAGTACACATCTAAAGAACCATATGTCATCTGATCACGGCATTTGCAATACATGATCCCTACATATGCTAATGCATAAGGATGCACAAGGTAAACACATTTGTTTGAACAGTTAATTCCTTGCACTACCAATGGATGATCATAAACAAATAGAGCCTCAAATACAGCCCACCAAAGAGTGGAGAAGTATTTAGAAACTAATCATGAGTCATCAATGAGACCTAGATGTCTTTTTCACACATTCACATTAATCAGACATTATGACTGCACAAGTAAGTCTGCACCAGGCGGCAATCTCTGGCTGCCGATGGTGACGCTAATGCGGAAGTAAGATTAATTGCAGTTCACCCCTCACCGCTAGATGACTGGCATCAATAGAGAGCAATTCCCATAGACTCCCGTGTTAAAATGTCCGATTTCACAGCTGAAATAAACATGTTTACAGAGTGGCTCCAAAAACTTTGTTCGGTTTAAATAGGTCCAATTTTCCATCATGGAAACTCTGTAGGGGGTTAGTGTGGGTATGCAGAGAGGGATTTTTTTTAAAGCTTCTATGAAGATCTTAATAAAAAAGAGCTTTGTGTACAAGCAGCTATTCTTATAGATCAGAAACTTTGACAGTTCTAAAAACTTATGCGACTGTTGGATTTCCTTAAGTGTTGTGGTGCATCAGTAACACATTGACTGGAATGACAAAGAGCTGCAAAAAATGCTGTGAGAGCACAAAGGCCTGGAGTCAGAAGAGGACAGTGAGAACGAAACCAGATAGGAGACAAATGACCGTGGACTAGCGTGATAGTGTCTGCTTGATCTTATTGTGCATTTGTGCCTGCGTCTGTTTGTGTGTGAAGTGGTCCAGACACTCCGTCAAGGCGGTGTCACGATCACATATTGCGGCCCCATTGCTGCCCTGCTGAGATTTAGCTGGCACTGGTTACACTGACCATGAAGTCTACGCATGTACGAGTGTTTGCCGTGGCCTTGTCAGATCAGCCATGACTCTGCCCACTGTGTGTGTTACAAGCAGGGGTGACCTTTTGCTGTGCATGGCCCCTGGGAACAGTGTGTCCATGTGTCCGTGTGTCTATCCAGAGCCGGAGGCAGGGAAAGTCCCTGTCTTCGCTGTGCCAGGGAGTTGGAGGGGACACCTCATTCGTTAGTATTTGGATATGTTTGTGTCATAGTAGGAGTTCCCCATCAGAGTGGGAGCAGTTGGCATTAAAAATAAGTTCCATAACACTTTTATAACATCTGACTTCACTTTTCTTGCATGCTCCTTTTATACAGTGTTTGAATGTCAATCAGTTCATTATTCAAATTAGGGCCTGCTATTTTGCTTGCAAAAAAACTTTAGGTTAAAATGACTACTAATGATTAAGAATGGTCTTGGTAGCATATGATGTCACATAGCTGTATTTAGCTGATTTTTGTAGCAGATATATACATTTATTATTAAAACACTGTCAACATGTTACCACTACATAGGCAAGCCAGATCATTTGTTTCAGGAGCTCAAATGACATTTGATGGTATTTTCTATGACGCTGAAAGTTGCAGCTTAGTGCAGTGCAGCTTCAAATGGTTTGTCCAGGCTTCTTTTACAACAACTGGTATTTTTTGGATTCTATCTTCTGATTTTGTTCTTTTTTATAAGCATGTTTTATCTTTATTATGCTCTTTATTATGTTGCCAAAATTTGGTATAGTTCTGCTTTTGTCAGGAGCCAGTCCACACCTGTGATTGTCTTCATTTTTTCAATCCATTTTCTCATTTCTGTTTGTTATTTCTATTCAAATATTGCTGACTTTTCCTTGGACTACTCAGCCAGTTGAATTTTGTTTTTGGTTTCATCTAGTTTTCCGTTCACCAGCCGACAACTGTACCTTGCATGGTTTCCATTGTGTGTGTGGGCAAAGGATCAACAAGTTCTCAAAATGTTACATCTAGTGCTAGTTGCCATTAATTTTGCTTAACTTGCTGTATTTAATTGCAGCTCATAGGTAGAATGTTACAAATCACACTTTTCCAAGTTAAGTGCACTAATGAAAGTGTGCAAAGACATTGCCATGTAGTTTGAGTTATTTTTTAATTGAAGTCTTGCTATGCAGTCACAAATGAAAGTAATCATTTTAGGTTATTATCTTAAAATTTGGAATTATTTTCTCTCAGAAATATTTAATGTTTTGACAAACAATACAAAAAAGCGAAAATTACACATTTTTGCAGAAAGAGGAAAAGAGCTTTATAAAAATTGAAATGAAGGGGGTTGGGGCGAACGGGTGGGGTGTGTGGCTGGCATTGGTTTTAAATAAATTGTTGTATAATATGATATAGACAGTCATTTCTATTGAACACATTTATTTTGCTCTGTTGCCATGTTTTTTAGGATTCCAACACTGAACCGAAAGCCTTCCTCTACTTAAGCTCATTAATGTTTCCTCAACAGATCATCCTGCATGAAAAGCCATACATCCTTTTCGAGGAACTCCCTCCTGATAATATGCATTTCTCCATACGTGGTTGTTAATTAGCTGTGTTCCATATCTTGCTTTGTGTTTCTCATGCCAAACAGATCCCCTGTCCTCTCTCTCCCAGCACTGTCCAGCGCTGTGTGAGAGCTAATTGGCAACTCGCTTGCCTGCCGCGACGGTGATCATGCAAATGTATTGGTGCTTACCAATAGCCGGGCCCATCAAAACATTACAACGGCCATTACCCAGTGCTGGTGCTGGTCTAACGAACATATGCTCCTCCACCCGACAATCTCTCCCCCAATTCCTAAACTCTTATTTATGTGTTTAATTTAATGTGCGAGGGGAAGAATTTCCGAAATTAAATTTGGTTTTCGTTGGTGCCTCAAGAGAGTGGCAGTGTTATAATAACATGGTAATTTTTTACACGTCTTTATGAGAAATGAGAAAATTAATTCTTTCTGACAAGCTGTAATTATTGGGCTTGGAACAGTTGCAGCTGAACAGTTTGGGATGTGGTAGCCTGGCAGTGAGCTGAAAGAGGGTGGGGGTAGGGGTTTGGAGAGACACAACAGAACAACACGGGGAGAGAAAGACAGAGTTTAGTAGTAGCCCGAATCGTAAAAGCCACAAAATAGAAAAAAAAAAGTGTGAGTGGAATGAAAAAAAGATGGACAAAGACAAAAGAGAGGGCAAGGCATGGCAGAAGGTCTGAGATCTGAGCTTTGGGTAAAGTTTGATTACAAGGAAAGGTTGCTTGAAAAAAAGAGGTGAAGACTGACAATAAATGTTGTGAAGGACAAGTAGCAATGAAAAAAGAAGAAATTGACAGATATAAGCAGCTCTAGTTAAAAAAAAAAGAAAACGGGGCAAGAATTATGGGGGAAAAGCAAATAAAGGTGGAAAAATATGAGGAGAAATAGCAGAGGACACGAAAAATAAAAAACAATAAAATGTCTAAATGAAAAAAATGAAAGGTGGAAACAGGGATACTTTATATTATATTAAAAGACATATGATGGATGAGAACAGGACAGGACAGGTAAAAACAGACATGATGAGACTTTGGTGTCCACACTGAATGTCATACATATTCCAAAGTGTATAGAATAGACTCTTTCCAGAAGGGCATGCAAAAAAGTATACATAAAAATACTATAAGTAAGTACTATAAGTAATCTATCTGCACAATGTGCTGTGTGTTACATAAACCGTGCAACATTCAGTAGAATGTTGTAGTAGAAACTATCTGCTGATGTACAGTATAAATGTTAAGATGCAATAAAAGCATAAACGCTTAGTTGACAAACTTTCTTAAACTGTTTTATTTTCAATTCCCATTCAGAAGAAAAAAAGTTTTAGTTTCTTGCCATGACTTCTTACACAAATGTGCCCTGTTGATGCACTGATGCCTTGGAAACATCATGGACACTCCTGCCAACGTTTAACCAACTTCAGCTTAGTTTGTTCAACAAATTATAAGGTAAGCTGAGGAAAAAGAGAATGCTTATGGTAAAAAGGAAATAATGAAGTCAGAAATGAAGAAAAAATACATGGATGGATTAAGAATAGAAAAAGCATACAACAGTCACAGACACAGATGGTAAGATGTGAAGAGGTGTGGATGATGAAGATGGCAAATCAGATTCAAGAGAAGGAGACTTGATTAGTGGAGAACTGTGTAGTTTGAGATTATATTCTGAGGAGAGAGAAAGGAGATGGAGGTGAGGAGTCACGCCTTGGAGTGTTACATCAAGTAAGAATCCCTGTCTTCTTGTCTGATGTCATCATAAGAGGCTCCTCTCCAGTACCAGCAACTCCTCCTGTGTCAAGGTTACAACGCATTAATATTCACAGCCTACAGCTGGCCTCACTCCAGGCCTTCTTAAGCTCACTCACACATATTCAAAGCACCAGCATCTGCTCACACTTGCAGTGCTGCTTCTTCTTTGTGCCCATCAAGCACGGGCATGCATTCACACACTCGCTCCAGAAGCTCACACACATACACAACTTCCTCTTTACTGTCCCATCATGTGCTGAATATGGAACAAGATATTGATATTATGCAGCTAAGGTGTAGTTTCCCTATAGATATTCACTGAGGCTGCTTTAAAACCAATCTTAACAGCTGCACTTTGCCTCAACTGGTGACCCAGAACTGGTGTGGACGTATTTTTTTTTTTTACTGAGGTTCACTGCCTTAAAAGGAGAACCAGTGTTTCCATTCACCCTTCTTTGCAAGCGTGTATCTATAGGCGTGCTGGTAAAAAGCACAAGTGCAGGGGAGTTTGGAGGTCATGATGAAACAAAATCATGTTGCATGCATTTCTGCTTATGTTGTAAAAGTGCAGTTATCGTTTAAATGGAAGTTAAAAGAATAATTTCCCTGTTAAATCTGGAGGGATTTCATTTAGTTGTGAATGTGAATATGTAGAATAGATGCATGTCAAAGAATAAATGTGATGAGTCGGGTGTGTGTACACATAAAAACATGAGTTCAAAAACCTTTTCTGTTTAGTTGCTGAGCATGTTCCATTTTGTTCTGTGCTGTTAAATGTTTCATCCTAGCAAAGGCATGATGGGACCCCCAAGGGATGGGGCATCTGCCCACCCAACCACACGTTGAATTATACATGACAGCACAGGACAAAGTGTATGACTCTGTGTGTGTGTGTGTGTGTGTGTGCATTTGGAAGGTGTCATTGAGTGAAGTGTCCACTTTGTAGTGTGACTGTAATCTATTTCAGATCCACACTGAAGTGTTTTCAGTCCTTATCCTTGTGGCCTGTGATGCCCTTCTGTGCGTGCAAATGTTTGTATTTATCACTGTCACACTAAGAAACTTCATTCATTTTTTAAAGGGTAAATCAAACATCCTGTAGCTTACTAAGGGTAAGTATTGAAGATAAGCCACACTTTTCAGAAACAGACCAAAATCTCCAGCAGCACATTTTGCTTCATGTAAAACCAATAAATAAATGTACAAGTAAATAAAATGAAAGCAGCTGATCTCACAAGTTCATAATGAGCTATATGCACTGATGCGGGATATTTTATAGAGAAACCTTTGATTATGTAAACCCTTGACATGATGATTCGGTTTAGTCTCTACCGATCACAGTCCAACACATTATAAACACCAAACGCCTAAAATACATATAGTTTTATTAAATAGCTGCAAGGACACAAATTTAGCATTCGTGTTGTATTAAATGATGGGCTCATCAGAGTAGGTATATAGTTTATTTGGTTTTAACACATTAGCTTATCAGGAGAGCCTGATATTCCATTTGTCAAAGTGCATAGAAGTTATAATCTGTACTAGCAACAGCACGGCCACTTGCTCAATTCCTCCAATCCAGGTGTTTGGCTCCGCATAGCAATCGATAGAAGCAGAATCAGACGTTCTGCTGAAAACATCTGACTTACAATATAATAGTTTTGTTCAGAATGAATGATATTTTATACATCCTTAAAGAAAACGTATTTTGCTGCAGTATAAATAAATATCGAAGTATGTAGACATCATAAACAGTCTTTACTATGACCAGAAATGTTTGTTGGTCCACTGAAGCAAGAGCAGAACTCATTCATCTCTGTTGTATGTATGTGTGTGTTTTTATGTGTATGTATTTTATTATAAGTGATACTTTGCATTAATTTCAATGAGTTTCAGTAGCTCCAGAGCAATTCCTGACACAGGACCAGCCTCTTATTTTTTCAACTTCTTTTTAAATGCTACTTTGCATGTTTTCATCACATACACAAACACATGCACCACTTCAGAAACTATGCACATCGGTTTAGGGATGTTGAGCAGACCAGCATGGTCATTTGCCTGTAGTGACCAGGAAGGAACTTCAGACACAGGAATCTTAAAAAGAATTCCTGACAATAGGGATGGAAATGAGCTGCTTGGCAGAGGTCTACACTCTGGGTGCTTTTCTACTTGTTTTATGAATCAGATCATGGGTTGGCATTCTTGATTTAAGCTAAGATTTTACTCAGGCTGAGTGTTAATTAAATGTTCAGTGGCAGCCTTTTGTTTTTCTTCATCAAAATGCTGCTTCTTGCTTGAGGGAGCATCTCAAGTAGTTTAACACCAATCGCTTTAGAATGAAAGCTAGACACACGATTGTATTATTTTGTATTAATGTTTTTAGTTCTCCTTCCTTTCTTTAATCTTACAACAGACTCTTTTACTCTCTATTCTTTCCTTAACATAAGATAACTAACTTTTCTGAGGCAACTTTGTCTTGTTCAGAATCCCAGGTCAAGAACTTCACAGGCCCTGTGATGGACTGGACTGGTGATCTGGTGACAATGGATGGATGTACTTCACAGTATTGTACTTTGACAAAGACCATAAATACACAATAGAGAGAATAAAAAGAAATAAGTTTTCATCTCAAAAATGAGAGTTTATGCTCATGCGTGCAGGTGTGCCTATGTGTTCTACACCTGAGATCTTTCTACCTTAGCTAATGAAAGCCCCATTTCCTCATGCAAATGATGCTGCTGTTAACCTCAATCAGAGAGGTCACTGTGTGTGCATCACTCCCACACCTCCCTGAGTGCAAAACCGGCAGCACACAATGGTTGCCACCCCTCCATAAGCTCACAGGTAATTACTTGGAGCCAGAGAGGGAGAGAGCCACGTAAAGTCAGGGTTTCAGGTAGCTGTTTACATCCATGGAGCATTTTATTTGTCTTTTTTTCTGTTTATGCTAAACACAGGGATGGGTTACATGTAGGGTCAAGTGTAAGTGCTGTCTCCTGCCACATCCTTTCCTCCAAAACACACAGAGTGACAATCCAGCCCACTGCATAGCTGGTAATTACAGCATGGAAGTGACTCTGCTATATTGGAAGGCCTGGCCTTCTGTCTGCCGTGTCACCAAGCTGGCTACAGCAAATATCTCTCCCACTAGTCTCATCAGTTCTGATCACCTGTTTTGTGTTGTCTTATTTCTAAACTGCTCCCAGTCTGACGTTTCTAAAACAGCACTGTAAAATGGCCCTGACATGTTTATAAAACAACCACATACCTGACTGTGTTTCCATTTATTACAAACGCTCACACAGCCTTCCTGCCTTGCTGACTTTTATTCATGAGCTAACACCAAGGAAGGGGGAAAAAAAAACTTTCCTTGGCAAGAAAGTTAAGCACAGTATGAGGTTCTTATTGAAGTAATGCTATTCTAGTTGCAGAATTCCCCCAAAATCTGGACATCATGATATCATAGCGTTGACATTACAGCATTCAGTGATTAACAAGGGACTGTAAATAATAGCGACTGCGGTTAGGTTTGTCTTTTCCGCTTGATTATTCTCACACCCTGGTTTGGTTTTTAAAAGGAAATCTTTGTCCACCCCACTCCCTTTCAAATTCCCAGCCCTACCTCTTCTGACTTTTTACGTCAATTTAAAATAGACTATTATAAAAAGCAGTGATGCAGGCATTGAAGCTTAGTTGCATCAAGAACAAGTTGTTCACAACTTTTTCTTTTTTCTTAAAAGGTTTGTATAAATAAAAAAGCTGCTAAAGACATGTCGGTGCTAACACAGGATATTTTTTTTAATCTTTACTCTCATCGTCTGACAGAGCAGTAGGCCACCTTTTCCTCCATCTTGAGTTTGTACATTTGCAACCAAGGATGAAAGGTCAGCATGATGTTTAACACAGCCTGATCCAGGCCTAACCCATATCCAGTTATTTAATAGACATGTTTATCCATAGATGTCATTTGGCCTATAACAGGGGATCTGGGCTTCCCTCAAATATCCTTAATCTATACATTAATTGATGCCATTATTGGCTATAATGTTTGTGGTTTTAGCAACTGATTGATGTATATTCTTCTTTAAGCGATGCCTGGAACACAACAAAAGCATGTTTGTTTTAAAAAAAAAAAATCATTTTTTAACAAATAAAATATGAGATATCACTGTTAAATTGAAATCTTAACACAATGTTGGGTTTAGTTATTTTGGGTTAGTTTTGCACAGTTTGTTCACTAGTTGTAATCAGTGGAAAAGAAAAAAGTGTAACCAATTATTTGACCCTAATGATGAGTGTGAGTAAGCCAAATGGGATAAACCAGGACAATGCAAAGATAAAAGCAGCAACAAAGCAGACAATGGATAGATGACCAGACCTACAATATATTGGATAGAAAGTAGAAATACGCATGGTTTACTTTGTGTCTAAAATAACATCAACCACTTCATCACTTCTGCCATCTCTCCAAAATGACACAACTACAATAAATTAAGTATATTTTAAGAACTACAGGAACTGTATGTATAATCGCAGTCTCAAAAGAAAGCTGAGACATGAGAGATTACTACAGAAGTCAAAATATCCACCACTGTGTCAGAGTAACTGGAAAAAAGTAGAGAGTGCAAATGGTTATCTCCTTCTTATAGAAAAGTGAAAATAAAATAATAGCAGCCATTTCATCTCGGAGTTAGTAAACCAATGTCTGCTGAGGAACTCTGCAAAAAAGGGAAGTGAGATTTACAGATAAAAGTGTATACAGGTAAATAGCCTGATGATACTCATTATAGATGTTGTCACCAACTCCAAATTCCTCTTAGAAACACAATGACAATCCATACAACTGTGAACCCCATGACAGTACATGACAGGGGGAGAGAATATGTCGTAGTTATAAATCCCATTCATTTTCATTGACACTACCAGGACCTTGGTTAATTTGAAACTGAGTCATGTAGAACATAATTTGAAGAGTTTTTATTTAGTTGAAATAAAACCACAAAACAGTAGAAGTAATACATGATTCATATCCGTGCTTTTATCAAACACAATATACACCTGAGACAACATTGCTCATGGTCACACATTCTGGTCCATACATTCAGTACAAATATATAACTGTACAGTATAAGCAGTGGGTTAGGCTGTTTAAGGTGTTTGCAAACAAATGATTTCTCTGAAAAGATGAGTCTTCAAGAGATTCTTGAAAGTAGAAAGAAACACCCTTGCTGTGATAGCGCTTAGTAGCTTCTTCCATTGTGGAACCACAAATGACACCAGTCTAGATTGCAGCTGCTTTGAGAGCATGTGAGATGACTCTGCAAGGTCATTTTCCTTTGGGGAACAAAGTGGTTGAGAAAGACAGTGACTGGTTGGGACAGAAATGCTTTTACTCTGTAGGTCAGCATGAGTACCTTTTAAATGTTACTGGAATTCAGAAATCTCTTACTAGTGCATAGTGCTGAATACAGAATAAACCTGAAACTGCACATTTGGTTGGATGGTGACTGATCACTGGTGGATGAAACTACCAGATGAAATTTCAAAACTTATTATTTATTAATTTTTTCCGTAAAATATTTTATATTGAATCAGATGGAAGGCGAGTGCTCTCATTTCCGCAGCTAACATACGTTGAAAAGAGCAAGTTCACATCAATTTAATATACACTTAAAAACATTTGCACAGCACCATAAAGCTACACTGCCTGGCCGAAAGTGCAGTCACCAGCAAACAAAAGGTCTCACTTTCTATTTTGGTGGACTCACCTTTGCTTTGATTATGACACACATTTACTGTGTCATTGTTTCAACCCATCTCCCCAGAACTGGCTAAATCTGGAATCATCAGACCACACAACCTTCTTCCATTTTTCCTAAATCCAAACTTTATGCTCTCTAAAAGCTTTCAACAGTTAGCCTCACAGAATCTTAGTTTTCCTATGGCTACACAGCTGTTCATTCCCAAATTCCTTTCATTCTCTTTCCATTGTTCATGTCTTAATGCTCTGCTTTCACTAATAAACACAGTAACCCTTTTTTTATTATTAAGTGATCGCAGATTATCATCCGTCCAGATCTTTTTTCTGACCACATTTCTTCCTGGTAGACAATAATTCCCCATATCTTTCTTTCTTTTTTAAATGGTTGACTGTTTTTAACCTGATTTTACTAGTTTCTGCAATTTCCTTTTCTCTGCTCCATGAATGATACCAAGGATTTGGCTCTTCTTTAACAAACCAGCATCCTTTCCACAACCATGAGATGCATATTTCCACATGGTTGTTAAAGAAAGAAACTACTCATTGAATCAGTTGTGGTGAAATAATTTGTTGCCAGCTGAAAGATAATCACCCATGCAGTAATGATCCAATGGGAGACTTGTACATGTGTCAATAGTTAAATCCAGGTGGTGACTTTTTTGACAACTGAAATGGATGTGGCTCATTGACATTTCCTCAAAAAGAAAATGTAAAAAAAATACATTTCTTCATGTAAAAATGTAACCCTTTAAGAGTGTTTGTGACCTCCGGGTAGGAACTAGCACCATCCTTTAGAAACTTTGACATAGAGGTATTCTGTCCAGCAATTAAATTTCCTAATGTTGCTCCCTCAGAGTTGTATCTGATAAATAAGTGATTCCTTTTTGTATGTATACTGCAAATAACAGCTTTCAGACTGCTGAACTTGAAACCAAGAAAGTGAAACCTTAGACACTCGCAGCCTCATTGGGAACGGTTAAAGGATGCTTTTAATTCCGAATTATTAATTCCAAATTAACTATTTCTGAATTAAATTCATAAAGCTTTGAGCGTCATTGCAATGGGAGAAATTAAGCATGCGCAGAACGATCATATTTAACTACGATAGGAATTAAGGGTTTACACGAGACAGGAATTATTTAATTCTGCTTTAAAATGAGAATAAACCGGCCAGTTTATTTGGAATTAAGTTTAATTCCGAATTAACAATTCCACTCGGAAATAGGTGTTTAAATTGTTACTTTTCGTCTGTTTAAAGCCGAATGAACTTATAGTCGGAATTCAAAAAGAATTAAAAGTCCCATGTAAACAGGGCCATTATGTGACCCAGACACATTAAACTGTCAATATTCTACTACCTAATCTCTTTTTTATTAATATCATGGCTAAAAGTTAAGGAGAGCATATCAATCTGTACAACATAAGCCTATAGATGTGTTTTTGTATTCTTGTATTAATGACTAAATGTATTTCTTTCTACAGAAGAACATTTAACAATCAAAACCTTCAAAGCCTCCGTTTCAGAAGCCCAATAATGGTCACCTAAACAGCATCACGCGCTCAAACTCTCTGGGCAATGTATGTCCTGTTCAAAAGAGATCAGAGGGCAACCATTTTTCTGTGGTTTGTATAACAATGCCAATCCC
Organism: Pseudomugil tenellus; assembly: GCA_037177515.1. Classification (NCBI taxonomy): domain Eukaryota; kingdom Metazoa; phylum Chordata; class Actinopteri; order Atheriniformes; family Pseudomugilidae; genus Pseudomugil; species Pseudomugil tenellus. The sequence continues at coordinate 9,567,245 of JBAMHX010000026.1, forward strand.
TGTTTTCCCCTTGTCTCGCAATAAACTGTTTAAATGCTACCAATAGATTCAGTATTTGATTAATTTTCAACGATTAGGTTTGCCAAGCCGAATTAGGTTTGAGGATCATCAGCCTTTGTGACCCAACTTGCCCGAAGGTGTTTTTGCCCTCTTGTTTCTCTGCGTGTGAAACTGTGAATTCCATGAATCCTTTCATTGGCAGAAAGGGAACATATTAAGTGTTCATGGTTCTTTCTTCTCCACAAAAAGTCCAGAATGTGAATGAGACATTTATCTGTCCTTCAAAGAGACAGAACTAGTTTATAACAATGTTTTCTTCGAAAATAGCTTGTCTGAACATCTCTAATCCGGAAGCTAAAAAACGTAACACAAAAAAGGAGGACATTTGGTTGGGAAAACGACGACAAAACCAGCAGACACATTAAAAAAATTAAAAACTAAAGTTTTTGTTTTTAAACTGATAAATGAATGAGTCAAATCATCCGCCTCTGAATGAGGCCTGAGTAATTTTCTCCAATTCTTTGAGTGCATTCATTCCTGCAATGCTGTTCACTTGCAATTACTGAGGATGTATATTCACACCCAAATGTTAACATGGTTAAACTCCACCACTTCCACTCACATGCTAGCACACTTGAGGTACAGTACAGGGTAATTAATGGAGTTTTGCATTGTTCAAAATTGCACTTATATATGAGGTTATGAAACTGAGGATCCAACCGGACCCTGAACTAAATGAACAAAACATGTTTGGCTTCCTAATTATGACAAAAGTCCAAAAAGTTTACAGTAAAACATGAAAACTTTTTTATTACCTAATTGTACATTTAGAACAATACAAAACGTGAATACTTCTGATTATTTAGCAAAAGGCACATATGACTACATCCCAAACAAACTACTCTGTTTCTGCAACATAGGCGGCGGGTGGAGCTGGTGTAAGGCGTTGAACAGAGGATGAGAAGGTGCCCATTGACAAAAGCGAGAGCTCCTCTTCTCGGCAATGGGCCCCAGAACAGCCTGGGTGAGCCGGGGTTTCATTATCCCCTGTCCCTCTGTGATGAGGAGAAGAAAGGCGGACGTGAGAGAAAGAAAGAGAGAGAACAGAACGGAGGAGGGGAAAAAGAAAAGAAAGAGGCGTTTGATAGAGCTGTGTGGAGACCGTGTGTGAATGAGCCAGTGAAGGGCAGCCATTGTCTTGCTGCGACCTCAATTTGGTACTGTACGCTCCTCTTTTTACTGCACTGTCTCAAGCCACAATGCCTCCTTTCTCCTCCTCTCTTCTCTCTCTCTCTCTTAAAGAAATAGGGGGATTAGGGCCCACTGAGAGGAATTGCGTGTCCAGATTGCCAACTATCATGACTCCTTTACATGTGACAGGAAGGCAACAAGATATTCTGCAGGATGGTTTAAGGTCCTTCTTAAACCTTACGTCCTCCTTTTCACACATCGTTTGATCTACAAGTTGGGGTATCAGATAAAAGAAATGCAATGATGTTTTAACAGGACTGCTGGGTATTTTTGGACAGTTCTGGGAGGGAGATGCGGAACGTAAAAGACAAGAGAGTCACAGGGACAGAGACTAAAACGCAGCTGTACTTCCTGTTTACCCAGGCCTTGTTCAAGACAGTGGGAAGGAACAGGGGTTGCATTCATCTCTCCTTTTCTACCTCCCCTGACCCCCATCGTCTCCCTTCCTCTTCTTTTGCTCTATTCTCCCCCAATTCCCTATTTTCTTTCTTTCCTTGTAGCTATTTCTCTTCCTTCCTCCTCGTCTCTAGCTTATAAACTGCACTGAACTCAGGAGGACGACCTAGATCAGCCAATGTGCCGCAACATGTAGTGGGGTTAAGCACTTGTATTTGAAAACAACTGATTATTAAATGCTTACATTTTAAGTTAAGTTCAGAGAATAGAATCTGAAATGTATTAAAGATGGGGGAATTGTAATTTTAAGCATGTTGGTTAAGTTTATGTTGAGGCAATTCAGTTGTGAGAAAATACATTTAAAGCTCACTTCTTTTCACCAGCAAAACTGAACATACAAACACATTCAATCATTTTTTTTTAGAAAGCTTAGAAGTTTGGTTGCTTTGATGATCGGTAAACTAACTATGACCATAAGCTGAAGCAACTGAGAGAGAGAGGGACAGTAAATCCCTGTTGTTTGTTCCACCCACCCAAGCCGAGCCCTCCCTGACCTCTCTTTGTGCAAACGGACATGAGACTGAGACATTAGAAAAGATGCACTAAATTAAAAGGATTGTTTCTGTGGCTGCCATTGCCTCTATTGTAGAGGACTGTCCATGGACAAATCCACTGTCAATTGATCACATGTGTTTTTTGCATAAACACACGCCCACACAGAGCCACAAACTACATCGTAGAAATGTGCTCAAATGTGTGTTATAATGTCGTCCCGACACGGTGGGAGCCTTTTCATCTGCATGTGTTGTTTGCTGCATTGACACTCTATTTATTTGCTTTCAGTCATTAGGTAACTGTATTACTGGTTGAATGTTACGGAAAGGAAAACACAGGGGAGGAATGCAAAGCGTCTCAAATTAGACTTTAATGTCTGCACCTTCTCTTTAACCAATCAGTGGCTTAAAGTCCACTTTTCTCAGAACATTTTTTAAAGGTTTATTTATGTTTAATCAGATGATCTCTGTGAATTGTCACCCAGACAATGAAAAGAACCGTGCACTCTTTGAAAGCCTTTAGATGATGGAAGCTTCTGTCCTTTATTTGTAAGTGAAATATTCTTTTCATTCCCTGTGATATCAAATGACCTCAGTCACTCAGTCTTAATGTAAGACCTTGCATCACTAACGGTATACAGCTTATTTACAGTGCGTTTTAGTATTCAGCCCAGCCTATTCAGTCAGATTCTATGAGAGAAGAGTGTTGTATAGTGAGGACTCCTCCCTTGAACTGAAGGAACCCAGCTGTATCTCGGCAAATGTTCTCCCTGCTAAAGTGTCCTTGAGCAGCTGCTGGAGTGATAGTCTTCTGCTGACCCTCTGTTCTGACCTCACTGCTGGAAACAGCAACTGGTTGCATCTTTCAGCCTCTGTTTTTTAAAGAATTGATCACCCAGAGGAAGAATATTAGCAGCTCACCATCAGGAGGTCAGTGTGTGGGGTCAGTTGTAAAACTGCACCTCTGGAAACTGATTCAAATTCATAGTTTTGTGAAGGGACAGCCACCAGAAGAGGGAACTACACCAGAGGCACTTGAAATGTCTTATATTTCACAGATTGAAATAGCTTGTTAAAATATCCTCAAACCAGTTCTATTAGGGAAAATCTATTAGGGAAATCCTAAACATTTAGTATTTTTGGCAAGTTTGTGTCTCACAAAATTAACTTTAAATACAAGCAATGCTTGTTGTATTTTACTTCTTTCACACTTTTGTTAGAAAAAAATGAAAGAACCTTTTTCCTATTCCTATAAGGCCACAGGAATAGGCTATATCCAATGTCTGTAAATCTTTAAAAGGAATTGAATTTCTAATTTTTTTAGGGCCTAAATATTTAAAAGAATTACCTTCAAATGTGTTAACTTTTTTCAGATTACAGTTTGTTGTATTCACAAACTCTCCTTTGGATTTTTAATTACGATCCATTTTTATTAAGCATGTAAATGCACCATTCTTGGTGTTCTTTGTTAGCGTGGCCTTCTTTTGGCTAAAAAGCATCATCCATTGAGTTTCCCACCACATAATGAAGATTGAAGATTAAACAACAGGAGGGAGCCATTATTTTTCTCTGGGAATTAAAGTGTCATCAATCTCACTTAATCACTTCCCTAATATCTCCTTAGACACCAGTATATAGCTGTTACTTCAAGGTTACCAGGCTTTGTTTCATGGAATGAAAGGAAAGGGAAGGACAGAGACAAGCAGAAAAGATGTTTTGGATTATACGGTCCAATAAGTGGACAAAGACGGCAGTACGATGAGCTGCATTTGTTGATGTAGAAGAAATGATAATGTGTTCCACTTATATACTTGCTAATTACTTGTACAGAGAGAAACATTGAAAGCGGGGAGTTTTAAAGACTTGTCACAGGTAGGACAATATGCCCATGATGACCAACAAGGCTGCTTTTCTACTTTCTTTTATGGTGTTGCAAACATGAACCAACTCACATTCCCGTAAACCCTCATACAGCTAATAACAAGCAAGTTTTCAATGTTTTCTGGCTTCAACACACCTGATTCAAATCAATTGGATCCAACAGCCCATCAAATTTAGCATAGGTGCCATTTTAATCATTTTAAATCAGGTGTTTAAAACCCATGGACCAGAGCAGAGGTTGTCAAGCTCTGCTCCTCGAGGGGCACAACCCTGCAGGTTTTCAATGTATCCCTGCTCCAACAAACCTGATTCAAATGAATTATTGAGTGTACAGAACTTCATAGGTTCCTTGATTCATTAAATCCAAGGCAGGTGTGTTTGTACAGGGATACAATGAAAACTGCAGAACTGCAGCCCATAAGGACCGACACACTCAATGACTGCCAAGTATCCAGCCTATAAAACAAACCCAACGCCCTCCATGCTCCAGTGTTTGTTCTGTTTGATATTCTGTTGTCTGGACAAAGGACATTGTTCAAGAAGTTGTTTGTCCAGATCAGATGCAACTTTGCAAACCTAGGCTTTCTTATCGATGTCGATTTTTTTTTAGAGAAAAGCTAGTCTCCTTAATAACTGTCATTTATTTTGTAATTTATATTTTACAATATATGCCATGTGTTCATCAAAGTTTAAGACACAGTGATGTTTGCCAAATCTTTGGATGGAACAAAAGTATCCCAATCTGCTCAGCCCCCTTTCTGTACCTCTCATCAGCTTAACTGCCTTCCCCTGCTGCTGGCATCTGTTTGCCATCTCTAGTCAAGCCATTAGATATGCAGCTTTAATCCACTCACTCATGGCTAGATTGTCTTTCCCTTCATGTGTGATTCTCCTGTTATCGACCTGACCTGCCTCTGACATCACTATCGCGTCTCTTCCCTGATCAAGTTAAGTTTGACCACTGCCTGAGATCGACATGTGTCAAAACATTTGACCCGGCCAAACAGTGCCATATCTTGGCTGCGGGTGTGTAATACGTCAGGGTTCACACTGACACAATTCTGTCACTGCACATCTGTCATCACTGTCTCTTAATTGACTAAGTGTTCAGTTCGATTTTATTCAATTGAATAAAGTGATTTCTGACATATGCTTGTGCAACTCTGAGCTGACATAGATTTTATTATATATA
>JBAMHX010000026.1:9615269-9645673 GCA_037177515.1 Pseudomugil tenellus
TTTTCTGTAATGTACAAAGAGGTTGGAGGGTGGTCTTATAGGTGTTTCCCCATATTTCAACACAGTAACACAAATAAGGGAAGACTGAAGCTGAGTATAGGGTCAACATCGAGTTGGAGTCCAATACATGTTTTAGCTTCCCAATAACTGCAATGCTTTTAGATATTTTTGATGTCAGATAAGATACATGAGGTTTCCAGCAGATTTTCCTATCAATGATCACTTTTATTTATGCTCATTTGTTTTTTCAATACAAGTCTGATCTATAACTAGTTGGGAATTGGATGCTTTATTATGATTTCCAAACCACATTATATTGGTTTTGCTCATATTTAAAGACAATTTGTTTCTATCAAACCAATGTTTTAATTTTTGCAATTCTGTAGTAATTTTACCCAAAATTTGCTTTGTACTTTGTCCTGTGCATAATAAAGTAGTATCATCAGCAAACAAAAAGAATTTTAAATCTTGTGAGATATTACATACATCATTTATATAAACAATAAACAATATAGGCCCTAAAACAGAGCCTTTTGGTACCCCGCACTTTATTTCCTTAACTGACGACTTACTCTCTTCGATTGTTACAAACTGGGTTCTCTGTTATAGATAGGGGAGCTTTGTTTAAAGACTTTGGTCACATGCATCACAATCTGTTTTCTAAACATTTCCCTGATTGAAAGACGCTGGCCTTGCTTAGGCTACAACAACCAAGCTCTTAGCAGATGGTTTACTAAAGGTCAGAATGACATCAGTTTAGGAGCCTTATGGTCAGACCTTTCAACTAGACATTAATTAAGAGCAAGGTAATTAAGCTAATACATGAAATTCTTCTACAGATGTATTAAGCTTTGGGCGTCTGGCTTTCTTTCCATTGTTGTCTAGGTTTCATTTATGTACTTATACATGCTCAGCTTTGCCAACATAGCTGCCAAATTCCCTCCATTCAGAGCTATTTCAGCAGACACTCATCATATGCATGTGACCAATAAATAACTTAAAACGGATGCATGGAAAGCACCACTAGTAATTGGAGCAACTCCCCATTGTTGGACTTATTTGTCCTATGAACTGTTTATGGAATGTTTTATAAACAGGAATGGTCATTTCAAAAGGAGAAAAAGTGTCAGAACAAGAGGAGAGAAAAAAAAGTAGCATGTCTGCTTAAACACATCTCATAGTGATAGTTGCATTCAGAACACATTTTAGTAAACACAACACTAAGAGGAAGTATGGCAGTAAAACTTGCATTGCTGCTGGGACATGACAGCAACGTGTCCCCCATGTGTTGTCCTGTAGTGCCTAAACCAACAACAAATTTAGTTCATTTACTTGGAGTTATTTGATCAATACAGATAAGTGGTCTGACATATCTGTATTGAGAGACTATATGATGATAAGAATCCCCAGGAGAAAATTTTTCCAGCTTCTGCTTTTAAGTTATTAAATTAACTGCTCAAATTGCTATCAACCATTTCAAGGCATGGTTCCAACATAAAATACAGAGGATAAAGTAGGGGGAAAGAGTTTTATCTTTAGTTTTAAACTGTTGATCTGAAAGCCTAGTCTGGCACACTTAACTGTGTTAGTGTCAGCCCAGTTATGTACATAAAAGCAACACTTCTTTCTGCATTAGCGCTGGACATAAGTTGTGGAATGCAGAACTATCCTTCTCCTATTCTATTCTTAGAATACTGAGCTTAATTATCAGTAATCAGTATACAGTAGATCACACCATTCATAACAACACTGTTGATTTTCTGTAACTAACATTTATGATAATAACAAAAACAACACTGTTGATTTTCTGTAACTAACATTTATGATAATAACAAAAAGATCAAACATATAAAACTACTACATCCTGGAGCTTGGATTCACAGCAACACAATATAAATATGTTGAAGAAGCACTTCCATACTCATTCCTCACCAATTTAAATGCAAACTATGTCATTTTTGAGACGAAATAGTGCTCTTGCATAGAAAACCCTCTTAGGTACATAACTACTTATTTGTAACATTGTGTCCTGTGTCTGCATCTTTAAATTTGCATAAAACGTAGCAGGAATGTTTGGGAAAATGTGTGTTATTAAGAGCGTGCTTCTTCCGGCTTTGGGTTTGTTTACCATTTGTGCGTCCCTGCGCTTGCTCACCGTCATCCACTAATGCACTACAGCTGTAAGGGTCCCAGAACAGGGGCCTCCCATCAACAATCTCATTGCAATTCAATCTCTGTGTATTGTGTGGGTGTATGTTCTACTTGTGTCCTCCCCGTCTTTGTGACAGATTCTACTTGTTTTCCTGTCCAAGTTTGTCTGAGCATGATCCAGTTACAAAAACATTATAAACATATGGTTTTTACACAATACAGATAACGTTACTCTTCTTCTCATACAGAAATATCGTGAAATACTTGCTAAGCATTAACTCGGGTGATACATTCATGTTTCTCAAGGCATCATTGCGGATAATGGCTTCCACTTTGAATGGTGGTTACCCCAGAACTCCTCTCTGTCATGCAGTATACACATGTCCTTTCACTGTGTTTATACATACATATATATATATATATATATATATATATATATATATATATATACAAATAAAATACTTTCTGATTCATTTATTGTTACTAAAAGACCTGTGAACGCTTAGCTCAGACGTGTTATTAAAAGCTCCACAAGAAACTTCTGTGGACAGTGTTAGAAGGGTTTATTGTTGTGCAATAGGACTATCCGCTCCATCTATCTTATTATTTAGTCAGAATTAATCACAGTTAAGTTCATGGCAGGTCAACTCTCCCAAGATGCTATTCGCTATTTCCATTGTGTGAATGGTAATTTCATAAAGATCTTTTCAAAATATAAATACAAGCTGCATGTCTATTCTTTCGTCGTCTTTAGACTGCAAGGGGAGCAGGGTAAAGGGTGTGTCCAGGTCAGTGCTGCTCTGTTATGTTGACCGATTGCCGTCGACTCAGCGGCATAATGGAGAAATTAAGTTTCTGTAATGCACAAATGAGGTTATCATTGGTTTTGCAGCTGTTTACGGGGTCAAGGAGAGATGCTGTGTTCAATCGGGGCTCAATTTAGTCGGGAATGCGATTAGATTTAGCCCTTCCAGTGTATTCTCTCCATTTGACCATGAATTAGATTAGGTAAATAGAAAACTAATGCCACTGATTGTTGTTGACGTTGAAATGTTCATATTACAGAAAGCAGAAAGGAGGGGGGATGTTGGCATGAGTCTGTGCCTTACACATGCATTTGCGAGATTGTAAATGTATATATGGCCGTTGCATAAATACATATATTCTGTTTGTGTAAAGTCCACAGAGTCTTCTCAGTGAATGAGTGAAACATGGTTTTGAGTGTGTGTGAAAGAGAAAATATATGTTTTTTTTTTCTACTATTAACACTAAAATTGATTTCCTAATAAAATTGCAGTAAGCTGTTAATTTCCTTACCATAAATTTGTTCAATTTCCAATTTTTACAACGATTGTAAAACCCCTCAGTACATCCTGCTATCTGTTAGATAGTTGGGTTAACTAGACAAGCTGGTGATGTTATCTGATGTTAGAAAATGCTTCAATCATAGGAAAGAACTGGCACTGTGTGGGACTACTTTGTTTCCTGGCACTGTTTTTCCCAGTCTTGGGAGCAAGGGACAGATTGATGAAATTTCTTGAATTTGGCAGAAAATCTTGTGTTGAACTCAAAAATGAACTGATTAAATTTCGTAGATCAAAAGTCATTGTGCTCTTACAAAACACATTTTTGGCCACATCTCAGGAATTCGTACATTAATTATGAGGGAAATTCAGACAACGGTCTAATAAAATTAAAATTAACCAAAAGAAAGCACAGAGTTAACTATTTAAACCAGACACTCCGTTGTATAATGACTCCTTTACATATTATATATTCAAATGAGATTAAACAAGATAAAATTATTATTCATGGACGCTTTGAAATGAAATACCCTGCTGCTGTAGATTGTCAGTCTTTATTCTAGCACTTTCTTTGCACTTTCAATCTAAACTTTCAATCTAAACATTAGAATTAAGCCTCATCAAACAGCCAAATTTAAGTAATTGATGCATTTTTTCTACATTAAAAAGACAGAATAATTTTATAACTAAGCTTTCATACAGTGAGAAGGCAAAATATCCTCAGACTACATATCACATAACAGGATAGAAAGTGTGACCTGTGAATAGTAAAATGTTTCATGGTCTGTTCAGAACAAACATGGACTGAGTGTGTTTGTGTGTGTGGGGGGAGCACAGTTTGGAGTGAGTTGAGGCTTTGAGTTGCAGGTAATCATAATTGATCTGTTGGAATGTGATGTCTCAAACTTTTGATTTAAATGTGGATCCCAGTATGACCAGCTGCTGACCTGGAAGCAATTAATGGGTATCCTTTACACACGCAAACACATAAAAAGATATTGCATCTGCTTAGGATAAGTTGTTGTGAGACAAAATTATAGATATTTACAAATTTATGTGTGTATCATTTAATAATGTACCTGCAACTCATACTAATTACTTAGAGATTATAATTAGAGTAGAGGTGTACCTTGCAGTATGTAAGTAAATTAATCACTGTCAGCTGCTCAGAAGTGAATCTAGTACTAATATTTTATTTGGTCATGATGGAAAAAAAGAAATTGGCCCAAATCAAGAGACCAACTGATGTAGGATGACATTGACGAGCTCAGAATCAGCCCCATGACAAACTTCAAACATAGAACATCTGGAAAGCTGGAAAACTGAAGAACTCAATTTACTCTTGGCTCTACGCCATTTGCGCAGGTTAAGTGGCACAACTGAACTGAATTTGAATTTCAATTGAATTGAAAATAACTCCTAAATAGAGCTTTTTTTTTTAGAGCATTTTTTTTTTTTTTTACCCAGCGTTGTGGGATGTGTATAGAGCTTTCAGTCATGGCCTCTAAAAAGCTTCCGATTTCCCAAATGCAGAGTGTGTGTGTGTGTTATTGTATTTGCATTGTAATAACAATGAGCAGTAGGTGCATGGTGTGCATGTGGTTGTACAGTACAAGTCTGTCTACAGTAAAAAAAAAAAAAAAAATGGACAGGACTCGTTTTCTTTGCTCCTTCCTCTGTGTGTGTGGCAGCGTCTGAGTGTGTGAGCGTGTGTGTTAAAGTATCACAGAAGTGGCAGTCTGTCAGCTCTGCTTTTCTCTGCCCTCTCCAGAACAATAGCTGGATTGGCCATATGTGTGACACACAGACCACACAACCTTAATAGTGAATGACAGCACTAAGGGCTGAAAGCAGCATGCACCGACACACACATGCGCATGTACCGTACACACACCTGAGGACACAATGGGTGTGGTGGATTGGTGAAGGTTTCAGTCAGGTTGCATATGCGTTTTGTGCAAGCGTGTCTGTGTGTATTTGTGCATGGATTCATTCATGCATGTGAGCTTCAGCATATGTTCTGCCGAAAGTGTTCAGCTGTCCTCTTATAACAAAACGGTTTTCTGTCAGTGAATCAAAAGTCTCTATTGCAGTGCATCAACAGAAAAGGGAAAAGACAGGAAAGATAGTTAAAGCTTTTGTTCCATCTAATTTCTTATACTAAAGCTATGGAGCAAAGCTAACTAATTATTCAGAATACGAGCGTTATTCTCAGATACCTTCAGTGTTCATCGGCATTGTTTTATAAGAATAAAGGAAAAGAAATTGCATTTGCACATCATGCTTAAACTAAAAGTTACAACAAAACGAGTGACATGTATAAACTAATAAATATAGCTTACCCAAATTTGCTGACATCAATGCTTTAGCAGTAATAAAATGACATTTATGTCAAGCAAAATAACATGAAGGGAGTTTCATTAGATTTGATATCTGGCAGGTGGCCACGGAGTAAGTGGGATTTTCCTTCGCGTAAACTTTAGTGTCAAATTGTAATGACAGCAAAGTAATAGTATGCAGAAATCTAGTAGTTTAATGCATTACAATGTATTTGAGAACGTTTTAACGGTTAATTCATGCAAAACACAAAGTGCAACAACGTTGGTGGTTAAATGAAAAGATGGATCAAACTTTGTTTATCTCAGTCGTTCTCTTACTTTCTCTTCATTTCACATCTGTAATGATATAATTCAGTATCAAAGACCTAAAACTAAAACAATCATTTCATAAAAAAAAACAGTAATATGCTACATGATCACCATTGCAGGAACTATTGCTGCTAAAGCAGCATCCCCTGAAAGAATCCAGAGGCTTTAACTTGCGACTACCTTATATTAATCTTGTTTCAAGGTTTGTTTCACATCTACTGTTCTGCTTCTTTATTCTGTTTGCATAGCCAATCATGTGAAGAGCATGATGTGTATCAAAGTCGAACACAAAACAGCTTCACTTTGCTAACACGGTGGAACCAAAGGGACAGTGAAAGACGAAGGAACAACATAAGATAACCAATTAAGCACGGGTGAGTTCAAGGCTTTGCTTAAGATAATGTAAAACCTAAATGTGTGTTCTTGCTGCCTGCTCCTCTGCAAACAGAAAAGTTTAGTCACCATTTACTGTAACTCCTTTCAGACACATGTTTCTTGTCAGTAACCCGACTGCAGCTGAATATTGGTGGGGCTTCTTCAAACTTTATCTTGTCAGGTCAAGCTGAGTATTATACTGTTACTACTAGGTGTGTATGATGCAAGTGTGGAAAAAATATTAGACCCCATTGATTTCCAAACAAATTTAATTTTAGTTGTGCTGGGAATTAAAGATTTGCATGAAATTTAGCAGACGAAAAAAACTCTCCAAACTTTTTCACCCCTTACTTTTAGATGCAATCATGCAAAATATTGTCTTGCATTTGTTGCCTCGTTTCTCAGAAGCATGCACACTTGCATGCATGCTAACTGCAATACATTTTTTTTTTGTAAAAAGCCATAAAACAAGACACAAAAATGTTTTTTTTAAACTCACCAATTCATCTATAGAGTGATTTAAACAGCTATAGTGCAGATGTCAACAATTATTACAACATGACACATAATACGAGAACTTCAACCCCATGCATTATTCTCACTTGATTTAGCATCCAATCTCCCACAAATGGCAAATGTAGCACATCAATGGAGGTTATTTCCATTACTATGTAGCGTGTCTGAATAAGGGAAAAAAGGAAGATTAATGTAAGGGTGGCTCATGTCTGAAAGACAGAATGATGTGTTTAAGACGTATGCCAAACTACACAGTTCAGCTTGTCCTCCCGTTAATCTTATGTTTCTCATTCTATTGCTCATGTTGACTTTATATTGCAAGCTTGCTCTTGCTCTGAAGTTGTTTTGAACTTGAATTCTGACTTCAGGTTTGTATTACTCTACTCAAAATGTACGTTAATCCTCCAAAATCCTATCTCACTCCATTTGTAATAATCATAACTAAATGCAAAACATGCCTGTCCAAACCATGTTAAACACATATTTAATGGTTTTCAATCAAGTTTAAATTGACTGAGACGCAATTTAATACTCTCCTGATCCTAATTTCTTTATGTGTGTAACAAAACAGAGCTTCACATTAACTGTCAAAATTAAAAAGTGATGATTAAAAAGTAACTATAAAAAAATATTCACCATTTAAAGATGAGTGTTTTCTTTTTCTTCTTGTTTTGGTTTGTTGGTCATGGTTTGGCATACAGAAAACCTTGTAGTACAAGAGAGAAAGGGCTCACAGTTGTACAGCAAACACAACCTTTGGAGAAATAAAGACATATGAGCAATACAAGGAAATATGAATCTGTACAATGGGCTGCACGGTGGCCATCTCAGCAGGACAGTTGCTGGTTCAAACCTTGGTTGGGAGTCTGGACAGTGGTCTTTCTGTATGGAGTTTGTATGTTCCCAACGGGTTCTGTCAGGGTACTCCAGTTTCCTTCCATGTTGGGTTCTTTGGTCACTAGGTTGTCCCAAAGAATGTGAGCATGAATGGTTGTGGATGTACCCGCCTCTCGCCTGTTACTTGCTGGGACAGACTCCAGCTTGCTAGTGACCCTGAATTAGATTAAGTGTCTTAAAAAATGAATGAATGAATCTGTATAATGGTGTTTTGGTTACCTATGTCAAAAGAACCAGTTATATTCATTTATTTTTCATTATTTCTGAACACTTTAAACATATTTTTATCAATAAACCCCTCAAGCATGATAGGGAAGCTTAGACAGGTTTAGGCTGTAATGCATGTATACACTGACAAACAGTTTTTTTTATTCCCAACTTATGTCTGTGTGTGTTTGTCCAGATTTAAACACTTTGTTTTGGGGGAAATTTCAGCCGCACTAATGCTAATCCAGTTTTGGTCTGACTAATGAAATGATTCAGTTTTTTCCAGTGTCATGTAAATGTGTTCACTCAGTCAGTATGTGTCTGCATGATCTGTGACTGAGTGTGTAAAAACCAAGTTTGTGTGAGAAAGATGGAAAGGATAAAAATGTTGAGATGGACTTGAGGAAGGGGGCAGCACTGCTGTTTATTTACACCAATGGACTGATGAGCCTTCTGGTCAAATAGCTCCTCCCTTTAGCATCTACACATACACATACACACACACACACACTTTCTCTCTGCCGCTAACTTGCGCACACACACCATGACAGGCTCTGCTGCTGGCCCTTTAAGAGCTGAGCCTCGATCTCCCAGCTAACAGCAAGGGAGGGCGAAGAGGAGGGACGGAGGCAGAGAGAAAGACAGAGAGGGAGGGCGCGAGGCTGGAAGTGTGTGAGTAGAGCAAGAGGAACACACACACAGATAGAGAGAGAGAGGGAATCAGCAGTGTGTGTGAGAGGTTGAAGGATCACTTCTATCCCGTCTTGTTTTGGGGAGACTAACCTTGTTCATCTGAGCATTGTGGGACTGTTTTATGTTGTTGTTGTCGAGAGAGACGGATCCTTACTCCAGCATGCTCACTGAGCCTGAGCTACCTCAGGAGTGTAACAGGTACGTGACGCTTTCTCATACATACACAAACACACACTCACACACAGATGAGAGAGACAGGGAGAAGCTGAAAAGAGGATAGGACAATACAGTGGAAAAGTATTCCATTATGTTAGGAGAAGATTAAGACTGTACATTCGTGTTAAGTAACTGAGAAAGAGTCTGAAAGTGTGTGTGTGTATGTGTTTGTGTGTGTGTGTGTATGTGTGTGTCAGAGGGAGAGACGGACTCAGAAATGGTAAGCAAGAGTTGATGATTGACTTATTTTCTTTTGGTGGAGATACCATATGCAAAGCCAGACCCTATCAGGCTGTTTAACTTTGAGCATGTTAGTGTGCGCGCCTGCATGTTTGTCCCAGCAGTAAAAGACCACCCTCCACTCCCCCCACTCCACCACAACATATGTCCTGACTGAAAGTTGTGTTCAAGTCAATATTCCATAAGCCGACTACATACACAGCATTGGTGCCTGTGTGTGTGAGAAAGAGAGGAGAGAGCTTTGTGAGGTGTGTGATCATCTCCTCATCATGTCTTTGCCTTTTACCACAACTTTATTTACTTCTGCTTCCTTATCAGCTTCTTATAAAAATATCCACTTCTCTAACTGTCTTAAACACGAAGGCGCAATCTTTTCTTCAGAGACGCTTGAAAATACTTGTATCAATAGAAAAAATTGCATTTTTAATATGAATTAGAGATGTTTACATCCTGCTGTTAACTACTGCTTTTCCTTTCCTTATGAATTTATTTTGGGTTTATTTTCCCTCTTAATCCAAATTCAATACATGCAAAATCCCGCTAATCCTATTCTCAATCTGCACGGTGTTGCTGTTGTTTTTTTTTCCCCTCTTGCCTTATGGTAATGTTAATCTGACTGTGCTCCTCTGTTGTTTGTGCAGGCCTGCTTCATTTAGAGGTGTGAACCCTCTAACCTTGCACTGTCAACACAAGTGGCTTTCGCCTGTGGAATAATAGCCGTTTGATGCTAATGCTGCGAGGGACAGATTATGTTATAATACTCAACATTTTAATTCAAACTCACACACCCGCAGCAGCGCGCTCTTCTTCCCGCTTGCCTGCTTGAATTTTATTGCATTAAAGTAGCTTTCTGTTTTTCCCAACAAAACTAATCTTTTGTTCCGAGATAAACTGAGGTCGGCGGAGCGGATTGTGAGGGATTTCAGGGGCCCCCTTTGAATTAAAAACACATTTAGATGTGGCAAAAATGTGTTTTTAATAAACTGTTCAATCCAGCAAAGTGGTTGAGGAGAGAGAGGAAGATAACAACAGCTAGCAGGAATTAAAAATTTAAAGGATTACACCAAAAAAAGCAGAATGTATGGAGATAAATGCAGGGATTACAATGACTTAGGAGGAGAGCGCTTAAAACTCTTGCTTTCCAGTAATGCACTCCATCACTGACTCTGGCCGTGGTGTGTGAGTGTGTGGATGTTCAAAAGTGGATGATTGCACGAGAGGGGGTATCTTCCACTCACTTATGTGTGTTGCACGAGTGTGTGCCGACCGCCGGTCTTTCAGCGGAGTGAAGCGTGCATAAGTTGCCTTTCTCTCTCTCCTTCTCTGTGTGTGTGTGTGTATGCATTTGCGCGTGTGTGTATGCGTTTGCGCTCCAGCCCCAGTCGTTGCAATGAAGCTGTCGGTTCCTGCGTCTCTGCAAGTGTCCGCTCGCCTCCTTCACCCCATGCTTCTACTTCTCGTCAAACTTCCTCCTCTTAAACTTTTCTGCACATCTTCCTCTTTTCTTCTTTTAAAATTCAACAGGAGTCACTTTTTATTGAAAATAGCAGAAGGAGAGTTTTTGGAGGTTTTTCTGACAGGAAATATTATCTTTATAGGTGAGAAATGATCATTGTTTTTTTTTTCTAGTTGTGGAACAATCGTTATTTACTCTAAACATCCATGTACTGAGTTTTGAATCAAATTTTTCTGTTGCCTAGATACTTTGACTTTAATATTGTGTGATCTATACCTTTTTTTCTTTCCATCTTTTAAAATTTTAATTTAATGCATAGTTTTCTGACGAGTATACTTAGAATTTCCAAACAAAGATGAAACTATATAACACACTGTCTTTTAGTAGAACGGCCTAATCTGTCTAGACAAAGCCGAGATAATACATACAGGTAAAAGCAAAGCTAATAACATATGGAAGAAAATATTTTGAGGCAACTTGTTGTTGCAGATGTTATATGATGGAGGGATAAAGGGAAAAAATGATGTGGTCAAACTGACACATTCCTCACAAACGGACAGAAAAAAACAGGTTTACATAAAAGTGTGAGTGTCAGAAATGAAGTGAAAGAGGGTAGAGGGCGTGAGATGGGGTGAATGATGAGGAGCAGGAAAGCACAGAGGAAGCGGTCTCTGTCATTGTGGTGTTAAGGCAGTGGTGGATTTTCACACCCCTCCATTTGTCCCCTCCGTTTATAGGAGTGTGTGTGTGTGTGTGTGTGTGTGTCAGGGTGGTTGCAGAAGGGGGAAGACAGTCAACAGTGGACATGTCAACACTTTGAACGGTTTAGGAGGGACACACTTAGATGTGATCCGACAGTACTCGCGCTGCGCTCAGCAATGAGGACGGCATCAGCTGCCTGAAGCATTTCTCTGAATTTCATTGATACAAAAAGGCTCATTATTTGCAATTAGGATTTTTCCTCAGAGGTAGAAGTACATTTGCTCATAATCTCTTTGGTTTTATTACATGTACTCTGCTTATTATTTGCCTTTTAGACTAACACCCTTCATAAACAGACAGTAACCACTTAATGAAATATAATGCATTGTTAGTCATTATTATATGCTAATAATGACATTAATCTATGTGGATAAACTGTAATAGAAAATTGCTTGTTTATCAATTAATTTGTCAGTAGTAATAATCTGACGTTGTGGTAAACTTTGGCATATTGTAGAAGTGTTTTAATCTTTTTTCAATTTTGATAAACACATCGGCAACAGAGTTGCAGTGGTAGAGTTAAACTCTTGCTGCGTCTGTTTGTGAACTTTTCTTTTAAAATCAGAGCAAAATGGCCTCGTTTAAAAGTAGAATTCTTGTGGACAGTGAAAACAACTTGTCTCCAATTTAAGTTAGCAGTGCCGCTTCCAGTGCGAGTGTCGCTGTGCTTCATTTAAAGGGGTGAGATTAAAGTGGTCTGTGTGTGTCTGAGGACGGAGAGAACGTGTGTATTTGAAGGAGAAGGAGTGGAGTAATTGAGTAGAGTGTCCGTGCTCTGCAAACTAATGCGCTGTTCTGCCCTTCTCTTCCCCTGTGGCCCTGTCCTGGCCTCCCTTTCCTTTCTCTTCTCTCTCTCTGTGTCTCCTCACCCACCGCCACCACCGCCACCACCTTGGACTGGAGGCCATTGTCTGGGCCATATTGTCTGTCCCCAGAGAGCCTTGATAACCGTGTCTCCATCCTCGGAACGAGATGGGGGTCAGAAAGAAAGAAAAAGAGCGACAGACAGAAAAATACCAGAGGAGAATGCTAAAGTGTACCCACATCCTCCCCTCTCTCTCCTACTGCGACCTCCTACCCAGGTTGGATCAGCTGACCCTCTCCATTGGCCAATGAAGAAACGGAGGGGGAATATTAGGCCGCATTTGTTTCCTATTGTTGTGGTTGTTTATGGACGGAGGGGGGATGGGGAAGAGGGGTCAGGGATGAAAGAAAGTGAGAGCAACAAGACGCGCTTTAAAGTGTCAGAAGCGACTGGAAAGGAGAAAGAAAGTGTGTGTGTGCAGACAGAGGTTTCCCTCCAGGCTAACGAGAGTCAGGTCATATGACATAGGGTCATAGGGTGGAGGTTAAAGGTCACCTGGAGGCATTCCACTGCTAGCAGAGCAGGAAGACAGCAGAAGCATGCATGTGCACGCTCTTTATTATTCACAATGTTGCTCCTCACACTTATACATCCCTGTTTCTCCTCTTTTCTCTTTCCATTTCTTTATCCATCCATCAATCCAGCCAGCTTGTCTTACAACTAATTCCACTATGTTGCCCTCTGTCCGTTTCTCTTTCATAAACACACATGAAGAAACACACACTCATTCACCATCCCTCCTATCTACAATAGGAGACAGTGTGAGGAGCTTGGAGCTGCCTCCCAGAGCGCTACAATGAAACCTCTGTCCCTCCAGGTAGTGAGAGCGGGGGGAGAGGGAAGATGGAGAGGTGGGCAGAAGAAAAAAGGAGACCATTTGGGCTGATGTGGTAGACTTTCAAAGTGCAGGGCAAAAACAATAAGAAGGAGGCGAGCAGTGTGTGTGTGTGTACATGCATTTGGTGTCATTTATGCAAGATAGTGAGCTTGCATTTGTCCTTCTGAGTGAATGTGTGTGTGTGTGACTGCTTTGCAAGCCAAGTCACTGACAGAGAAACAAATGTTGTGACTCCTTTATGGATTGCTTAACAAATGCAGCACAAACAGCAGCCTGGCATAACAATGGAAAAACGCTGTCCTTCGCTCAATAAACATTATGCAGTGTCTCCCCCTCACAAAACACCAGGGGATCGGGGCCGCCATACACCGGATGCACTTTTCCTCTCTCTCTGTCTGCCCCCCACTCTGTCTCTCTAAAACACTTCTAAAGCAACTCTCAATATTTTCCCACGAGTTGTTTTTTTTTTCTGCTTAGAATGAAGCGAACTTTCCTTACTTCCCTTCATCTTTTCTACTTATTTTAATCCCAGTGATGGTCCTGTTGTCCAGTGAGTCAAATTAAAACTTAATGAAGGGAAAAAAAGAAAAGGTGAAGCCTGGCAGGGAAAGTCTGAGGAGCAATGGTGACTAAAGCTTTGAGTGGATGAATTGAGCAGACACAGACAAGTCAGCCCCTGGTTTTTTGCACTCCCTGCAACTACACACAAAACACATGACTTTCTTCCTCAAGCGTGTGAGTGTGTGTGATTAATGGTGGTAACATTACGTTGTGTGTTATTGCCTTTTGTGGTAAAGCTGGACAGGAAACATGGTTTTGGGCTGCAGGCCGACGATTTAGGGCACCTCACAGAGGATGCTTTGTGTTTGTGAGACTGAGTGTGTGTCTGTGCTTTTGTTTGCATGTGTATGTAGGGTGTGTCTGTGTATGTATGAACATATACAGGGCTGAGCTTTGTACCTTACAGAGAGTGGTCAGAGAAAAGCAGCCATTAGTAAAGCTTTTACCTAAATTCTGACTAAGAGAACTTGTGCTTTTTTTATGTGTTTTACTCATGGATTATTTTTTTCAAAACAAAATTATATGCACTTTAAGTTAAAAGCCAAAGACAGTAAAAGGAAATATTATTAACCTCCTTACGGTTTCCCCTTCTTTTAATCTTTATCCCCTCATCTGAGGTTTCCCTCTCTGTAGCTGCCCCACTCTTCCCACTGTTCAAAAGGACATCTATAAATAGATATTAGGCAATATCCTTAGGAGTCTACCCTAAGAAGAAGGGAGCAAAGGAGGGAGAGAAGGGATGGACGGGGCGACATTCTTACAAACAGCTGATTGTGTAAGGAAGGAACAGTGAGTAAGACAACACCAGGGGAGAGAAAGGCAGCAGAGAGAGAGAGGGAAAGAGCAGTATGACTGGCAATGTTAAAATAAGTTCAAAAGTGTTTGAAGGAAAGATGGATGCAGAAAGAGATTAAGAAACTCTTATTTTTCAAAGCTGGAAAAGGAAAACTATAAAGAAATTAAGCAATCGATAGTGCAACACGGGGGAAGCATTTGTTTAAATTCCTGCCTGAGGTGTCACACGGATGTAAATGTTGCGGTCGGTTCCTCGGAGGCAAATCGCCCTGGGCGGCTTATCTGGAAGGCACACTCCGCTCAACTATTTTGATATGCCCTTCCATTCCCTCAGAGAGCAATTTCAAAGATACCTTGCATTTTCACGCAAATAGACCCACACCTGAGTGACAGGAAGGCAGTTCTTAGTACTCTTAAGGTGGTTAAAGAGGGGGGTTGACCAAAAAAAAAAAAAAAGAAAGAAATCAACAGCACATTTGTCTCCTTGTCGATTTTTAAGCTGGTATGTTAGTGTGGTGGTTTAAAACAATGAACTGTAATTTAAGGAGAAGCTGTGCATGTGGACACACACTCGCTCACATATGCAGAAGCACAGACAGTGGAATTCTCCAGAGGAGGCTCCCACGCTCCCTGAAAGCTTGTTCTGGGTAGAGGAGTTAACAAGAGCAGTTAGCACCATGATTATGTTAGCAGCCAGACACACAAAGCATAACAGTTGTACATGCATGTGTGTGTGTGTGTGTGTGTGTGTGTGTGTGGTTGGGGGAATTTCTGTGATAGCTGCTTGGTCTGCTCTTCACTCTTTATTGGAGCTCAAAGAAATCTTCATCCCCATTTTGCTGAATTCATCTAAAAAGTGTTTTTCCAGACATCTTTTACATGTGAGAGCACTCTCACTTGCATGCCCATAAGCTCACTGCCTGCACTTAGCCTTGCTTGTGTGTGCATAAGCTTGCAGCTGCTGTCTTGCCAACATGAAATGGGCGCGTTGATTACAGTAAGCGATGGCCAGGAGACAGTTAACCACTGCTGATGGCGATTACTCGGCCCGTTAATGGACGTCCGTCGCTGTCCGATTAGTGACTTAGCGGCGGTGGACATATGTGATATGAGAGGGACTTAGTTGAGGAGCCACTAATCATCAAAAAGCCAAGGGGGAAGTGGTGCTCTAATCTCAGCTTAGCACTCTTACCGTGTGCATGCTTGTGTGTGTGCTTGTGTGTGTGGTGGAAGAGTTTTGGGGAGTGGAAGTGACAGCAATTTCACCTCTTGTAATTTATTTGATTTGTTAATGAAATATATGGGATCAAATATTTAACCCTTTTGTCATTTATGTGTCATGTATTAATGTGGGCTTGGTGGGAGACTTTTTAAATATTTGTCATTTAAAAAAAAAATTAAAAACGGGTAAATTATGCTAATCTTCCCTCATCATCACCCGTCATCATTCAACATCATCAGCTTTTTAAAAAGAAAGATTTCTTTCTTAAATCCCGCATCACTTTGTGCTTTTAGACGGATTCTTCTAGGTCGCCACCAGCACAACAGCTCTGCTAAACTTTAAATGAAGTAGCCGGCGTAACCTGCACACCTGCTGTGCCCAATTGTGTAGTAATTCCACTTCAAAGGCAAATGAGGAGAGAAGGGGATTTTATAGCCGGAGAGGAGCTGTGAAAGGCCTCCCCATTCATAGACACCCACCTTTGAGGAAGTAGTAGTAGTAATGTTTGGAGTGGGGTGTGGAAAGAGAGGAGGAGGGAAGACAGAGTGAAACGAAAAGATGGACTATACTCAGGAAAATTATATGAAATATTTCCCACAGACGTGAAATAAGTCATCTGTCCCCTGGTTTGTGGCTATGCGTGTTACAGCCTGTTAATGTGTAACTTTTTCTGTCTATGGGTTGCCAGCCCTTCCGCGTATGACAGTGGTTGCTACTGTGGTTAAATGTTGGGACAGTAAAATTATATTAAAAAAGAAAATAAAAAGTAGAAGACTGAAGTGAAAAAACTCCAAACTCAGCCCCTGTCTGTGTCCAGACAGCGGTGTATACAATGGGCAGTGTGTATGTGTCTGAAACAAAAGGCCTTAGTGTGAGAGAGTGAAAGGAGGTAAAGTAAACAGGTAGTGATGAAGACAGACCTACAGTGTTCTGGCCTCGACTATGTGTGTGTGTGTGTGTGTGTGTGTGTGTGTGTGTGTGCCGCGTGGCTCAAAGGCCTGCAGTTTGTACAGCTGGGTCTGCCGCTTGCATTAGACGTTGTGTTAGGCGTAACACACACACAGAGACTTTTAAGTTCAGGATCATAAATGTTATCTGGAGGTAGTTTCAGTTTTTGTATCATTCTTTACTGTTTACTGACAGCAGTTTTATCTCTTCATCTTTTGTCATTCAGACAATTACAAAATCTACAGTTATGACCTCTGTTTTCGCTGAGCAAGATACAGCGTCCAAGAGAAACAGATAGTGTGTGCTGGTGTTTCTGTGCACACCCCTTTATGAATGCAGTCATTCCAAGGAAAGAAAAGAAATTCAACCAAGCCTACTGATTTAAAAAAAGTTCTTATATTTAAACATTGTTCATATAAAAATTGAATCCTGCTATGCAAGCTGTTGAAAGCTCATCAGAGGAAAGTACTGCAATATGCAAGTGAAAATAATAACATTTGCAAATTAGTTTAAATTATCAGACTGTCTGTGAGATCAGTGAATACTGCAGGTAAAATCATTCGGAAAAAAATGAAAGCTAATTAAATTACATGACCATCACAGGGATGCTGTTTATTTGATTTTGACCATAACCTTCCCTCAATGTGATAATGTCTCACACTGCGTTTCGTAGCCGCTTGCCTCATCACCTTCCGTAAGCTGCACTCAATATTGTTTGCCTTTCCACTGTCATAAGGTAAATAAGCAATGAATTAGTGGCAGTGCTGCTCCTAGGAACAATGCCAGATGTACAGTCCTGAGAAAATCCAATAGAGTCAAGAGTGTAATCAGTTTACCAGAGACAAGCAGGGAGAGAAGAATCTGAGAGAGAAGGGCTGTGGAGGAAGACAGCCAATTAGAGGCAGGTGGGGATATGATTGCAGGACAGACATCTGCAGATGAGTGAAAAACAGCTTGTTAAATCAGAGGGAAATAAAGAATTAGAGGAGTTTGAGAGGCCGACGCCTGTTGCTTACTTCTTGTTTTTCACTTTTTCCCGTCACAAACAACCCTCCCTTCTAGTTTTCACAGTCCCTCCATCCCTCCATCAACACCTCCCATCCCTCCATCCCTGTCATGTGTTGCCTCTGTGCAACTGAGCATTAGCAGCCTATTACCCAGGGTCATAGTCGCAGTGGCTTCAAGGCTGACAAGTGCATCTGAAAGCACTCAGGCGATGCTGAGAACCACATTAAATTCTATTATTGCCGCATAGTCGCTACGTCCCTATTCAGCTGAAGTACAGGGAGGCAAATTTACCTTGTGAGAGACGGAGTTCACCTAATAGATGTGGCTTTATATCCTTTCACTCTTTTCAAGGGAACAAAGCCACAGCGACAAATGTAAACAGCGGGACTGTCATGTTGCAAGCTATTTTCCTCCAGTTCCTCTATTGTTCGGAGGTTTTCATAAATACATATTATTGTCACTGTACATACTGCCCTCACTCTCTGTTTCTTTTCTCTTTACCCCTCTTTCTCAATCTGTTTTTCTCTGAAAGCCTATTGTCAAGATGTGGTCTTTTCCTCCACAATACCAGTGCAAGCGGGCTCCATTTGCAGTAATGGCCTCGTCTTTTGGAAACGTGAATGTTGAACGGCCCCCGCAGGAAACATACTGGAAGACCTGAGAGTGTGTTTGACACTCTGCTAGTTGGATGGGTGATCAAAAAAACCCACGGAACGCAGATGTAGTGCAGACTGGGTCAAAGGAGAAACTTAGTCAAATGAAAGAGCCAGTGCACGGCCATATCTAAAGTTGGATCAGGCCATCCAGGAGTTTTTTGGGGTTTTTTTATGGCGGGGGGGTTATCCTCTGTTGCCGACATATCACTCCAGTTGTCTCTTTTGAATTTGCTCACTCTTCCTCCCATTTTTCCTCCTCTCCCTTCTTTCTATCTCCTACTCTTTTTCCAGGATGTCTTCCAAGCGACCAGCCTCTCCATATGGGGGGACAGATGGAGAGGTAACCATGGCAACCAGCAGACAGCGAGTGGAAGATGAGGAAAGTGAGGTTCTGGGCGGTGTCATCCACCTCCCCCTGGCTTCCTACTGCAGCAAGGTGTCCCCGCGCTCACCCCCCAACCGCAACTTGGACAGCCCCCCCAGCACAGTAAGGACGACTCTTGTTTTCACATTCTCTCAACCCCAAGGCGCTCATCATGCGGGGTTATGCAGATTTCGGGAGCTGACTCATGGTTACGGTGAAAAAGGTGGCGACGTTGCCGACAAGTTTCATTCAGACTTTGTGTTGCTTCTGAGTCCATTAGAATCATTTTTCATTTTGGAAACATCTACATAAACTTGATTTATTATAAATGTCAGAGCAACATGAGCATATTAGAAATATAAAATATTACATACATTATACAAATTGCAGTATACACCTTTTGTTTTCTAGGCAACAGTCTACATCATTGACTCGGCCCATAAGGCAGTGTAATAGAAAACCTCGAGGGTGCACTGTCCAGATCAGATTACTTAGATCACAGACATCTTGACCTCCGGCCTTACAAAACAATAGTCAGCACAATGAAAAAAAAATCTTTTTTTATACACTGCAGCATCTCAGCGAGCTCAGGCGATACATTTGAACTTTGTTAAAATGACAAAAAAATGTAGTAAATTGTGAATGAATTTGTTATTTTTAAAACAAATCTTACCAATAGTTCTAGTCAGTCTGAAAAACAGTGGATTTCTTACACCTGTTTGGCTGTTATTTACTCTTTCTGTGCTGGACAATACTCCACATCTGTCAACATAGAACAACAAAAAAACAAACCAACCATAAATCACCTTTGATTGACAAGATTTTCTGTAAGGGAAAATATTTTTTTTCATGCTGGGAGATGAACTTTGTTTTTTTATGGTTTAATGTTGGAGTGGGGGCGTGGGGGGGGGGCATTGTCCAAGGCAACTGTTTGGGTGTACACATGTTTTTACTTTTATGCGTGCACGTCACCAGTCATCGCCTTAAGCCAGCTTGATGCACCGTTGCGTGACTGCAAAATGTGAGCCACTATAGTGAGTCACTTTCTTGGGAAGAAGTGTAACATTGGGTGCTGCTGCTGAATGTATGGCTTTGTGCTTGTGATCGCATATGCATGAATTGCATCTTCTGTGTGATTCATGTTAAGTATTGATACTGGTGTTTACTGGTTTGTTGAGAACTGGCATGTACGTGTATATTCAGATGACTCAATTGTCCCGCATGTGATTTATTACGCAGCCTACAGTTCATGGGATTTATAGCGCACTCCGAGTATACATATCCCTTTTCTGGTTACCTGTACATTATGTTAAAGTTGTTTTCATTATTAATCTTGAGAAACATGGTTATTACCAATCTTGGTTGTAAACTTTTCAGTGCAATGTTGTGTCTCTGCGTCACAATGCTGTGTCGTCTCATTTACCAAGGCCTCACCTTGATACACTTTGTTACAGGAGTGCTCTGATAACGACTGTCGACCTTTCCCCCATACCAACAATAAATGTTTACATGTTGTAAAACAATGAAACAGTGCTTAGGCGCCATAATGGAAAGCTAATTCTGCAATTAGCCAGCTGATTAGACTGCAGGCCCCTCCCAGAGTGAACTCTGCTTGTGTGGCAGGTGCTGACTGTAAACCAAAGTCCTGGGACTGTGGAAAAGCACACCACACACAGAAACACACATATAGTCTCACACTCTGGGTTATCTGATGCTGTTGAGGACAGTGATTAGATTATTTCTGCTTCATTTAGTATAAAAGTATAAACAACTGGGTTTATCACAGTTCTCTCTTGGTGGCTGTGAGGAGCAAAATTCTTGAAAGCCAAAGTCACAAGCAACAGTTTTGTAATCTGGAGAAGAGTGTATGTGATCTTGGTGATGTGTGTTGTTTTGACGAAGGGGGGGGGGGGGGGGGGTCAGACTGCCTCCTCGACATGTTTTTAAATGTGTGTTATGAGTTGTATTTTTTATTTTTTTTTTTAGAGGTAGTGAGGTTAAGTGTTCCTTTCCCATCGTTGCTAGCTGTCAGTGGAGAGAGATTTACAAGCTATAGGTGTCAGGAGGGTGTGGGGGGGGAGAGGGGACCCAGGGGGATTAAGACGGGGTTCTCCGTCTCTACGGGCAGTTGTCAGAAAGTGATAGGGGGAAGTAAATGGCTCATCGGCAACTGGTTGACTTGGAAGTGAGGCAGCAGGGGACCGTATGAGTGTAGCTCGAGGGGGAGGAGGCAAGATTACAGCTTTATCTTGTCATAGCAAATTAGCACGGTGGTGGTGAAGCGCTCAGCTACATACTGACCTCTTCATTCCATCCGCCTCGCCTGCCTGTTTGGGTTTGGTTCGGGCCGCTTTACCTGCCGAGTGCAGCTGCACAGACACACTAGCAAGCCGTATAAAAACAGAAATCAGGCATAGCTGAAAAGCCTGAAAGGTGAGAGATTACTCACTTTTCCAAATGTTTTTGCACAATCTGATCTGGTCTGTGGATGAGAACAGCATCGTTCTTAAAGGGTTCCAAATTAGTTGATCTAAAATGGTGTTTTTAAGTAAGAAACTTTTTTTTTTTGTGGAACTGGAACTTGACTGGCTCTGATATGGGATAGGAACGATTTTAGTTGTGAATCAATGTAGTCAAGCAATCATATTCAGATTTTAAAAAACAGATTTTAAGCAATCGGATCTATAACAAGAACACTGCATATGTAACAGAAAAAAATGACAATTCTTGCTTCTTTCCTTCTTAATCTTTAATGCTTGTTTGCAGATTGCAGCAAAAACTTTTCATATCGAGCAGAGGCGCTAATGGACAAACACTAATTATTACATTAACAAGCAAGCATGATACAGAACTATAAAGATATTTCATCAGGCATTATTTTCCTCCACAAGTGCTCTCTCTTCCCCTGTTTTTCTATAATCTGAATGTGTGATTATGTGTGAGAGTCTTGAGACACACTGGTCACACTTAATTTCCCATGCCAGTGAGGCACTAATAAATCAACACACGCTTGCCTGTCAACAGTGAGGGGTTGTGGTAAAATACACTGGCATATATTTAGGCAAACTGAGATTTAAAACACGGAAAATACAGCTGCATGTTGTCAGAAACAGAGGTGCGTGTAATTCTTGGAGATGAGGCAAATGCACAAATTAAATGAGAAGTTGAAGACAAACTTTATGTTTCACTTAAATAACTTTTTAAAATTTATTTTTAAAAATATGTATTTTTCTAATTTGGGGTTCAGTTTGAGCGTTCAGCCATATTATTTTAAGACAAGGAGAAAAGTGTGTGTTTATACTCGTCCCAGCCTGAGGGTCCTTCAAGTCAGAACTGACAGTGTCTGTGTTTTGCCATGGCATGTAAAGGGATTTGCTCCGTGTGTGTGTGTTTGGCAGCTTGCTGGAGGTTTGTTAAGTATATATCGTAGAGATTGGCAGCCCTGGCATGGACCTGTGTCTCACCCTCCTGCAGGGAGCGATCAGTGACATGCTCCTTGTGTGTACTTATTTTAGATGAGCAGCTGTTTCCAGCTCTTCCTACTTGCCACATTGTCCATGCCTTGATCCACAGCGACACGCCAGGCATTAAATATTGTTTTTTCACACATATACCTTTCACAGCCGGAGACATGTCAGGCTGTGGCACAGGAAGATGGGAGGAATGTACAGTTTCTTGTGTCGGGCTACAGCGAAGGAGGAAGAGAAGCAAACATGAACAGCAGCTGGCTGTGCTGGCTGCAGGAAAAAAATAGTATTTAGGGTTTTTTTTCCCTTCATTTTTTTTGGCAAGAGTTTAGTGTTTTTAAACCAACCTACCCTCACAGATGAGCTTAAGAAGACAAAAGTTGTTTAATTCGGTTCCATTGCAGAGGCTGTAAAAGGATAAAGAGAGTGAGGCGCAATTTTTACTTTGTTCCAGTCATTTGGAAGAGAATTGACATCTGCAAACTAAAGGCAGAACCGCCCACACTGCCAGCCTGCCACATCCAGTGCATATAAATACATATATGCAGACACTCATACATTTACACACACAAACACACCTACAGGCTATGTGCACTGACAGTGTCACACATATATGTGCAGAAATGTTAAAAACCTGCTCTCACACATGCGCTGAGAGGAGGGCATGAGCATTTCCACTGTTCATAATTTCTGTTTGTTCTCATGAATAAATGCATGTTGACGAGAAAAGTTTTGCAACCTGCGTTACAGCAGGAGGAGAGGAATCTGTGAGTGACACCCATTTGCATCAGAGAACCTGACTTGTGTCTTGTCTGTGTTTGATCCCTCTGTTTTGGACTTTGCGGCGCAAATCGCCAGCGAGGCGCGTGGATTAAATGCTCGGAGGCTGATGGGAGAGAAACATAAGCCATTTAAGTTGCCTTCAGGATCAGGCTGTCAGAGTTCACACATAAATAATGCCACGGGCCCTAATATACCAGGTCTTTGAAGAAGCTCCCTGCTAATTCCCTTTGATTGGGAAATGACCTTCATTGTTGGACCCAGTGAGATGACATCTCCCTGGCAGCTATTCGACATAGCAAAGAGATCCGACAACCCCTCAACCCCAGGCGCCGTTCCTCCTCTCCTCTCCTCCTCCCGCTCTCATCTCCCCTCCATATTCTCATTCTGTTTGTTTTGTTTGCGCTACATCTTTCTCCAAAGAAAGAGTGCGGCTGTTTTAAGTAGGCGCTGGATTAGATAAATGGGATGTGACAGGTGTGACCGCTGCCTTCAAGATGCCTGCCTTCCCCTCGCCTCTTTCACCATGTATCTCTCTCAGTCAACCCGCTCTCCTCTCATTTCCTCCAATAAAAC
Organism: Pseudomugil tenellus; assembly: GCA_037177515.1. Classification (NCBI taxonomy): domain Eukaryota; kingdom Metazoa; phylum Chordata; class Actinopteri; order Atheriniformes; family Pseudomugilidae; genus Pseudomugil; species Pseudomugil tenellus. The sequence goes on from JBAMHX010000026.1 coordinate 9,638,815, forward strand.
CTTTTCTTTCTTTTTCTGGGGGGGAGAAGGGGGCTTTCTTCAACTTTTACATCCTCCTTTGCTCCCTCTGCCTGGTTACATTTACATGTCAGACAGGAGCTGACATCTCACATTTACAAAGAATAACTACAACTCATTTAAAGTCTGATACCCTCTACTCTGGAGGACAAAAAGTTAAGAGAGACAAAAAGCAACAAAGAGAGAAAGCAGCATACACTTGGTCAGGTGGTGAGTTGAGTTAAGTCTTTTATAGCTTAAAGATCACAAGACAATTTCCCAGCGAAGCACAGCCCTCAGCTGCAGCGTTAGGAGCCTCATCAGCTCATCATAAGCTCCATATACAACTTCTGAAACCTCATCATAGCTGCTACAATATTTCCTTTTGTTACCATGTGTGTGCAAAAAGTTAATGTTTAAGCCTTGTTAGTTATTCAGAATCTACAAATGCAAAAAAATTTAATTAGGAGGCAGTGAGGTGTTGAAGATAGAAAGTGATGATAGTTTGACATCCTCTTAAAGGAGATTCACTCACTAGCAATGCTTCCTTTTTCCTATAACTCTGTTTCAGTCTCTCTAAAGAAAGAAAGAATAAAAAACCTCTAGTCATTTGCAGTGTTAATTATTTCATTGTGGACTGTGATCTCTGAATTAAATTCCACTTATACAAGCAGTTTCTGCAAGTTAATGATTACATCTCTACCATAATACGCCACCATTAATTTCTCTTTGTCTCACACATAAATGCAAAGAAAACAGCAATGTGATGCTGTACTGTGTATGTGTGATGTAGTCCCAGGTGGCATGCCACATACTGTAGCAAGATTAGCCAAAGATTAACCCTGTGGACCATTGACCCTCATACCTGCAAAGAGCTAAGCTGACAGACTGACTGGCCGAATGTTTGTACTTGTAATTAAGCAGCACACTGTTACATACCTGAGTATGAGTTTCATAGTGAAAATGTATTTTTTAATATTTGCAGTATGTAATATGAAACTGATGTTGTTGTTAATGAACGGGGGTTTGATGAAGACATCATGTTTGCAGCTGATGCTACCGCTGGTGTCACCATTAATTGGCCTGAGTCAGCAGGTCAATGTGCCAGCTGTAGATAGAAACACTGATTAAGATGCAAAATGTTACTTATGGTACTATTCACCTGCTGTTATTGGCTTTGTTGTCACTGTTATCAGGAGTTATCCAACTTGGCTGAAGTTTACAACTTGACCTAATGTGGATATAATATTTTTTTTTACATCGTCTTTTTTGTGTGTGTATAAAGAATTCTTTCCTAACATTTTTCACTTTCACCATTTCCAAATATCATTAAACTGAGAATGACTAAAATTAATACACAACAGAATTTTAATTGGTCACCGTGACAGCTTGGAGAAATGCATGAGGCTTTACTGTTTACATTTAGTTGCTATCGCTCTGATTGTTGTTGTTTTTTATGGAAATCATTTGACACCTCTCCAGAGCTTTGTTCCTTCAAACAGAATCTATTATTTGTGATTTCTGCATTTCCTGGAGTTGCACGCTCAGCAATAATAATCATGAATCTTGAGACAAAAGTGAGAGGCGGTTCTGAAAGTTGGGCTTGGGATTTGGTACTGTAGCATTGGACATCCCTCAAAGGAAGCAAAGGAAGGCTTTGTGATGAAGAGTTAGCGTGACACTTTAGAGCGGGTGGAGTTTCTTGCTGTTGTTTCATGTGCTTGTTCTGTCAAGTACCTCCAAGTCAGTTAAATGCAGATTCCAGAGGATGCGAGGGAGACAGATGAAGTATGTCCTAACTTGAGACAACTGGCTAGGGATGAAAGGTTGTTGCATTGGGATATAAGAACACGAGATGGGCAGAATAAAGAGTGCAAGTTGGAAAGAAGGATAGAGAAGATGAGTCTTCAAAGTTTGTCTTCAAATTTTTAGTCATTTTAAAAGTAATGCATAAACTTTTTTGCTCTTTTTTGCCTCTGCTTCCTTCAGGAACATGACACCATCAAGGGGAGCTCACTGAGTCCCTACCCGCAGCACAATGCTACCTCGCCAGGAAAAGAGGAAGGTGGAGGTGGGGGGCGGCCTTACAACGACGGGGGCTCGGCCACAGGTACCCTTGGCACCCCTGAGAGACGCAAGGGCAGCTTGGCTGACGTTGTTGACACACTGAAACAGCGCAAGATGGAGGAGCTGATCAAAAACGAGCCGGAAGGTCAGTGATGAAAGGCAACGCTTGTGCAGCCAGATGTGTAATCTGAAAGTCCTCACAATCATTCTGGCTGGGTGCCACGCTTTTATTACATTCTGTTGTCCATTCTTTCTTCTTCGTAGTCCTTCTAATGGTTTTCTCTGTGGTTCTGTCTCTCTCACTCTACTGTTCAGCTGTGAACCCACACATACTCAGACGAAAGGAGAGGCTTTGTTTTTTTCCAGCATACAGACTGACAGCATCAGCTGCTTGGGTCTATTGTTCACCATGCTTTGCTTTTTTTGTGTGTGTGTTTTGTTTTACAACCTGACAAGTACAACGTGTATGTGCATACATGTGCTTTACTGTATGCTTCTGCTTGAAAAAACTGCAAATATACTTGGATGTCTTATCTCTCCAAATGTTTCCTGACTTAAAGACACTTGCAATTAAATTTATAACAGTTCAACAATTATTGAGGGATTAATGCATCATTTCACCTTCTACTTACTTTCTAACCTTTATGATTATTAATTTTTGAGTTCCTAGATAGATTTCACTCACTGTTGAGAGGGCTAAGCAAGAGTTTGCCTAGGGCCAACGTAGCCTTGATCCATTAGTCTATGCATTTATTATCAAATGTAGCCTCAGGCTAACAGTTGGAGTCACCCAAAGAGATAAAGTTAGCCTGTGGCCGCTACTAATTTCCTTTGAACATATAAATGGGGACTTAAGTATCAATTAAATACATAATAATTATTAGGTGATTTGCATATCACTAACAGGTGTTAGGAAGATGAGAGAGTAGATAGCATACTTCTTTACAAGGTACAGGTATCTATGGTGTGTTATGAAAGGGAAAAACACTTAGAGCAAATTAGACTTGAAGAGCACTTAAATACACCTATGGATGATTTAGGATATTTTGGGAGCAGTTTAGTGTTAAGATCAATGAAATGGGAGGAAGATGGAATCGCGAGTCTGTGTTTAGCAGCTTACACGTTCCTCTAAAAGTGATTTAGACTGGAAAGGTAGTTGATGACCAAAAGAAACACACTCACGAAGACCTGCACAAGTTTAGTAGATCTGTTACTCAAGACCACTTAAAATCATAATTACCAGATTTGGGGGAAAAAAGTGCAGTGTGTATTTGAGTTTAAGTGTAGCTCTTTTGTGCACGTATTGTGTTTCCTAAGTACATGAACAGGCTTTCATTTCAAGCTGTGATGTGCTAACCTTATTTTCCAGACTTTTCTGTGAGGCTTTCAAAGCGGCCACGACGGCTGGTCAGCTCTCACCGTCTGGCTGTTTTTATCCCAGTCGATAGAGGCCTGTTGTGACACATTTAACCAAAAAAAAAAAAAAAAAAGAGGAAAAAACAAGACTGTTTGTTGCACTGAGCTGTAATTGAGGTGTGTTTTGGGTTGTTCATTGCTTCACTAGACCTCATGAACTGGTTGCACAGGAAAAGAAAAAAACAACAATAATGGATCTTTCTAAGTCATCCAGGGCAGGGTGAGAAAAAGAAGGTAGGAGGAAGAAAAAGTGTGAAGGAAAGGAAAGAAGGTAAAGAAAAAAAGCATTTTGATAGACCCCATTAGCACAGTGCCATGGTGGTACAGCATCCAAACCAGACCGAACCATTATCTGTCCCATGCTTAAATGAAACGCAGCAACAAAAGGCCCTTCAGACCCAACACACACAAAAAACCCCAGGCCACGCAAAAGAGAAAGGAAGAAAAGAAAGTACAAGCAGAAAAGGGAAAATAAGAAAAGATGAAGAGAAGCAAAGGGGAAATGAAGGGTTGAGTTTGAGAGGGGGGCGGTGGGTGAGGACGACAAGGGGCGGTATTGAACGCGAGATAGAAATCCCTTTTCTGTGCCCGGCTAGCTGTTGTTTGGCTGTGTGGCTCACAAAGGCCATTAGCAGCAAACAGCAGGTTGGGATGAAAATTTAATGAAGGCTTTAATCATTATGAAAGGCCTGGAATATTACTGCTCTCTCTGTCTCTCTCTCTCTCTCTCACACACACACACACGGCTTCCAGCTGGATCAATGACACACATGCACATACACATTCATAGTGTCTGAACATTAACACCAGGAGGGATGCGAACAAGGGGACAAAGACACAAAATGGGTCAGAAAACGATAAACATCTTGAAACAGAAAGAGAGGCTTGGCTTATCAAAGACAGGCCTTGAGCTAGACATCACACACGCAAAGGAAGTCACACACACTGAGTTTGAAAGATTTAGTCTGTGGCTAGTGTTGCTCTACTTATGCTAGATGAATGGCAATGGTAGATACTGGGTCAGTGTGTGTGTGCGAGCTGTTAAAGCCTTAGGGAGCATATATACTTGTGTATGTGTATTTGCATATGTATTTTCGATGGAACATGTGGGCAGATGTTCTTGTATGTTACAAAAGAAATGTGTTTGGTTCCGTTCATGTAATGCATAGGTGTGTGTGTGTGTGTTGGTCTCTTAATAAATGACGAGCCATCCTGTTCCCTATGGCCTGGCCCAAACAGGCTCCACTGCTCTCCTGCTCTCTCCATTCATCTTCTGTCTTACTCCACTGGCCACCTGCTACCCGGGAGATACACACTCATGCCCAAGCACACCGGTACTTACATGTGCGCACACACACAATCTTTTACATGCAGTCTTTAATGATTCTTCAGAAGCAAGAGAGAGAAGATAAGGATGCCATGACACTACCTGCGTCCAATTGTTTGGATACAAGGCCACCGGATGGCAGGGTGGCTCGTGCTGGAGTGCATGAGTGTGTGATTACAAAGAATAATGAGAGCAACTAAAGGGCATCACAGAAGCCATGGAGTCGAGAGGAGAGTTGGTGCGAAAAACCCAAGGGAGATGGTTACACAAGCACACATACCTGGTGAGTTCCCTTGGATATGCCGTTTAACCTCTTGTGGCCCCCGTGGCACTGAACATGGCCTGGTAATAATCTGCGAGCCCAGCAGTGGAAGAAGAGAAAAAAAGTCACCTGAAAAATGCATCAGATGAATAAACTGATAGTTGCAAAGAAGTAGAAGAAAAGATGAGTGGAATTAAAGGAGGAGAAACGTCACTAAATGGGGCACAGATGTTCCTCTCGGCCCCTGGAGTGGTGCCTTCACTGCCCTGGACTTTCACCAGCTACTCAGCCTCATTCCTCCTCTGCTCATCTCGCTACATGGCGGTGTTGACTGTAAGTGGCGCACACATTAAGTGCCAGCTGAGCTCCATCTCTGGGCCCGTCTGTTGACCCTCTGCTACCCTGCTACAGCTACCCGTCACTGAAGCTCTCTGGCCTCTGGGACTTTTGATGTTTTTCTTCCTTTTAGTAATGTCTCAGCTGGAGCCTGAGATAAACAAAGGTTTCAAACTATAAATGTGTGTTTTGGTGAAACTACTGGGCATATCTATCTACACTGGGATAAACCATTCATAAAGTGCATTTGGCTTAAATGCCACTACAAGATACTGTTTAGTTCGCAAAGCATCACTTTTGGTAACCAGTGTGTCTAGAAATATTAGGATTTGAGAAAAATCTTCATTCGATAGTGTATAGTCCTCTAGATTCTCAATGTGGGATTGTCCATGTTTTTGTAAACTGTCGGACAGTAACTGGAACAAAGTTCAGTCAAGTCCATTTACGTGCAGCTGGAGGTTAAACGTCCAATGTATGTATTGCACATATAATGCTACACATATTCTCTTGTTTCACATGTTCATTAGCATAGCAAAGCTAGCCATTTAACCTACACATTTGTCTCCAGCCTAAGTTGCTGAACTTCACTTGGTTAACTGCTGATTTGGCTGGTTTTTGTTGTTGTTTGTTTAATGTACAGCCAAAATGTCATTTTTAATTATTATTGTACATAAATATTGCACAGATTTATGGTGGAATGCTCTTCGCTCCAACAAACAGTATATGCTCCTTGACTTGGCCAATATCCGGCTCAGAGATCAGACACACTTGTAAAGAAGCAACAAACATTCATACCCATGTAACACTCATACTTGGAAGTTTTCAGCCATTCCAGCAACCTTAACGTCAACCAAAGTTGTGTTTTGAAGCCAAGTGTACTCGCCGCTTCCAAGTTGCTCAAAGGCACTAGTTTCCATACTGAATATGCCAACTCAGTTAAGGATGTCACACAACACACACTCACGAACAGATGCTTACACATGTATGGCACATCACTTCATCTATTTTCAAGGAACGGAGGGAACCCAAGACTTGCTTTTAGAGAGCACTGAGGCATTTTATAGGACAGCACTTAGGCAAGGCCATTGTGCCACACAAGCACACAGCGGCCAGAGCTTGCTCACGCCTCCTTACACTCCAATGGGTGACAATGGGAAGGGCGGATACATTCTGCCAAGAAGAAGGGGAGAGGAATGAAAGGGAAAGAAAGCAAGCCAGAGAAGTGGACGGATTGAGGCAGTCTCTCGTTCATCCATCAGTCCGCACAAACCCCTTACCTCCCCTCCTCCTCTTTACTTCGCTTAATCCTCCTTCGTCTTCTGTTATCCTGTAATCTGGGGGGAGGTGTGTGTGTGTGTGTGTGGGGGGGGGGGGGGTCTGTCAAATGCCTGCACAGATCCACCCATACTCTAAACCTCAACACTAGCATATACAGCCACTGTGAGTTATCACTT
>JBAMHX010000026.1:9652389-9668810 GCA_037177515.1 Pseudomugil tenellus
TATAATCATATAATAAGTAGTAAAAAATATTTTACAAATATTTTAGCAAGCAACTAAACAAGCTATATGACTGAACACCACACACAACCCTATTTTGTTTTGCATTCTAGCCTGAAGCTTCTGTCTCTTTAACTTTACATTTACATGGAAATAGTCATTTGACTGGTGCTGATGGATAAAACAAATTTTGGAAAGCATTTAAGCGCAGTTATGAACACAGAGGCTGCCACCACTGGGAAGCACCAAATAAGGGCAGACCGGGATCCACTCCACAGCCATGAAGCTGCAGTGCTGGACACTCTGCTATCGCGATACGGAAGATCACTGCAGTGATCCCCATCAGGTAAACAGTAAGCAATAGGTATCAAATATAAATATATTAAGTCAATATTCCCCAAGTTACCGGTTGCTATCAATATTTATAAGCACTCTCTCAATACTGTAGTTTATCCGAAACCCAGATCAACATTTTTCTTCAAAATGGTGTTCATTCAAATGGTGTTCATTTTTTTTAAATTAATTTTTCTTAGTAAATACTTTTTTTTTCTTTTACTTTACATCCAAGCCTCTCTGTAGTGGTACACATGTAGTTTTTCTCATGATTACAGGAGGCTATATTTTCATTATTACGAAATTTTGTTAAAAGATGTCCCTACATACTATCCACTAGACTTTCAAAATGGCTTTAAACTGAGGATTAGACACTTCCCAAGATATCAGTGTGGTATCACCAACTGAAATCTGTAAACATTTCACATAATTGCTAATTAAATTTTAATTCTAGTATCTAGTAGAGCCTCTTGTTCAATTGAAGACCAGCTCAGGCATTGCAGAATTTTCCCTGCTGTGCTTACTTATCTTGTCTATCTCAAATAAAAATCAACATGGCAAAAAAAGGACAGGAAGTACTTTCACCAAGTCTGAAATTTTCATTTAATTTTTCTGAATCCCACTCTTCCAGTTTGTAAGCCACAGATGGCTAAGTGATCTTAATGTGTCCTAACCAGCAGCATCACCCGATATTGACAAGGCAGATCTCATCAACCACTCAAACTTTATTTATTTTTATTTTTTGCGCCTAAATGCAGAGTGATCTTCCTTGCCAGGAAAACTTGGGTGTAGAAAAAGATTTACAAGAAGGGACATTGACGTGAGTGCATAATTGGAGCACAGTGACTCGTAAGGCTCCAACATGCTAGGCACACAAACATGCACACAAACACACACATTAGTCAGCAGAGCATTCCAGTGCTGTTTGGACTGTTGTTGCCATTGGTCTAATGGTTCTCACATGTCTGTACTCCTGTCTTTGAGCAGCCAACAATGTGGGTTATTTTCAAGACTTTACAACACACCCTTTCCCAAGCCGATCAATGCATAGCCATAACAAACATGCATAACGAAAAAAAAAGTCAAATAGAAAGGAAAGGGGACATTAAAACACATAAAGGGTTAAGTGTTTTTATGAATGTTTGTTTGAACATGTTGGCAGTGTTCCCTTTAACTGAAATAGTCGGACCCCACCTCTGCTGTACAGCAAAGCAAAAGTCCGGCAAAGCTAAAGTACTCTACAGCTAAGTCAGCTGTCAATCAAATGACCAAGACAGAGCCAACACTATGACAGCATCCGAAATAACAGTCTTTACTCATCAGTCTCACATGCCCATATCTACATGTGCATGAGCACACACACAAGCAGAGGGAGTACACCTCAGCACAGTTTGAATAAGCTTCCAACATGTAAAACAGCATTAGTGTGTCAGGAGTGCCTTGCTGCTCTGTCCATCTTCCTGTCATTGCTCTGACAGGCAGACGAAAAAAAAAAAAGTCATGACTTGCAGGGAAAACGCTGCTATGCATGTGTGTGTGCATGCACGCGTGTACTGTCTCTAGTGTAGTTAATGTGTGCGCCTATCCCCCTTCTCTGCACAGCAGGCCCAATACACAATGTGTTCTTTTGTTGTCACGTTAAAGTGATGCAATAAAGCAGTGCAGTGACAAGGACGGCCCGAGGGCCGCTACAGTGACAGAACCATTGAGTCTATGCGTGTGCATGTGGGTGTGTGTTGAGAGGAGACAAGAGCGCTGAAGAGGGGTTATTGCCACGAGACAGATTGCAAGTGTCATTTTCCATTAAAGCAGCCTGAGCCGGTTGTGTAAGGCACACATAAACACTTACACACCGGTACACATGCCTTGGCCCACTTTAACAGGATGCTTTTGACAAGGAGAGATGTGTGTGCCATTAAAAGTAAAAAAAATAAATAAATAAAAAAAGAAGAAAATGCTGGCCTTCGACTTCTTAACTCTCTCCTTGCACCGACTCCAGGTTGACGAAGCAGACTATTTTAAATTAATTGATTCAGCTTATCTGATTCGTCCAACACAGCTCGTTGACATGAATCAGATTTTTCCATGAAACTTAAGATTTCAAAAGAGTATAAATTGCATTTGGATTTGCAAATGAGTAAATTGTTGCTGAAAACTTAATTTCAGTGATTTTCATGGTTTGGTTGAAAGATTACATCATGGCCTGTCCTGGACCTCTTGGGCATATGAGAAGGTCTCAAAACTAAAATGGCAACAATCTAGACACAAAAAAGAGCTTTCCTTAGTATAACGAAGTTTCCTAGTTGAAGTGCTTTCTCCTGATGGCAGCAACACGGCAGAATACATTACGCAGAGCAGCTTTTTCATAGGATCCTCCCAGCTTGACCTATTATTGCATGTGAACCTCTATTATCTATTCAAAAGTCTCTTGTGAGGCTCTGTTTGTTAACCAGGCAATTAGCGGGCTGTATTTGGTAGTTATCACTATCACAGCTGACACTTCAGCCTGTAAAGTATGAGGCAGTAAAATGAAAATGGGATCCGTTTCATTCCCAAAGCTTGTCCCTAATAAGGTGCTGTGGCGGTGGCTATCAAGGGCCGAGGAGAATTAGTCTACAGTGGATTCAAATGTCTAGATGCTATCAAACACTATTTAATGATAATGGAGGTCATGGAGGCAATTGGGAAAATGGTGTGTTTGTGTGTGACTTTGTGTGTGAAAGGAACATTTCTCTGTCTCCCGCAAGAAGCATCAAGATAGCATCGCTAATTTCTCTAGCCAGCACACACACACGCACACAAAGTAAAAAAAAAAAAACAACACAGGATGGAAAAGAGAAGGGAGAAAAAGCAAACAACACACAAGTAAAATGAAAAAACAAGGAAAGTTTTTCTGCGACTTTCTCGAATGTCGCTCCAGATTTTGCCCTTCATCGTTCTTTCACAATGTCGCGCCCTCTCCGCTGCTATTTCTGACTGCCAGTGTGTGGATCTGGCTCGCTGAGATTTCATGCCAGTGTAAAAATTGGCTGAGGGTTTGGTTCAAATCAAATTGGACATAAGCACCCACAACACCATCTGTTAGGGAAAGGCAGTGGAGTGAAGGGCAGAACTCTGTATTCAGATAAATGGATTTTCAATTTATTAAATTGTTGACTGACACCCTTGTAAATTTTTGCTTTATGTGTTGCAGTCTATTCTTAGAGTGTCAGATTTCATGGAAACATGTTGCATACATTCGTACAATCCTTAATATTAGAATTTAAAAAATATCCCGCTACATCTGTTGTTTTGTGATAATTCAATTCTTATTTTTTTATACTTTTACAGCACAGTCGCCTTATATTGACATGATTGGGTAGAAGGGGGGCGGCGTGGGGATTCTCCAGTTTTAATAAACTAAAATAAACCCTCTCCCCAGGTATACTTCGGGTGTTTTGGCATGTCATTTTGTGTGTGACTGTTTGCAGTTTTTTTTTTTTTTTTTTTTTTTTTGTTTAACAGGTGTGTTGCCCCTAAACATGTTTAGAGACATGACTGTGGTTGTCATAGCACTTTCAGAGGGGACCATATGTCCCCCGTCTCGTCACCCAAAAAACTAACTTACTTTACAAGGTGAATAACAGCCTCGCAACTCTCATAGGTCGATATTTCCTGGTGTATGAGCATGTGCCAAATTCTTTCATTTTGTATGTCTGCTGGTACCTCTCCCCCTCCCCCACCCTGCGAGTGGTCTGGGTGTTTATTAATAACTAAAGTTGGAGCGGCTTCTGAATGAAAAGTCACAGTGGACACTGAGACCAATCAGGGACTGAGTCTGCACACACACTCATGCGTTCTCCGTCTCTTCCTGTCGCTCTCTTGCTGCAGACTTCTGCTTCAGTGGGAGACAGGGAGCACTAGGAAGGGGTTAGAAAGTAAGAATGAGGAGGAGGAGAGGGATTTTAATGTTTACTCAGAGGCCCGGCCACCGCGGCAACTGTTGCCAAGCGCCGTTCTCCCCAACAACAAGCCAGTAATTGGTACTTTTAACAGCTAACCTTGCGGAGGTGGTGGTGCGAGGTGGGTTTGGACAAAAAGCTTTTTGATACATCTCCCTCTATCTCTCCTCTATCAAACCACCAGATCTCCTGTTCTTTTTTCTTTTTTTCTTCCGACCAGAGTCCGCCCATAATTCTGGCATAGCCTCACTTTGACGATTGGACCGTGTTTATAAGGAATCAATAAAAATGTGTCCAGACACATGGCCCAGCTCAACCAGACATGAATTGATCATCAAAATATAAACATCATCATTTCATAATGGAGTGTTGGCGCTGCTGGTGTGAAGGGAACGGTCAGACTGAACGCTACAGCATCAACAGGGTGTAAATAAATTAGTTGTATTCCACATTTTGACTCTCTAAAGTGTCTTTGAAGATGTCAGAAGAATATTCAGTTTGAATAAGTTTAATTATTTTACTACTTTAAGACTTCACTTATTTCTACTGATAAAAACACTATTTTTAAACCCAAATAAGTCACAATGAGGATTGATATAACTACTTTGGGGAAAATATTAAAACATGTTATTTTTGAAACAACATTTTGTAACAATATGCAACAATATTTTTGTTATTTTTCTAACAAATACTGAATCCAGTGCAGGTGTGTAATTGGTTGTATGTGCCAAATACTGGTCCTGTTATACTGTATGACCTAGTTTATAAAAGTTTGATTCAGATTATGGGTTCAAAATATGGTAATTTGATGTTATTTGTGTTTTTCCTTTGATTTAATGTCAAATAACATCTTGAAATGTACTTTTTTTTAAATCAGACTTTTTTGATTAGGGACTTTAATCAAGAAGATGAGTAATTTAGGTCTGTTATGTTACTCTGATTTTGACTTTCATTGAGTTACAATAACCTTGTTATGGTGCTTAAATGACCATTGCGTTTGTCATTTAAACAACCGTAGTGTTTACCTAAATGTGGTTACAGTAATCTTTCGATTGAATGTAAACATACTCCGTCGTGGCCATCAGTGAATCTGTGTTTTACTACATAAGTCATTGTATGTTTCAGCTCCTTGCCGCCTCTCTGTTACTCCAACCCGTCTCAATACTTCAGTGTTCAGGGTTGTACTTGCAGGAAAAACTCCACCAGTACTCTTATAATTGCTTATTCAATAGTGACTCCTGCTCAGTCTGGAAGAAGGAGAATTAAGAAGGAAGGGAGGGGGGAGAAGCTTGAACCTTCCCATTGCTGCCAAAGCTGGAGTCAATGTGAAGCCTGTTTTAGGGGATATAGGGAGCAGTCGTGGGTCCCAAGCCAGGGCCCTTTCCTGTGGGCCCTCCTCCTCCTCGTTCTCCTCCTTCACCCTCCACCCTCCTCCAAGCCCGGCTGGGCCTGGCGCTGGCACAGAGGTCTCTTTGTTGTGTACGCGACGGCCCGGGCTTTCTTACTTTCTTTTCCTCCCCTTTCTTTCCACACACCCTTCTCCCCACCTCCCCCTTCCCTTTTCCTCTAAAGGTCTCCAGTCTTCACAAATATGAGATAATAGGAAAAATAGAACTGGCTGCTTGTGGTGAGTCAGGACAAAACGTCTGAGTGAAAAATAGAAAGTGAGTGAGAGAAGTGAGAGGGATGGTATAGTTTGTGAGGTCGGACAGAGCGAGCTGGACTGACGTTAAGTCTCCTCCCATCTCTCCCTGTTCCCTTCTTTCCTTCCCTTCTCTCTCCAGCAGCTTCTGAACCAAAAGCTCGCTGTGGATCCAAAAGCTGGATGGAGTCTTGATGCAATACACACACATGCACACACCGCTTCTCTCCCTCTCTCGGCAGGTGGACGGGGTTGTTTTGGCTCGGCTGCAGGGCAGCAGCTTGACTCCGTTTGAGCCAATGAACCAAAATAATAGCCAACGATTCCAGAGTCATTGTCAGTGTTTTCCCCCCTGTGCTGTTCCCAGAATCTTCCTCAGCCGCGCAGGATCTAAATCAGAACGTCACCCTCGGATGACTTTGTGCGCTTACACATGGAAATGCAAAAAGCAGCAGGATTCATAGTCAAAACAAGGAAAGAGGGTTTTCAAAACTGCTTAATCCTGTCTGATCAGTTGGAGGGCCAAAAGATGCCAAATATGAATTTCAGGAACAGCAGAAGAAAAATTATACACAAGACATCTAGGGTTTTTATGTTTGTTCAGTATAAGCATCACACAGTGCCACAAAAAGATGAAAAAAGTTGTAACAAAACACAAACATGAGATTTTGTCATTTCTTTAAATACATATTTTCTGCCACTAATCCGAAAAAGTTTTAAATTGAATTTGAAAGGTTCACCCTATGCACTATTTTCCATTTCCCTCCTCTTCATGTGTTAGTTAAGTGGATGGGTGTCCTCTCTCAACATCAGCGAAAGACATCCCACCCTGCAAATATGCAGCTCACACCCCTGCGTGGGCACCAAGCTTACCTCACACACCACTAACATCCACCCATACTTGTGCGCACAAACACATACACACACGTTGTCCTCTTGTACGTCAGAAGAACAGGGAGTACCTTCTGTGAATCTCATGGAAAGTGTTGTGCTGTCCTCCTTTATTAAGTGATTTTTGGCCTTAATTGGCAGTTGCAGACGCTCGCTGTGTTTTCAAAACCTACTGCAGGAGTTGAAATGGGAATCAGGTGCTTTTTCATCTGCTAAGATGACGGTTATAAATCCTTGACAGTAAGCGAGGTGAAAAGAGGCTTTCAACAAGTGATTTGCAGTGGACAACTTGTTATTGTTGTACTGGCGCATCAGGAATTGGGCAGAGAAATGCACTTGGACGCTTTTGTAATGCAATACAAGTAGATGTGATAAGAAGCTGATACATGCAAGTTTTCAGGATTGCCTTCCAGTTAATCTACAGGTTTCTGTGAGGCTGTGTGTGCATATATTGGTGACCTCTGTATTTGCAGGATGTATGTGTTTGTAGTTTGTCCCGAGACACAGTGGGGCTTCATTTGTCATAGTGTTTCCCACATCAAATGCCATCTAGCTAAAAGACATACACCATCCCAGCCTCTCTTCTTCCCTCTCCCTCTCCTCTCAGCTCCTCCTGCTCGTTTCCTCCCATTTTGCCATCCGCTACACAATGAAAGAGGCTCTTGGCTTTTATTAATAGTTAAAGTGGCCCTAGCCTGTCACTGGGGACAATGGCTGCAGCCCTGTTAATAAATAAAAATAATAACTAGGAGATGGAGACTGAGAGGGAGTGCAATGGAAAGAGAACAAGCGACACTGCCATTTGTTGTTCCCTCTCACTTGTCAAAGCTCTTTGGCTTAAAAGCCTCTGTCATTGTTGAGGGAGAGGGGGTTGGTGGGGAGGTGAGGAGGTGGAGGGGGGGAGATGAGAGTGAGAGACAGAGAAAAAGAGGGAGTGCCAGAGGCTAATAGCACCTGTTGGGGTGATGGTGAGACAGCTGTCATGGATTGGAAACACAGGAGTACACTCTGGCGCTTATATTCGTTCACCCTCCTGTTTTTGCTTAACACTTTCAGTCCCAGCTGTGCTCCTTCTTCACATCCTACCTTTATACATCTTCTAACTGATACCCTGAAAGCAAACATGGATTCTTACCAAAAACATTGAGGTGTATATAGGATAGGCCAGGAAGAGGACAGGCACAAGAGAAAACCGAAAAAGCAAGAGGTGGCCTGGTTTCAAGTCAAGTATTGATCCTTGGTTGTGTTAGTGTGTATCTTTGGAGGTGTGTGGCCATTGTAATCAGCAGGGCGTGAATGCTTTCACGTCAAAGCCTGAAGGACCTTACTTAGGCCTCAGGGGACGTTGGACCAGCACACACACACACGCACACACCTGAGGTGCAATGCTTGCGTGTATTTGCAAAACTTTCTGCGTGACCTAAGGTACAACTTTAAATCTTTAAAACCTTCAACATATCTCTTTAGATTTAGAAAAAAAAAGAAGTATGGGCAAGGCGTTGCTTTATTTGTAAAAAGTACTTATGCTAAAATGTGCTGCATGTGAGATGTTGTAACACTTGTATCTGCAGACATTTTTGTACAGATATAAAATGAAAACTGATGGTTTAGACATGCATGCAGTTTACTAAATATCACCCTTCTATCATCAATACTGATATTAGTGTGGAAGCACTGCTGGATGTGAAGCAACTTTTAAGTTCACATTTTTTTTCTTTTGGGTTTTAAAGCAGACTATCAAGTTACTATCCATGTTTTCTTTTTAAAAAATAGCCAAAATATGACAAAAAGAACAATATTTTTCTTGTAAAACTGTTGGAAAACTTGAAGCTGAGAAAGAAAATGTGTGCAATTGAAGTGTGAGTACCCCAAAGCTGTTCATAAGTGCAGTATATTGGTAACTTGGTTACTTTCTACCACTGTGGTAATATTGTACATAAGTTCTTTTCTACAAGTTCCTATATGTGGACACGCGGGATTAAATCCCTCCATGTGCCTGCTCTCTTGTGTGACATTTCTTCTCACCCCACTGTGTGTGTTTGCATGTGCACGCATCTGTGTGCAAGTGTGCCCATAGTTAGGACTGTAATTAGTGATTCTATGTGTGTGTGTGTGTGTTTGTGTGAGTCAGTGTGTGTAGGGGACTGTGTGAAGTGTGTGTTGAAAACAAAGCACTAGCTGATAATGTGTCCATTGTGGCGGGTGCATTAAGGCCCTCTTTGTCTCAGGGCCCACAGGGCTAATGATTCTCTAGCAGCAGGTGAGAGGGGAAAAAGCCTCTCTCTGTCCGTCTCTCTCTATCCTCCACTTGTCTCTCTCTTCATCTTGCATTGCCTCTCTCGCTCTTTCCCTTTTGCTCACTTGTTTTTGTTTTTCAGATTTGCTCTCTTTTCGATTATCAGCTTCTCTCCTTCCGCCTCTCTCCCTCCCTCTCCTGCTGATGCGGCCATTAGGCTGAGCTGCCGCTGCCTTTATTACAGCAAATGGACTTTAAATGAGCTTTATTGTCATGTTGGCCAGCCAACTGAATCCCTCTCTCTCCCTCTCCTCTGCACCCCTCCTCCCCCTCCCCCCTTAACAGAGACCCCAAGCATTGAGAGGCTGTTGTCAAAGGACTGGAAGGATAAACTTTTGGCCATGGGCTCAGGGCACATCGGAGAAATTAAAGGTACGGCACAACTAAATAGCAGCAAATTTAGATCTTTAAATACTTTAACCTTCTGAACTCGATGTCTAAAAGGAATTGACACATTCATCAGAAAAAAGACTATTTCAACATCTTCAAAATGTGTAATTAATCAGTTCAATTTGTTAAGCAGAAAATAAACCATTCTCTATCATCATTAAAGCTCAGACTGCCCCACAGACATCATTTGAATTTTTCCGTTTAAACTCCGATTTGTGCCCCTGAAGTATGTTTTACAACAATTAATATCTGATTTGTGATGCTACAATATGAGTAAAGACACTTGTCATTGTTTTCCCTTACATTCCTGTGCCAAGCATTGCTGCAGTATGACCAATGCGCAACAAGAAATCTCCGCTGAATCTGCAAAAAGTAGTCGTCTAGTTGCTCTCATCCTTCTCAGTCTTTTCTAAAATAGCCAAACAAATACTTACTGAAGGTAAAAAATGATTTGCTTTAATGCTTAGTTGTCAATTAATTAGAACTGCATTTCACTCCTGCATTTGTTCATGTTGACTAGTTTTCAAAAATGTGGAACAGCTAAATGTTTACCAGATTAGCTTTCATATCAGAGTTGTCTTGACACCCAACAATATGTATGTCTTTGTTACAATTGATTCCGTGCATCTAGTGTGCATGTGACATTTCAGCAGGCAGTCAGGAAAAGTTGTGGTAATGTGAACATAACTGCAGTTAACTTGAGGCCGATGTGCTTTAATTTGCTACATTTATCATAAATGTGAGAGTAAAATTATAATAAACTGGGGTTAGTGGGAGACTAGCCCAAAGGTGGGCTTTTATCTGGAAGACTCAGACTTAAGTCCCCATTATGGCAACTGAGGTGAACCCCTAAGGGCCCTTACCCCAATACAACTCCCCAGGTGCTACAACATGGCAGCCGACTAAGAGATTTACAGATACAAAGACAATTTTACAAATGAGGATTATTTAGGGGAAAATGAAAAATCAATAACTATAAAAATCCACCAGCCATAATTTTTCAAAAGCCAGTTTAGTACAACTACATTCATTCATTCATTGCATTCACAATGTCTCGTTGCTCACTGGCCGTCATTAACCTCATTGTTCGTTTTGATTGGGTGGAGGTAAAATGGTCTAATTTTTTAAACCTTGCTGTTCATTTTGACCTGACAGTCATGCAACTTCTGGATTAAGCCTTCAAAATTAGTCAAGATTTTAATGGTTTAAAGGGGAACTTAAATAAACTGAATGGCAGAGCTGATGATAAAGTAACTGAGCTGCACGCTTCCTGTAGTGTTTGTCCAACATGTCAAAAGTTAATGACATCTCTGCAAGTCCAACAACATTGTGTTCATCTCAGTTTTAATCGCCCCTTGTGTGCACACCGGCCCTTCTTAGCATCAGAGTCAGACAGACAGGGTAGAACAGAGGGCAGGAAATTAGAGAGAAGGGCAACTACAGTGCTGTAATGTGAATATATGTACATGTAGAACAAGAGACAACCAGAAAGAAAGGAGAAAAAGATGAAAGAAGCTGGGGAAGGTAGAGGAAAAGCAGCTGGTTTTTTTCATAACTCCGGGGCAAAGCCGTTGTTCTTTTCCAGTAATTGAGCTTCATTAGGAAGCAAAGCAATATGTAATCAAAGAGTCTGGTGGCCATCGAGAGGGGAGCTCCATTGATCAAACCCCCTTTTCCCAGCTCCCTACCGTGCTGACATTTCTGTGGAGGGGCGTCCTACTTGGCGCACCACACATCAACAGCTGGGGAGCAATATATATGTGTGTGCAAGTTCATGCCTGTTGACTCTGTGTGCGTTTCTGTGTGCTTACATAATGTGTGTGAGTTAGAGAATATGCAGGAAGTGTAGCAGCTTGCTTTAATAGCATCAGTGTGTAGGTGTCTGTGCACACTGTTCTCACACTGTCAGCGCATCCTCGACGGTCCCCCCCCACCCCCCATCGAATTCCATTGAAGAGCTTTTTGTAGGGAACAAAGTGCTTCTGAGCCACTGCCTCCTGCTCCGCTGGGCTTATTGAGAAGAAGTATTGGTAAAAGGCCCCATGTGGTTTACATAGCAAAGCACATACACTCACAATTATGGAACTAAGGTTCTAGAATAAATACATCCATAGAGTTGTGTCATTATGATCAAATTCAATGTCCAGAGGAAGAGCAAAATCATTTTTATGTGCCGGTTGACCTTTTATATCTGTAAAATATGATACTCTGCTTGATTCATTACATATGTTTACACTAGTTGAACTTTTCCTTTAAACTGATATCAGCCATGAATTGTTTTGTATATCTTTATTATTTAAATGCTAGAATTTGTATATTTAATATATATATATATATATATATATATATATATATTCACATATATTAAAACATACAATAAAACAAAGTTGTATTTGAAAGTGAAAAAATATAATCTAGTTTTTACAACCACTGCATCATTTGACAAAACTAACCTCCACATACCTTGAACGCCACATCTGTGCTGTAATTTCTGCTATTTTTCCATGCACATTGATCACCAATAGAGAACATTAAAGTGACATGAACATCTTGAATGTTTTGAAAAGTGCACAGCCTTGTACCACAAGGACACATGTTCAAGCAGCTCACAGGCGCTGCTGCCACTTAGGAAGCAGATTGATCGTGGACAGAGATGTTCAGTCTGAACAGAAAAAGCAACATTGGAGATGTTTGTCCTAAAAAATTTTGCCACTATTAAAGGGAAGTATAAAAAGGAGAATGCGTTCAGCAACAAAATTATCAAGTTGGCTAAACTAAAGGACAGGATGTTGTTGATTTGCAATCCGTTTGCAGACAGATAAAAATGGTGATAATAAAACTGATCGGTTCAGAGGTGGGAAATTCGGCTGTGGTGAAAAATTAGATTCTGAAATAGAACAGCTGTGGAACATCATGTGGATCATAATATCTTAAGTAAAGTAAAAGTTATTTTCTGTGGCTACAAATTATGCAGCCAAACAAATCACGTTGTTACAGAAAGAACAAGCTTACTATAAACCGTGCACTTAAATTCTTAATTCTATCAGGCTAATAAAGACTTGAGTATGTTAACTAATTAGGTTATTTGCTGCAGTTGTGTTATCGTGAATAAACTCCTTTACATACGTCCTACAATTCCCTCAGCTTGTCTGCTGTGTCTTTTCTCCTTCCATTCACTTTCAAACGTTCCCAGTGTATTTTTCATCCTTTCTCCTGGTCCTTTTTTCTCTTTTTCCTTACCCATCGCACCCCCCCACCACCTCCCTACCAAGGAGAAGTTATCAGTGCAGCCCAGGTCATTAATTAGCGGTGCACACAGTGACAAGTATTACATTGTTACAAATTGGTTAATTACGTTGTACATGACTGTGTGTGTGTATAAAAAAAGAAAAAAAGCAAGAAAAAGTTTGTCTCGGTTCTGGGGTGTGCAGGTGAGGACAAGCCACTGTAATCTGCCTAAGGAGGAATGTGTGCAAACCAGTGGAGGAAACCAGTTATCGATCCACCTGCCTGCCTCGCAGCAGCTGAGGAAACAAGCAGACACGGGCTGATTTATGGGGTGAACACAAAAATTCTGGAAGTCAGAGTGAGAGGCAAAAAGAAGTGCAAGAAAGGGCACCTCATGAGTGTCCAAATCTCACCTCAGTTAGGAAAGTTTTCTGTATTTGCTTTTTTCAAGCAAAAAGTTCAGCTTACTGATGAAAGATCCATAGAGAGTGTTGAAGTGGGGGGGGGGCTGAATTAAGAGCTATTCGTTTTACCACCTGAATGTACTGCATGCACGTGTCCTGAGCAAAAGCCTCTACTTATACTGTGTTTGCATTTGTGCATGTGTGGGGATCTGTGTGAGGGGAGGTTAAATCCAACAAAAAGCTCCACAAAAAGGGACTCCTTTGATCCATCATTTCACCTTTGCAACCCCCCTCTTGGCCTTCTTTTTGCCCCTTTCCTTCAAACCCCCCGCCACCCCTCATTTGAACAGACTAACGTTTTTAACACAAGGCTCTTTCTTGTCTTGGTCAGCTTTGGCTATACAGACAGACACACACACACGAGAGCACACACACTTGCTCTGGTTTTACAAAGGTGGGTCTGTAAGTTAGGACAGCGGCGTGTTTATTTTTCCAGCGGCCAGTGCTCCCGACAGTTGCCTTTATTGTTCATTGTTGGCGGATGGATGGAGTGCGGGGGGAAGTTAAGGAGGAGGAGGCACGGGGGTGCCGATGGGCGGGTGAGTGCTACCAAAAGGGAGGACAAATGGATGGGTTCTCACCTTCCCAAGCAGTCAAGGGACAGATCAGCAGCCAGCCTAGCCTTTGCTCACTGCATATCTCTTTTTTTTATCCATCCCATTTCCCCATCTTTCTTTTCTGCCCCCTTTCCCTCTCTTCTTCCATATTTTCCTCCCTTTTTCTTCCTCATCTGGTTTGACTGGCGCAGGAATGTGGTCCTGTAGAAGGTAGCAGCTGAGGAACAATGGAGGATTGTGCTATTCCACACACACACACACACACACACACACACACACACACACACACACACACACACACACACACACACACATTCAACAAAGGCATGTAGGCAAACATCAGTACATATGACCAGACATGAGCGCACACACTCGTGCTGATTGGGCCTCACTGTGCCTCCCTCTAACTACATCCTGTTGAATGATTTAGGCCTTGTGTGGAAGTGTGTATGTGTGTGTGTGTAATGGAGCTGGTATGTCAGGATCTAAGGAGTCAAAGGTCAGGCCATGCTAAATGTGAGCAGGAGGTTGGCTGACTGCAGAGTAAACACAGACCAGACACACTCTCCTCCTCTCTTTTGCTCCCCCTCTTTCTCTCTCCTTTTCACAAGCAATTCATCAAAAATACAGCTTGATATCTTCAGATCAGTCTCCAAATGTCTCCATAATTCAGTGCAAATCAAATACATTCTGATTTTACTTCCAATTTTTGTGAGAAATGTAAATTCCCAAACCTGGCTGAGGATTGCTTTTGTTTGTGAAATGTATGAATCTGGCTCTCATTTCACATTTGCTTTTCTGCTGCTTTTCGCCACATTTTTCCTGTTTACAAATATTTCCTCTGCAGGATTTATTTCAATAAGGCAATAAAGGCAATGATGGATGGGACTTGATGAATTATCATTGGCCTTCTTAGCCATGGGGGACACGTTAACATCTGGTTTTACAACTATGCAGCACACAAGTGCCCTTCATCCAAGCACACCATGCGCCAACAAGACCCTTCCTATCGTTCAAAGCTTCTAACCAGTCGTATATTAAGCCAACCAACAAGCAAAGGATAGCTTTACTCTGCTTCATTGTTGCTTTCTCTCCTACATGCCTGTGACCTTTGACTTTACACCCGCAAGGCTGTTGCATTCACATCCTTTTACAGTGCATTATTTTAATAAAGCACTGCAAACTGCCAGGTTGCAGCATTGTGCTCACCTGCATCCATTTCTAACATCCAAAGCAGATCAAGGAGAAGTAATTTGATTTTTCCTTTTGCAGGGAATCAGTTTCATAATGTAACCTTAGCTGAGTCTTGCATTCTTCTTCAAAGGGCTACCATGTCACCTTTGACCTGTGTCCACTCCCACTCTTTTTTTGTGCCTTTTAGGTACCCCAGACAGCCTGGCGGAAAAGGAGCGCCAGCTCATGGGTATGATTGGCCAGTTGAGCAGCCTGAGGGAGCAGCTCCTGGCGGCCCACGAGGAGCAGAAGAAGCTGGCTGCCTCGCAGATGGAGAAGCAGAGGCAGCAGATGGAGCTGGCCAAGCAGCAGCAGGACCAGGTAAAGGAGCACACCGCATGTTAAAAGCCTCATTTAGAGACTGCTATTCACACATATTCCTATGTAGAAAAAATATAATTTTTTAAATTTAGTTAAAAATTTAAAGCAGAAAATCTTTAAGAAGAATCTGAGTATTATCACGTAAGAATTTGTACTTGTCAAGATGGAAAAGCTCAGTCACTGCCATCATTTAAAATAATCAACAAAAGCAACAAAAGTACATGATTTACAACAAATTTAGACATTGTATACCTTGCCTGTAATGCCAGTATGCAAATATATGCATTAAAGTAAACAATGGAAAGGGACACTAGTCAAAGAAGAATTTGTGGATTCTACCCATAAAGCAAATCAATGAATTTAATGCAGACTTTCCTTTTCTTGACTTGTGCAGATATTTTTATTTTGCATCTGAATATATTGACCTAGGATGCCGCCCCATTATATTAGTCCATCTCAAAATCTCCCATATTATGCGAATTGAACTTTCTTAAGATTTTTTTTAAACTGTCATATATGTCTCCAAAGCCTCCGCTTGAGGCCCCAAAAGGAGAATATTCTGTCTCTTCTTAGATTCTTGGTCCACTTTTTTTAGCAAATAGAGCTCACACAGGTGGGTCTTTCCCTGTGTGACCTTGCAATGGCCATGTTTACAGGAAAGGTTTAATTTATTTTTAACTACAAACAAAAGTTAAATTTGCTTTAAAGTGAAAATTGTACTTATGTGGTTTTGCATGTTACAGACGAAAAGACGACAAGCAGGAAGTGGAATTAAAACATTTCTGGTGGACTTAAGTACATCACATCCACTCTCTGTCCAGTCAGTTTCCTTTCTAACTTACTGCCCAAAAGTGCAATAAACTAAAGATGAATAAAACGTTTTCCCTGTAAACCTCAATTTGGTATGAATTTTTCCATGTCAACCTGGATGGGGAATATGTAGTTCGGAATTATTTATTTCAGAATTTTTAATTCAACCTATAAAAACATCATGTATCTGTAAACCAGTGCTTCTCAATTCCAGTCCTCAGGCCCCCCTGCCTTGCATGTATTAGAAGCAACCCTTCTTTAACACACCTGAAATAAATGACTGACTCGTTAACAAGCTGCAAAGAATGTGATGGGCAG
>JBAMHX010000026.1:9674797-9685093 GCA_037177515.1 Pseudomugil tenellus
TGTGTGTGTGTGTGTGTGTGTGTGTGTGTGTGTGTGTGTGTGTGTGTGTGTGTGTGTGTGTGTGTGTGTGTGTGCCCCTGTGGCGCTACCTCTCCGTGCTGTCTTTTCATCTTATCAAAAATCACTGACGCTATAGGTCAGAGCCAGAAAAGCAGAGAAGAAAAAGCGAGGAAAACATCAGTAAAGGAGCAAAGCCACTTGATGCTTTGACTGGTTTCAGAGAGACCAGAACCACTAGTACCAGTGGCTAATAAGCTTACTTTAGAGGGAATCATTCATTGGTTAAACACACATTTGATCAAGTCTCATTCACACCATTTTTTAATCTACAGTTCATGTTATGGACAGAAAACGTATGAGCACAAAATGCAGCAGCACCTTCAGGTTCTTTTGGCATTGCTGCACCTGGACCACTTCTTATGACTTGCATATCACACCGACTGCAACTGAATTTTCCTTTCACACTACAGTACAAGTCAGGATAGTCAGAACATGGTTATGCAAGCTAAATGACGTAAACAACCTCCAGGTATAGTTATCCAGGTTTCTTGAAGGATTTTCCTAAACCCTTCTTTGGATCTTACGATTTATTCTGTCCTCTGAAAAAAAGAACTCTCAACAACAAAAATATAAACTCAACTAAATAAATGGAGACATATGATGTCTTCTGATAACAAGTTTCTCTAAAGATACCATTAAAAAATTACTCTAAGCTGTCGCTTCTATGTACCCAACACTGGTTCATTCTCAGGCATCTTTTTTATGGTAGAAAGATGCATATGTCAGTAATAATACTTTCCACAGCAAACAAATAAAAACGTCTCTGAAAGTGGTGAAGTACAACAACTGGACTAAAAATTAACTAAATAATTAGCCAGTCACCAAAGAAAACCTTGAAAGGCCCCACGCACACAAATACACACATATCTTCAGAAACACATATCTTCAAGAATAGTTAAAATATTTCTTAAGAGTCAGAGTTCTGGAGAAAAATATCTGAAAAAGGAGGGGTGGTTCAGAACTTTGCACCGTTATGTCTGTATTGATATGACAGTGCCCAAACACTCTTCATATTATTCATCTAAACCAACCAGCAAGCCACTTTGAGAACCACCGACTCACATGGCTTCACACATTACCTATGTGAGCATTCTTGCCATCAGAGTGACACCATCACCTGAACCCTGACCCTTTATCCACAGCAGACTGGCCTAACAGCCACTGTCCATAGATATTTAATGGAGTAATATTAAAAGCCAACCATCTCCATGCTCCCCCCTCTCTCTCTCTCTCTCTCTCTCTCTGCCCAAATTAATTATTGGTTCTATTGCTTGCACGTCCCCTCTTCAGCAAAAGGTCATCCAGGTCTTGCATTAATTGCAATAGCATATGGTCGCTAACAGGTTTTAGCTGTGGGACTCGCACTTTAGCGGGGGCTATTTTTCGCGCACTCGCATGCAAGCCATATTGTGCGGCGCTGGCAGCTATTGTTCGACGCATTAACTTCATAGAGCTAATTACTCCCCAATAATAACTTTACCTTGGAGTTTTAGCGTGCCGCGTGCCAACCAACCTGTTTCGCACCCCATATGTTAATTAGCGGCCACATCTTCATTATGCCACAGCAACGCTTTAAGTTCAAGCTGTGCTGCCTGGCGCGTGACGAACGCAGCCTAAACTCACTGCCAATTATCCAACTCTTGTTCCCCTCTCTGTCTCCCTCTCTTCTTCATTTTGTTCTGTTGTTTCTTTCCTAAGAAGTCGCCAAGGTGAATAGTCAACTTCTCTCCCCCTGTCCTTTTCTACCCTGCAAAAGCTCCCAAGAAAAAGTCTCTCACTTGTTCCTCATACATATGTGATTTTTCTTTCTTCCCCCAACTCAGAGTATCTTTCTTTGTTTTCCATGCAGTTATCACTGATTAAAGGAATTTTTCAGATGAGTTCCAGTTATGTTTGCTGCAGGTTTGTCTCTTGGACATGGAGGAGCAGTTTGCAGATAAAAGCTGAGCCTCTTCTTCTCCATGTCAGCAGACTCCAGCAGCAGCAGTGTGATGCTTTGTCTATGTGTATTGTAGGTTTTCATGTTCGCTTTGGGCCAGATGAGAAAGAGAAGCTGAGGAGTGCATTATTCCCCAAAGCACTCGATGTTTCAGATGTGCGCTTCCTTTATGTAGGATCTGGAGATTGTCTGATAGATCTGGTCTCACTCTTACTTTCAAACTCTCTGCTTCTCTCTCACTATTCTTTTCCTTTTGTCAATTCATCTCTTTGTCTCTGATTTGCTATGGAGCTCTGCCTCTTTTCTCTTTCTTAGTTTGAAAGTTTACATTATGATCAGAAGGCTAACACAGAAAGCTCCAGATTCACTTTAAGATATTGCATTATTGTATATTCATTATGAGGAGAACTATCAGAGGAAGTCATTTTATAGATGTGAAGGAATGGACGTAAAAAGGAATGCACAGATGAGGAAAATGCACTGAAACACACATCACGTGGAGCCTCAGTTTCTGCACATTATATTTAGACTTTGACCCATGTTTTGACTTGTGTTAGTGCGTTACCTATTGAAAGATGGTGTGTTTGTTTTTGTGAGCATTCAAGGCAAAAGGTGCTGGTCATCAGTTCAGCAGCTTTTGATCTTAAATAAACTCACCTACTTTATTAGCAATATGTGTGAAGGAACCATTCTCTATTAACATTTTAATTTACATCTTTTGCTTCATATCTTTGTTTCTTTTTCTGCAGTCTGATAATTTTCTCCCACTGTGGAAAACTTATGTTCGTTAGGCTGACTGTCTATGTGTAGGCTTTGTGTTAGGAGAGAAAAAAAGAAAGAGATGTTTTGGATGGTATGACAGGTTTTCTATGATAATTTTCTTAGCCAAGAAAGAAACAAAGCTATTTAGTGTGTCCGTGCGTATTATGTTTGTATTTCGGCTACCTAAACGCATTTCCCCCCTCGCCTCTCCTCCCTCCGGTACATTACAGTATTACTAGCCAGCTCTACTCCAGCATATGTCCAATTAGGCCTGAAAGGCAAAGCAGAACTGTTCTGTCTGTGATTCGTCCCCGTGGGGGTCCTGTCCGAGCATTCCGCTGGAACGCCTCCCCCCTCTGATCGAGCGGCCCAGGCGGCAGAACGGTTTATAGTTAACAAAAATGGTGGAGTAATTATTGTTTCGGTTTAAGAGAGGGAGGAGGGGATGACACAGTGCGCTGCTCCCCTGCGCTGTGATAGTTTGATTACAGTGCTGTCGGCTGCCGCATGCCAACACATAGGAACAGGAGGAGGCACAAACACACATTCGGGTATTTACAGTACATCGTAAAAGCAATGTTAGTACTGAGCAACACCGTCTCGAACTCTAACCACTTAAAGTGAAGAGATATTAGCTGATTGTACTGTGGCACCATGATCGCCATCCTTGTGATTGTGCAGCCATTTCCATCATTCCAGATCAATTTCCCACATCAGACAGCTTTTACCTGCCCATTATCCTATTCAGCCATTACATCTCTGGCCTCCTGGTGAAATAAAAATGACAGAAGGAGAGAGAGTTGAGCTGGGAAGAGGGAACAAA
Source organism: Pseudomugil tenellus (assembly GCA_037177515.1). NCBI lineage: Eukaryota > Metazoa > Chordata > Actinopteri > Atheriniformes > Pseudomugilidae > Pseudomugil > Pseudomugil tenellus. The sequence goes on from JBAMHX010000026.1 coordinate 9,678,382, forward strand.
GTGCTTTGCCACAAGAAAACCATAGGGGAAACACCTTAACACCCAAACAGAGTAATTAAAGCAGCCTTCTTCTAATTTCTTCTGCTTACATTTTTGTGCATTTGTCTTTTTTCTGAACTGATTTTAGGTAATGAGGAAACAAATGCCAATTAAAAGGATAAATAAAAATATTAATATGTTAGATAATGTAGATATACTGATCTTTTCATTGCAGTACGGTGTAGGCGAGTATTGTTGTATTGCTGCCATTCCTAAAGATAAACAAAATCCAATCACCAATAAAAGTTCAAACTCTTTAAATTGAATAATTATAGATGTGATGTCTGGCCAAAAAGGCTACAGAGTTCATTAGATAATACATGACTTTTTAGATGATTTAGGTGATTCATCTTAGGCTCCATGATAGCCATTTCCACGTCATACCACTTCTTATCTGTTGGTCATAAGGTCTCTGTTGTTCTTTCTCCTCCTCTCACCTTTCTCCACTCACTTCATCACTTCCGCTCTTTATCCGAACTGCCAGTCAGGCCGTCATAATCAAGTTTTCGTGTGTTGTATTTGGCAGAACACAGTTTAGTGCAACCATCTGTCTGCTACTTCTCTCTCTCTCACTCCCTCTCCTGTCGTTTGTGCCAAAGTCACCCATCGGAGAAGCTTTTTTTCTTCTTTCTCTTCTCTGCGTCTCCTTTTTAAATCCTGGAAACCTTATAAAGTCGTATGGCTCTGAGCCGACAGGCACACAGAGAGGTTTGCATCCGATTATTTGTGTGTTGGTGTGTGTTTTGCTTGGTGGAAGGTTTGGTGCAGGGAGCAGGTACACAGCATTATTGTCCAAATAAAAAGGAAAAGACCAGCTGTTATTGGAGTTTATTGTACGTCCCTTATGAGGCACCTTTTTTGTTTGCAAAGAAAAGTTGTTTCGGAGTTTTGTGTGACTGAGGATCAAACACCAGGTGGCCAGTTTATTTGTGGAATCCAGGAGCTTTTTTGAGAACTGAAACACTAAACTATGCAAATATGAAAGATTTCAAGGGTCAAGACCCTTCATTAAAATTTATATTAGACCATAAAAAAACACATCATCTGATTTTATCATACTTTATCATCAAGACACTAATGTTTGGCTTTTTTTCTCCTGCACATCCTTCCTGTTCTCCTCCCTCTCACCCCCCTCGTTCCCTCCCTCCTTTATCAGCAGGTCCAGGGCCAACTCCCCCCACTGATGATTCCCGTTTTTCCCCCTGATCAACGGACTCTGGCGGCAGCCGCAGCCCAACAAGGCTTCCTGATGCCTCCTGGCTTCAACTACAAGCCTGGCTGCAGTGAGTGGCATCCACACACACGAACGCACACATCGGTAAAAAGAGGTGCAACTTTCAGAGAGCGTGCAGCTTTCCTTCACAGCGTTTCATATTATCATCCAAGAAAGGTAGAAGGCCAACGTTTTCCCACATGAGGAGTCTGGTTGTTTCCCGAAAAGGCAAGCTTGCCCCTATAACAACATCTCTCTCTTAATAGAAAAACCAGTCCAAATACAGCCTTCCTGTTTACACTCTCAATCACTCTCCCTCCTTCACTCAGTCCTTTTGGCTCCTTCCTTTTGTCTTGTCTATTTTTTGATGTATAAAAGCAACAAAATGAAGGCGTTGAACAAGTTTTATTTATTTATTTATTTTTTGGCCATCACGCTCCGGCTGTGTGGCAATGTGTTGTTTACCATGATAGAGAAAGACGGAGATGGAGAGAAGGAGAGCCTGGTGCTTGCCAGGGGATGCTGGGAATAAATTCACAGAGGGGGGGTTAGCAGAAGGGGGGGTGGGGGTTGGTAATGTGACCTGCCCCAGGTTCTCCTCGCATTAACACAGAATGCCAGAATGAGTTTCCAAATCAACCCACACACTCACATCCTGACAGTCAAGAGATTGCTTTGTGATCACAAACACACACACTCGCACAAAAAGAGAAAAAAAAAAAAAAACAATTTCAAAACTTATATGTTAGTGTGCATGAGTACACAGGCTCGTGCATGCACAGTCCCCCCCACCCCCCACCCCATTTTGAGTTTCACAGCTTCCCAAACAAGTCCATTCCATTTTAATTAGTGCCATCTTCACCCACACCCACGTAAATACCCTGTCAAGCAGTGGGCTTGTCTTTTCGCTGCCTCAGCCAACTCCAACCGGACTGGCACGCTGTAGCAGGCCGAGCCTCCCCTGAGAAAACTCTCTGGCAACTTTCAAAGTCATTGGGAGTCCATGCAGTTTGGTGCTGCAGCTCTAAATAGGACATGTGTAGCATTGTGCTCTGACATATTCTCACGGCACTTCATTGAAGATATGAATAGATCTTATCAACCCAGCATGGACTTCTTTGCACTTGGCGCTTGCTTAATTTATTTTTTTAAATAAAGATTTTCAAACTTAAACACCAGAACAATGTAACAATTCACTCTGATTTCTAGTTTTTCATTCTACTTCCAAAATGCAACAAGTATTACGTGAGGAAAACATCTAATGTGATGGTGCACCCATCACAGAATGTGTCATTTCTACATTTTTGCTGAACAAAAATCATCTTATTCAGTTTCTATTGCATTAAATCTTGTTCAGAGATGAGACTAAACTGAGTAAAAAAGGAGGAAGCCTTTCACTTTGATGAGGTTGCATGCCAAAAATGTTCCACTGCTTCCAAAGTTAAAAATAAAAAAGTCTCATCAGGCTTATTTTCTTTCATATGTCAGAACGCTTTGCTCAGAGCCAGGTGAGGCATTAAGCACCTATTTTCACATCTTTTTTTGCGCTCCTTGTGATAAGCAAATACAACTTTTTTTTATTTATAGATTGCACCTGCAAGATTTTTCTAAATGTAATATTGTGTTCAAATGTACATAAAAGGTAAAATTGGCTGTGTTGTCTTGATTTTTGTTTGTTTTTTCTATATCTCATTTGCTTCAATTCATCCCCCTTTTTGGTCCGTTTGTCAGTGAGAAATCTCAGTCTTTGTCCCCGCGCCAAGAGCAACATGTTTGCTTTTCTCTGTCCCTCTCCCTTTTGTTATAGCGACCCCCAGGAGGAGCATAAATATCCACTGGACTCATGTTTGTCTAGGGAGCAAGGAGAAAAGACCAATCTCCTAGAATACACAGTCCTGAAATAATTCTTCAGACTCCTGCCTTTCCTCCCCAACGGAGAAAAGAATGTCTCAGCTTTCCTTTCAGCTTTTTTCTTTAAAGAGCCAAGTTATATGGGAAAATATGTTAGAAGAAATGTCTGGCTTATGCCAAGCTAGTGTGCACGTAACACACAACATTACACAAGCACATAGACATAATGAAGGTCTGGATACAGTCGAGCAGCTGACCAATGTGCTGAAGGTTCAGGTCAGAAATGCAATAAAGCTCTGAGAACATTCTTAGCTTGTTCCATAAAGACAGTTTCCTGGATTATACACCAGTTTGAGTCTGACCTCCTTCATGTGTTGCACTGTGGTTTATGGACATGCTTAAATACAAATCAAAAAGTCATCAACCACTATGTTTATGGAACATAATGAGAATTAAACACTTTTTACTCATTTCTGACCTCTTTGTTTCTCTCTACATGAGTAATTACAGCCCAGCCTATCTGTGCTAAGCAACTAATGACCCAAACTCTTTCTCCACCTCTGTCAACCTCTTGATTTATCTTTCCTGGAAAAGAAGGAGACAATGTGTGTAAAGCGGATGCAAATTTTGACTTTGGACGTGTAAAAGATGACAACAGAAAGCAAGCCAAAAGGAAAAGAGACGAGCACCTGAAGTGACGCTCTTCCCACAAAGCATATAGTTGAAGGAAGGGGGGAATCAGCAGTCACAGCTCTTAATTACGGCACTGGGGCCGGCTTTATCAGAATCCCCTCACCTCGCTGCTCTTTGTCAGGGGGTATTAAGAAGGAGGACACACAATCAGGCTTTTCATTAGGGCCCCACTGGCAGCGCTCACAAAGGACAGCTTTAACAGCAGCAGAAAGGGACTCAGGTGGTAGCGTTGAGAGGTGGGGGGGTGATACGAGAGGGAGCCAGGGATGAAGGTAGTCTAGGAGGGAGGACATAAACAAGAAGATGAAGAGAAAAAGAGGGAGACATTGAGAAAAAGGGATGACGTCTGTGGGAGAAGAAGGGAAGATGGGGATGTTGGTAGAGCAAATGGCAGAGCAGGAGAAAGCAGAGAAGACATGAGGAGTAGAACATAACTGGAGTGAAAAATGACCTGTGGATTTATAATAAACAAACTGTAATAAAAAGGCTAAACGTGAAGTGACTGAGTTTTTTTTTTTCTTGTTTTAGGTGATCCCTACCCCCTCCAGCTCATCCCCACAACAATGGCAGCTGCTGCTGCAGCCACACCTGGTCTGGGACCCCTACAGTTGCAGGTAAGACTGCAGTATCTACAATTAATGAGGATACGAGAATCAAAATATAAAGAACCAGAACTCTTCACATGCCCTGTAAATTATTTCTTATTTTTACTTCTCACTGTGGTTCTGCTACTGAGAGTGAATCTCTTGACCTAATGGGGGTTCACACCTGAACTGTTACAAACAGCCAGAGAGAGGATGCATAACTATTAATATATATGATCACAATTCAGAAACAAATGTTACCTCAGTTTTGTCCCACAAAAAAAATAAGTTAAATAGATGGTAATAGTAGAGCAGACATGCAGAAAAAAGAAGAGCAATGTTCCGATTGGCTGTCTGACATAATGTAGCCGGGGTGCTCTCATAATTTTTACCTCCTTTTACAGCACAGAGATGTAAATAAACTTTATCAAAACAGGGATTATGACATAGAAATGGATTTATTTTACGTCAACACATCGTGAAGTCGTCGAAACGATGCGGGAGGATGCATGCCAGTGCGCGCCAGATATAGGCACGCATTCGTGAACTATTCGTGAATTCGTCGTGAACTATGCATGAACTAGACGTGAACAGTGGGGGAACCTCCCGCTTCGTGCATCAAAATGCTACAACTTGCCACGACAAAATCAGGGCCAAAAGTCGTGCAAGTGTCAGCCTGCCCTAAAACTGATATTCAAGGCTGATCTCTTCCACTTTGCCTCACATGCAGAAAAACACACAAGAACTTGTATACATCCACTCACCGTACATGAGCTTCAAGGGGCCCCTCTTTCATGGGTTAAAAGCTAATGCAGGCATTCCCTCAGTGGCCTGTCTGAAGCACATTAGGCTCAAGCACTGGGCTTGCCACCACTGCCACCCTGACATGTAATTACAAAGTCTAACACACACAGATGTCTGGGTAAAACAGCTGTTTCACACACGTTGTCATGTACATTAACATATCCAACGGCAAACGCACAATGAGAATGATGGAAATGTACGGGTTAAAGGTTAGATAGAGTGTGTGTGTAAAACATTTGCACCTGTCAGCCAAACGAGCTGTCCCATATGCTAGTCACTATGAGGCAAAGAGAAAAATCTGTGTAACTCTATCATGGAGAACGAATACTGCTGTCGTCACTGACTTCATTATGACTCACATGTCTGCATTCAGTGTGTTTAGCCACAGAAAAATGTTGTCCTTTATCAGCACTTCAATCTAGCTGTCCATATGTTCCCCTACATTCAGATTCACTCAAAGTATCCAGTTCAGCAGCTTCATCCACCTTGCAATTGGATTTTTTTCTTTACTTTATCAGCAAGATGGGATGAAACAACACAAGTACAAAAAAAAAAAACATCTCACTAGTAGATTTCTCTTAACAACCATCACATAAACACAGTTGCCTGTTGAGATTAAGGCTTTGATGGAGGGAAACGGATTTGTCCAGGCTAACACAAGTACAGATGTCTCAATGTAGATGGATTTCCTTTGGGATTGTCCCTACGCTCTCATTTGATAAAGAGGTGTTTCTGTCGCCGAGGCGAGACTTGACAGCTTAGGCCTCAGGTCACCACAGCAACACAGTTGCAGAGGAAGCAAGTGAGCCTGCTCAGCTGATGCGCAAACACATGATTTTTCCCCTTTTTTAAATGCAAAGAACAATAAACAATGCTACAGTACAGGCAAGAGGAAGATGATGGTCACAATGAAATGCATTAACTTAGCATGAGGAATTACTAAAATATTTCCTGTAAAATTTTGAACATTTCACATTATTGTTTCTTAGTCTCAGTATTTTTTACATGCATGATAGATACAGATAGAATGTGAATGTGGTTTAATTATAGGGCATACATACTGCATGCAAACACCCTCAGACACCCACTGAGACCATATAAGATCTAAAACAGAAAAAGGCACCCTGCTGATGCCCACAAAGGGCTGCTAACTGTTTGAATTTTCAGTATTACATAATTAACCTTTTAGTAAAGAAGAGAAAAAAGGATAATGAGCCAACAAGTGCTACTAAAGAGCAAATGTTAAATCTTCAAAGCATGTTTTTATTATCATTATTTTTTTATAAAAACATTGCTATTCCATTTGTCCCAGAGTAAATTAGGTAAATAAAAGCAGCATAAAAATTAATCATTAACATTACTTTAAGCTTTTTGGCTTTTTTTAATACAGCTTTGATCATAATAGTCAAAATAGAAATCTATTATGTTCTATTGAAATGTTTAAATAAAATCGTATAGTCTTACAGGTAGCTTATATATATATATATATATATATATATATACACACACACACAAAAACATATTCATA
>JBAMHX010000026.1:9685193-9711913 GCA_037177515.1 Pseudomugil tenellus
TATTTGAACATAGAAATATTTTTGGGGTAATATGAACAAAACGTTTCCTTTTCCCGTTTGTGTGTGTGTTTTATTTCTGATTGAGATGCTTTTTCATATGTTGTTGCAGTGTTGTATAAATCTGCTTCCAAAATATTATAGATATGAAATGTAAAACTCTGAGAAAACCTGTATTGTGGGAAAAAATATTTTTGACCCTCTTTGATGGTATAAGTGAATACATATGGAAAACATATGGAAGGAGACTGCTCAAAGTACAGCTTTAAGTGCATTTCATAAGAAAAAAGTATTAATCTGTATGTTTTAAAGCTCTACCATCTTTTCTAACATTCTCCATAGAAATATGCAGAGTAGCTCTTCTAGTCAATGGAAGCTTAACACTGAATCCTCTACAGAAGGTTTTCAAGGCAATGGAGGCTTTGGAGTGTACAAGGTTGGCATTTAGCATCTTAATCTGAGGGATGAGTGTGACATTGTGCATTAGAGCATGTTAATCTGGCTCCCTATTGACCCTTGATATCATTGATACTGTATCATCCACATCATACAAATGCACTTAACAGGACAAACAGTGGTTTGAAAAATGAAAAGAAAAATCCACTTAGCCAGGCAAGAGAGACAGATTGGTGATAATGTTGAAAAAAGCAGAACTATTGGAGGATAAACAGAAAGAGAGATGGGTGCAGATGGATCTAAGTAGAGGAGAAAAGTGTGGATGCATGAGGAAGACAAAAATATGTGTGAACACGGCATAAAGAGGGTCAATAGCACAGGTCAGGCATCATATGGAGAGGCAGATGTTGGAACATATTGTCCTGGATTACCGTACTGTACACCGGAGACATAGATGGACGAACAACGGACAGGCAGGTAGGGGGAGGAGGGAGAGGGAAAAAGACAGAAAAACAGATGAGAGAAGGCAAAAAACAAAATCAATGGAGCAGCTCGTTTCTTCACAAAACCTTATCTGGGACAGAGTAAGATAACAGCTCACCAGCCTTCTTGGTTGGGAGAATTGATTCATTGTCTGCAGTTCCCCCTCTGCCAGAAAGGTCTCTGCAATGTTTCTCAGTGAGCAATAAGTGACTGTACTTCACCACCAATATGTATTATATAGTTTGTCACTTAGTATTTTTCATCCCAGTATGGATGAAATTCCATGACAAAGTTTAGAAAGCCTCTTTGAAATATTAGCTTTTCTCAGCAATTCAGCAAAAATAATCCATTTTTCTAACACTCCACTATAAAGAAAGCACAAAGAAAAACAAGTCAGAAGCTTCCTGTCGAGAAAAAGGATTTTTCCTGAAACAACTACTACGTCTGTATTTATTTCATCATTCAATCACAAAAACATTTCAAATACTTCAAGAAGATGATTAAAAAGGTAGAAAAGAAACAATCATGAAGACAGGAAAATGCTTTTGTCAGATGAATCTGACTCAGACACCTTTTTTTTCTTTGTAAGCAAACATCCCAAACCTGATGTGATAAACAAAGGACAATCTGTTAAAATCCATACCACAGTCCTTGTGGTCATGTAAACAATAGCATTCAGAAGGCTCTCAAGCCCCTATAACTCAGACAACAAAGATCAGGAGAGTTTGTAATCTGACTAAAGCTGCGGATTATTGACAGAGTCTTTCACACACACAGATCCCTGTGGACTAAGATGATAGGAGAAACAGCAAAACAAGAGAATGGACGCAGCTTATTGTGTGCGAGTAAGCACGCAGCCACACACATGCATGCAGTCAATAGTACTTATACCAAGCAATCACCTCCATGTCCTCAGTCACAGAACACCAATAGTCTAATATCACCTTTTCACCTCATCAATGGAGTGCAAGCAGCCCCCCCGCCCCCCCCCCCACACACACGCACAAACCGACAAGTTGGAGTGTCATGTAACAAGCAGACCACCAGACATGTTCACGTGCACTTTCGCAAGCACATGCAGATGTGGCCGATTTCAATTTAGAGGATTAAGAAGTGAAGAGCAGGTCTTAATGGATGCCCCCCCCCCGACACACACACACACACACACACACACACTGCTCAGCGGTATGCCTGGTTACTGAGTGACATTTCAAATTCCTTAGTCCCATCCAGAAACCACAATTTTGCCCCTCCCCACCCCCACTCATTGTGTGACTGTGTGCATGTGTGGCAGTGTGTGTTCGCTCCTCCAGTCACCCCAGGGGGCTTTGCACTGTCACTTCCTGTTTGTTGACATGCATGTCGTTGTGGCGACGCTCTGGGCACGCTCCACAGTGCCGCTGCCCCCTGCACCATGAGTGTGTACGTGTGAGCAAGTTTGTGTGTGTCATTGCTCGCTGGCCCATTGAGCAGGCTGTGAGTGACGGGAGCTGGCCTTGTAATGGAACTCAATTCAGTCCGCAAATAAAGAGGCTTTTGAACCACTGGTCCGAATATGGCAGGACATACACACACAAGCAAGAATGCACACACACTGCCTGTGGTCCACTCGCTTGGGGTGTAGGGGGAAAAAAAGGGTGAGGGGGGTGTTCATGCTCAGCTGCACCCCTCCACCCCCATTCCACCTCCTTTCAGGAGCCACAGTGCAGCTAATTGCAGGGAGGGAGATGTGTCTGATCGGAGCGTAGCTAGCTGGTGCTCTGCGCTGCAGTGGTGTAAGTCGTGCCTGACCTCCGGCTGGTTTACAGCGCGACGGTAGGAGCAGCACATTCACCTCAAATAGACGGTGATCAATCCTCGCCATGCTGCTGAGAAATCCAAACTGTCTTGAGCTTTTCAGATGCCTGCCCTGCAAAACACTGAGGTGCAAGATGGAAGTAAGAAGTCAGATGAGAAAAGAAGCAAAAATGTGACAAACCTTTTTTTTCCATCATAAACTCAGTTTCACAGTGAAGTGTTTCTGAAGTGTTAAGTCTGATAATGTTTACCAGGGATAAAGTAACCTTGTTCTGCGTTTGGGTTTCATTCTGACAAAACAACTCTCTTTCTTGGAATGACAGGTATCTGTAAGGTGAAATTAAATTTGGGGAAATCAATAAAAGCAATAGAAAAAGATGGAGAAGTGGAATAGAAAGCATGTTTTTACATTGCAGTCGCTTTGGTGAAGTGAATATTACTGTTGCCACATGTGACTGACAGTCATGCGAAGGCTCTTTCCAAAAGTATGTCTTTATGCGAGTTTGTGCTGCCAGTTTTGTTGTGTTTGTACAAAAAAAGAGACTAATGTCTTTATTTAAGATAGCAGAAGAGAGCAGGAGGTAACGTGGCTGTCAAGACAGATAGAGAGAGGTACAAACAGACAGAGGGAGAGATGGAGAGAAAAACAGCAGTGACAGCATCTCTTTCTTGTCCATTTACATAAACCAGCCTTTGTTTGACGCCGATGGCCAGCAGCCAAGCACCAACAGAAGGACGGAAGTTAAACTCAAAAAAGAGAGGAAAAAAACAACTACCTCTTCCAGAAAATGAGTCCACCAGAAATAAATAATTATAACTTATTAAACATACACACACATACACACACACACATCACTTACTTCTCACAAAAACCACTCTTGTTGCTCTTTAGAGGAAAATAACAATTGGAAAAACACAAGACAGCGTCTTGGAGATTTGTATTAGCTGACATGAAAGTAATTGAGCTTTGCAGGATAATTTTGAGGAGGAAAGAGGCATTTATGAATACTGAAGCTCCTTCCAAGTTGTGAATATTATGCTGTCTGTTGCTGTGGATATACTGGCCAGAGACTGTTTTGCATGTTACACTGGTATTGCATAAATATTCCAGAAACTGTTCACACCATAGCAGCTTGCACCATAATGCTTTAATTTAATTGGAAATTAATTAAATACATAAGAGTAGGGAAAACAGTTTTGTTCCCCACAGCGGTTGTTGAATTAATTTATCTTCATTTGGACCTATTTTATAGCATTTGTGTGCTTTTTTGGCCTGTTATCGCTGCACAGAAAACATTACAGATCCACCAGACACTTCTGGCATCTCCCATCTGGCATGTAGCTTCACAAATTTCTCCCTCTTTCTTCCTCCATCATCACTTTTCTTTTTCACCTTGAGCAAGAGCTGAGTTCTCCGGCATGACCTCGATAGCCTGAATGTTTGCCTTTCTCCCACGATGCACCTGGAGGGGACATGGCCATCTCTAGGCCTGTCAGAGAGGCTGTTAGCGCTTCTCCCATGGGGTGAGGAGGGGGGCTGACAGAGATGTCCCTCTATATCTCCCTCTGTCACACAAACAGAGACCAGGCCACTAATGGCCTGTTCTTCCAGAGCTTTTTAGCTAGATTTTCCTTTTTTGTGCCCTCTCAAGTATTCATTTATTCATGTTATACTTTTCTTCTTTGTTTCTCTCCTCCTTTTTCTTTTCTCCTTACTCATCTCCCTTTCTTACTATCTCCCCCCACCCTGACCCAACTCTTTCCTGCCTGTCTCTCTACCTGTCTCTCTGACTTCGCAGCAGTTGTATGCAGCTCAGCTAGCGGCCATGCAGGTTTCCCCGGGGGCCAAGCAGCACGGGGGCAGTCTTCCACCTCAAGCCAACCTGGGTACACACTCTCCACCAACCAACACACACTCACAGAGTGACAAAGGTCGCAGTTCCACACCTCCAAACAAAACCAAGGTAAGGACAGATCCCAAAGATCTCTGTTTGTGCATGTTTTTGTGTTCAAACTATAAAAAGGCTGACTAACAAGGCTGCTGGCTCTGTATTTTTTTCAATGTGCAGTTTAGAAATGTTTTAGGAAACAATGACTAAGTCGATTTTTTAAAGAAGTTTCAATTAATTTAATTTGAGAGATTGGTGATGCTTGTTTGCTTCTATGTTACATGATTCTTTCAGAATTACAGGAAATCTGTATTTAATTTTACTGAAAGTCTAAAATTCCTTTTAGGGATTGAATTACAATAAAACATACAATATGACTGAATTTTTGGTAAAAATTCAGGCCGAGCAACAGTGAGTTCCTGTGCTGTGCTCAAGTTGTTCTTGCTTCTCATAATCAAGTGTTCTGAGTAGTGATCTGCTCACAGAAACCTTTGTCAGACTCTGTGCCTGACAAAACTTGGTCTGCAAATCAAACAACTCCATCCTACTGGTGTCTGGTTGTGGCCGCTTTGAGGGCGTGTCAGTGTTTTCTTGCTTTTCTCACCTGGTTGCTCGATAGAGGTGATGAGAAGAAGTCTTGTGTCCATCCAAGTGGAATTCTATGAATACCTGGTTTGCAGTTGGGTGCCTAAACACCTTCCCCACCCACACACACAGCCCCACCCCCCTGCCATTATGGCGTCCACATATGTCACGAGAGACATCTGTATCTGCTATCTGTTTTGTACAAAAGTTGGACAGCTTAAATGCTAGTCGATGTTGGTCATTTTTGTAACTTCCTCCTCACTGTCCCGCTTGTTTGCGTTGTTCTCAACCACCCGTGCGTGCTCTCGCACTGTCGGAACCAGCTCATGGCAAAGGCTAAAGCTTATACAGTAGTTGACCCCAGAGCTTGCACTCCTGCTATGTTGTCAGTCTGCTCCTCCCGACATCTCCATCACTAACACACACACGCACACTACCATCACACACATCTTATTACCATATATATGGAGTTGGGCTGAAAGGCAAGCCTGTGGTGGGGGGGAGAGGAGGGAGTCTCATAATGGCCTCCCCAGTCCAGCAGGAGTGAGTGACTGTGTAGTGGACCAATGTGGACCCCGACAGTCTCCACTGAGCTGAAATGACAGACTGACCACAGAGCTGTTGACGAACATAAGTACTCAACAGAGTTTTGAAGATATTTGTCTTTTTACTTTTTTTTCATTTAAGCTGACCATTGAAGCCCCCCTTCTTCCACCCCCTCTCCAGCCACCTCTCCCATCCATTCCTCTGATTCTCGTGGGCCAAGTAACATGTATATTTCAGTGGTGTGTTCCCCATGAGGGCTCCATCTCAGCTCTCCACTCATTTAGAGACCCTGTGCCTGGTTCAGCTCACAGCTGTTTGGACTCAGGCACACACTGCTTAAGTGCTTTACCCTCGGGTGAGACACATACACACACACATACACGTACCTAAAAATGTGCGCACACACACAAATACAGGTGTGGAACAAGACATCAGTGCGCACATGTGTGCAGCTTTTCTGCAATCACTGCAGACTACACCTTTCTTACACCAAGAGAGGCTCTTCAGATGTGGGCAGGCATGCAAACTCACATACAATAGAACAAAATCAGACACAGTACGTCGTACTTTTGCTGACATGTAGTACCACACAGGCTACACAGCACATGCTGCAAAGTTTACTTTAATCACTTAATAATAAAAGAAAATTGCCCTACAAAACTGTCGAAACATTTATGTAATTGCTACATTCACTGCTCACAAATCAACTGAGTTATCATGAAGAATTAAGTTGATAAATCCTACATTAATGACTTAAACTAAGGTTAAAGATTCTTTAGCTGCTGTTTCAGTGCAAGAACAGCTGAAATATTGACAAAACATGATGACATGCACACATCAGCATCTTTATTACCTACATGTTATATACACACAATCATACAAAGCAGAATCATGTAAAATGCCAGTTAATACATTCATTACTACTTCATACATTTTAATCAGCATGTTTGAATGGCAGTGGGAAATTAAGCTGGATTAAGATTTTGTTTCAGAAACTATAAAATTTGTCCAGTCAGAAATAACCACATGGATTTGGTTTGATGTATCATTAACAACCCACTGGGATATACTTTAAACTAGCCCTAATAGGAAGTAAGGGGTAGCTAACTAATAATTCCACATCGAAGAAAAGATAAACTTCAAGTGTTTTAGGAAAGTCTTTTAAGGAGGAAGATTTAACTCCATAGTTTTAATCAAACACCAACAGTAACAAAACAAGATTTTTGTTGAATTTATGAGACCTAAGGCACCAAACTTATTTAAAAAAAATCAGATTCACTTATTCACTTAATCAGATTTGTACCATCTTTCAATAAAAATAATGAACAGTTAAGGGTTTACTTGTGTGTTTGAGCAGGAACATTTAGGAGCGACATTTCTGGAAAAGCTTCACAATTCAGAAGCTACAGGACAGTAAATAATATTTCTGTTCCGTTTCAGTATGATGGATGGTGTCAAGGCAATAGTCTCCTTCTTATTAAGGAAAAGTAAAACAGGCAAAAAAAAACAATCAATCATTGCTTTTCTGTCTAAATACAAATTAGCTGAGCATGTGCTGTGCATTGCACATAAGGGTGTCATGTCTGCCCACTCTGTGCTGTGTGCGGTCTAATTGAGTTTTACATGACGATATTATTAATATATGAATAGTCACTTCTGGCTGAAAGAGAAAGCGTAGAGAAAGAGATGCATTTAAGGTTGACGTGTCCATTGTCACTGATACAGAACACCTGCACACAAACACGGACTTGACAAGGATAAACGATGGCCCACACTTGTCCTTCTAATTGAACCGTCAGCGCCCATGATAAGATGCAGAACACTGATGTCGCCTGCACATGTCGGCATCCAAAGAAGTGAAATGCAGCCCACACACACACACACGCATCATCTCTCCCCTTCTGCTTCCTCTCCATCACTCTGTGTCCCTCTGGCTCTTGCTGTCACTCTGCATGTTTTCTGTCTAAAAGCTGGAGACTGTTTCATCAGCCAAGAAAGACACAAAAGCAATTGTATTAATTAAAGATTCCAAGCCTTTCACAGGCTTTAGAGTCCTCTCTCTCACATACACGCATATACGCACACTTTTATGAGATTTAGAGCTTGTTGAACAATATCTTGCAGTGACAGACACACACACACACACACACAAACAAGTCAGTCCAAGCATCTCAGCTCGACTGTCTCAACTAATTCCTTCACACTGGCATAAAGCAGGTTGGCCACCTTCCCACCACAGGATTTGGCTTGGCGCGAAGAGGAAACTCCCCCATCCACTGTACAAGAGGCAGAGCGATTATCTATTTGTAATAAATATTCAAACGCGTTTGCAGCCAAAGCCCACCATAATATGGGTCAGGATTGAGAAGATCCTGCTCAGTTTTCTCCTTTCTCTCCTCTTCTTCTCCGGCCTATTGTCTTACTGAAGGCATCTTTGGGGGTCCTTCGTCTATTTAGAAAGACCCCCTCTAATGAAGGACAATCCGGTTAGGCCTCATCCACATAGATACATACACACAAAAACGTGCCATCACTGACACACACACACACACACATGCACGGGCACGTACGCATGTAGGGGCTTAATTGGAAGGGCTTAATTGAGTTGTGAGGGGCTCATAAGGCTTAGTGCGACTCAAGGAGTGGGAATCGGGGAAAGTCAGCCTTAATGAGTGAATATACCACACACACACACACCTACACACAAAATACTTTGTTTGAATCCTTCTGTGTGTTGGTTTCCACACCGCCTAAGCAGCAATTAGACTAATGACCAGAAAAAAAGGCAAGTAATGTTTTTATCGAGTTGTTAGATTGAAATTTTTACAAAAGAAACATACCTGCAATGCTGAAACTTTATTCTACTACACCTTCTAAGACATGCAGAATAATCTTGGATTCTTTAACCCTGCATTTTGACACCATTGTATTCTTAAATGTCACTTGCTCCATGTTGTGTTGGGCTTTTAATTGTAGAGTTTTAATTACACAGAGTGGCTTGTGTACATCTGCTCTCCCTGTGATCTAATTCCTCCCTTCCCATCACATGACTGGTAGGGGCCTTCTGATTGGATTAGGTCATCAGCAGGGGCGATGTTGCTATGGAAGTTAACGTAATAACGTGTGGTGGTCCACATGCTGATCTACTCTGAGACTGGTGTGAGTTGAGTTGAGGTTATCACTGTGTGAAAACCAGTACAAGGACATAAATAAGTGCATGGTGCTTCAGAAGTTGTCCTAACAAAGTGGCTGTCAGTCAGTTAATTTATATAATGCAGGAAGTGCTGCCCTGCTGTTTCATCCACTCGCTTGTTCTTGAAGGTCACCTGTTTCCAATGGCTCAAGCAAGCTGAAGTGCCTGTCTTATGCTTTCTACATTATTTCATCCATCGACACATTGCAGCATCTTTAGACTCGAAAATCAAAGAGACTCTGAAGGAGGCGTTTCTTTGTAAAGGAGAGGAGGATGGATCCGCTTTAGTTTTAATTTTTTATTGTAGGAATTGAAAACTATATGAAATTGTGCTCGGTTGCTGCTCAGTCCAATGGTCTTGTTTGAGGCATGATGAGGAACAGTGTTACTGCATGTTTACAGGATCCTGCATGTGGACTGTGCACGTGCATGTGCATGAATTGTCTGAGCCCTATTTTTTAAGGGTGATTTTGCTATTATAGGTCAGTTTATTTTGCATGCTAGTGTCAAGAGGTTTGCACAAAAAAGTGCTTTTAATTTTGTTTGTGTTGTTAATTGTTTACTTATTTGTTGTTTGAGAAAGCAGTTTGAAAAAGGCCAGTGGCATGCACCCTGTCACCTTGTCATCCCGCCAGGCTTGCCTCAGATTGCTGTGCATGGGCTCCTGTTTAATTAGCACGTGGTTTTGGTCAGGGAGGTA
Source organism: Pseudomugil tenellus (assembly GCA_037177515.1). Taxonomy (NCBI): domain Eukaryota; kingdom Metazoa; phylum Chordata; class Actinopteri; order Atheriniformes; family Pseudomugilidae; genus Pseudomugil; species Pseudomugil tenellus. Next base: position 9,694,780 of record JBAMHX010000026.1, read on the forward strand.
GTGAGGGCGTCCCCCCGGCCTCCCGCTTCCAAATTCCTACGGTGGTCACAGCAGGCGAAACTGTGCTGTTTTGGTTTTTGCAGGACAGTGAGGGTGCACAGCCACTGAACCTGTCGGCCAAGCCTAAGGCATCCGAGAGCAAGTCACCCAACTCCCCCCCAACTTCCCCACAGGTCCCTGCTGCTGCTGCTGCCACCAAGCTGGGTCCTGTCGGCTCCATGAAGCACAGTGCCGCCCCCTCTAGCATTGGTGGACCACCGACCAGAGTCAGCTCCATAGGTAAGTAGATTTAAGTTAAGTTACCATCGCAGGAGCAAATGAAAGAAAACCCAACAAACAATCCAAAGTTTTACAGTCCTGTATATGAAACAGTTAATAGGTACAATTAATATTCTAACATCCCCTAAAAAATAATTCAGTTATTCTATTATTAGAACAGCAGAAATAAAACTCAATTTATACAAAAACAATTAAAATTGTTCAATGCCAACATATATAAAAAACATGGATGAGCATGGGAGCAGTCCAAGATTTTAATACACTTTTAAGAACAGCGTTTGCAAATTGCTCTCATTATGACAATGACCATCTTTAAGGAAAACAGTAACAGCTCTGTTGGTAGTAATGATGACAAAAACAGTGTTTTCCTCACAGCGGTGCCATTGTTGCCAGTGCCATAATCATACTCAGCCATATGTACACATGCATAAAATATGACATAAATAAATCACTATTTTGTACTCTTAATCCATTTTTCACGCAACACTGATAGTTCAAATATTACACATATGTAACAGGCTATAATTAGTGTGTTTGTGTTTTTCCTCCATGCCGCTATTGGCCCGCAGGCGGCTTCATTGTTATGTGTTTATTAGTGACTGAAAGAGACAGAGACATAGGAGTATGGGGAAGGAGGAAATGGGGAGAGAGATGAGGATTAGCTTTTTTTTTTTGGAGCAGTGAAGAGGGGGAATAATAAATAGAGGAGTGCATGACAGACAGGAGGTATCACCAATGAGATTAGACAAGCCTCTTGCATGAGCCAGGACAGTGCAAACACCCAGCACTGACAGCACACACTCAAACATTCACTAATGCACACAAAGACTCACACGAACAAACACAATCCCACCTCCTCTTCCTCATATGCAATAGGCAGTTAGTCATTTTTGTTCTGACTTCCTGGCTAATCTCACTGTTTTTCAACAAATCGGGGGGATTTAATATCAGATTAGTGGATTTTCGGTCCCAGATGTTTTTTGTTCAGAAAAATGGATTACAGTGTTTAAAGTTTGTGTGTGATCTCTGCTGAATTATGTGAGATCCTAGATATGTTGTAGCTTATGCTCCCATCTGTTGCCACTGAGCTTTAGCCGGTCAGACTCACTTGGTATTACAGCTTGTAGGATTCCTGTTACAAGTTTGTATTGATTGGTTGAGGGAAGAAAAAAATAAAGGGAGTTCAGAGGTGGTTATTTTGATTTGGTAGAGAGTTGCTGTGTTGTCTGAAAATGTCTTTAAACGTTTTCTGGTTGTAAAATAATGGAAAACCTCAACTCCTGCAAAGAGCATAGCAATGCCCTGCACTTTCAGGCTATAGGTTTATTTCAGTTTTTTAAGACTTAATATATCTTGAAATAAGCTCTATTAGTAAAAGTATTTTTGTTTTACAACATCTTAGGCAGCTTGGTATAAAGTTCATGTGAGATATTTCATAAAGATTGTAGTTTTATGAATAACATCAATGAATGGTACAAAAGTAATAAAAAAATCTCCAAAATCAACTAAACATAACATTTTAAAGCTGCTTACATGAACGAATACTTACAGAGTTAATAATAACTAAGCAATAATACAATGTAGCACTGCAGAAAAGGTGCCTAATCTGAGCTTCTGCACTCTCTCTTTTTTAGATTAATTTAAAAACAACAATCCAAGATTGCATACATTTTCATCTACATCCATGTTTAGTCTACCTTGTACTTCCTCCATTCAGTCAAAACCCAAACAGACTGCCTATCAGTGCCTGTAACTCCCAACAGTCACTCAGTCTTCACTGATGTCATAAAATGCCATGCTTGCATCTCTCTACGGTAAAAAATGTAACGCTTTGCAGAAAAGAACAACAACAACAAACTTTGATAAGAAGATCTCCCCACATTCTATCTAGGTCATATTTACTTATGTGGACGACTGAGATTTCTGTCAGTTCAAGCCACACACACACTCACAACTGTATGCGAGAATTTCTATTTGTCTCCTCCCTGTCTTATGATGGCAGATTAAAATTGCCACTCCTCTGTCCTTCCTCTCAAACACCCCCTCCTCTCTTTTTTTAGACTTCTCACATCCAGATTTTCCGGTTATGACTTCTGAAAGAGTTCACGGCTCTGTCATTATCAATCTGAAGCTGGTAATCTGGCCTGAGATGGCATTAGCAGTGCGGATTAGCGCAGATAAAGGCCTCATAAACTGGCAACAGCTCTTTGTTAAGAACTAACCCGGCTGATGGAGAGGGGCGATAGCGGTGCAAACAGCCTCACACATACACACACGGTCAGAGCAGATGCCTCATCGACAACAAAGCTGCAGAAAATAATACGAATAATAGGCGATAAGGAGGAGTTTGGAGATGTGATCTTAGCTTGGCAACAGAGCAAATGTATGCAATTAGGGAAATTAGCATCACTTTTTAGCTGTTATAAGAAAGTTCCAGTCACCTCTCTATAATGCAGGACCATTAAACAGTGACAGGCTACAACTTCTAAATGCGAGTGTGGTTTAGGCTAAAGTCGGGTGGGGAGGTGGTGGATGGATTTGCAGCAAAGCTAGGGGCTTGCTGTGACTCACAAGCCAAGTGGTCAGTGGATCGAAGTGCGAGTCAGAGAGATGAAGACAGAGAAACACATAGACGTCCTCTCATCAACTGCATGTTTATGTCTTTACCACAACTTCTGCCAACAAAGAAAATAAAAATGCTGATTTTTTTCTTTATTATTAATAATGATGCCAATAATGATAATGTCTGGCTTGTCTTTACGTTTCCCCAGATCTGCTGTCATCCCTTTCATCCACAGCCTACTTAAACGACCATGAGGCAGTGACCAAGGCCTTCGCCGAGGCCCGGCAGATGAAGGAGCAGCTGAAGAGAGAGCAGCAGGTCCTCGACGCCAAGGTGGCTGCTGTCAGCAACCTCAGCCTCAACAATGGACGCTCAGACAAGGTAAGCCTCCGCACACATCATCTGGAAAACAGGCTGTGGCACTTTACTGGGATGTGGTAACCATATCAACTCATAACAAAATGTGACAGCTGCCCTGAAGGTTTATTTAAGTGTGTATTCATTATTTTATGGAGGTCAACAACAAATGTCATTTCCTCCGTATTAAAATCTGTAACCTCAAGCTGTTAACATGCAGCAGAGCATTTGCCACAACCAGAGGATGTTCGTTTTTGCTAAATATTATGGTCACAACTTGTGCTATGGCCCCAAAAGCTCATGAAGCATTTCATGTAATATAACAGAAGGCTAAATTCTATGAAAAGTCACAGCACTTGTGTTAATTTTGTAGATCTATATTAGCACCATAGAGGTAGCATTTCTTTAACATGACAATACCTACAGAAATACACTCAGAGAGTGTTTATAAATAAATTCCTAAGATCTTTTAAATGCTGCCTCTGGGATGATTTTTATGACAAAAGCGTATAGAACCACACAAAAATGAACACACATTAATGTCTTTTATCTCAGCCTCTAAATTCTAAAAACTAAATACATAAATCCAACCAAGTCTCCAAAGTCATCACAAGCTGTACCATCTCATTGTCAATGTGTAATAATTTGTCTTGCCATATGCCATCCCTGCCGCACCATGTAGGAGGTAAATCGGTGCACAATGCACTCACTGAAATGTGTTAAAGCTAAACAGGGCCAGATAAGGTAAAACCAGAGGCATCTCAAAGGTAATGAGTGTGTCTGTAGGCATACTGCAGGTCTGTGTGTGTCTATGTATGTGTGTGGGAGTGCGCATGCATGTGTGTGGCAGAGTCGGGCGTCAAAGAGATGGTAATGTGTTCTGACGGCGCCGGCTTCTCAGCAGCGTGGCTAAATTGTGGTTATTGTTAAACACACTTGTATATACACTTTTTTAATTTGCATGTGTGTCTATAATATATACATACACACACACACACACACACACACATATACATATATATATATATATATATATATATATTACTGAAGGCATACACTACATTTGTTAATCAGTCTAAAATGTATTGATTAAAAGAAAAAAACAGATGTGCGATTTGAGTTTTCAAACAAGTTGTTAATTATTTTGTTTTTCATATCTTGATATTTTTTTCTAAACATAACTAACAATGTGAAAAAAAAAACTAAATTTGAAATCCAAAGTGTCTTTATATTTCCATTTAAAAGTGTAAAAATGGTGCAAGCCTTTTTCTTCTACTAAAGCCCCATGCTCTCACTCTGACTCCTGTTTCCATGGCCCTTTAGCTTTGTGTTGCGCAAGTGTGAAGCCATTCAGATACAACAGTGTCATCTCTGACACACTCAGAGGATTAGTTTTGTCACTACTCTGTGTCTTGGCTGTAGTGTCAGCCATTCAATCCACTTTTCTCATGTACTGTACCGCAGCTTAATGTCAGACTAGGCTGTCATACTTCTGTCTTCCTGTTCATCTCTGCCTCACACACACTCCACATAAAGCCATTTCAGACTAACTATTTAATCCGAGGATCTCTAAAGTGTGAGGGATATTTTGTCCTCCAAATTTTTTTTTTTTTTTTTTTTTTTTTTTTGCAAGAACGGAATGAAATGTTCATTTGCTTGGAATGAATAAAAATTGTTAAAATAGTTCCTGTTTACTTGGAAAATGTGAAAATAACTTAAAATCATTGAAAGGAAATATTCATGTAATTAACAAAAAAATATGAAAACCTTTTCAATAGATAGCAAAGCAAACATTAAGCTGCACATCTCTGTGTTTTATTCTCTTTTTTCCTACTTTCTGTTTATTGCAATCTGGGAGGGAGAAATCATCCCTAACAATTAAACTCTATTGGACTAAAAACAGAGAAAATGTATTTCATTATCATTCTGTCCTTCTTCCATCCAGCCAGCTGGCTCACCAGGGTCACATGTAAATGGAGAGGAACACTTTTTGGAAGCTTGTTTTAGAAGACGACTGTGTTTTGGGTAGCGCTCCTAATCGTATAATTAAACTGTAAAATGCTGGCACCGGTGCACCGTGGTGCACATATGCGTGCGCGTGTGCGTTCGTCCGCAGTCAAGTTCCAGCGCAAAGTGTGCCGGCTGCTTGCATTAAGCATGTAAATGCTCAGTAAATCAGCCTTTTATTGGTTGTAATAAATACCCAGGGGGCCGTGCGCCGTGGCCTCGCTCTCGTCCGTGCTGCACTCTCCCGTGCTCTCCCTCTCTAATGCGTCGACCCTCAGGGGCCTTTGCAAGAGAGAGGCAAGCCTCGGCACTCCACTCTCGCAGGTGGCTTCCAGAAGTTGCTACACATAATCGCACACTCTCGTACGCACATTTAAAATGTACTACACTCACATATCGGTAAACATCCAAATCGGACTAAATGTAATCGGCAGTCTTTTGCATAAAAACAAACACACAGATGTGTGTTCAAGCACACAGCCATTATTTCCACTGCTGCCTGTTGACTTAAATCCCCACTCTATTTATCTTCTGCTATTTTCACATTAAATAGAATACAACAGAGATGCCTTTGGTTGGTTTTAAATTAGGATTAGGCCATTAGGGTCCTAAATCTTGTATTCTGATTTTTCCAAACTGATGTATTTTAGGCATGAAACATTGATTTCTGTGAAATAATAGGTTAAACTTATCAGAAAGACTTATTTTAGACACAACTGAAAAGGATTCAGCTTCACTCCAGCTTTGTGATTTCATTCATTCATCTATTTCCTAAATATGACAAAAGCCTCTGACGGCTGGCACTGTGAACTGTTTGTGTTGTTCAGGACAAAGCTGCCTTGGAGAGTTTGAGTCAGCAGCTGAAGCAGCAGGCAGAGGACAAGTTCAGCCACGCCATGCTGGACTTCACCATGAGTGGGGACTCAGACGGTAGGGACACACACATGAAAACACACACAAACCCTAAATGACACAGAAAGTGGGTGATTCTTTTAAATAAAGGTGTCCAAACGATGCAACAACTGAACTGTCCTGCATGTGAACTGCTACAGTGAAATATCAAACTTAATTAAACATCAGTGTGCCTCCTCCTCTCTTCCTTCCTCAGGCTCCCCCAGCGTGTCAGACTCTAGAATATTTCGGGAGTCTCGGGGTCGGAGCAGCAGCGAGCCACACATCAAACGGCCGATGAACGCCTTCATGGTTTGGGCCAAGGACGAGAGGCGAAAGATTCTGCAGGCTTTCCCAGACATGCACAATTCCAACATCAGCAAAATTCTCGGTAAAACATCATTTCAGGCACAACTGCTCTCATCATTTCACCCATCGAAGCTCTTTTTTTTCACACTGTATTCCCTTATTTCTCATACAAACAATACACAGTTGCAGTTATTTCTTTAAAAGCAGCGGCTTTGTGTAAGCAAGCGTTAATGAATGGCTGGGGAGAGCACAGCTCTGACAATGATGATATAATTCATTATGCATTAAACAAGCAGAGCGAGGCCGTCTGACATTTTCCCCCAGACCGCCGGGACCGGCCCTGATATTTTAAAGAGCTCCTAAGCGTTTTATAACACAGAGAAATCTGGTTTTAATAAGCCTCTTTTCTCTCTATTGCTAACAGATCTCAGAACACAGAGAAAGACAGAGGGAGAAAACAGCTGAGCGCTGACAGCTTTTACCCATTAAACATACAGTAGTCAATGCAAATTCAGACCAGATATGAAACACACACACTAAGGGAATGACATTCTTAAAGATTACACCCACACACACATGCAGGGAACCGATAGTACAGATCTCTGAGCAGAAACTGAGCTGAGAGATGACAGCAGGTTAAGTGAAGTCCTCATTAGTTGAGATGAGTACCTGTTGTCCCAGCGGCACTCCTCATTAACCCTCTTTTGCATTCTCTTTCTGGAAGGCACTCCCAGCGAGAGACTGTTTTTGTTCATCACTTAGTGAAACCATTCTGCATGTCGGTGTATATACTGTATAGAATTAACTGACTCAACTGGATTTTTCTAAAATTATCCAAAATGTTATCTGCCGCTAGTTGTAAAGAGCATGAAAAAAATCCCAGCATATAACCAACACTGATCATTATCAGCCCTGATAGTACACTTAATTTTCCAGGCTCACGCTGGAAAGCCATGACCAACCTGGAGAAGCAGCCCTACTACGAGGAGCAGGCTCGCCTCAGCAAGCAGCACCTAGAGAAATACCCAGACTACAAGTACAAGCCCCGGCCCAAACGTACCTGTCTTGTGGATGGCAAGAAGCTGCGCATTGGCGAGTACAAGGCCATCATGAGGTCCCGCAGACAGGAAATGAGACAATACTTCAGTGTGGGGTGAGCAAACCTTCCATGGATAGATTGTAAAGGACTGTGTGGAGAGGGAAATTAAGATATTACACATTTCCAATTAGAAAAAAAGATTAACAACAATTCAAACAAAAACTTTTTTATAATAACTCATCTTCAGTGGTTCCCAGCCTTAGAGTCTGGATCCCAAGAAGTAAAAGTCATTCTGAGATCAGTTTTAGGTCTTTTTGCGGGAGGCAATGTTTGTCTTCGCATATGACTTTTGATGAGAACATATTTTCAAACTTTCATATATTGACATCTCTCTCCCTGTGTACATACAGGCAGCAAAGTCAGCTGCCCTTGTCCTCTGCAGGTGTGGTCTACCCAGGTGCGCTGTCAATGCCAGGGATGCCCTCCCCCCAGATACCCTCAGAGCATTCAAGTATGTCCAGCAGCCCAGAGCCCAACACCAACCACCACCAGAACCCGCATATGGCTGGCCTGAAGGGAGATGAGCCACGAATCAAGGAGGAGGAGCTTCGGCTAGATGACAGCAACGGTGATGCGTATGACGATTTTGACTATGAGGACGAAGAGGCAGACTACGCCAGCGATAACGAGAACCATATCCCCCAATAGGACGGTGACATAGCCACCCGCCTAGAAACCAGTTACTCTTGGTTAATCTTACAAAATCCCAAACACAACAATCAGGAAGAAAACTCTCTGTTGCCAATCACCTCAAATTTTGCATTCCCTCCCCCCTCCTCTTGACTCACAGGGACTCTTAACAGAGCCAAAGCCCCTCCCACTGGAGTCCCGACAGCAGCATCTGATCAATCAACAGAAGCACAGGATCTGTCACCCACACTGACTGTTACACCGACTGAAGTCTGGGAGGGAAAATCCACCAAGCCAGTTCTGAGGCGTGCCGAGGAATATCCGTGTACTACTGCGAGAGTTCGAGCGTGTTACCAGGAGTGATGAGAAATGGAGAAAAAATCCTTCTCAGAAAGCAACTTTTTAATCCTGTTTGTAGAAAAGGAGACATTTTAAAATGAACTAAACAGTGGACCTGTCGCAGGCTAACAGATGACACTTTAAGGTGGTGGACCTGTTTATTATCAGAGACACTTTTAAAAAACAGCTTTTTTGTTCTTTGGTTCTATAATATTCTCACTCAGGTACACGGTGCCAATAAGTGGCTTGTGAATGTGATTTGTTGTTTTTGTGCTACAAGTTTGACTAATAATAGAAAAAAAGAGACTTTTTTCCCCTTTTGTTGTAAAGCACCTGAAAGACGTCAGATGTTTATTTTTAACGAAAGATATCTTTTTTTCAGCCTCGCAGTGTGCTGTCAGTGCTCCCCCCCTGTTCTCTCTGCATTACTTTTTTACCCCCCAGCCGGGATTGCCCACCATACCACGGGCCGCTCCACCTTGACTGAAATTTCAGGGAGGGAGAAAAGGGGTGTTTCTCTGGCATCACAGAGCGGAAACGAAAGCACTGTGTTGTGAGACAATCCACAAGTTTTCTTCTTGCTCCGTCCCTCTTATCTCCATCTCCCCCAAGGCAAAAGCGTCAGCACGAATTCGCCCGAAAACAGCGTGTGTGTGTGTGTGTGTGTGTGATCGAGTGTTCTCGTTTACTGGATGTTTGCACTTGTTTTTTTTGTTTTTTTTTAAGTGCGGTAAAAGAAGCTGAAAAACAAATGCTCTGCTGTGAACACACACACACATACACACACACACACATGGCAGTTTTCCTGTCTTAAGTGTTTCCCTGCTCCCTCCAATCAACGTCGTCCTGCTGTAACCCAGTGGGTGGAGCCGGGTGAAGTCAGCCAGTCAGTGTTTCTATTTGTATTTGAATACTGTATTTTATTATTTCTCTTCAAACTGCCTCTAGTTTAATAATATTATTAACAATAATTATAAGAATGGTCAGCGTTTCCTAAGTTTAGTAAGTTATGTACAGTATAATTTATTTTTCTCCTCTTCATTGAGTTTTTATGACCATATGAAACTATGACAGTCAATGAAACATTATTCTATTTAGCTGGTAGATATTTAGATTTAAACAGGAGTTGTCATTTCACTTTGTTTTCTTTTATTTTTTATGTTTGTTTTGTATTAATCCTCTGAATGGTGGGTGGGTGGGGTTAGGACAGTGACCTCGATGCTGCCGTCCTCTGAGCTGAAGATATTTTTTTTTCTCCCTCAAGTCCAAACCCATTTCTGAGAAGCACTCAGCCTCTGTGTAGTCAGAGAAAAAGAAGAACATGACTTTTTATTGTTATTCTAATTTTATTTGTAATGATTATTACCATGTATAATGTGAAGTTTCCTCTTTTTTTGTCATTTATTTGGAAATCAGTTGGATCACTTTTAGACAGTTTTCTGTGAACAAAGAGACCCGTCCCCGTTTACTAGTTTGGCCGCCTCACTGGGACACAGTGGAGCATCTTTGGCTTGGATCCACACACATATGTGCACGCAAACATAGTCACACACACACATATTTCAAATGAAGAGATCATGACAACCAAACAAATCCTTTGCTGTCCTTCTGTTTAAAATCCTGTAAATATGCTTTGTGATCACAGTAATTTTTTTTTTTTTCAATCATAGGAAAGCAGTGTTTACCATGATCCACCAAAGGTGTTCTACTGTGCATGTGTGTGTGTGTGTGTGTGTAAGAGAGACTGTGTGTGTGTTTGTGTGGCGGTTCAACCGTAACTTTAACTTCTCATCAGGAGTCCTCTACTTTGTTTTAGCTCCACATGATGTTACAGGAACCATGACTATTCTTAAGGAGAGACGTCGCATAGTGATTCCCACAATTTGTCCTTCTGTAGACATTCCCTATGTGCCACATAAAACGCTTCTGGGTTTTAATTGTACTGTAAAATTTTCCCTGTTATCATGACATTGTTGACCCTGATGCTGGAGGGAAGGGACAGTCTGGTTTTATGATATCAGGAGGGCGTGTGGGGCATTAAGAAAATCAATCATCCCTGCTGGAAAGGTCTGTCCCCACATCAAGACAATGAAAGTTATATTATTTAAGACAATCAAAGTCATGAGTGGAGCTTAAAACAAAGTAAGAATTATTTCAAGTAAACGAAAAATATCTTACCATCTCAACTTGAAAAATCAAGAAAGATAATTATGTAAATATAACATAGAGTTATAGATTTATATTTTGTTCATAACACAGTGTAATATAAGTTGTATATTTCTTTTTTCTCTCCCTACTGTCTCTTTTATTGATGTTATCCATGCCACAGAAAATCAGGAGTCGCCACACTCACAAAAAAAAAATATAGAAAATATCAAAGAAATAAAGAAAAATAGGGGGAAAAAAGCCGTGGGCTGCCACCACCATCTGTTCTAAGTTCACTTTTTTCAGTATTACTGCCAGAAAAGGCTCTAATAAAGACAGCAATGTGTTCAGTAAAAGATGTGCTGGTCCTGGTCACTTCTTTCCTCACACCATGTAACAACATCCAAATGTTCAGCCTGCACATTGTCCACAGATGGGTAAATACATAAGGATGCACACAACTGGATGAACATCACGTTTTCTCACCAGCAAAATTATTTATGTAATTTCTGTAGTGGCTGAGCGATTCAATCATCTCCATAACAACATGTTAATTATGCCAAGTCCACCTTCTTGCCCCACCAATCAGAGGGCCACCTGCGAGGCGTGGAGAAGAATCACGGCCCCTTAGCAACTACATAACCTAATTAAGTAAAACAAGAGACATGGGAAAGAGGAGGGGGTGTAGGAGTGGTGAATGTGTGTGAGAGAGCTCATGTTTGTAAAAAAAAAAACAAAAAAAAAAACACACAATCTAACCAAGTCCCCATCAAAGCACAGGATGACAACAGCAATGTGCTGCTGTCTGTTTTAAAAGCAAATTTTTAATTGATGCGTGCTTATGGATTTTCAGGATGTTCATGCCTCCACTTTAAGGGTTAACAACACAAAGCCCCACTCAGTGCGCCCATTAAACTGCTGTCCCCCATCTGTGTCCATATGTTGCACAATCAACCCCCACAGCCAGGTCCAACACTGTGAACATAAAAACAGTTAAATGCACTCTGAGATCATTTTAGGTGCTTTGCTAATTAGCATAACTTCACTCACACACATGCACAAAAACCTTTTGATGCAACATAAATGCAGGATAAGGCAGATTTGCAACTTCAACGATAAGTGAAGGACTTGGTTGTTCTCTGGGCATTGTAAATTTTTCAGAGGCTGCCTGGAGGTAAAAACCTGAGAAAAGGTTTATGTGTGAATAGCTGAGGAGCAGAAAGGGGTTTCAGACTATTCTTTTTCCTTTATTGTCAGCAGTACAAGACTGCTAGAGGAAGCAAGCAGTGGCTAGACTCTGATTAAATCTCTCACACACACACACACAGCCTAAGTTGGACTGTAGGAGTTAGCTCAGCTTAAACCACATTTATCCAGAGGCTATTTCCATCACAATTGTTCCAACCAAAGAAGGAAAACGATCACAACGGGGCACATATTTACATGTCAATGCAACTTTTTCTGTTTGTGCCAACCCAGTAGCCTACAGATCAGTTATTTCTCCCCTTTATCTGAACGCGCATGCACCTGTTTTGATTGTGTGACTGAGTGCGGTCCTCTGCTTGCACTGGCTTGATGAAACATGCAGTTTTCAACCGTGGGTGTTTGAAAATTGAGTGAAAACGATGTCACATTAATGATTTAAAGTCGGTAATAGGATGTGCTGTGACGCTGAGCCGCCAGCTAAACTGAGTTTAAGGCTCCGGCGTTAATGTATTCATGAGGAGGAGGATTATACAGAGACAAGAGCAGCTAGAGAGCTGAGTGCAGCACAGCAGGCAGGGCCAACAGGCCTACTAGATATTATATATAACTACATTTAGCCAGCACTAGTATACATGTCAAAATGTAGGACGCAGGACTGCAAACAAATACTGTAGAGAATTATTTAAAAATGTCATTTGAGCCATGAGACCAATTAAGAAGCAAATATTTATTTTGTATCTCTTTGGGAATTAGTCAATGATAAGGTTACACACAAAATTTGAACAGCACATGCAGCTTGCTCACAAGCTGCTTTTTATTCTTTTTAGCTAAAAATCTACGAGCAAACGTAGCTCCAAAACTATTCCCAACATATTAATTCTCGCCTCAAACCCAGATATTGTTACAAATATCTGCTTGTACTGTTTTTCTTTCATCCGTGATTCTGGCAGCCTTGCTAATCCCCAGTCTAACATACTAATGTACATGCAAACTGCAGCATCACTCAAACTCAAAAGGCAATCATGAAAGTATCAAAACTGATTTCAGCTAGTACTTAAGCTGCTTTTTTCCCAAAAAAATATTTCAGTCAGTTCTTATTTTTATTGATGCTTTAATAAAAAAAAGAAGTGTTTGTGACTATTATTATTAGATGGCTAATGTGTTAAGACTCCCTAAAATAATCCCGAAGATAAGAGTGGCTTTGAGCAAGATGCTGAGATTTAAAATACAGATATACAAACAGCTGAAGATACTTTGTAATCGTTCTGGCAAATGGCCACAAAGTTACTTTATTTTCTGTGTTCTCCATCTTACATGACAGCCTCACTTAATGTTTGTGACTTCAGAATTACAGTATTATATTCAGTATTACATTCAGTATTATATTCAGCCTTAGAATGACCAGAAACCTCGTGTGTAATGTCAACAGCCAAAAAAAAGAAGACGTGACCTCCATCCACCTTCCATGCTCAGGTTTCAGTGAGTAAACTAGCCAGCGTTGCATGAGGCAAGCAAAAACAAAAGTAGCATTAGCGTTTGAGCGGCGGCTCTAATGTGACAGATCAGAGCGGCAGTGTTTGAGGGACAGGCGTGGTACGCGGCAGAACAGCAAGACCTGCGGGCTGATCCCTGATCAGCGCTGGGAAACTGGCTCTGCGCCCTGGACGCGTCACTGCTCTGGTCTTTCGCTTGCTGGCTCCAATAGCAGCAGCTGGCTTACTTTCACCCTTCTCCTCCTTTCTGCCACCATCAACATGTATGAATAAATTATTTAAATTTTCTTCATGTATCTGCATGTTTCTGCTAGAATTATTTGTTGTTTGTGTCTCCCTCAATGAATTGTGCCCACATCTCTATTCATTCATAAGACTTTATAGCGAATCAAAGACAGCTCATCTTTAAACTCGACCATTTGCGCAAGTAACAGTCACCGCTAAACTAGAATACATTTTTGCATTTCATACAGTGACATTTTGATAATGCATGTTGATGGCAATGATCAAATGTTAGCATGTGGGTGAGCAACATAACTTTTCACAGACAACTTGAAAACATGACGTTTCTCACCAAGCAGCACCTCCAACTAAACAGAAATAAAGAAGCCTTGTGGGTGCTTTGACATCATTCCATAAAATATATATTTTTCAGGCAAGAAAAAAAAATAGACGCCTGTAAAACTGTTATTTTTCTCCCCATCAACACCCTAATGCACACATGCAAATATTATGCTAATGGTATGTTAATTGGTGGAGTAGCTGCAAAGCAGCCCTGCTGTTCAAATGACTGGTGAGAAAATAGGTGGGGTCAGTTGCAAGCTGTAAAAGCAGCTCCAATACAAATAAACAGAACCCTCAGGGATTAACAGAACAAGGGCGGTGATAAACGGATGAGAAGACAGACAGGGAATACAACAAGTGATGGGGAAGGGGGAATCCTCTCAGTGCTATGGAAATACCAAGCAACAGAGAGGACAAGATTTAGAAGGGGCATGGTGAGGGTATAAGAATAAGGACAGAGGTGAAAATATGTACAAAAAGTACTGAGAGGGGCGTTAAAGAAGAGGGATGAAAGGAGACTGTCAGTAATAAATGGATAAAGGTGTAAATATAAAGTCCCCATGAAGAAAATAGTCGCACAAATGAAAGAGGGAACATTGTAAAGAGCTCAGGAGGTATGTTGGTTTATGGCTTAGAGAAAGAATATGAGTAATGTTGGCTCCTGGTGGGCATTATCTTCTATTAAACATCTTTAGTGCCTTCATGTGGATGATTTGCTCAACTGGCACATTTGATAATCAAATTGAATTCTGACTGAAACTAATTAATTTTAATACAGAAAAAAGGAAGCAAGTGCAACATGATAATTACAATGACAAACTGACCTGTAAAAGAAAGAAAAATCCTTTCACTGTTCCACATGACATGGTTTTATGGATCTGAGAGTGGAAATCCGACATGTTAAGTTACCTGGCCCCATTTGTTTTTCTTTAATATCATCGCTAAATACATTATGTGTTCAGCTGTAACACTACACACAGGCAGGATTAATTAAGAGTAATGCTCTGACCCACTGCAAACCACCACAAAATGCTTCAACTTGTGGCTTCACCGTGTAAATGCTTCCATTTATGCCGCGCTTTACGGGCCTCTTATTCACACATGCACACACTCATTTTGAAGGCCGCAAAGCTGCAGTTCAGATTCATTGTCTTGCTCAGGGACAATTCGATGCTGCTGTCAGTGAACAACCTGTTCAGTGTCCTCAAACATAACTGCTATTACAGTATGCTTACAGCTGGAGACCACACAACATTATTTTAAAAAATGCAAACAAAAAAAGGAGGAAACTTTATTTCACATCAGAAACTACAAATTCCAGGTACTTTAGTCATCCTTGAAGGATCCAGATCCACTTGTGGACCAACAATACGACATACGTTCCGGCAATCCCAATTCCCATTAAGCTGGGATAAAACATGCTAAACATTAACACATTGTAAATTAGGACAGATTAAAATTCTTTGCAAATAATTTTTTAACATTTATTCAATTGAATGCACTACAATGACAAAGTATTTAATATTCTATTATCCATTTTTCTGCAGATATTCACTCACTTTAATTTGAGACTCCTTTGTTTTACTTGCTGCAAGGTACATTTAGTCAGATGGTGCTTCTAGTGATAGAAATAGTGGTTCTCTCCCACTGTGCCGCAGTCTATGAGACAAAACAAGTCTTACCTATTTTATTTTCATTCCTCAATTGAAACCTTCAAAAGTTAGGTTGCTGCTGAAGATGAGGATACAACAGGCTCTAACATTTAAATTTATATAAATAGCAGAAACCTCAAATTATTATGTAAAGGAAGAAAGAAACAAGACGATTTTTAGCAACACTATTATTATTACTGTTTTCTGTTTATTATGCTCCGTATGGTAATTAGAGTATTGAACGTATTAAAGTCTTACTCAGTAAATAAGGCCCTGTAGTTTGCTTCTCAGCTTCACAGCTCCAGGCCTCAAGTGCCTCTGGTTTTCTCCTGTGTGTAGAGTAATGCACAACAGCTCCTGGCATGGACACTATTTGGAAACTGCCAGTGTTAAGTCTATGCCAAATAGCCACAAGATACCCCTCCTTTTTCTGGACCCCTCATCCCACCCACCCCCCGAGCCGCAATGGCAGCCAGTTTCTTAGACAGCCTGCCGCTGACCCCTTCAGGCCATGAAACTGTCAGCCTGCCAAAAGCCAAATAGCCAATGGCCCTTGATTTTCTCTGTCCTGTCTCTAAGATGGCTCTGTTAGCTTACTGTTAGGGCCTGGGAGAAAAGAGGAGAAACGTAGGAGAGCAAACAGAGGAAAAGAAGAGTGTCCTTATCTTGGCATTTTTAATTTGACCGCTTCATCCATTTCCTTTGCTCCAAGATTAAAAAAGCCATTTATTAGTCGCCTGAATTCCCAGACACATGTACTCTCTGGACAGAAATGCGGACACCGCAAGCCGTGCAGCAGAAAGACGTGTCCTGACAGTTGTCTTTGAATCTGCTAAGATCAAGTGGATTTTGTTTACTCCATATATTTTCTGTTGTACAGAGGTCAAAAAATGATACATAAAATAGAAAATAGTCTTTAAGTTTGTTGTATCCTGTTTTGTGTCCCTCACTGCAACCACATGACTAGTTGGCTCTGTCCTGCTGCCTGTGGGCCCTGTGCAACTTGTTAAGGCCCCCCCGCCTTTAGTTAAGATAAATAAAGAACAATCCAGCCACAGGACAGATGAGAGAGGTGGGTGGAGAGAGAGGCTTGAAAGAACAGACAGGAAAAGACTTGACAGCAAAGGGATTTAAAGTTTCGACTTTGGACAGCTGTTTTATCGTGAGGGTCAGAGGGATTTTCAGGATGGAGATGTCCTAATGGCTTTGCGTTAATATAAATATGTAGATGACCCATTAACGCCACCCCTCACTTCCTCAGTTTCACCATAATGGCCCTGGCCGATAGTCTGCGCATAGCGGATATAGCATGGATTTATTCTGATGTTCCCAGGGATTACACCCTCAGTGAGCTGTGTATTATGAGTAGATTTAGAGCCATAACTCCTGAAGATAAGGGGGGATTGGGGCGATTGTTTAAACGGCTTGTGTTAGCCATCATCATGAGGCTGGTAAGTGTGTGTGGACGGGTGTGTGTGTGTGGGTGTGTGTGTGTGTGTGTGTGTGTGGGGGGGGGGGGGGGGGGGAGGGAGAGAGAGAGAGAGAGAGAGAGAGAGAGAGAGAGAGAGAGAGAGAGAGAGAGAGAGAGAGAGAGAGAGAG
>JBAMHX010000026.1:9743580-9755093 GCA_037177515.1 Pseudomugil tenellus
CATAGTGTGCTCGGATGTTTAAATATGTATTTATGGAAAAAATAACCTAGTATTCGGGCATGTATATAATAATCCATGTTTCCATGTTTTTGATTGGTTCTACTATAATACAAAGTCTAGTCTGAATGATAAGTTTAAATTTATCATCTTATCAGCTGTGTAGTCTGTTGTTACATCAATTTTATTTTTAAAAACCCCATGATTTCCCTGATAAAATTCTTAGCTAATTCCAGGTCCATTTTTTTTTGCCTAAGCAAACTTTATAAATGAGCCCTCTGACCTGTAACAGAGTCATTGTAACATTTGGTTGTAGTAGATGTCCCTATCTGCATGACCCACACGCAGCCAGACTTTTATCTGAGAGGGTGAATGTTTTCTTCGTTTTTTTAACTGTTACAGAAATTATGCTAATTGCTAACTGCTCCTAAAGATTTGCTTTTTCCCATCTGTTACATGAAATATGCAAAAGACAAACCTTTGAAAGTAGAATCAGCCTATAATTACAGGATCTACAGGATGTAGTTTTCCATGACAAACTTAAAAAACTGTTTTAAAAAAGAAATGAACAACTAAATGAGTAGGTAGCATTGCTTAATCCTTTAACTTTCACATTAAGAAAAAGGTCAGAAAAATGTTTCTCATCATCTTTCTGTTTGTTTTGGACAAAAATAATGATGAATGTTTTTTAGCAAAAGGTTGGGATGTAAGTTAATAGAAACATTAAGACAGTGAACTGGTGTTAGAACAAACAGTTTGGGCTTTACATACATAATAATCTTAAAGAGTGATTAAGTGTTTTGCTTTTCTGCTTTACGGTGCGATGGACTGCTGACCTGGCATCCCACATGATGGTAACTGCTATAAGCGTCATTACCAACCGTGATCCTGATCTGGACAATCGACATGATGAAAACAGACATTTTGTGTGAAAAAGGAAGGGATTAATAAAAGCTTACTACCATATATTACACTTTGTCTTCCTTCAGCAGTGAAGGCCATCTTCCAAGTCTAAAGACGTCTAATTACCTTCTGGAGGTTCCTTGTTCATCAGTTTTATTTGGTTTGATTCAAAGGCCATAGCAACACCTTCATGAAAGAAACTTGACAATAGTCTCCAGCTCAATTCAACCATCTTTTAATCTTCAATTGTTGTAGAGGAATAATAACAATTTTACAAAAACAGGGCACTATGAAGTAGCTAATGTCAAGGTAAAATATTTGCAGTTAACAAAACAAATCAAAATAAAGAATCCCTCTGTTGTTAACGTTTAGCAAGCAGACAAAACAAAGAGAGGGAACAACGACTAAAGCGGAGATGTAAAAAGCCTGCTGTGTTTAAGAATGTGGAACTTTAAGAACGGAGCGAGATAAGCAAGATGAAGGAGAAAGAAAAGGAAAGAGGGTGTTGAGAGAGTCAAGGAGAGGGTAAATATGTAATATGGAAGTTGGATAGCAAGAAAACAAAGGCAAAAAATCAAAATGTGTGTGAAGAAACAATGAGAGAGGAATGAAAAGAAGGAAAGACATAGTTAGCCGCCTGCAGAACAGAACAAACTCATTTACAGAGCAGTGCCCGACTTGAAAACAATTATCTGCCATCTCCGTTGCCTCTGTAGAAGAGTAGCCTTTTTTGTGGGGCTCTTTGTTTTTCTCAAGGACATATTCATTATTTCAGATGAGACCCATTTGAGTCTAAATAAAGACTTTCTCTCTTCACCGTCAGATTCGCTGGTGCTGTGATGATGTTGCATCCTGACGGGATGAAAAAACTCGTTTGAAAAAGAGTCTGATGAAAGCACTTCTTAACATGTTTGTTAAGTTTAAATTGTATTTTATTAAATTCTCACACTCCTATTTTTGTTTTTCCATGTTTGTAGATGTTTAATACACAGGTTTTATGGAAATACTTGTGCAGTTTTCTGCTTTCTTTGTCACATGCAACACAACATCGGCTGCACTTTTGTGCACGCATGGAAGGGGAAAATGTATATAATCACACCCAGACAGAAGACGCCACGGACAAACTGTAAACAGGGAGCAAGAAGTATATTAGGACTTGCAAAACTCACACACATTTACACAAAGTCTTAATCCTCTCGAGATGACAAGACTTCGGGTACTGCACAGTATAACGGGATGTTGTGTTTGCTGTTTCCTTGTTTCCACTTCAGGTCATGACGGCAAACGCAGACGGAATCAAACTGACATGGAGGTCGACGTGGGAAAAACAACCCAGCCAGTTTCAGGTCCCATCTTACCTGCTTGGGAGGTTGTCTCTGCTCTGCTGAAGGACCTCTGTGTGTGGAAATGAAAGAGGAGGTTACAGAGACAAACACACACGCGTATACACACAAACACAACACACTTCAAATGGCCTTCAAGAGTCCTGCATTCCACATTTAATTGGAATCCTGAAAAAAGGGAAAAAAATCACCATACAGCAAAGTAAACTTCTCATAGTGGTGAGCCAGCCAATCACACGACAAGCCCGGGTCTCCAGGGCCCCGCCCTTGAGAAATAAGCACAGATAACCTATTGTTGAAGCTCAAACAGTGGTCCTACACACAAAAACACAGGTGACCTCACACAAAAACACACATTCAGAGTGAATATTACTGTGAAACCAGCTGTAAACATGTTTTGTAATGAAAAAGAGTTTTTAACACACTACAGGTACTGCGAGTGTTTTCACAGCTAAAAAAGCTCAATGTGATTGGAAACAAATGGATAGTAATGAATCAGAAAAAGAAGCAGAGATAATAAGGGGGACAGAGCCGTATCCTTGGAAAACTCATTCAATAAATTCATGTCAAATTTTTAAAATTTGTTTCCCCTCTTTTTTCCACAGACTTAAGGGAGACTATTGAGAGATATACTTGTGTTGTTCAATTCACGCATATTAATGCAATCTGACATTTGCACTGTAACATCAAAATGACAGCAGGCCTGCAAGCCCATGTGAGAAATTTGACGACTTTGATCTGAGCTTGTGTGACTGCAATCTGTGTCAAGAAGAGGACAAAAGGGCAAAAAATAATAATCCTCCCCCTAATAAAGAGGCAAAATGTCTGTAGTAGACATGTGCATGAAACTAAAACGTACAAATGAACATTTATTTTTCATTTTTTTACAAAATCAAAACAAAACAGCAGCTATTCAGCCACGCTTTCAATAATTTAGGGGCATTTGTTTTTGTTGTGTCCCTCATAATATTTTGAAGCATGATTTAAACTCTCACACTCCAAAATAAATAAATGTGCTTGAAACCAATCTGGATTAAAATATTATAATTTTGAGCAATTTATCCCCGAAAATCCACAGCTGAATTTTTTAAGCGGATGTGAGCACTAGTTTTTATTTAACACTACCACACAAACACACACATTTATATATACGCACACACAGAGGGGGGACATCTGTGCTGAACGCTGACCAAATCCAACAGTGACTTTGCTCACAATACAATTTTGTTGGGAGTGTTAGAATTTGCTTCAAGTTGATGGCACAGCCTCCATTTTGAGTTGACTTTGATATCATTCTGCGAACAGTGAAATGTCTGGATAAGTGTTGCATTTAGGCCAGCCATCTGTACCATCTCCAACTCCAAAGCAGTTAGAGACAGAGGCACTCTGGATTTAGAAGGCGGAGAGAGAAAGAGAGCGAGGGAGATACGATGCTGTTTTAAATGGTTCACTGGTGGCATCTACTGGAGAAGCACAGACTCAAAAGCTGAGACAACCCAGCGGAGCCACAGAGGTGTTCCTCCCGTTCTCCTGCTCTTCTATTCCAAATAGATGAATAACTCCAGGGATGAGGCATCACCTTCAATTCTAGCATCAAACATCCCATGAATGACACACAATACATGAATCACATTAAATGAATTGTATATCATAAAATAAAAGAAATGTTAGGCAAAACTGCCTCGGAGGTAGATGATCTGCTGATAAGTAAAATAAATAAATTATAAATAAACCGATGTAGATGTAACTGATGTATGCGCATCATTTATGAATATTTTTCTGATATTTAAAATCCAATAAATCTCATTCTTTAATCAGTGTGAATGTTAATAATGAATTAAAACCAAAAACATTTTTCTTTTTCTGATATGATGCAAATATAACTTTAGTTACAGGTTAAAGTCACATATTTTAACATATAATTAGCTTAAAAGCAAAATAATTACCATAGAAAGTGATTATGAAGTGATTACATTTCACTGTGCTTGACCTCGAGTATAACGGCACATTCACAATTACAGAAAAACACCAAAATGCATTATCTTTGCCACAAAATAGCTCCACTCATTCAATATTTTGACCAGCATGCATTATCACATATACAATTATTTGGAACTGTCAATAAGTCAACAAACCTCAGAAATGAATCAGTTAGTTTATAACAAAAACTGGATATCATTTCACTCGATCTAAACTAGTTAAATACGCTGTATAGATCGCTAAGATGACTTCTGTTGTCAACAGGTGCAAGTGTTTGTGTGGATGCTCAAAGCACATCCCGATTGTTTGCTTTTTCACAATTTCAGTAGAAAAAAAAGTCATTACCACCACAGTAAACTTTAAGGGCAAGAATAAAACAAATGTTTTTATTTCTCAAATTATCAAGTCTAATAAATAGAGATGTTTAGCTGAAAGTATAACTTGTATTGCTTATCCTTCATTTTTATGTGGCTGTGTTGTTGCGTGTGTGTAGAAACGTCTCCTCGCTGATGAAAAGCCAAACAGCATCTTCTGTGTGAGCAAATTATAGTTCTTTTTTCTTTAGCTGAGAACAATTCCTATCTAATTCTTGTAATTGTTGCCTCATATTATGACACATTCACATCAGAAAAGGCATTCAGCTCTGGTCTGTTTGGAGATTGAGTTAGAGAGTTCATCCATTACAATGAAGAACAACGCAATCCCCTATCTGTTTCAGAAATGTTGCTCTTTGTGATGCTGAGTATGGCTCTGAGGTTGTCAGAGAATTCAGACAAACAATGCATCGCTTACAGATATATCACAAGCTCCATAATGATATCCTGTGTTGTTGATCACTCTGAAAGGGAGGGAAAGGGAAACAGAAGCAAACTCCAGACAAAGGGATTGTCTTGATTATTTGTCTGTCAGCTATGTCAATGATGGCTTCGAGGATAACCGTGATTGAGATTAGGTCCTGCTGAGGAGAAAGGAAAAAAAGGAAAAAAGGAGGGGGCGAATAGAGAAAAGAGCGAGGGAAGAAAAATGAAAAGTGGAGAATAGAAGTGACTAGACAAGAAGAGAGCTGTGATAACAGCCAGCCAACGGCCTGTTTGATCCTGAGGGATGGCAGAGGGATGTAAGGCGTTTGAAGCTGACAATCCCTTTGTGATGATAACACATGTTTTTCAGTGTGTGCGCTGATCCTCCCTTTCCCATTGTATTATGGGCAGCAGACAGCAGCTGCCTGGGCATTGTCGCGCTGCCGCTAATCTGAAACAATATCTTTAGGCCCAACGTTGTTATAAGCAGCTGTCGGCATTGTGGGAAGCTGCTCTAATCTGCTTCAGTATCTTTAGCCCCTCGTTTAGCTCTTTGATCCTCTCCCATTATGCCTCCCTTTCTATCACAACGAGCAAGTGAGCTTGGCAAAGCTGTGCTGGAATGCAGGGAAAAGAAAGATACACCATGCTCCCATCTGAGGCTCATCTATTAACAGCTGTTTCTGTCTGTTTTTCCATGTGCGCCTCCTGCTGCGATTTTACACCTGTCACAGAGAGACATGGGGAGATGCAGAAGAAAGTCAAGGCAGGGACATGATCATTTGTTCCCTGTCACGCTGTTCAGACTTTCATCTAGAGGATGTGGTCAAGAGTGGGGTTTTGATATCCGACAGGCTTGAGTTCACTGGTTAGCATCACTTTAGTTCTTTAAATCCCAGTGTGTGGCTTTGCTGCTTCCTGTATTTCAAAGACACAGAGAAACTTCCTGTGAATTATTGCTACTTAATGCAAAGCACAGTGTTATCGAGATGCTAAGAGAGTTCAAAGCAACCTATATTGGATTTTTCTGTTAATGGTGAGTTGTAAGCAGTTGCCTCATCGCATTTTAAGCAACAGGACATCAGATCACTGACTTTACTTTCTATTAAAAGTTATGTTAAATACAACAGCAGCACTTGCAGGATCATCCACAGTAGCTCCTGCCTTTAAGAATAATCACAGCCTCTATCAACCGGAGCTTTCTTTAGGTGAACTTTGTAGAGAATTAACAGTATAATTGAAGTAGTATCTTGGAACTATACCGTAGGGGTTGATGGAAGGTGATAATGCATGGACTTTAGTGCAGCTGAATATCTTAATGCAATCTTTTAAGTGTCTTGTAATGATGTTTAGAAAGATTTCTGGTTTGAGACTCTTTGTTCACAACGCTTCTTCAGCCACTGGACTTATCAGGTGTGTCCATAAATCGCTATGGCAAGTTCAGTTCAATTTAACTCAGCTTTAGTTTGTATAGCACCACTTAACAACAGTGTCATCTCAAGACACTTTACACACACATCAGTTTGAGCCAGTTCATCATAAATAGCTTGGCTAAAGGAAACCAACTAACTGGATTGAATCTTGACTTCAATTCAATCCCCATCTAGAGCATACATGAGGTGACAGTGGGAAGGAAAACTGCCTTTTAACATGGAGGTAAAATCTCCAGCAGAACCCAGCTCAGGAAGGGCAGCCATCTGCATTGACTGGCTGTAGTGCACTGCAACTTTTATCCAGAAAGACCTGCAGAAAAAAGAGAAATATGTTAGTGATGTCAATGCTATCATATGTACATGGAGGAGAAAAAGAGAAATAAGAAAGGAAGTGTTCAGTGTATCATGGGAAGTCGCTATAGCTGCATAACTATTGGATGGCTAGAGTGTTCCTAAGATTTGCTAAAACGGAAGATCTTAAGCTTGATCGTGAAGTTAGAAAGTTAATGCGTGGTTAGAGTTAAAACAAAAGAACTTGACTCAGTTTATTCTTTACAATAAACACGTATTGACAGTAACAAACATAAACCTTGTCACAACTTAGACTTTTTTCTTAAAATCTTCCTGTTTTGCAGTTTACATGTAGTAAAATCTGCCTGACAGAAAATAGTCACAACCCTGGTAGAAGTCACCGTATCACAAATAACAGTAAATGGATTGTGACACCACTACCTATCTGACATGTAGACAAAGCTGTTTTACACTTTCTTTGGTCAAACTGACTTGAGAGCCACCTGAACATTGAATTCTGTTTAATCTAAAAGATTTGTGTTGTATTTAATTTACTGGTTTTATTTTGGAACTCTGACTCAGTACATAAAAAATATTGCAATGCAATACATTTTTTAAAAAAAAATAATTTCAGGGTGTCTGAGTCTTAGAATTACAACTAACTCCATCCAGTAAACATATACCTTTCAGACACTTGACACAAAGCTAGAGCCGGCACATTTCTTGCATCACCCTGAATAAGTCCGGCCCCTTTGAATTCTAGTGAACCTGGGATGACTCTGACATGTTTTATCATGCAAATCCACCAATGACCTGCATGATTCAGACAGCCAGGGGGATAGAAAACAATAGATGTGAAAAGATGCCAAGCAAAGCTGTATGTATGTAAAAAGGCGGTTGAGCCAGATATAGCTCAAGTACCCGGAAGCTAAATGGTGCAACATCTGTTGAATGGAAATGTTATATTATCTTTCCTCCTGTAACTGACAAATAATCATATTTTAAAACAACTTAATCCTTCAACGTTGAATTGAAAACATGACATTGAGGTTGTTGTGTTTCACAAAATGGTTACAAACAGCTAGTTTTCTGTTCCCTCATGAGAATTTTAACATTGTCAGTCTGTCTGGGTCATTTCAGATCCACAACAGTGGATAAAAGCTGTCGGGATACTGTTTATAAATACAAAATTTCAAATAAATTTATCAACTGAGAAGATACTGGGACAGAGCCAGCTGCAGTGGTGGAATATTCTGATAGAATCAGCAAATAAAACATCCCAAACCCTGAAATGTTGAACAGTTTTTAACCAAAGTGAACTGAACTCAACTGTTTACCCTGCAGGGGAGGGACACGATTGGGACTGAACAGGTTTGAACCTTAGCAATAAAACTTTAAGCTTTTCTGTTTTCATAGCAGTCGTGCTCTAAAAGGCTCAAAATGAAATTAAAACACCCCATACAGTTGGTTTGTGTACAATGAACAATGTCTGTGTTGGCCGTTCTTATAAGGGTGACATTGAGACGATGATTTTATAAAAGATACCACTGCTACAAATCTGAATAACTATGATATCACAAAAAAAAATAATTGAATGCTGAGCTTGAGGCATTGTTCCATTTAGTTGTCAACTAAAACATCATATGATACAACAATGATATTAAATAATAATTAAAGTGCATTCGATTTATTACCTAACTAAAAGTTGATACAAAACAGTGAATGTCTGACAAACTGACACTAATCTGTCCCGCCATCAGTTCTGCTCCATTGCTTTATCGTTACAGATCTCTGTTAATCTTTTCTTTTAAATATCATTAAATAAGTTAAGAAGCAGCGGAAGTTTAAAAACAAGAAACAAACACAAAAAAACCTGTAGACAATATTATCTTAATAGAATAATTATGGCTGAGAAATAAACCAGGAATGAGACAAATTCCAGCCTATTATTGGCTTCAACTACAGCAAGCCCTTATGAGAGCATCATGAGATGAGGTAGGTGTTGTGGAAGTGCGTTAATGTGTGCATCATTTTGTGTCAGTCAGGGGTGTAAGCACACTGCAGCGAGCTGAGAGGATACAAGTTGCACACAATTAACAGTAAAATAAATACTTCACCGTGCTTAAGCAAGCTATTAATCAGATATAAATAGAGTGAAGGAGCCCTTTGTGATTAACGAGGTGAGACTTGCTGCTAATTACTGTTTCCCTCTACTCTGGTAATTGGGTCGCTGCCTTAAATGGGGATGACAGGAACTGCCCCGACCCCCCCCCAAACCCCTACCACCACCCCCACCCCTATGCCCCACCATTGTTCTGCACTATGATTTAATATGTAATAACATCCATGTAATTGTGACTGCGTGTGTTAGCGTCTGTCAGAACCAGCAGGAGCAGGATGGGGAGAGATTTTTTCTTCTTCTTCAGGTCTACAAACAGGAACAATCAAAACCAACTCAAACATTGTTGTCCTCTATGTTTTCTGAACTAACTGGACTCGGGGAAACTAAAATAAATGGTTCTAAGCATGTCTTAAAATAATAATGTGCCCAAAATTACTCTTCATATATGATTTTAGTGAATAAAACATCAGGGTTTTTTACAGTTTCTGTAGGGAAAAAATGGGTTCTGTTGTTTCTCCTGTAGATTTCCACAAAATGAGTGGACAGTTAAAAAAATGTTAAAAATAGGAGCGTCCCCATCCTGCAAATGTATCTTATTAAAAGAGGCCGTTTGTCTACTGATGAGCAGCCAGCAGGTTTCTGAAGCTGCTGATGTTCGTGGAACCCAAAGATATACTCCATGTAGAGTACTCAGATTGCAGTTGTGCGTAAAGGTGCTGTTCCACCTTCAAGCAATGCTTGCAAAGACAAATGTTTCCAGTGGGAGAAAAAACACACACAAACAAATGGTCAAACAGTTTTGTCATACACACCCCACAAAGCTCTGCTTGGGTTACTACACTTCAAATCTACGAGGACTGTTAAATCTGTTAGGTACCAGAGATTTAACATTTTAAGACATAATGTAAATGAGGAGAAATATTTATTATAAACCCTAACACTGATCTAGAGGCTGAAAAACAATGGCAGGAGGCTGATGCTGCAAACGTTAATGTTCATTTGGTTCACAATTTCAATTTAAAAAAATTGCTTCAGTGAAAATCGGTTATCAGCCATAGCAACAACTTTGGATAGGGATATTGGCCAATATATATATATATATATATATATATATATATATAAGCACAAATACATGTGGAATATGGTGAAGAAGGGGAAAAAAAGATTCATTTCACTGACATTCAACAGCAAAAATTTTTACAAAACATTCATTCCACATGGATTTCACATTATGAGTTTAGTAAAAATGACACCTCTGATGGATGTTCTTGCGAGCTGTGTCAGCACTTCTCTTCTCTCAGGCCGCTGCCTCTGACTACTTACAAGCTCCCATCGCAGCTCCCCGTGACAGACTCAAGGCTGTGGTGATATACAAGTGTAATCCATTACTACACACTTACACTAATTGTCTTCGGTTGGAAGTGGCTCCTATGACCTTTTTATGGGAAATGAAAATAAGTGGAGGCGCAGAACAAGCAATATTGGATTCTGTTGTTAATTAATGTGTGTATTATCTGGGTGGATGAAGCCAGGGGGAGGAAGTTAATTGAATTACAGTCAGCGAGTTGGATAATGCACTGTTGTAATTGTTCGACTGTATAAGACAGTACTCGCATTAGGGAGAAGAAAAGCAGGCTTGATTTGCTTCCAGAGAATTGTATGAAATTATTTGTTTGGTTTTGGGGTGCGAGGCATGAATTGGTCTCTAATTTAATCCTCAGTTTACTATAAACATGGGTACGACTAAAGCTTGCATACACACATTCCCTTTTCCCCAATTTTACAGCATCAGCTAACAAACTAAGAAATAGCAAAACACTGAATTTCTTTTCAATTCCTCTTTGCCTTTCTTTAGACTTTTTATCTAACCCCATTTGGCTGGATAACCCAAGTCTTTCACAAAGATACACAAGCCTGAAGCAAAGTGCTGCAGAATTATCTAAGCCTATTTCAATTTGCTTCAGAAATGTGTATTTTTACATTTGCTTTTAACATAAAGGTTCAGTGAACTGCTTTTATTTCTAATATAGAAATCTCTGTTAATAAGCATTAATATCACATATAAAAAATGTTGAATAGGATTATTCTGTGTCTATGCAAATCCATTTTTTCCCTCTGGGTTGTTTTGCCATCTTGTGGTGGTCTGTGGTATCAACTCTCCATCTGACGTCTCCCAGCTTTCTTCGCTTTATCAGCTCAGCTTAGCCTCATTGGAAAGTCTCCTTATCTCCCAAGACAAAATGTGATTTCACAAAATTAGTCTGTGATGTTTATTTGGTCACATTGTGCTGTTATCTAAAACTATGGTTTTGGTATTTTGCCTGTTGAATGAATTTTTTAAAAATTGAGGGAAAAAAGCAACAAATTTAAAATAATTTGAGAAAGCTGTGAAAAATGCTATTAAAACAGGGAATAATTACTTGCAATTTTCAGAAACTCGTTTTTTTTTCCCATGAAACAAACATGAAATCATATAACACCAAAAAAACTTTATAAAGTCATTAGATTCTATTGTTATTGTCACGGTTCTGGCAGTTCTTCCTGTTTCAGGTGGGGTGGAGCAGGTTGACATACTCATCTTCTCAAGATCACTCCAGGAGCATGTTCACCATGTGCGTCTGGTCCTTCAGCGGCTGTTGGAGAA
>JBAMHX010000026.1:9779527-9814166 GCA_037177515.1 Pseudomugil tenellus
TATAGTTTTACACAGTTTTTGACTTTACACAGTTTTAGCTATTGAAAAATGAAATAATTAAAATAAAAAGAAATTAAAATAACTTTGTACATGTACTTGTGTTTGGTCCATCACTCACTGGCCCATTTTCAGTTTGGCCCTCGGAGGCTAAAGGTTTGGGCACCCCTGCTCTATCGTAACAGATTTCACACACTGACCTTGAATGTCGAAAGTGAAAATATTCTCACTCACTTGCTCTGCTCCTCGAAGAGCCATCCCTTGATGCCAGTCTGGACCAAGAGCGCTACCTGACTCTGTAGAATCATAACTGCGCCTTCGTGAATGTCTATCTGGGGATGAACAAATACATCAATTGAAATGGCTTGTACAGACACAGAGACCAAAAGAGCAAGTCAAAGAGAAGACCTTGCTCTCTTCAGGATAAGATAAAGACCTGCTGTGAAGGTCTGTGCAGCTCCAGGTACCGGTTCCTCTGTAGTGTAGCGAGGTCTCTTACAGGGAGCAGCCACGTCGGGTTTGCCGCCCTCAAGTGATGGGATGAGAAACTGTGCCGCCCCGGCATCGAAAAAGGCGTTTCCTATGGCCTTGTCCTTCACAGCCCAAATCACTTCGCAGCCCTCCACCTCATACCTAAAAAGAAGATGTTCATTAATACTAAATAAGTAATTTGATCTACATGGGTAACTTCTCAATAGACACTATTGATAAGAGATTTATTACAATATAATAAACATGACACAAATCTAGAACGTGAAACTAGATGGTGTTAGTTAAAAAAGTAGAGTGTTGATAGCAGCATTTTGAGAGATTGCACAATAAGCAGATTCACTGATAACACAAAAAGTTGTGACTATCAAAGCAACATTTTTTCCTAGATGGCTCGTAATTCATTTCAGTATAACAGTGCAAAACGACTGTCTGAATCGTTAAAAACATGCAACTTCATTGATGCAAAGTATACCTGCTTTATTGGTCTGCCTGCAGTCTATATATATCTATTTAAAATAAATTGCATTTTATAAGAAAGAGAGTCACATTATAACCAACATACCACTGAGCTGCTGTAATGGACACATATTTTTCTAACAAACTATTTGTATGCTTAGTTTCTAAAAAAGGTTGGTGGAAAAGCATGCCATGAGTAGCGTCATATTCTACATTTGTTTTTTATCTTCTACATACAACAAAGCTAGTCAATGAGCACTTGAAAAATATGTCGGTTAAATGAAAGTAATAAAAAATAATACATATATTTAAGTTAATGATAGAGTTTTAAAAAGTCATAACTTATCTGTAAATAAATTATGTAAATGTTTCCAGAAAGATGAATATAAAATGATTTTTTTCACTTAGATTTCAGCATTTTTTATTTTTTTTTTACAGGAGACTTACACCAATTCCAAGGCGATCCCTCCATTACCAACAACAACAATTCTCCTTGCTTTGGATAATCGCTTCTGAAAATCCTGAAATAATATTAAAAAGTGTTGTAGTTAGTTTCAGCATGTTTTGTAACCTCCAACCAACATGAAATGTTTTCAGAATGTTTTGTTTTCACTTAGTTTGATTTTACAGGTAATTTGATTAATTGCCAGGAATGTGTTGTGGTTCTTAATTGCCATGTGCAATTAATTTAAATGATATCAAAATACTCCAAATTCTGATTATTACTAAACCTTTTAATGAAGTCTGTACTGCCTTGGAAAAGGAATACATCACTGATTCAGACAGCTTGCAAGAAAAGGTGAAGATTTACTGAAGTACTAATCAATGCATGTGTTGCTACTAAAGAACATAATATTTACAGGACAAAAATTTGCAGAAACTGCATTATACAAAACAGAGCAAATTCAAACCTGCTTGTAACCATAACATTTAACCATTTTAGGTTGTACCTGAGCACTGTCCGTGTCCCGTATTCCCAACACATATGGATTGTCTTGGGTTAATAGCTTTGGTCTGGCACCACTACAGATACACAGCTTCTCATAACCAAATATCTGTCCATCTGCAGTTTCCAGAAACTGGGGGCAAAGCAGAACATGGAATGTGGAAATGCCAAGCTTTACCATTAGTGTGGGTTATTTCTTGGTTAATTATTTCTGTAACCACATTTCCACTAGGTGGCAGTAATAGATAACAGTACAGTATGTAAACACGTCACTGCCTGCACTACAGCTACTAACAAGCATGGCATAGTTTAGCAAACACTAAGACGATTTTAGTGTAGGAATTGTTGTTATAAATGTCCTTACATGTGACTGTGTGTGAAGTGATTTCACAGCAGAATGGATGACAGTAAGGTTTGGAAATTTATCCTCCAAGACACTGGTCGGCTGTTCCTCGACATGAAACTCCTCCAGTGTTCTGGACACCTTTACACAGAGAAAAACATGTACAGTACAAAGTCGTTTGCTAGTATAATTCGTGGATAAATTATTCCCACCCCGAATTTACCTGTTTGTAGTTGGTAACTGCCTTGATTTGAGGACCTGCTGTAATCAGAGCCACGTCTGCGGATGAAATCTGTGATGACAACTGTCAACGAAGATGAATATGAAGTTTAGTATCAATGCGGTACAGTCATAGATCATTGAGGTTACACGTGCTTTATTTAATTGCTATTTGTAAGTTATTATTTTAGCTTTACCTGCTCAACACATGTCACACCTGCAATTCCACCTCCTACGATAACAAACTTAAACGTTTTCTCTGTTGTACCTGCCATTAGTAAAAAACACAAAGCTAACACACGCTATCTAACACTGGATTTTAGGCATGGGATGACTAGTAGTTACACTGTTGCTTAGTTTTTTCACCAAAAACATACAGACTTGAAGATTGAGTTACAAAAAGCTTAATAATTGGTCAACTTCATTCTTAAAAACACATATCAGTTAGCCGGTTTTTAGCAATAATGAGTACAAGAAAAGATATCATGTCACTTCCGTATTTACATACACCTACGGCAAGCAGGAGGATCAATTTTTCTATTTTCCTGAACGCGCACAGAGACTCGCTTCATAAACAGTTTTGCCCTTGTAACGAATTTGGGAGGCAAATACCTTTTATATACATGACCCCCTTTCATCGGAAAATGTCAGTCTCGTAAATCAAAATACAGAAATATGTTTGAGTAACTATTGTGGACAACGTGACATCCAAAACACTATATATTAGACATTGGTAGCACATTTATGTTTTTAATTAGTGAGATGGGAACGTGGCTGATTTTATGGCTGTGAAAATATTTAACAATTAGTTTTAATCTCAGAGCTCAATTAAAATTTTAAAAATCTATCCATTGAGCGTTTACAACTTTTAAACTGTTTACTATTATATCTTTTTGCATTTGTATATTTTACAACCATTTTTCTGTAAGCATAATTCAGTTGGATTAATTCTGAAAGATAAATTTCTCCATGTTTTTTACTTGCCCCTTTTTATCCTGGAAAAATTACATATTCGTATTATAAACGCTGTTAAAGGAATGTAGCATAAAAACTTGATTTTAGTTTTCGTTATCAGTCAGGATCACTGATGTAGTTATTCCTCTACCTGATGTTTTGCATCAACAATGCAGCAAAATAATGTTTTATAAAAGTTTGTCTATAACCTATTTTACTATAGAAGTAGGGTAAAAACAGGGGAGTTGTAAGGTCAGGTTAATGTCCCCTGTTTTACACAAATAATCGTTAGTGTCAAAGATGAATGTGGTCAGCAGGTTTAGAGTCAAATCGGAAATTCCATCAAAATATTCATCAGCCATTATTACTGAAGTGATAAACAACTCAGTACCAGATGACAGCTGAAGCACAGAGCCATTTGTGGCTTCACATGAAGTAATCGACAGATCTTGACACAATCCCCTTCGCTGTCAGTGTTTGGCAGATAATGGATGCATTGTTTTTTAGATTCATCAACAAAAGCTGGCACTTGTTCTATTTTTGAAAACCCCTCGATGCAGATGTTAACCATGCATGGGAGTATTGATGTCAGTGTCTGAGATGATCGGGTCACTGCTAATCAAACACAGGTTGATGCTGTGCGTCATATTTTACCTCTTGATTTTCATTATCCTGAAAAACCCCACACAGAAAGACAACACATGACTATGAGATACAGCGTTGTGATCACAGCTCCACCATTGAAAGGTATGTGGGTAAACAATGACTAATAACCACCAGATGCTTTCAGTGTACACCACATTAATTTTTATGATACAATGAGAAATTGAGGGCTTAAATGTTTTAGTGGATGCAGTAGTCTGTAGAGCTCTTGATTGTGTTATTGAAAGACTGGTGCTTTTAAAGTACTTCACTTCTATTTTTTAAGGTACCATGCAGGAATGATCAAAATTATGTTATATTTATAACATAATTATTTGCCCATTTATATTCGTCCCAAACAGAAAATTCTATTTAGAACTCAGTGGGTGTTGACGTCACAACTAAAAAGGAGGGGACTGAAAAACTTGTAGAGTTTTTTATTTTATCATCTTTTTTTCATGCATATTTTCCCATCCTTTATTTTGTATATTAAGAGTAGCCTATTTAGTACTTTAACTGATCAAAAACCTAAGAAAAAATATGAAAATGTTTATATTTTTATATGCCTATTATGAAACGCTTATATAATAATAATAATAATAATAATAATAATAATAATAATAATAATAATAAGAAGAAGAAGAAGAAGAAGAAGAAGAACTATATTTTTTTTTATAAGTATGGTGTATGTTAGTAGTATTCACACCAAATGCCTTGGTGTTTTTTAGGTCATCATGTTCCCAGGCAAAGTTTCAGGCCTGTAATGGTCTAATGGTCAGTAATAAATATATGTAAGTTGAAGCTGGCAATAATACAATCGTCGGATAACTGTGGAAACTTAGCAAACCATCCATTCACTTCACGCTCTGAAATGTAGAGATAAATTAGAAACAAAGCTTAGAGTGGAAAGTGAACCTAATTCAGGAGCTGCTTGTCCCCCTGTACTGCTGGTCTGATTTTGTGTTATTGAACACAAAATCAGAAAAAGCCCTGCAGAGTCATAAAAGCGAATCCACTCTGCCTGGTGCCTTCCCAATAACACATCTATGTCACTCAATGTGTATGTAAAACATTGTGGTGCTTTTATTCATTCATCCTTTTTCTACAATGCTTAATTTAGTACATGGTCTCAGAAAAGCTGGAGCATGTCCCAGCTATTAGTAGGCAAGAGGCAGGATACACAACGGACAGCTATACAGTCCATCACATAGCCTACCTGGACATTCAATAACTCCATTCACCTGTCAGACAATCATACCACTACATAATGGTTTCTTTGTGTTTTGCATGCTGTGATGGTAGCGTTAGTCTGCGCGAAAGTTTTACTAACAGCTCTGGTTTTTACCATTTCTTGAAACAGGAAAAAATTAACAAAACCTACACATTATGCAGTGTCTTCACTTATTTTACTAAAACTTTACTTAATCCAGGAGCAGTGTGTGAAAAAGAAGCACACTTTTACTATTTTTATATTAAATTAAAAGTAACAACCTGGTAGTGAACTTGATTATTTGATCATCAGCAAGTGTGAATACCTCTATACAGGCAGATATTTTCTGGTAGTTTGCTGGTTGTGTTTGGTAGTATCCAAATGTCATATTGGTAAGTAGAAAAACTGTTGTTGCAGTTCATCAATTCAGCAAGTGGTATTAGGTCATCCCCTGAATGACCTAATGAAGGATGTTTTACATAACACATGAATACTTCAGAAAAAGGTGGTTATACAAGGTACTGGATTGTGGAGTGTGCTTAAATGTTTGTTTTTACTTAGTTTTTATTAAATAATCATGTAGTGTAAAATATTAGATATTCTCTTTAAGTTGCATTCATGGCACACCTCTAAGGTTTGGATTTACACAGACAAAAGACATGAGTTTAACTTAAAAAAAAAATCATGACTAACGTGACAATTTGTCATCATTTTAAAGGCATGTCTTTATGGATTTTTTTGTGTAAATGACCTGGATGTAGCCTTGATAATATGGAATAATATGTCGTAAAACACATTCAAAGTTTAAAAAATATATTTTTACATTTTATTATCAAAACAATGGATAACATTTCCTTTATAGGACTACAGTTATTTAGTTTTATTGAATTTTTTCAATGGATTCTTTCTTATTTTCTTTTTCTTTCTTTGTTTTTTTCTTTTCTTTTCTTTTGTACATTTCCATCATGCTATAGTGGAACAGCATTTACAGAACCACAACATTAACCAAGCTGGAAGAAAAAATACATGGATTTGAATGGTTTAAATCAAAGGCACTGTTTTTTTTAAAGTTTATAAAATAAAAAACATTATGATCATTACTATCAATGTAATCATTAACGTTATTATCATAATCATTATTAGATAAGATGATTGGTTATATCATCACAACACGAGGAGTGCTGGAGAGTCTCCTCAATGGGTACTAGAGAGGCAGGTAGTTGGGAGGCTGCAGTAGGTCCCTCTTGCCATATGTGGAAGATCCCACATTGGTTGGTACATAGACAGTGCCAATAGTGTTGCTAGAACGAACCAGGAAGTCTGCTAACCTTTGGGTCACACAGGTGGCTGTATTGCACTTTCTCTTTGCTAAGTGGTGGCTGAAAAAACAAAGGAACAATTCCGATACTTAGAAACACCAAACTAAGTTTCAGAGCTGGAATGTCTTTCATACAGTGAAAAGTTACAACGGCCATTGATTTATGTTTACCTATTCATCGCTGTGAGCTCCCTTTGTGGCCGCGTGCCCACAAGGCCAAGGAACTGGTTGGAGATAAGCTCAGGAAGAGACCAGCCTTCTGAATCTGAAGTAGCACTTTCATGCTCATTGGATGAATTAGGACTGAAGTACCTGAATCACAGAGGGAGAAAGGGGCAAACAGTTCCACACTGATGATACCCTCTTGAAAACATCCACCAGTCCCAAGAGAAAAAGAAGAGAGTGGCCAATTACCCACCCCTCTCCAATCTGCAAGACGGAGCACTTTTTCATATTTCCACCTCCACATTTACACACGTTTCCTGCTTCTTAGACAGCGCTTTACAACCTTTTTAAATGCAACATTTCTTTAAAAATCAAAATTTTTAAGTTGATTTTACCATACATATCAAATGACAAATAACATAACATTTCAAAAGGAATCTGATGTAATGTGAGAAACATTTAATGAAATATAAGATATTCAAAATTTGCACAAGTGTAAATTCTACAGGTCTGCTCAAGCTTACCTGCGACTCGGGGCAGCAGTGATGCAGCGCAGCAACACAAGCACCGCAAGGAGAAGCACAGGCACCCTCAGGTGATACATAATGGTGATTATGATTCCCTGCAACAACACCAGAGTTTGATTTTCTTACAGCATGGAGAAAAATAGTGACAAGCAAAACAGCATTAAAATGTTAGATTATAAATAGTGAATAATGATAACACAACAAAGCATAATTTTTTTCTTTCCAGGAAAATTCTGATCATCCAAAAGTTTGAATGTACAAAAAATAAACACATTTTAAAAACTATATGCAAATTCTACAACACATATCATTAATTTATTGCATTATTTGAAGTTGTGTACAAAATACTTCCAAATTATTCTGTTTTGATAACATAATGATCTTATTGTTCCTTTTAGTTATGCAGTTTGTCCTTTCTTCAAATAAAACAACTAATGATGCAAAAATTATTTATTTGAATTTTCTGTCAAAAAGGAGAAAAAAGATATTTGCATAAAAGGCATCATTTCATGCACATTTTTCAGCTGGTCCTGATGCTTTTACATTTACAACACATACATGCGAAACAAATCTTAAAAAACTGGAATAAAATTACAATAAGTCTAAAAAGAAATACTTAACAGTTAACACACAATTTATGAACTGCACAAAACTCTGAAAAGAAAACATCTGAGCTGAAAGAGAAACAAAGAACTCACTTTCTGTTGTATTTCCCGGATCCCAGTCCGTCACTGGAGCAGTCTGAGATTTGTCGAACTGTCACATGAACCAACTCCGACAGTTATAGGCTCCCTGCTCAAACCACTTGTGACATCAGCTCCCTCCAAATATAGCCAAGCATTTTCACTTACACAGGGGGTGGGGGGAAAAGTAGGTTTCATGTATGCCATATCTCATACACTCTTATACATTCAGATTTGTTTTAAAGATACATACACATTATACACACACAAACACACACACAAGACCACACACACCGCTGTACGTCACTGTCCTCATCATCACTTTCGTCAGCAATGGCATCATCTGCCGTGATGGGACTAACCCACCCTAAACCCACGGCAGGGAGAAGAACTCTGTCAAAGTGAAAAGCTGTCTTTTTATTTACCTCAAGACACACAATGAAGTTTTAGGTCATCAAACTTTAGCCTCAGTGCCTTCTCACTTGCTTCACAGGTAATGAATTATAAATGTGGAGATGAATTCTATTTAATAATAAATGGTTTCTTATCATTTTGATGGGACATGTCACACACACCAAAGTGCTAATTAAGATGATGACAAACGAGTTACACTTTGCAAGCAAATGAGAGAATGAGACAGGAAAAGTAGATGACTACCTTCACCTCTTTTCCTCAGTTTCCTGAAAACCTGCCCAACAAGGCAGCTTAGTTTTTCTGAATGTCTGAAGCTGCTGTTACAAATAGTCGTCACAATTTGTATTATCAGCACATCAAATTAAAATGTCAATTCCGATATGCACACATAACAAAAGGGAATTCAGCACTTGTGTTGCATCCTGTCTCTTCTCAGAGATCTCTAAGCCAGTAAAAGTCAGTCACATGATGACTCTTCTCTTACATTTTGCTCTCTCCCTATCTCACCTTCTGTTCCTCACTTTCACCACCATTGTCTCCTTTTGTTCCCTTGTACCAGCAATGTTGTTTGGTGAAAAAAAAAAAAAAATTATTATTTGATTTGTTTAATAAAAACAGTCACTGTGTTGATATTTAGTAACTGGGATGTGTTTCACAGTGTTACACACCCCTGTCAAACACAGCTTTACTGGCTGGACTGGAAAAAAAGGGAAGTTTAGTCTCAGAAAGCAGCTCCACCAACATCAGCTTCAGTAATCTGCATACTGAATGTCAAGGAGTCAGAAGCACAGAGGTTGAAGGTTGAAAAGTTATGCTTTGAAGCCGGTGAACCCCTATAATTATCAATATCTCTTTATAAATATAACAGATTTTTAGAAATTCATACACATTCCCAAAAATGGTTCATTTTAGGAAGAAATCTGCCCTGCAGTGATAATATCAGGTCTTTGAAATGTTTCAACCACTTACAAGAAATTATTTTGTTTGTATTCTATGTTTTTTGTCCCAAACCCAACCAAGCCGTTGTTGTGCTGTTAAAACTAAGACAATATTTTTAGCCTTCTCTATCATACTAAAACCCAATGCAAAGTAAAAAAAAAAAAAAAAGAAGAAGAAGAAAATACACTGATTAAAAAAGCTAATAAAGAGCATCTTGTTTGGACTTCTGGCACTGATTTATTATTGCAGCTATACTCTCTATGCCCAAAACCATTTTTGCATATCTACACTTTGT
This sequence comes from Pseudomugil tenellus, assembly GCA_037177515.1. Classification (NCBI taxonomy): domain Eukaryota; kingdom Metazoa; phylum Chordata; class Actinopteri; order Atheriniformes; family Pseudomugilidae; genus Pseudomugil; species Pseudomugil tenellus. Next base: position 9,789,128 of record JBAMHX010000026.1, read on the forward strand.
TAAGCAACAACATCCATGTGTCCAGCACTGCAAGAGGGTTAATGTCTACAGTACAATCAATGTGAATTACAACTTAATAATGGGCTTTTTTCCCCCTGTTGGCATGTACTGTAATTACAAACTGTGTAAAATTTACATAATATAGTGTTAAAAGGGTTGTACCAGTGTTACAGGTTTTCTTTGCTGCAAGGCAACATTCTGAAATAAGAAACCAATTCCTCTGTGGTTCTTTTAAATAGTTTGCTACGAAAATTGCAGAACGATGCCTTTGATTGCATTAAGGAGAATCAAAACAGTGTAATATCAGTGCCTTCTGTAGTGAAAGAGAACTCATAAAAATGTAGTTAGATCAGCTCATGAAACAAACATCTCCAATTCTAGCTGATTATCTTGGCAATAAGAAAGCAGTGCCCGATTATTAAGAGTTATTGTTTCTTCATGATCCATATCCCTAGGGATCATCCCTCTGTCTCATTGGGGAGATGTCAGCGCAGGCTGCTGGTAAGTGCTAGTGGTTTTCACCACCACTTTGAGCTAAAAGTGAAACAGTGTAGTCTTAATGGACATATGACACCCTCCAAGCCACTGCAGTCCAAAGACCACCTCCCTTAGCTTTCCATACATCTCACAAGAGAACAGTAACTACACACAAAGACAGTAACAAGATGTTTTTCACATTCTTATAGATTTACATGGACAATAATTTGACATATAGTGTGAATATAACCTACTATAGGCTCTTATTGGATTTTCTCGAACCTTTTTTTGCACTAATAAAAAAAAAAATTCTTATGATAGTCTAATGATAGATAGATTTAGTCATTGTCAGCTACAGAAACCACATGTGGAAGGAAAAATGAAAACAAAGAAAAGAATGCGCCAGATTTTTTAGGTACGTCAGATAAACATGTCATCTTGTAAAATGCATCATTCATGAAAAATAAGGAGTGGCATCTTGCAGGAATGGCAGCTGTATTTTCAGTTAAGAAAAACAATCTAAAAAGAGGAGTCCAGCACCCCCATTCTCTTCATATCTTTTTATCTCATACCTGTAACAAGTCCAGCACCCCCATTCTCTTCATATCTTTTTATCTCATACCTGTAACAACCATCCCCCTTCCTTCACATTTATGATTTTGTAAATTCCATTATACATATGCTGTATGGTTTATTACTCCTGCCACATTGAGCATAATTGTGATCAAAAGTCAGCAGAAAATGATTAATCCACCGTGCCAAGCAGATGTAATTGTGTGGCCTCTGATAATAACCGAGAGCATCAGTGGAGTGTTTGCACCATTTGCAGGTAAAAGCTGGGGTGTGTCTACATTTCCTTTAGGTTATATAGCTACACATAAAGAAAATAATAAGTTGCTTTGAACAACCACGATATTTGCTTATGTACGCTGTGTGAATTCCCTTTGGACCATGATGCATTCCAGACACAAATAAACAATTAACGTCACCAACAACTGCCTCCACTGGGAAAACAATTGGCAGTTTATCTAATTTAATTGCGTGGAGATGAATGACTCTTGTTCATGATGCAAAGGTTTTTATATCGCTGTTTGTGTTGGAAAACAATGCTGAGCTACCGTGAGCATGACTATTCTCCATTCATAAAACATCTTCAGAAAAGTCTGTTGAGTATTCTGACCTTTAATTTCACTACTGTCTACATGATTAATTGTTTGATGGAGGATATTTAAAGAGAAAAAAAAGAGTGGGCAAGTTTTTTTTAACATTGTAAAGCATAACATATGCAAATGTACAGAAAAAAAAAAAGAATATAAAAGAACATAGCGTTTGCTTGTATTTCCTAAGATTAAACCAGATGTGATCTTATTCTACAAATTTAAAAAAAAGCATATTTAATTCTGCAGTTTCTCAATGCTGAATAGAGCTGTACATTTTCCTCAAAGCTCATTTTTATGTGCGGAAACTGAACACAATCGAATGAAACTAAAGTTTAAAATTTTGTTTGTATGAATAACTGTGTAGATTTGAAGATGCACTGATGTAAAAGTGAATTTCTATGTGATTCAAGGAACAAAAAAGTGAGTAGTTTTGAGCTCACATTTGTTTTTTGAGATATTGAGATGTGTTACTTTTCTATTAGTTTTATTTTTTTTTTTTTGTTTCATACGCCATTGAATGGTTCAAAGCTGAAATGTATTTTATTCTTTTTGATAAAAAAACAGGTCAGGTATTTTCATACATGCCACTTGACTCAATATTCAAATAAATCAGATCCAGCAGAGGGCGCTCTGTTATTAGCTTGGCATGACTCACGTCCTAGTAGTAAAATAGCCTAATTTTTCTCACAACTTCACAGGTAATGCAAAGAGCCTGAAAGCTGTGATGAAGTTTCAACACAGTCATGTTTCCAAATAATCTGGGAAGCAGCAATTAATTGGATTTTTCCATTTTAATGATGTCCGTCACACTTAACAACATCTGGGGACTCACCTTTAAGATTAACATTCAGGCTCATATACGATCATGCAGTGTGAATAATATCAACCGTGCAGCTTCTTAAAACCACTAAGACAATGTAGTGCATTAGGAGGAATCAACAAAAATGAAAACATTAAATGCTTGTTTATTTTATAATTAAAAAAAACCCATCTATACTCCATCACAGTGATGAATATTAGAGCAATCATGAATCATGTTGGATGAAAAAAGAAAATACAAAGAAGAAATATAAGAAATTACGGAAAAACTTTCATGGACAAAGTGAAGAAAAAGTGTGTTTTTCTTTTTTGGAAACCTTATCTCAGCCAGGTTCAACTAAAATCTGGATTGAGATTTTTTTTCATTTACTCAATGAGCCAGTCCATGTCAAGAATCTTTGGATTCTCTGATAAAGAGGAAAAGCTGCATCAGTATTAAAATTGACGAAAACAAGTAGAAATTGTATATTTTGTCTATAAACACTGAAATAAAAACTGCTTCTAAAACATTTTTGACCCAAAATTTTCCAACTATCACCTACAACAAATATCAAATAGGCTAAAATAAAGTTCAGAAATGTGTTGATTCACCTTTAATGTTGATGATAGATGGTTAAAAATCATGTTGTAATAATGATTCAGTTCAACAAGACATAAAAGTGATCTGAATAATGAGGGCCCTGGTAGAGCTCTATGTCTCCCTACGCCCCTGGTTTCATGACTGGCAATAGATGAACAAAATTCCTATGTTTTGCATCGGTGGATACAATGTCCTAGAGAAAGAACTTCTCCAAGGACGTACAGCCAATTACAGCTACTGAAGCCACAAGGCTCTGCAGCAGGGGACTGATGAAGCAAGCTCCAGCTCCTGGGAATTGAGAGGAAGCACTATACTTTATACAGCAACAACAAGCAGGCCAGACAGGAAACTAAAGGGTAGTGAAATAATCTAATTATCCCAAAACAGTTTTTCTTCACTGATATGAAGCCAAATCCAAATTATTTTGACATTATTTATATATGTTTTTGTGTATTTATAGTGAAAATGTTCTTGGGGGAAGAATGACACTGTTCAACTCTTTCACACCTGTTGTCTTACAGCAGCAAAATAAATATTATCAAAGATAACAGTAGAGTTATTTCGCACCAATGGCTTAATGAAGAATTTCCACAACGGTTTATAACAAGGCCTATGCCTTCGGAAGCGACGCCTAGGGGTATACCTCCGAACGCCCCCAATCCTTCTATTTCCCTCGAATTTACACATTACAATAATATAAAGCTGCAAATTTTCAGTCACAAAGCTCAACTTGGTGCTGAAACTTTGAACCAGCCCGGTATGACGTCAGGAAAGGATACATCCTGAGGTCATGACCTTTTATTTGCACTTGATTTGAGGTAATTGAGAGAAACAGTTCCAGTGATTTAAGTCTAATTTTTCTTGCCTGAAGTGCCACCTGGTGGGCATAAATCCTATAATGGTGAAATTTTATACAGATTGTCCTCTTTGTGACCTAAACAGGTATACCGGGTATCAAATCCAATAGTAAAAATTATTTGAGTAATTGTGCTCACAAGAATCCGGCGGCGGCGGTTGGGATGAAACCATAATATCAACGATACTCCGCGTTCAGGGATATAATTAATCAGTTCCATGGCCCGATTAGATAGTACTAATACTATTGTAGTTTTAGATGTTAGTTTCAGACATTTTATTTGTTTTCTTTTTGGAGGAGGACTCATGTATTACACTCCTTATCGTAATATTTCTGCCTTCAATCAAAGGGTAGCAACATTTTTTTGGTGATTATCTTTCAACACCGTCATTGTGTTTTGTGACTGGAGGAAAGAGCCTGTCATGGTTTTTTTACATAAAGAAAAATAATAACAAGAAAAATGCATTTAATTTGGATAATTCCATTTTAGCATCATGTATTGTAGAATGTTACTAAAGCTATTGAAATGGTACACATATAACTCCTATACTGCTCAGAACAAAAGATAATAGAATAGTTATATCCTGTAATATTAAAGGGAAACTTATCATGCTAAGGGTCCAGCTGAGAAATAAATTCCTCCTGACCTTGAAAGTAAGTATAACTGCTTGAACCTGGTCAATAAAAAGGCTCTGTTTGAGTCCAACTTTGAAAATCACATTATGGAAATTAAATGTACATATTTTTTTTGCTAACTTTTGTCTAGTTTTTTCTCGGTAAGTGCATGATTAGCCAGCCTCTCTTCCTCTACCTGTGGAACAGTTTCTTTACAGACCATCTCCATGTTTGCAGCATCAGAAGTATGATGAGTAAACTCAGTCATGGTTTCTGTCAGGCATTTACACTCTTGTGTAATATTGGTGGAGATACATACATCATTATGGGACAACTCTGTTTTGTCAGCCTTCCCATCTTCTTTTAAGTCTGTCTCACCCGTTTCAGAAACCTTTGAGCCATGAAGTGCTGGACTTGTAGAGTTAATCTCAGTCACTTCAGATGGGTTTGCTGGAGACTTAATTTCAGTTTCCTTTGAATCTTTTAACTGGTAAATCTCTGTTGACTGCTCTGTACCCCGTAACTGTCGTCTGAGGAGGATGATCACAGCAATTATAAAGAAATAGGAGGAGCCACTGAGGCAAGTGATCAGACCCAAGAAAATGATTCTGTAAATGGAGAAAATGAATGGGCACAGTTTAGAAAAAGCATGGGGAAAACTATCTTTGATGATGTTGTCAGTGGGTCACCTGTACAAATTGGCGTCATAAATGCGGCATGCTCCTCGTCCTCCACACTTCTTGATTGACCACTTCATACAAGTTGAATCAATCAAAGCTCCAAAATACACAGGTGCAGGAATTCCTCCTACAAAACAAGAATCTCAGAGTAATAAGTTATATACAGAGAACATGCAGTTATATATTTATTTCCCAGAATGTGGAGTATCGAGAATATTATGGTTTCGCCCTGACCTCCTCCGCCGCCAGATATCCTTCGTGTGAGCTTGATAATTTGAACAATTTGAATCAATGGATTTTGATTCTAAGCATGCCTGTTTAGGTCCACAAAGGGATTACTTGTGCCAGATTTCACGTTTTTGGGATTTATTGTTTCTCCAGCAGGTCGTGCTTTATGCATAAAAAATCTGATTTTTGGCTATATCTCTCATTGACCTCAAATCAAGTGATAATAAAAGGCCATGACCTCAGGATGCATCCTGTCGTGGCATCATACCGGGCTGGTTCAAAGTTTAAACATTATGTGGAGTTTTGTGACTGAACATGTATGGCTTTATATTATTGTATTGACTCTATTCAAGGGGAATAGGATGATTGGTGCATAGGCCTTTTTTATGCTCTGACTTCATCATGACAAACTAAACCAAAGGTTGCAGTTTTATCAAAAGAAGAAGCTTTAGTTTCAACCTATCAGAACTTGTATTGTTTTGCTAGGTTGAGCAAAAGCTAAACAAGTCAAATAATGAGGCTTACCAAGAGTCCTGGTTGCCAGGGCCTGAATACCCAATGCAAGGGATTTGAGCTCTGGTGAGATGCATCTGTGCTTTCAAGACATGATGAAATAAAGATAGCAAATAAATAATAAATACTTAAAACAAATAACATGTTTTGTTGGATATCAACGAGAATTTGTGAGATTAGAATTCTCGCCACACTTAGTATTTTTGTATTACACACACATACACTGATCCGATCTGCAGTCAGGATTTTGTGTCTGTCTAGACTTTTTAAAGTCACACCAATATGGTGGCCATATTGGTCCTCAATAGTGATGTGAAAGGGTATTGCTTCTATGTGTGTGTATGGAGACACCAGGCATGAGAAGGCCAGGTGCTGGGGTCTCACTTTTTACTATTAGTTCCAGCCTTCTACCTTAAAACCTACACCTATACAATGAAACTTACTTAAATGTGAAACTGACTGATCTTTACATGTTAGTGGCTTCATTGATTCAGGGTCACACCACAGCAAAAATGCACAGGCGAGAGCAGGAAAGGATTACCGTATTATGACCATGTAGCCTGGTGTGGCTCCGAGAGAGTTGATAAAGGAGCTGAGTACAGATACAGCCATGTAGGAGGTGAAACTCCGGCTGCAGTCTTTGGCATGAGGGCACTGTCCCAACCTCACTGACATTGTGCCTGCTGGAAAGGAGGTGGACACACAGCTGCAGTTGTGAAAAACCTGGCAAAAAAAGGCAGAAATGATTTCCTTAGGGAAAAAACATCAATAAACTGATTTTTTCACTGTTTTATATCGCAAAGAAATGTTGTAAGAAATTTTAAGTTACAACAATAAAAGTAATTATGAAAATACAGAATAATACATTTTAGTAGATAATAAAACAAAATAATTGTGTACAATTATTTGATGTTATTTAAATGGAAACACAAGATTTTTGTGTGACCCTACTGTATTCTTGCCGTATCCACTGGAGCCGAGGCATCCAGCCATACATGGGGAGACGTAAGTAATTCCCTTGTCTGAACAGACAGGATCCCAGTCTTCTGCTGAACATGAGCAATCTCTGTTACACTCAGAAAGGAGCATCTCTCCATTGTAAGATACACTCTTTGTCCTGCAGTGGATAAAAAACCATTACAATTTTGATCAAACAAATGTGGGGCAAATGAAGTTCCATACTGAAATAAAACGGTAAAATATACAATAATTTTGGTTTGCCTCAGCACTGACCCATTATACAGCACTGTGAGCCCAGCCACAGGTATATTATCACACTTGGTGCCAAATTGCAGCAGTAAAAGGAGATACCCCATGAAGGATGTGGCAAATGAGAGCTGAGCCCCTGAAACCACACTCAGCTTGTATCTCTTCATAAGAAGTCCACCCAGGAAGATTCCCACTGCCACTGCTGGAAGGTTTAGCATCCCTAAAAGGAAAGTGAAAGAGAACCTGTATCTTGGAAGATTATAACATCTTTATGTCAGAGACCATAGATGCTGGTTTATTTATGACATAAAGTTGATCAATTTTAATATATATACTGTTAATTTGGTGGGCCCCTTACTCTTTGCAATATCAGATTCTTCCTTGGTTCCGGTCATTGGTCATCTGCTTATATAGCTTCAGCCTATGCAGATGATACTCTACTCTACCTGTGCTTACCAGATAACCTTGTACTGTCAGGTCGATGGGTTGTCCTTGTGACTTTCACTTCAATGTGCATTGAAGTGGTAAGATGTGTTCAATAATCACAACATCATAGTTTTAACTGTAATTAGTTGCAACCAGGGAATTGTATATAACTTTTATAAAGCTTCTGAACCAAATAACAAGTTATCAGAGTGTTTTTTTTCTGTTAATGTCCTCTAAAGGTTGAGTTTTACTATAAATTTAGTGTATTTTTTCAATATACACAAAAGAAATACTCGAAATCAGTGTCCTATCAGGCTGTATTTACTGTATTGAAACTTATGTTATAACTTCCATGTTATAGCTTAAATGAGTTGTTCAATTTGTAAACAATACCATGATTTTCTTGCCTTTCCCAACTTTTTACTGTGTTTTATAGAACTACAGCTCTACCTAACATATGCTGACCCTTTGTAAAAAGTATTTTTACCAATGAGAAAGTTAGCTCTTGATGCGGACTGTCCAAATTGCTGCTCCATGTATTTGGCTTTGAAGGTAAACAAGCCAATAAAGGAGTTGAATTTCAGGATGCTCCCACAAAGAAGCAGGAAGTAGGCAGGAGTTCCCAACAGACGTTTCAGTGATGGAAGAAACCCTGTGAAAGAATATCGAGTAAAATAATAAGCAAATTCCACAAACCAGCACGTGCAGGAGAGGAAGAGGGTATCCTGAAGACTTTTTCCTCTGTACCTTTTGCAATTTCAGCCAGCTTGAGGTTGTGATTGCTGTTAGGCACATCCTCTGTCTCATCCAAGGTTGAATGAGCTAGAGTTGTCTTTTCCTCTTCACCCTCCCGATTTGGCAGAGAACGAGGCAAAAACCAGAAAGGAATACTGGAAATTAGCAGGAGTGCGGAAGAGACAAGGAAACCCATCCACCAGGCACCCACCCATCGAGCATCTTTAGGAGTGATGGTCACGGTTTCTGCGTTATAAAAAGTTTCAAAATCAGAGCACATGAGAAGAAGGAAGCATTTAGTTGGAAATTCAGTTTATTATTACAGAAAAGTAGCTATATTGGACATCAGATTTTACTTTCCATTGCAGGCACAAGCAGAGGAGATAGCTACATGTGATGGAAAATCTGTTTTTTTAGCCCCTGATGAACAAATTCACCTTGTATTATTTATATTTTTCTGACAAGGCCAGCCCAATTGAAGTTTAAAATTTATATTACTTGATGACCTTTTCGCCAGGTCATTTGTGATGACCTGGTGCAATTTGTAATGGTTGTTACTGACAGCCAGTGGTAGTATTGCCATAACATCCTTGACTTTCAAAAGTGGCATCAGATGGGGTTCATAACTGTGTCACATGTGAACCGTTTACTGTTATTTTGCAAGTAATATTTATCACATTTTGTTCATTTGCTCTTCTCAAGCTGTAAAAAAACAACATTTTTTAAAATTTAAAGTAACATTTTATTATCATGCATAAGTTTAATACCCTTCATTTGTTCAGGAGAAGAAGAAAAATTTGGTTTCATAAAGTGGACATTGACTAGTTAAAGTGGTATTGAAATATATCTAAGGTAAATAGATTTTGCATTACTTTAATTAGATTTTTGTGATAATTTTAACATTATTTTCTGAAACAAGAATTATTAATCCATTGTCCTTGCTTAGTTCAATGTAGGGTTGCAGGGATGGCTGGAGCCTATATTCTGGCTACTATCTGATAAGGCATGGTACCCTGACTAGGTTGCCAGTCCATTAAAAAAAAGGACAAAAAAAAACTCATCCTTACTTTTAGGGAGATTTTAGAAATAAAAATTAACAAACATGCTTTTGGATTGTTGGATGAAGTGAGAGTCACCAGAGAGAACCTACACTTGCATTGTGAGTGCACACAAACTCCACACAGGAAGACCCCGGCTTATATTTGAATTAAGGACTGTCCTGCTGTGAGGCAATGCTAACCACCACCACTGTGCCAAATGAATCATTAATTTGGAAAATGACAGAGTGCAGTGAAAAGTCAGGATTTTTTTCTCACAAGAGCACTCAAAAAAGTTTTTAGTAACCTATTATGTTCTGCCTGTCTTCATGTTTGCATGTCAAACCTTTTGCACCCCAAATAGCAAGGTCAGACTAAATGAGGCTCCAGATGGAGTCTCCTGGGTCTGAGCCATCAAAAATGTGAGACTCTTGCCAAAAACGCTCTCTTTAATTTACTTTTATTAGGGACTGAATAATTAAATAAAAATGAAAAAATTCCCAGCTACGTCTGGGCAATTAAAAGGTAAAGTGTATGTCAGCTTTTGCTTTGTAAATGTCTATTAAACCAAAATCACATACTTCAAAATTACAGAAAAAAGACAATTTATAACAGGATTTTAAATGTTATGTGTAGTTGTGATGTTAAAGAGCATAAAAAGGTTAGCCTTTTTTTTGTTTTATTGTGCTGTTGTTGAACATGTAATGAAGTTGTGTTGGAGAAGCATATTGGAGAAACATTATAACTCAATTCAAACATGGATGTTTGACTTTTCCTATACGCATCTTCCTAACAGATGTGCTATTACATCATGCAAGCCAAATTATTATATTTCTCTAAAACTTGTTCTTATGATTTTAATAAATTCTTATTTTTCAATCATTAAATCATCACAGCTTTTTTAAAAGATTCCTTTACTTAAAATCAATGGAAACCTTAATAGAAACCGAATTAGAGCATCACAAAAAGCCCACTTAGTGGGCTTGACATGGAAAACAAATGTCATTGGGGAAATTTATACTCATGTCATGTATGAACTTTGGCTTACCGATATCAACATATCCAATGTCAACGTATAGTTTGGCACAATAGGAACCCAGGAGAAATCCAAACATGGGACCCAGGAGAGTAATGGTCTGCAGACAAGCTGCCAATATAGTTAAAGGATTAATATAATACATGACATTGTCAATTGAAGTGAAAAGAGACATTTCTGTTTAATCACATTTGGATGAACTAGCTCCAAGAAAAGCAAACTGCAAAGTACAGAAAAATCATACTGTTATCAAGTGATGACATAATATTAACTATGTCATCTTACCTATATAAAAGGGAGAGTTTTCTGCTTTTGCAAAGTCATCAATGTAAGAGATACCCAGTGGTGTGACTGGAGTCTCTCCAATTCCACGCAAAGCATTTCCCAGGAACACGTAGATCCACATGTCTGAACCAGGCTCTTTAACACAGGCTAAAAATTCATGATAATGAAATTGTTACAAAAAAACCCTGAACATTTCTTATAAACCTCTGTGATATGTTACATTTCTGTGTGGAATCAGTGTTTTTTGTAATATCCTTTTTATTATATTGTGTCCAAATAAGAATCAATACTTCATTCTAGAAGGAGAATATACAGCTATTTCTATTTAAGTAGTAAATAAAAAAGTAATTATTTATAAATAAATCAAATATTGAATTTCATTCACTTAAGAGTAAAATTAAGCATCAAGAATAGCGTCTTTTTTTAGGGTCACAGCTTAAAACCACACTGCATGCAGGATTTATCCATTAACAATCATTAGTCTTTCAAAAAAATGTAAAAATCTCAGTCTAAAGCAGATTGATGGATTGGTTAACCAAGTAATACCAGCATTCATAAAGCTTTATTGTTTGCTTCCATGGCCACAAAATTAGTAAATGTTTTCAGAACTGCACCATAAACCCTTTAATTGCCGCATGATACCTTTGTTATCTTCCTCAGAGGGATATAGCTTGGTCTCTGGCACATATTCTATCAGCAGAGGATCCGTACAGGCAGCAATATTCACACTGTTATTCTGGACGACCTGAATGGCTGTGTCATACTTATAGCTGTAAAATCAAACCACAAAAATGTATTAAATCAGAGTTTGACCAGTTTGTTATTAATGTTTCCATTTTTGTTCTTTTTGTGGACATATTTTCTCATTTTACCGCCCCATGAAGAAATGGGTCAAGCCAGTGAGAAAAGCCCCAACAGCCATGAGGAAACATCCCACAGCGATGAGTCTGGGCCGATGAAGCTTCGCCCCAAAATGGCTAACCACGGCTAGAAACAACAAGTTGCCTAACTCCAAGAAAGACAATAAGAGGTGCAAACCATGAGCTCAGACTTTCCCGAAAGTTATGTTTACAAAATGTCAAATAGACATAAACTAGACCATAAACATACATAAAAACATTTCTGTTTAATCACATATGGATTAATATCCATATATTATAATTATCCATATTATGGATTAATTGAAATATATAAGGTAACACACCGAGATAATAGATGGGTGTGATCTTATCTGGAAGTCAAAACTGAACACAAAAGAAAAATGAAACCATAAGAGTTTATTAAATGGACACATCTATAAGGTTGTCCAGTTCATAACTCAAACTGGTATTAAATTGCTGCCAGCTTATGTTGCTTTTGTCAGTTACTGGAGAAAGCCCAGTGCAAATCAGCTGAATAGGGGGCTATGTTTGCACCTGGCATTATGGAACCCCGTAGAGTTTGGTAAATAAATAACCCTCCCAATTCCCTTTACCTTATGCTTGCACATGTGCTGGGACAGGGAGGCCAATCCAATGCATTGAACTGTATATCATAAGGCTTTCGGATGAAATAAAAAGAGAAATGGTACCCATCTCAAAGCTGCCATCTATAAGTCCAATGTGTGTGCTGGAGAGGTCGAAACGTCTCTCAATCTGAGTGATAGAGCTCTTCATGTAGGTTCCCGTCAGGGCTTTGGAGAAATAAGCGAAGGAAAGCGCCACAATGAAAAGCTACAAAACACAAAGCAAAGTGAAAGTTATTAAGCTTGTTGTCCTGCTATTGTTTTATACTGTAATTCACTTTGATGAAAATCAGTGCAGCAAATTAGATTCACGCATCAATCTATTATTCTCTTACAGTTGTGATAAAATGGCTTTAGATCATCATATAAAATAAGACAATTATCTGTTTCCACCTCTGTTGCCTGCACCTCCTTTACAATGTGTCTGTGGGCATCCTCACGATTTTTTTTTTTTTTTTTGCTTAAGTTATACCCCAACAGGGACTTTTGTGATTCCCATGTGCTTTTTTGCTTTTTTGTTCACCGTTGCCAAGGCTTTGATTCCCAACTTCAATTAGATTTGCCTTGAACATTATTTTAGCATAAATACAAAGCTTAATGGGGATGCTCAGTGGCGCGGTGGTTAGCACTGTAGCCTCACAGCAAGCAGGTTGCCGGTTTGATCCCCAGCCTTGATGTCGGCCTTTCTGTGCAGAGTTTGCATGTTCTCCCCTTGTTAGCGTGGGTTCTCTTCCTCCCACAGTCCAAAGACATGCACCTTGGGGATAGGCTGATTAAATTTCCCATAGGAGTGAGTGTGAATGGTTGTTTATGTGTGCTGGCCCTGTGATGGACTGTGATGGTCCAGGGTGTACCCCGCCTCTCACCCAATGTCAGCTGGGATTGGCTCCAGCCCCCCTGTGACCTCCTTTGGGAATAAGCAGTAGATAATGGATGGATAAATAAAGTTTAATGTAGTGTTTTTACAACATAAAATTTATTGCATAATTGATCTTAATATATTTATTGGTGTGATATTAAATCTGAAACAATACTAAACTATTTGGAGTACACGTCAACACTTTTTCACAAAATCACTTCTTTACTTGAATCTAACTATTTTGGATTTATCATTAGCCTCATTGCATAATAAAGTCTTGTTTCTGTTAAACTGTTCTCTCTTGGCTGTACATCAATACCGGTAAAACTTACAACTTAGGCATTCATTCTATGAGGATAACGATGTTTCTAAAAATGTTGCAAACTGAAGAAAAATGCAGAAGCAAGTCTCACATTGTAAGTGTTTATCTACCCATTATCTATACCAATTTAGTTCAGAAGGGGTCAAGGGTCATGTTTTATAAGCTGGACGCTAACATACCAGGGTGTTATTCCAGCTAGAGAGCTATACAAATGGACAGAAAAATCATTCACACTTTATGAACAGCCTAGAGTCAGCCATGAACCTAAACCCACTTGTCTTTAGTGGAAGCTAAAAAAAAAACCAATGAAGAAGGGAACTGTAGCAACCAAGTAAACGTCCAAGCCCAGAAGTTACAGTGTTGAAAAAAATTACATGCTGCCTTTTAAGCTTTCAGCTGATGTTTTTACCAGGTGCAATTTGCCCTGAGTGCATCAAGAGAATGCCTCACAAGAACAAAATTAGAAAAAGCAGACAGAGAAGTGCTGATAACAGACGTCATGAGTACTTTGAGAGTGGAGAGGCCAGGGCGTTTTCTGGACTGCTGATCTTTGGGGTCACACAGAGCCTGCTGGCTGGTCATCTGGCTGCTGTCTTGTGCTGCTTCTTCCATCTTTTCCTCAGTGTCTTCACCTCAATGCACTGCAGTGATAAAGAATTCCAGATGAAGGGTTTCTTTTTTAAATGATGAATACTTAAATAAGATATATGTGAAGAATTAATCAGTTATTGGCAAGGTTTCATGGTGTATTTAATGCTCAGTTGGAGAAGAACTTGCTCTTGTGCTGAATTAGAAGAAATTAATGCTCTTTTGTAACTTGAAAGTTTAATGGTAAATTTGAATGGATATGTTTTTTAAAATGGGTTGTTGTCACGGCTGCTTTCATTCAGGAGGACAGGTTGTTCAACACAGAACGGCTTGTCCTCCACTTGCTGGACTCTTGACTTAGCATTTTTTTGTTTTGTGTTGGGATCAGTTTTAAAGGCTTTGCCTACTTTGCTTGACTTTGGAGTATTTAGATTTAGTTCTTGGTCTTTTATAATGGGTTTACTATTTGTTTATTTTCCTTAGTGGTTGGTTCTGCTGATTAGTCTATAAGTATTTTATTTATTTATTTATGTCAAATTAACTTGGTTAACTTGTGTATTGGTTTTCTTCATTACTTTGAGTACTTTGTTGAATGTAAAATAAACGCCACACAATTAAAGCTTGTGGTATAACTTAATGGTTTGTGTGGTCCCCCTTCTTCTTTTTTGTGCGTCCCTTTCCCTAGCCGAGCTGGGACGTTACAGTTGTGTGGAGTACTGATGAATAGTTTTCGCTGCAGTGGTAAATAGTCAAACTACTCAGGATGGATTAATAGGGAACTGGATTAACAAGCAGCCAATCTATTGTTTACATCATAGGAGAACAAGGAGACAAAGGAGTTTTCAACATCTAAGACAAAATTACATTAAAAAATGTAGCGTACTTCAAGTGAATTATACATTGTTGATTCTGTTTCTTTTAATTTTGGATATAAATAGTTATAGTACATTCTAATTTTAACAAAAGTTTTCTTGGTAAAAAAACAAACAATATCTGTGCTGCAGTACTGTGCAGCCAGTGTCCAGCAGATAAGTGATAACTTCAGTATCCCAAAAAAGCCCAATGAATATATTTGATACATAGAGTATAAGAGATATTTTGCATCTTTGTATGGTAAAAACACTTCTCAAAATACCATTGAACACAATCTATTGCTTGTTGTCATGCCCTGCTCCAGCCTATTTGCCTAATCACCGTCACCTCCACCTTCCATACAGGTTTAGTTCATCACTCCTCGTTCTTCCAAATAAATCCTGTTAACTTTCTTTTGGCTCCGGCTCCCTCCATCGTTACACTTGAATTCTGACTCAGAATAGATACCACGAAGCAGATTACATTATAATAATTTTGACATTTCACACAGTAACAAATGATAAATACCACCCTGAAAATGTTATTTTTTTATGCTACATTTTGTTAAAGAGTCAAACAAAGACCTCACTTTAACAAAAACTGTTTTTTTATTCGGAGTTTTTATGGTTTTTGACTTTAAAAAGTTGCAATAAGGTCATTCTTTGATCTAAGAAAACAACAGTTTGATATAAAAATTGTGAAAAACTGTCAAAATAATGCTAAATACAGCATTCAGTGTAATTTCTATTAGCTTTAGAGGTCTGAACTTTATAAAGATTGCATACATGCACTCTTCCCCTTTATCTATCTTTGTTTAGCTACTTTTTATGCTCCTCTTTCTGTTATTTTTCTAAACTGAGGATGCTCTGAATGCAATCTGCTGCTGGTAAAACACTGACTTTCCATAACTCATACTACAGAAAATCAAGATAGTCCCTTCATTAGTGTCATCATAAGCCCACTATCACATTAACAGCTCATTAACACACTGTTTTCAGTCTTTACATTTAGTCTAAGTTACCTGCAGCTAGCTACTCCATTAATCTAAAAATAGAGAATTGTTATCAGCTCTCCTTTGTACTTGGGATTTTTCATCCATATTTCTTGTAGACATGATTTTAAAAAAGAGTTCAAATGAAAAAACTCTCAAAGATATTTACATTTTTGCTATTTTGGTGAATTTCAGGGAACTTTTGTGCCAATTCAATCTTTTCAGTTTAGATTGAAGTGAGACAGAAGAGGAAATGTCAGTAAAACCAAATAGTACCTGTTTAAACCTTGCACGCTTTGTCTCTTCAGGTGAGCGCACGTCAGGTAATAGAGGCTCAGTCCACGTCAGGATGATGTGGTAACTTCATCTGTCCACTTAAAAGGCTGCACTTGTGACAACTTGACAGAAAGTTAGCTTGTTTTTCTTGTCATTTCTCCTTTAATCCTCCTCAGGTTCAGATTGGTTAATACCTCCACACAAAGGGGAGTCTGTCTATGCAATTTCTGACCACTAAATCATGATACTTTTTGAAAGATTTTCCAGAGTTTCAAATATGTTACATGTATTCATATTTATTGCCAAAAAGTGTCTCTCTTTGCTGCTTCTTCTGTACTGCTCCCCTTCAAGTAGCTGTGTGTCTGTCCCCCTGGGAGGAGACAGCTCTGTTCTCCCCAAGCTCCTATTCCCCCAAATGAGGGCAAAGCTGTTACTTAGAACCAGTGGACAAAAGGCTCCACACATTTCTATTCCACACATGCAAGTCAGTCCAGAAGAAGGGCAGCAACAAGAGGAGGGGTGGCTGGGTTGGGTTATGGAGGGGGCACATAGTAACTTTGAACCTTAGGATTTGTGTTTTGTTGCATGTTAAAAGGTGCTGTAGTGTTGTTTTAATGGATTAAATGAAAGTTTTCCTGTATTTTGGGTGGAAAATAAAAAAAAACTACATTACTTTTATTTTTATGTATGAACTGAGACAAGTAGATAAAGACTTTAACGGTGGTAGACTGGAGGACAGCTCTTCTATGCATTAGAAAGTGCTGTGTTTACTGACAGCAGAGGTGGAGGAGGGGAGGTGGGGCCTGCAGGGCAGACAGCCAAACTGCAGGTCAGACAATCAGCTTTCTCCCTTTGCAAATTCCAAGGATTATAATTATAAGCCTTCACATTCCTGACCAGCTACAGCAAAGGAAGTATTTACAACCTTCTCAAAAACCACACTCGACAAAGCAGTTGTACAATGGCTTCAGCATATTCAGTACATTTTGCCACTGTATCAAGTTTATGATGTACTTGTATAGAAATGGAAGTTTTAGTAGCTTCTGTCCATCCTAAAGCAGTGACACCTGTACCTGCCACTAAAGTGAGGCATACCAGTGGTTTGGAATGAATATTTTCTAGAGTAGGGCGCCACCTTCTGGTAGAGAAAAAGATATTAATGCAAAATACATGAAACACTTTTTTATTGGGTTTGTCTTGAGTAAATAGCGTGGGGCACATGCTGTTGTCCCCCGGTTCCTGCTGAACCTCTATAATCAAACCTGACACAAGTCTGAAGTCTGACATTCTGAACATTTGTTTTGATATATTTTTATTAATTATTATCCCCTTTAGTCTGCACTCAAATGATTTAATTTTGTGCTTGGAATTCACTTCATTTTTAAAATTTGATTTGAATTATTTTTACTGAATATGACCAAATGGAAATAAACAAACAAAAAAACTTAACATAATACTCACAAATACATATTGTAACTTGTAAACTCCCACCCTCTCCATAATGAATCCTAGTAAGTAAGCTTTCTGCTTTAAATATGTCCAGATGCTAATATCTGCTTACATAAAACTATAAACATACATATACACTAATATACACACATATTGATACGTCCAAATACGTCCATCCATCCATTATCTACAGCTTATTCCCAAGGTTCAGGTCCATTACAGGGGCAAATACATTCATTCATACACAAATAAATAAATCAAAAAGGCCACATAAGTAATGCAAATACAGAAGTTATTACTACAAATAACAAATGGGATAAGTTGTCATGAGGTATATAATCAGTAGTCATTGTTGTGCTTAGCATATGTTGCTCAAGTTTAAACCTACAAGACGTCTAGTCCCACTGAGGTAAACATAGCACTATTTGGAAAGCAAAAACTAAACACAGAAGAGTCAATGATTGATCACACTAGGTTTTGTAACAGCAACCTTCAACTTTAGGTAGATTGGACGGAAATATTGATCTTTTTATGCAAAGACATTGTGGGCATGATGTTGCAGTTTGCAGACTTACTCAGAAAGCAATCATGGGTTTGACTTGCTGCTCCCACAGATCTGTCACGATGCTTGGAAGGTGACTGTATGAAACACACAATGCTCATAAGAATGTGAAGGACATAAGCAAATGATGAGAGACTGCAAAACACTTATTGTAAGACTCAGCAGACAAATAAAATGTAATGAACCTTTGTAAAATGGTCTGCTTATCATGCTAAGGCAGTTTATGTGAGGCAGAGGTTAGATCTTAGGTGATGACAAAAGGTTGGGGTAATCATAAACTTTTATTATTCTGATGCTGTTACTATTTGCGAAATAAACTAAAAAAAATCTTGGAAACAATTCTCATATAATTAAATTAATCTAAATAATTTGTTGTTTTATTTCAATATACTTTATTTGATTCAACTTAATTTATTTGAGTTTCTGCAACTTATTTTTTTCTTTTTACAGTTGAATTGTGTCTGTTGGATATATTTTACATAATTTTAGTTTATTGTTGTATTAATTTTGTGGAAATGATTTCCATGATTTCATATATGGATTCCTATAAACATGAACTTGAACAGTACACACCTATTTTTTTAATAGCTTCACATTTTAAAGTATTAGACGTTAGTTAAAATAGATATTAGTGCAATTTATTTGCCTGTTCGAGTAATATCTAGTTTTTTTTTTTTTTTTTTTTTACCAAACATGTTCATGTAGCCATTCATCTGTTTTTTTAACTTGCTTAATCCTGTCTTTCTGGTTTAGGTTGCATCTCGCATGGTCACTCGTGTCCACCCATGACAGCTTGTCAGTCTCATCATTGGCCAATACAGAGCAACGATACACTATAACTGCCTAATGAATGTAAAATTAAGAGCATCTTTGACTCATTTTGTCTCTCCCCAAAGTTGCATCTAGATTTGTTTTATGGACATTTGTTTGATCATAGTGTGTTAGAGTGTGAACACAGATCTGTTGCCACATCAGCTTTGCAAGTTGACTTTTTTCCACTTGCATCCTCAGATTTTCAATTAGATTGAGATCCATACTCTTTGCAGGGTATGGCATTGACCTTATGCATCTTTTTTATGGACAATTTTGACTGTTTTTACTCTACTTCAAGATGCATAAAGCATACTGAAAAATGATGTAATCATCCCTAAACATCCTTTCAGTCAACAAAAAAGTGCATTTATTGAAGATGTAACAGCAAGCCTTTGGCGGATCCTGGGGGTTTTTCACCCGGGTGCGCAGGCTGTCCTTCAGGTTGTCCAGTGCATGGATGGGGGTTGGACACCAGTGTGGGCTAGAGAGTGGTGATGGTGATAGGGAAGGAACGCTGGTGCAGGTGAGGGGCAATGGAGGGGGAAGGGTTTGGGGGAGGTGGGGTTGGGGGCTCTGTGAGGGTGTGTGCCTTGTCTAGGCTACCCCACAAGTGTGGGACAAAGCCTAGGTGTATAGGTAGATATCGATAAGTAGTAACGACAAGCATCATCATCAATGACTGGAAATGTACACGTTCTTTTCAGGCAGTCGTCTTTCAGGCAGAAATCTTATCAAAATGGGACCTATCAAAAGTTTTAGCATCATCACCTGCCAAATAGGCCATTCCTCAATGAATATAACTTCTATTCAGTCATCTAATCTTTAATTGTTTGTCCTTATCCTTTTGAAACCTTTGTTTTTGCTGTTTAGATGTTAATGAGGGCTTTCATTGGTGTAGTTTCTTAGTTTAATTTGACAGGAGGATGCAGATTCTGAGGACGGCCCAGAGGATATCTGAATAATGGTGGGGTGGGGGTATTGAGTGATTTAATCAGTCTTGTTTTTCCTGTTTGTAAGAAGCCATTGAGAAAACTGCGTTTCAAAATTTCGAGTGTTGTTTTTGTTATTGTGTCTTTGTGTACATGTGTTAAAAATGTATATCTACTGGAGAAGTGAGACTTTATGTGGGATAAACAATGAAAGGATCTGCAGGACAAACAACTAAACATATTAAAGAATTCAGAAACTTTTTACGAAAATCTGTGTTAGCCTCTCACTGCCATAAGATTGCATTCTTCTGATCTTCTGAAAACTGTTTTTTTAGTGTAGCTGCTTAATTTTCTACAGTTGCAAGTTTTTACCTGCAAAGTGTAACTTTTATGAAGTTTTGGTTATTGATGAAGCTTAGCTTTGGGCTTAGTTAAATGTAATTTAGGTCATTACTCTTCCTCTGTTTTCTTGAAATAAAAAAACATGCTCACATTATGTGATGACTTTTTTGTTAAAATATAGAAGAAGCTAACAGCAGTGGAACTGAAATTCTACTTTCATTGCATTGATAATTATCAAAGGAAAATAAGCATATTGAAAATGACAGATTTTTTTTTAGATATCTGAAGATCAAAGCTATAAATATAGCAGATACAAAAAATATACAAAGAATTTTTTTGGAGAAAATTACTTGGAGAAAATTTGTCTTTAATTTTAATTTATTTTAAATTGTCTTTAATTTGACAACATTAAAAAGAACAAAAACAAAACAGATGTAATCATGTTGATTTTATTAGCTGGTGAAAAATTAGAAAACAGTGTAAAATACAGAAATTTATAGTAAACAAGTTTAACTCAACTCATTTGCTTTTGGTGCAATATCCCAAAATATTCGAGATAGAGGACTAAGTGATTGCTCCTGAACTTTGGGTGTGTATGACAATCATACTCACCCAAGGTAATGTAACACACCCAAATGTAACGATGACACGTTTTGTCAGACAATATAAACACACCAAGACATATTAAATACAATCAGGCATCTTGCTAACAGTTAGAATAACAATTGCTTTTATAAAACTTACTGTTATAATATCAAATATGTCAAAAATAAAGATTTCTTTCAAATTAAAGAAGAAATAATTACTTTTTCGGGTGCCCGACTCCATCTCAGTTTTATAGTCCTGTAAAAGCTGTGTGTCAAAGTTTGAGAGGTAATAAACTTGGAGCATGACCGATAACACCACCAGTAAGTGCACTCTCACTTAAGTCTGTGTGACACAGATAAGGTAAAGCAGTTCAAATATGTCTGTAAAGTCTTTCAACAATGATATCCATAGAACATTTCATATTTGCAGAGAAAAGTAATATCCCTTTCAAAATGTTTGAAACCATAACATGTGGAATAAAGTAAATACAATTATCTTTGTTTGTTTGTTTTTCCATTGTTTTGTTATAAAAAAAAGGAAGAAAAACATCCCATAGTAAAAGTTTCACATTTTGGGAAAATGTTAAGTTTCCTATTATGTTGTATGACTAAACTAACATCACTTTCAAACCAGCACATCAAATTTGAAGGTAACTTACTAACCTGTTAGCTTTGCTTTGTGTTATCAAAACAAACATAAAGACCTAACTTAAAACTTTCCATGCCAAATAAATATGCAAACAATGGAAGTAATGTTTAATCTTTTATTAAATTAGCACTTATTGCTCTTTGGGAGTCAACATCCCACGGACGACTCCATTAATTCACCGATCTTTACTAGAAAAAAAAATTGTAAATTCAGCACATACAGGAATAAAATGTACATTGTTTATATACAAATTGATTTAGTTTAGCTACAACTATAACATGTTAATTAGCAAGAGAAAAAAGTAGAGATGTTTTTGCTTGTTTTGGATGCAAAACAGGATGGATCATTTTTGTCGAAGAAAAGCTAACCTAAGCTAATTCATAAGAAGTTACTCTTAAGTGGTGTATTTATCATCCACACGTGGGACTGGGATAATGAGTATTTAACACTGGTCTTAGTGTAAAAATATTTTTAATGTCCACTGACTGTAGAGAGTAATTTATAAATTACTTAGAATTTGGAAATGAGATATTACTGCTACTATCAATCTGACTTAATTCTGTGGAGGTGTGTGTTGCTGATAACAACCTGTGCTAAGACCAGTAGCACTTTCTTTTATTATGTGGCTGTTTTAGATGTGCTTAATTTTCCTTTCAATTTTAAAACTAAGCTTTTATTTTGACCAGCTGCCTTTTAAGCAATCAACTGTTACTGATTTAGTTAAAATTTAAAAAAAGATGAAATTTAAAGTCAAATTTAAAAAAAGATGAAAGAAAGAGGTATACTGATCAAAGACCAAAGTGCTGACACTGTACCATTAAAACATTTGGTCCAGTTTGGATGCAGCACAGTATCCAGGCATTTGCCTGTATTACATAATGGTGTTGCTTCCCTAAAACACTTTATATAGTGCTCTCCTTGTTTGTGTCCTCCTTGTTTTTATCAATGTTGATATTGGCATGTCCATTGCTCACGCCATTACCTTCCAGCGCATTTTCTTTGGCCTGTTTCCTCAGCGCTAACTTCTTTTGTCGCTTGACAATTTTCACATAGAGGCCTCCCCACAACGTGTTGGCAATGAAGTAGAGTCCGGTAATCAAGCCCAGGAATGTCATTCTGGAAGTACAGTAGAATAGTAGAGTTTATTTGTAAACTTTTATCTGCATATATTAACATCAGATTTATATTTTGAAATAATTGGCAATAGAACAAAACGGCACAATACGTGTGTTAAAAGCAAAACTAAATTCAGTTTACATTCATATTTTAGTTCATGTTAAAGTGATGTCGAACTTATGCACAGATGTCTAACTTCCTCCCATTGAATATACAAGTAGTCATACAAACAGAATTAGAATTTTTTAATCACACATTTCTATCAAACTGCTTATATTTCTGTATTAAAAATGCATATTTCAAAAGGCATCATAAAGGTTTTTTCTTTTTACTGTACCTAAATGCATTGGCATTATAGAGCCTACATGCTCCACTGCCTCCGCATGCCTTGGTACCCCACTTCAAACAGGTCCGGTCAATCAGTGCTCCAAAATAAATTGGCGGAGGGATGCCACCTAATAAAACAACGTCATAAGTTTGTTCCTCACAAAAATGGCTAAATACAGTTAACATCCATCTTAAAAGCTGTATTAATTTAGATATTAGTACTCACCCAGAGATCTTACAATCAATGTCTGCATTCCCAAAGCCAAGGACTTCAGATCTGGCTGTAAGGACCTGAATTAAATTAATAAAAGTTTAGATTTACAAGCTACATTTTATTTTTCTTTACAAGATGTCATAGTTAAGCAATGAAAAGGTTAATGTCAATAAGTCATGGAATGATGAAACATAAGCTAAGGAATTTATGGAAAAAAAATATTGTGTACAATGAATGTTAATGTTTTTACGGTAATCCTGAAACTTGATGATGAATGATTTATAATTATGAAAAAAATGACTTGAGCTTTTAATTTGTTTACCATTAGTGTGTCTTACCTGAGCAACACAATATATCCTGGTGTTCCTCCACATGCAGAAATGAAGGACCCAATCACTGACAAAGCCATGTAGATTTTAAATTTGTCATCACAGTTACTTTTCCTGGGGCACTGACCCAGCACTGCT
Organism: Pseudomugil tenellus; assembly: GCA_037177515.1. Taxonomy (NCBI): domain Eukaryota; kingdom Metazoa; phylum Chordata; class Actinopteri; order Atheriniformes; family Pseudomugilidae; genus Pseudomugil; species Pseudomugil tenellus. The sequence continues at coordinate 9,812,631 of JBAMHX010000026.1, forward strand.
GACATGTTGGTGGCTGGAGTCACCGTCATCCCGACACAGGTACAGTTATGAAACACCTTAAGAACAAGAAAAACATAAAAAGTAAAAACCCTGCTGCTAACAAAAGTTTAACAGTGCAGTAATTAATATTATCAATTTACTGTTCAGTGACTGTGAAGGGAAAGCAGCAAATTGCAAACTCACCATTGTCTTACCGGTACCAGTGGAGGTCTGACATCCAGCCAGGCAAGGTGAGGCATACGTCATGCCATTGTAGGCACACACTGGGTCCCAGAGCTTTGTTGAACAAGAGCAATCCTTGTTGCACTGAGATAGTAACGTCTGTTGGTTGTAGGATAGTTGCTGAGCCCTGGTGTACACAGACATGAATAAAAATTGAGCAAGCTTTTAACACATTTCTTGAACATATTCTTAATGTGAAAGGAGTTGAAAAAAATTTGTTGCAGGTGTTCATCATAAAGATGTCAAGTAAGGCTTTGGATATATGAGTGCTCAGTACTCACCCTTGATATGTAACAGTTAGACCAGCCACCTCTGGATTGTCACAATGGATGAACACCTGAATTGCAAGCATAAAAAAGGACCCAAAAGATGCAATAATGGCCACCCTGGCTGCTCCAACAACCCCAAGCTTGAAGCGCTTTAGCACAAAACCTCCTGTGATCATGCCCAGAGCTACTGCGGGAAGGTTCATAATACCTAAATGGATGGACAAATAGATGGTTCAGTGGAGTGTAATCATTGCAATCATCATCATACTGGTTTGAACTGTTTGGCATATTGTACAACACAATCAATAGTGTCAGACAATCTGTTACCTGGACTATTAACAAGTTAGAACCAATAGCAGCAATTGTACAAATTTTATTTTAAGTTTCTCAGAGGCCTTTTATTTGCAGAAAGAAATATGCTGTTTCATATTCACATATTCTTTCTGCATCAAGTCAAGTATTTACATTTCTGAGAGATGATCAGGCATAAATTCATTAAAATTAGTCAAATAAATATGTATTATACCAACAAGTAATTTAGATGCCATTTAATAGTACTGCTTACTTGCATGTTACCAAAGCTTGCTTAAATGTAAATGGTTAGTAAGGAGAAAATGTTAATTTTTAATTTTCCGTTTTATATTCACTTCATAGCAATAATGATACATTTAATTTGGTATTGCTTTCCTTATATATGAGCAGAAGCTTTATAAAAATAGCGAGCACATGCTGCTAATGTAGTTAAATGCATATGGAATAATTTCATTTGTTGATAATTAACATCCTTTAGTTTAGGCTACTTAGACTACAGCTCCCTTTAAACACACAAAACAAAATGGTTCTGTTAAGCAAATAGTTGTTGTTGCTCCATTATTGGTGATTATAGAACAATCTATATCTTCCAACAATACCAGTGTTTAGTAACAACTCAGGTACACAGTCGTTAAACACTAATTATGGCAACTTGGCTTGACACACACACACACACACACACACACACACACACACACACACACACACACACACACACACACACACACACACA
>JBAMHX010000026.1:9848847-9864997 GCA_037177515.1 Pseudomugil tenellus
TATATATATATAGATATAGATATATGCAATATAGTATTATTTACATGATCCCTATTGGATTTCTCATCTTAAATGTAAAAAAAAGAGTTTATATAAAAAATGGTACCATTGTCAATGTTCATGCAGGAGTCTGGTATATTTACTGAACAAGAACCAAAGCTCCAAGACAGAGCAAAAAGCTTTGGGGAGTTCTCAATAATCCCGCTGCTGGTTGTGAAGTCGTCTTTGGTATCATAGTTGTTGTTGCCACAAAGACCTGAGAGACGACAGGTCATGCAGAAAATGAAAAACAACAAACAAAATGTATCCAAGAAAAGAAACATTTATATTTCTGTCATGACACGTAAATGGAACAGTTCTATGTTGAGATAAAGGGCTTTTCCAGAGTCTTAATGTGTCTTTTTTTCTTTTCTTCTTTTCTCCTCTCTTTACTTTTATTTTCTTTTATTAAAAAATTTCTGTCAGATTCAAACTGACACTGCACAATTATTTTATGTTTTGAAAAATAACACCTAGTGGTGCAGTAAAGAGACAAAGAACTGCAACATCAGAGTTTGCCACAAGATTTATTGTAGATGCTCCTGAACCTGAACTAACTATTATTATTAGAGCTAGTCTTGGTCTCTGACTTTGAAATTTGGAGATGAATGAAATGATGCAGAATAATAATAGAGGACAGATGAAGGTTGGCAGAGGAAATTATGAAAAGCATTTCTGAACCGTAAATATAGTAGATGAAGTGCTACAGTAGTTGGCAGATTTATTCACACAGTAGCTTTTAGGAACAGATTATTTGATGTAATTCTAAAGTAAACCTCAGATGTTTTAATAATACGTTTTTGGCCATTGTGAAAAGGTAAATAGTGTAAATAATCACACTGAGTTTCAAACCTGAGAGATTGTGATTCATGGGTGGTGTGATGTAAAGTTGGACTTCAGGATGCACTTGGACTTGGATCTTTACACCAACAGACGTGTTGACATGAACATACATCGAGGACTGCCAGAAAACCAGCGCATTGTCTGATAGTTGACAGACAGCAGTAAGTGATTTTACAGAAAGCTAACCAAACCATTTTTCAATAATAACCAGTCACTTTCATTCATCTTACCAGATACATGAAGGTCTTTAATCTCATTCTCTCCAAACAGTACCATGTCTTTTTTAAATGTATAAGTTTCCTGCAAATATGATGCACATGTGAAATTAGTTTGCTTCTCTTGCAATTTATTTGTGCATACATCTTTATCATTTTCAGTCAAGTGTTCAAGGTGAACATTTTACCTGAAACAGTTCTAGTGTGACACTTTCCAACAATACTTCCTTTTCAGAAAACCCAATTTTTATTTTCCAGTCTTGGCCCTGCATATGAGAGAAATTAGTACCATAGATATGACAAACAAGGAACAATGTGTTCATGTGAAGCAGCTGGACTGTGGGAAAATGTTACCTGTGCAGCCATGTATGGACATTTAGCAGGAACTGCAAATAGTTTGCCATCAAATGTTGTCACAAACTTTCCTTCAATGAGACACTTAGGGAGGCATGAGCTTTCAGAGCAAAGCCACTTTCCATCTTTACACAAACTGAGGAGAGAGATTGAAACTTAAATTGCAAGCTGGAATATATTAAACTCAGTCTCAATGTTGAGGTCACAATGCAACTGTGGATTGGGATATGGAGAGTTGGCTTAGGTTTTCAAACATTGGTGAGATTAAAAATTGTGGGTGTTTTCCTTCCATCATCATCATGTATAAATATTATTACCAATATAAAAAAGGCCAACAGCTGAATGACCTGGCTAAATATCAAGCAGCAGGTTAGTTTTGGTCATTTTAATTGTTTGTTGCACTTTTATCCCTGGAGTAAATTTTATCATGCATTATTTTTGTCTTTTTATATGAACACCTGCAATATTGTGTAACAGCAATACACAATATTTATTTTCTTTTTTGTTCCTCTTTAATTTTAGGCTGCAAACTGTCCCCATCCTTTCTAGATAGAAATGTTGCACCTCAGATGGTAGGAATCCAGCTCAGCAAAAGACAAGACATTCAAGAAAGTTGAGAAAAGCGGCAGGAACAGAAAAATGTTCTGAAAACTTTAACTGAATCTCGCTCTCTATAGAAAAGCAGTAAAGGTAAAAAGAGCAGTGGTGATCACTGTCAAATGAGCAATATAAAATCTAGATGTGTATAAAATTTCCCACTCACCATTCCTGACACGTGGTATTACGTTTCTCTCCTGCTGAATAATTCCTGCCATTGAAGATGCATGGGCAGCTTGCCTGACTCACACAGTGAAAACCATCTGCATGATCATTGAGCACCTTACCTGCAATTTAATATTGTAAGAGTTATGTGATCAGGCTGATGAACAGGTAAATAAACAACAGATATGCAAACGTCTAGAAGGTATATTGCCATTCATCCTCACCATCTTGACAGACGCAGGAGCGGGGAATTTTCTGGTTATTTGCGGGATTTGGGTTGGAGCAGCTAGGAACGTAGGCAAGTCCGTCTTCTATAAAAACCAGGTCTCCGGGACATTTGGGTTTACCTACATAGACACAGAAACAGAAAGTCACCTAAAATTTGTACAAATAGTTTATTGCAAAAAATTAAATAGCAATATTAAAATAAAGAAAATTGTAAACTTAGTAATGAAACTGTATTTTAATAAGTCCGCCAACAAAGTTCGCATTATTTTTTGTTAATTGGAAAATATTCTCATGTGAGTCCACCCACCACATCCACTATCACTTCTCCAATTTGTCCAATCAAAATATCCTTTGGCACACTGCAAGACGATCTCTTCAATTAAAGCACAACTGATGTTTTTGTTGTTTTTGTAGCCATAAATGTTATAGTGACATAATTCCCTGTAAAGGTCTCGTTTAGTTGTTCCAAAGCATCCCCATGTCTTGGAAATGATGTCGTCGCAGTCCTTCAAAAATAAGCAGAGAAAACATTTTATTATGTAGAAGCTTGATAAATTGTATTTAATGTTAAAACTTAAGGCATGTTTACACTATATTCTCTCATATAGAAATGGATGCAGCTGAATGGACTTTCTACTAAAGCATCGTGAAATGTAAATTCATTTTGGTAGATAATTTATAACTTAAATATTTATAACAAAATATCTTCAAAATGTAAAAGAAGAAAACTCTGCAGTACATACAGATATAAATGGTCAAAGTTGCCATAGTGGTCATAAAGTTTCACTTTAGTTAAAATAATGGCAACATTCAACTTACGTCTTTTTCTTCAACTCTAAGATCTTGTGTTGTACATTTTCCGTCATTTAGCTCATTTTCCTTCATCAACTTGTTCTTATCAACTGACAAAAGAAATACACATTGTTAGAAAAAATGTATTAAATGAAAATCAATATCTCAAAAGCAAGTACGCACATAAATTAGTAAGATGTTTAAAAAGCTTGTTGCAGCAATAATGTGTCTTCTAATATTTCAATAATAAAACAACTATTACAACATAGCCTACCCAAACCATTGGGTTTCCCACATAGACCCATCATGTCAGGGCTCTGCTCCTCTTCCACCTCTACCTAAATCCCAAATAAAAAACAAAAGCATCAGAGAGTTGTGTACTGCAGCATCTATTGTAAATGTTTATGTTCCTGTGTTTAGGCTCTCCTGCAGCCATCTTACCCAGAGAGTGTCAATCCCTCCATATACATCATGCCAGGTGACAGTGAAAGGAAGCAACAAGCTCCTCAGTCTGGTGTAGATGCCGTACCGAAATATACGCTGGTAGGTGTGGTCGAATGGAAGGGAAACACTGCACATAAAAATAAACATACACTTTAGGGCTGTCACTGCATGATGATCTCAAATCTCCTCACAACTTTTATTTAAAATATAAAGAATAAATAATTCATGCTGGTCAAGTATTGCACAATCTCCATAAGTCCCCTTCAGCAGTATTTTCCTTAAATGTGTTAGTTCAAATTAACCAAATAAATAAACAATGCTGCAAAATGTTGAAAATTAAAAGCTAAAAATCAACTATTATATTACTGTTACTGGTTGCGTAGTGGTGACTGTGTCTCTGAGTGTAATTCCGCTTGGACAAACATCAGCTGCTTCCCTCACTTGCTGGTGTTGCCATATATTTTCAGTGATCGAACCAAGATTGCAATTTGGAACTAGGATAAATAACAGATAAATGTTGTGTGATTTATTGAGAGTGTATCTGACACAATAGCAAACCTTTTCCCCTCCACCAGAATTCGTCCATTCTGCAGAACAGTCTTGATGTTGTTAGTGATGATCTCCACTTGACTCAGCAACCCGTTGTTTCCTCTCCGTATGGTGATGTCACACACTACCCTATTGCGGGTGAAGCGTGTGAGGATGAATGGGCAGTTTGAGCGCACATAGAAAGCTGTACCATTGAATGTTTTGACAATCCCGCTGCCAAACGTCTTGCAAGTATCTGATGACAATGTAGAAAATATTTACACATAATCACATTTAAAGTAATTAATACGAATGATTATTAATTATTTGAAATCTATAATAGACAACATAAAAGTAACCTATCGGATTCCAGTGCTGATTCTTATTATACTCACATGTCGGAGATTTCTCTGATTCTACAGATTCACCTGTCCAAAAAGCTGCGAGGAAAAGAATTGTTGGTGTACAATAATTTAAACTTAGTGGAAATATAATGCAAAACTCTTATTCTACCTTTTTTTTAGCTGAAGTTTATCGCCCACCTAAGCCCAATAAAAACTTCTTAAATCAAATTTCTGTGTTTCTGGCTGAGCTCTTTTCATGCTCGTCCAACACAATAATTCTCGGTTATTTTAATATCCACATAGATAATGTAAATAATATTCTCACCAGGGATTTTATGTCTTGTCTTACCAGTTTTGGTCTCCAACATTGCAACTCATTCAAAAGGTCACATTCTTGATTTAGTTTGCTGTTCAGGTGTAATTCCCCCATGTTTCAAAACAGAACCTTCTCTGATGATAATCTAATTTCTTTGTCTGTCAATTTGGTTATCGCAACAAATAATCACTATCGTGACATATCTTTCTGTAATATTAAGGACATTAACCTGGAAACTCTAACAACTGGGTATCAATGCTCTAGTTTCTGCTTTACCATCGATGACTATTCCATCTCTCCCATCTCTCCAAGTCATCACCAGAACCCCATCCATCACATCACCCTAGTCTTACGGCAGCTCCCCTGGCTCCCCGTTACCCATCACATCTACTACAAAATATTGCTGTTCACCTTCAAGGACATCCGCAACCTCGCCCCCCCCATACCTTTATGACCTCCTCCATGTCTCCCAACCAGCCCGTTCCCTCAGATTCTCCTCCTTAGTTCAACTCACTTTCACCCCTGTTCGCCTTATCACCATGTGGAGCAGGAACTCACTCACCCCTGACCTCCGCAACTATGATTCAATACACATGCTCGAATGCAAACTAAAAACACATCTGTTCAAACTGGCTTATTCACTGTAACAGTGAATAAACCAGTTATTATACACTGATATAATCACTGTTTTATGTAATTTGATGTATTTTTGTCTTAATTGTTTTGATTGTGTTGTTTTTATCTTGTAAGGTGGCCTTGAGTGCTAGAAAGGCGCCTATAAATAATAATAATAATAATAATAATAATAAAATTTTACCAAAATAAAGGGGTGGGATTTTCCAAATGTGCAGATATTTATATCGTCCCCTTCTTATAAAATAATGGCGTGAGAAAATGTTTTTCAAGCTTTTGTAAAAACAAAAAAATAATGATTTATTGCAGATATCTGGTTGAGTTGTTACTTTCTGTCTTTCTTTTCTTAAAACCTTAATAACAAATGTCTTAAGCCACTAAGAGGGTGATGATGCGCAACAAGAAAAGAAATACAAAAAAGACACAAAGATGAGGCTTCAATGAAAGGATCAACTGAAGGTCCAGATGCATATTTCAGGTTTTGTGAAGATTTTCCTTTTCTTTTGTTTTATTTTGGTAGTTGTTTTTTCTTTTGCATTTATTAAGCACGTCAATTTGAGAGACATTTCATGTGGTGTAGCCTAGATATTTTTAACACTTGCCACCTCTTTTTTCCTTCACTTATCCAATTTTCTTACCGGTTTTAAGGATTTGTACACAATATTCTGATTAATGGTACCTTTACAACTTAAAAAAATTGATGAGAAGCACCTTGTTGCAGCAAAACTAATATTTATGTCTGCAGTAGCAAGGACAGAAAAACTATGTACAGCAGCGAATATCCCAAAACCAGCGAAGGGCTTTCAGCAAGCTTTATATAATGTTATACAACACACCTTTAAAAGAATAAGTCAATTAACAACAATTGTAACAGTTTCATTGTATGACTATATACATTTGAGGAAAAAAATGGAAAGCATTGGCATGATAACTAAAGTCATTTTAAAATAAAATTATTGTTTGCTACACTTACAACAATAACTCCTACGTAATGGCTCATACGTTGAGTGCTCATGCTGCTTGTTGTTTCCTCTCTGCGGGACATCACCTCTGCAGGTGATGCCTACAGTAAAGGAAATACTAAGACATCCCACTACACAGCTTTATAAGCAGCATAGGCACACACTGCCTGTAACTACACCCCATACATTCAGATGTGTGCACTCATCCACACACACAAGGTTAATACTCTAACTACAAAATGAACATTGAAACGGTCACACATCCTGGAACACAGTTTACTTTTAAGCATTTTCTGATCATAATGTTGCATTTGAAGTTTTTGGTGAGACTTGTGAGATTTAAAGGGAGACTCTGTACAAGTAGCTTATGTGGATGCACCAATATGAAATGTGAGACCTACAGCTAAAAGAAAGTTTAAATTTTTATCCTGTTATCCTCTTTAAATAGCAGGATCCGTGAAATGATCACATTTCTTCTTTTAGTCTTATTATGACGATTTCATATGTTTCATATAGCTTAGTTACCGCACTCTTAATTATTATCTGGCCGAAAGGTTTGAACATCATGATCCTAAGCAAATGTCATTCTGACCTTAGTAAGTCACCTATCTGAGTTGTGTCCTTCAATCATGAAAAATTTTTAGATGGGGCATGGTTCTTTATCCGTTGTAACAGAATTTTGACTCTAGACAATGTGATGCACACAACCAAAGTCTTTAAACGAAGGTGTCTCCAAGTGACTGGGCAGAATTACTTTGTATTTCTATGTGACAACAGATCTCTGAAATGATTCTCCTGGGGTTATAACCTTGTATCTTGTCTGTCTGTCTTTTATGTATTGTCTCACTCCATGTTTTAATGTTTAATGTATGTTCAACTTCTTTTCTTCTTCATTTATGAAATTAATTTTCTTCTAAATCCTTGAAACCAGTCTCCTTGTCCTTGACAGGAAGAACGGTCATTTCTGTTATGGCTGTTAGCCAGAAAAAAAGGGAGGATCCAAAAGCTTGACTCAATTCACCGGTTTATTGAACAGAAGGTCTCCGTGGCAAGAACCACAGCAAGGACTCGGAGAGGAATGACTTAATCTTAGCAGGGAAAGAGACTGACACTTTGCAGCAGCAGCAGGAACCGGCACAGAGCTGAAGGTCAAAAGAGCTGAAGAACCTGCACTGGAATGAAGCATGAGAGGAGTTTAAGAGCAGGCAGATGATGAGAGGATAGGCTGCAGCTGAGCAGAAGCACAGGTGATTAATCACAAATCAAACCCCGCCTGCTGCTGCAAAGAGAAACAGTCTGAAAGAAAAAAAAAAAAAACAAGACAGCCATCATAACAATTTCAGTTAGTGTCAGAAGTGTCTCCCGTGAGAGATTGTGCTGGAGAACATAAAACCGCTTTGAGTTATATGAGACATAGCTGAAAAGTATATAAAATGGTAATCCTGTGGAAGAGTTGTCACTGAAAACCAATTCAGATCATTTTTAAAATCACATTTTAATATCTATCGACCAATATTATCGGTATCTCTATGAGAGTTATATCAGTTTTAACTCACTGATTACCTTAAAGCGTGTTTTTGGGATAATGATACTACCCAAAGAAAACCTGCTTAGCCACAATGAGGGAAACTAAACTCCAGCCAGACCAGTTTTATGCTTTTGTAGGATTACTAAGAGGGTGGGGAGGGGAAACCTGGATTTAACCCATCATACCATTTTGAAAGTTTTTCAATTTTTTTTTTTATTATCTTTGAATAAACTTTTTATTTTGATATTTGCATTTTTTTCTGTTCGACGTCTTTACATCCCACACACAGTGAATAAATGAAACAACAAAACAATGAATCAAACAAACTATTAAGGTCTCCTCAGACTTTTAGTTTAATGTGAGACTTTTTTGTGTAAAATATGTGTATGTGGACATCAGCAATACAGAAATGAGCACAATATTTTACAATTGATGGCCATTTTTGAGACTGATATTTAAACTAAAATATAAATGAGATTTTCTGCTTCTGCATAACGTATAGTATATAGAGAGCCTTGAAGCTTCTTCACTATGAATTTATGGTTTTTGCTGGTTTCCACAGTAATAATTAATTTTATCTGAGATCAATTTATTTTAACAGGATTTATTTGGATTATATACTGTTTTAATTGGACTACAGATAGCTTCTGTAATGGTTTTATTGATTTGTGTATTACACTTTGATTTTTTTTGTGTGTGGGTCTTTGTGGATATTTGTGAATCTTGTGTGAATCATCCATGCTCCCCTTTCTGCATTACTTACATTGTGTGGAGAATTTTGCAGTAAAGTTGTTTTACATGTGTTTCATCCCCCTGTGTGTATCTGTATTCATCGTGTTTAGTTTGCATTTTATTCCACTAGTCACACCATTTCTTCCTTCAGCTGGGTGTTTATTGAAGGACCTGTTAGCTGTCTCCCTGGCTAGAAGTCACACAAAACTTCAGTGAGGGCAGAACAGTGAGTGATTATATTAATCTTAGTCAGTTGGAAATGACTATGTCACTAGTTGTAAGGTATTATTAAACATAATCAATGACAACTGATTCAACAATCATTTAATGTATATTTTGTTTATCCCTTATCCTGATTATTAGTGAGAACGTTCGCCATGGGTGCACCATGGGTCATATGACCAATGGAGGGTGTACATGAACTAATTGACTAACTGCAGATTTACAAATTTTCTGTCGACTACAGTCATTCATTTGTAAACCCAGACAAAGAGTCACACACCCAAAACATTGAGCAGTCATCATACATGTCACAGATGTCGATATTGCGGTGAAATGGAGCAGAAAAGACGCAGAAGAAACGATTGTATGGACACAAGGGCTGGAAAATGAGCACACTTGGACTTTTGCTACATGATATCTGTATGTGCTAAAAATACATGTAAGAAAGAAATGTTCACGTGAGGTCAATTGTTTTTTTTTACAAATTTTTGATGTGACTTCATTTCTTTTTTTTAAATATTCAGATGTAACATCAATTTCTCTCTTTATTCAATTCCAAAAAATACAAAGAAACTTTCCTAGATGTAGATTTGATTATTTGAGAAATTGTGTTGGATTAATAGAGTATAAAAATATTATGTCACCACTTTGGGTAAGGAAAATGTGTAATTTGTTAACTTGATGATATATGTGATTATTGTTACTCATTTACCTTACTTAAAGGGGCTACGAAAGGCTTAGGTACTGATTAGTTAATGGTAATGTAATGATTAAGCTTGTACTTTACTTCAGGGACCACAAAAGACTTAGGTACTGATTAATTCTGGGTAAAGTAATAATTAACTATTTATTTTGAATTCTCATTGAGTTTGTTTGCTGTGAGAAAAGCTACCAGCTACCCGCGAAGCGGTTATGAAAATGGATGGCTGGATGTGTTTGTGTATAATTGAATTTTTTCCTCTTTTTATATATAAACCAAGGCATATATATAAACAGACATCAGGATTAAGAAGAGAAGGATCGGTTAACATTAAAATTGCCAGATTGTCCGGGTAAAATAGCACCAGAGCCCAACACATCAAGTAGGTTACGAGTTTGTCATGAGTGGATCTCCTCTTGTCTCGCTGCAGCGTAGCTGTGTGAACCGGTCAGAGTCATGGTCATGTGAGAGTCATTCCTCTCTATACAATTCAACGCATGGTGATTCAAAGTGCTTTACAGAAACATTAAAACATAAGTATATGTCACATTTAAACAATAAGGAAGTGAAAAGCAAATAACAATAAAAAATGATTAAAATCATATTCAATTCGAGATTGTAAATGTAAAAGAAATGCAACAGGTGTAAGTTCAATAGCTTTTGTATTTAGGTGTAGTGGATGTTGTAGCGAGTTCATGCTGCATCACTCACATCATCACAATAATTTTGAAGCGGACACCTTGTTGAAGAACATTCTGTTGTTGCCAAGCCAAATGATCAAAGAACCTCTAGACACTCAGATTCATATTCCTGACAAATAAATTTACCTGTCCACATATTTGCAACACTTATGCTCCAGCCGAGCTGGCTCGAGTAGATAGTGGCTGCTTGAGTGCTCGAGCATGTGACCCACATGTCTCCCACAGCGACCAGATGTCCCATCAAATTCAATCATTTGTCTCTCATTGGACATCTGTTGATTTATTTTTTATTTCACCATTTAATTAAGCAGTTTACAATCACTAAACATGAGAAGGTACAGCACAAACACAGTAAAACATTAAACTCACCGATGTATCATGACAGTGAAAAGAAACAAACTCATGTTTACATACTGGTGACATGCAGAGATACCAGCAACAATCCAGACAAACTGGAGATATTGTTTGTCCAACGTGGTGGAGGAAACAAGGAACAAATGAAGTAGAAAGGGCCTCAAAGGATGTCCCTGGAAAGAAAATTCTGCATTACAAAAGTAGGTTCTGGAAATATACTGTGTCCCCTGAAAACCAGTTTATACACCATGATTCAGTTTATCCCATTAATGGCTAAAATCAGGAGGGTTTTTTACATCAGCTGAACTGGCCCTGCTGTGTGGACATCCTGTCCACAGACCATGGAGACAGGTCTGCTACAGATTATAAACTTGTCACGATCGCTGGAGAGTGTGGACCCAAATGCAGACATGGAGGGCAGCAGGGATGCAGATAACTTAATTTAATGGAACCAAGAAAACGCAGAGAATGAAAACGACCGACTAACACATGCCACAAAGACAATGAACCAGCAAACAGAACAGAAACCAACAGACTTAAAAACAACTGAACAAAAACAGGTGAACACAATAACCAATCAAACACAGGTGAAACTAATGAAGACATGAAGCATGGGGCAAAACAGGAAGAACTACAAAATAAAACAGGAAACAAGGAAGTCTACAAAACAAAACTAACAAAACCCTGATCCCATAACAAAACTTGTCTTTAGCTTGAGGGGGCCATTTCACAAAGGGAGTTCAACAAACCCTGAGTTTGAGAGTTAACTCTAAGTTGACAATACCTGAGAGGAGAAACTCAAAGATTCCCATTTCACAACAGCTGTTTGGTGTTAGTTTTGTTAACACCGAGATTGTCAACCCCAAGTCAACCACCAAAAAGATCTTTGTTCATTACCCACTAAAAATAGAAGTTCTAATGCAGACGTACGGGGATTATACGATGGAGTATTAGGTTCACACTGAAAAAAACATTTGTGGAGGATTCTTTTTTGTTCTCCCGTCCCCACTATGACAATAAACTTAAAATATCACGAAAAAAATCAAAAGACGGGAACAAATACAGTTTTTAGAATAAAGACGTACTGACGAGTATAAAGTCCAAATACAGTCTCTTCAAAGTAAGAATACTTATTTATTGTAATGCTGTGTTTATGTGCTAGAAGGGAAATAATTTTCTTGTTGCTGAAGCCCACTCTAAAGTACAAGGTCACCAGCTCATCCACACTAGATATTGAGACAAAATTGCTGAGATTGTTAAGATTATCAATCTGCAGGTTAAAATGCTGTTGAAACTAAAAATGCATGTTCTTCTAGATGCAATCCAACAGGGGAGAAAAGGACTTGGTAACAACTTAAGATGAAGTATAAAAATATAATATAAACGTTAAAGCATGTGCGTGTTTTCCTTTTTTGGTGATGTACGGCTTGATGAAAGCATGAATATATTTTTTAGAGACTGCAGTGAAAACACTTGAACAGATAGGTTACGTTTCTGGGAATTAAAAAAAACATTTAATTAGGGCCCAATCATAATCTTGCAGCGAATACCAAACTCCCTGCGAAGAGGCAAAGCCTCTTTATCAATATGGTCCTCAATAAATCGACATGCTATACTCGCAAATGACGAGACTGACAAAGCGAGTGGGATTTTTATTGATGGAAATTGAGCACACGTACTTCTGAAAGGGGACCAGACTGAGATAAACTCAGGGTTTCACGCACAAAACTTGCTCCCGACCAGGTTAGTTTCAGAGACAGTGTTACTGCAGCAACGGACTCAGAGTTAAACTTCTTTGCGAAACAGGCTAGAGTTTACCCAATTACTCTGGGTTATTTAACTCCTCTTCCTGAAACTGAAAACCAAGAGTTTGCCTCATTAACTTACTCAGAGTTTTCAATAAACTTGCTTTGAGAAACAGACCCCAGGTCATACAAAATAACATTAGTTATCACAGTTATGCAGATGATACACAGGTATATATTACAGTGTCACAAGTAGACCGAGGTCCTGTGCAGGATCTTAGTAAATGCATTGAGGAGATTAATGACTGGATGTGTCTAAACTTTCTTATGTTAAACAAAAAATTGTTTTTAGAGAAAAAGATAAACAATTAGAGGTCGTCACAGAGCTTCACTCTATACACCTGAAAACCACCAATCAGGCCAGAAATCTGGGTGTAGTGATGGACTCGGATCTGCATGTAGAAAAACACATGAAGGGAAAAATAAAATCAGCGACTATCACCTTAAGAATACATCAAGGAAAAAAGATGTAATGTCCCAGCAGGACCTGGAAAAACTAGTCCATGCTTTCATCTTTAGTCGGCTTCATTACTGTAACAGTGTCTTTACACATCTTCTAACAAACCAGTGAGACACCTAGACCTCTGGGTCATCTGGATCTGGTCTTCTATCAGTTCCAGAGTCAGAAGGAGACATTGAGAAGTTTCATTCAGCTTCTATGCTCCACATGTCTGGAACAAACTCCCAGAAAGCTTCAGATCGCTGGAAATACAGGTTAAAGACCCACCGGCTTTTATTTAACATGATCTTAATTTTTTAGGTTTTTGTAATCTGGAATTGATATTTTTTTCAATTGTTTTTAATTATTTACTTTTCATTTCTTTATTTTCTCATTCAAAATCAGGCTTGTGTATTGATGTTTCTGTGAAGCACTTTGAATCATCCTGTTGTTCAATTGTGCTATAAATGAATTTTCCTCTCTGGACTCAGAATTAGCCTTACGTACAAGAATTCATCTGGAGCCTCCTACACTGAAAATAACCTTCATGCAGTTGAAAAATTTTTGGGAAAAGAAAAAAACAATCAGTTCCAGTCGCTTCTTTCCCATTTTTCATGGGTTTCCTCTTAACGCAACTTATCCTGTCATACATGGTTGGAAAGTGTAAAATCTAAGATGACACAATTATATGGTGAGAAAATCCATTTATCATTGTGTGCGTGTGTTTAATACATGATTTGAAAATCATACAAACCATTTTGTGTGTAATTTAGGGTGATTACAAATTTATGTTGATATGCATGCACAAATCTCTAGAAAAACGTGCACAAATTTTTAAAAAAGTGATCAGTATTTTATGCACATTTTTTTATCTTCAACCTCACAAATCTAATGTTTGCATATGATCCTTTTTAAACAGCTGATTAATCATTTAATACGTGTGCATGATTCACCTGGTACTCTCTCTCTTTCACACATACACCTCATTCACACACATATTTATGTACAAATGCTGGAGAGCTTTTGAGACTTCCGTCACGGCAAGTCATGGATTCACATATAGATGGCGCTTGTAATGCTCATTGGAAAGCTGGGACATCTGGATTTCAATTGGACGTTTTGGTCTTCATATACTATATTACATGTCTTAAGTTTACTACAGGTTTCAAATCTATTCATATCCTACAATGAAAGAAAAAATGTGACAAAATAAAAAGTTTGTAAAAGTCCTTATATTGTTTTGTAATTCTTGTTCACTATTTAAAAACAACAATTACATGTTACATTACATTACAGAGATGGAGGAAAACGATTTGGGGGGGAGTTTATTATGTTTAGATGCTGTGAAAAAGTTCATTGGATCTATGCTGTTGTGAACACATAGCATTTTCTTATTGTCTTAGTTCATGTATATAGCTATAATAATGCAAATCAAATATTACTCACAGAAATTATTACAGAATACCACTGTTTAAATATTTTAATTTAAGCCCAAATGATGGCCTAATTGACATCTGGAGGAACAAACACCCTGAAAAGAGTTTTCCTGGATTAAACCCAATGAAAGCCTGAAATATGACTCATTTCAGCCAAAATGTAAAAAAAATTTTAACAGATGTTTCTATAACAAGTGCTCCTTTATCTGATCACTCTAATTTATCTAACATTTTCACCAGATAATAACTACAGACAGGAAAAACTACAGGAAATTTAATGCAGAGTTAAAATAGAATTGGAAAACCTGATGCACCTGATGTTTTTTAATGCTTTTCCAAAAGACTGAGTTTATTTCAGAATTTAATTTTAAAATTAAATTTATTTCCTTAATTCAAATTTAATGTTCATTAATTTTGCACTTGCAGAAGACAAAAAAGCTGAAATCCTGTATAACTATAACTTATAACAAATATGAAGCTACTGTTTGTTACTTTTAGAAATGAGCTATTGTATTAAAAAGCTGCGAAATGTAGATACAAAACAAGCTTTGCTCATTTATAAATTACTCATTTTATGTTTTATCTCCTAACTTAAACTCTTTTTTAAAGGATATCCAGCTCAGTTTGTTAAAATGTCATAATTATTGAACTGGTTATGTAGTAGACCAGTATTTGTTTGAAATATAGGGGTGATTATATAAAAATTAAAACATCCATACACCACTAAGACAGACCCATTGTGTTTTCCTTGTATTCATGGATGTTTACTTCTCTCTTGTAGTCAGATTGGGAAACTACTATGTACTAATGTAAAACAAATTGATGCTTCATATGAATTCTAACAAAATTAAGTAAGCTGCCTCTTAGCAGTCTTAAAACATGTGATGTAGTATATGATAGACTGGGGAAATTTATTTATGAAACCCTTCAAAAGTATCTTTTGAGTGAAAGCCAACAATCCATACACTAGAGGGAGGACTGAACCACAGTGTGTTTTCTTTGTATTCATGGATGTTTACTTTCCTCTTGTGGTCACTGTGGGAAACTACAACACCCATATAAAACAAGTTGCTGCTTCACATTTGTTTTCTAAAATGAGTTGTCTTAGTAAAAACATGTAATGCGAAATATGACCGTCTGGGGAAAATTGTGAATTTGAAATTGTTCTTTTAAGTATTCATACCCAACAATTTACCTTTTTTAAGCAATTTAAAGCCGCAAGAACTCACAGTAAATCATTCAACTCACAATGTGTTCTGGTTCCATCTTCCGAATTTTTAATCTGGTTTTAATAGATGAAGACTTTAACTGCAGAGGAGTGAGGGGTCACACCAAGGTGCAGGGGTCAAGCTAAACAGAATAGCTTAATACAGGATAGCGTAGTAATGGAAATCACGTTTAGTTGATCTAAATGTAAATAGATGGAGTTCAGAATGAGTGCAAACTTGCTGCAGTTCCAGACTGAAGCACATGAGGATTCATTAGAAAATAAGTTTAAATGTCTTCATCTATTCCTGCCTTTAAACATCTGATCTTTTTCTGGTTGCATGATTTAATAAAAGGATGTCCCGAATGCAGAAAACATCTTCACATGATGCTGCGTTGGACTTTTAGCATCTGCAGGCTGTCAAACTCCTTTCACTTGTCTCATATCTTACAAACCTTTATTTCTGCCATTTATTAAACTAGAAAGTGTTAAGAAGGGGGGGGGGGGGGGGGGGGGGGGGGGGGGGGGGGGGGGGGGGGGGGGGGGGGGGGGGGGGGGGGGGGGGG
>JBAMHX010000026.1:9874216-9884926 GCA_037177515.1 Pseudomugil tenellus
GTGTGTGTGTGTGTGTGTGTGTGTGTGTGTGTGTGTGTGTGTGTGTGTGTGTGTGTGTGTGTGTGTGTGTGAATGGGAGAATGCACCATGTAGTGCTTTGAGTGGTCAACATGACTGGAAAAGTCTTATCTAGCTATAAGTCAATTTACCATTAACCATTTACCATACAATTCAAGGTTACAGGGAAGCTGAAATTGATCCCAGCAATCATCCGGTAAGAAGCACGGTACATCGTGGACGGGTCCATCGCAGGTTTCCTAGTAGTTACTGATGTAATTGGATACTGACTTTTGTAAAACCAGTAAGGATGTAAGGCTTCAATAATTCTATATTATGATATTGCTATGTCATCTTACATCTTGACTACCAACTAATTGCCTGGCTAAAATGTGTTTTCCGATCGGAGAGCCCATCCTGGAGTTTTTCAACTCATTGGTGGGAATGAGGAGGTCCACCAACCCACAATGTCCTCAGTTTAGGTCTGCAGCCCCTCGTGCCTACTGTACATACTGTTGACAGAGAACTGCTCCACTCTCCTCAGTTGGTGTACCAGAAACCATCTGAAAACATGGTTTGGACTTTTTCTGTAGTGTTTGGTCTTGGTTTCTTGTTTTATCATGTGATTGCTCCTGTTTTGCTCCGCTGTGTGTTTCATGTTTTGCATCTGTTCATTAGTTCACCTGGTTTAATTTAACTCATCCATTTCACCTTGTGTGTTGTTTTTCCTCAGTGTGTTTATCCTCTTTGTTTCTCAGTTTCAGTTGATGGTTCATTCTTCTGTTGTAATGTAGCGTTTTAGACACGTTTACCTGAGTGTTCCTGTTTTTTATGTGCCGAGACAAGCTGAATTAATAGAGCTTTTAAACTTCTTTATTTCTGCATTTTGCCTACTGCCTGGTCTGCGTTTGGGTCCACATCTCTAAATTCCTTGCCCCAGTGACCACCAAAGCTGCTTTCTGCATAGCCTGTCAATACCCATCAACTGCCTCCAGAGTCCCAGGTCAAATAGGCCCAGTAGACTCTTTCAGCTTGCTCGCCTCCATTACTGGTGTTATGAGGGAACCATACGAGTATGTCCACACCTCCTCAACACCTCTCACCAGGAGCAACTCGAGAGTGGAAAAGAGTCCAGACCTTTTTAAGGACACTGGTTCCAGAGCCCTAGCCAGAGGTCAATAAGTCCAACTATATAGATGGAACCGCTCAACCACACAGCTCTTCCCCGCCAGAGAGGGGACATTCTACATCCCTTGATGTTTGCCAGAATCCCCAGCTACAGCTACTGCCCAGCTCACACAACAACTGACCTATATGGGCCCTTCCTCGGGTGATGAATTCGCAGAAGTACTTATAAACTGTTTTCATGCAATGAAGTTCAAAAATAGACAAGTGAGAAGTTAACTCTCTCAAACTGATCCGGAGATACATGTCCAAGAAAAGAAACACGCACATTAAGAAGGGTATGAATGCATAGATCAGAACTTTACACACAAGAAAACATTGTCTGGGAAAATATGATCTTACGGAATAGTGAAGTAACTTTGAGATATTTTAAGTGGAATGCATGTTTAACCTCTGGGATTTATCTCTACTCATTTTCCATGGACGAGTCAATAAATTGGGTTAATATTGAATTAAAATGTGCAGTTTCTCACAAAGTGTTTACCCCGTCAAGATATCATCTAGTATAAACAGTGGAGTGCAAACTTCCCTTTAGGTTTAAATTCCCTAATCATCCCGTGTATCCATGAGTAGGATACATTAAGGTATCTCAGTAGTTTCCATAATGATGCAATATTCTCCCATAAAGTGTTGACATTTTTAATGGCAAAATGTACACTGGGGACTTCAGGCACACTGGGACAACAAGCTTTTAAAGACAGGGCTTGAAACTAGTGGAGTATAGTGATGCAGAATCATTTTCAGACCTGGATTGAGAGGACCATCTTAACCATGGTTCAGCCTCCCCTGGCCTCAGTGGGGCCATATTAATTACCTATTTTATTTTTGCCCTACTTAAGGTTTTATCAGAAATCAAGATTGATTTTTTTTATTTATTTCTGTGGGCATATTTAAAATAGTGTTTCCTTATCTTTGATATAATAAATTCTTATTAGAAGCTGGCCTGTCTCTGTCCTCCCTGACAATACGAAGTGTACTCTCACCTGGTCATTTTTAATGTAATTTTACAGTAAGTTATCTGGTTCTAATTAAAGCTCACGACTCCATAGCCCACAGCATCACATAAGCTTTATTCTGACATCAAACCATAGGGAATATTTGCACTGCATCATTTGCACTAGATATAATCTTGACCGGTTAAACGTATCTCGGGAAAATATCAGTTTTATTGTTCAATATTGTTTTATTGACTTTATTGGGTTTTTACTCCACTGACGTTCAATTTATTTGACTTTACAGATCAGTGCAAAGGAACTCCTCTGTTATCAGCTGAATAATCAGCTGCTGTGTGATATATTTAATGACAAATATCATTTCCTTGTGCACCCAATCCACAACCAAGAGACTAAGCTGGAAATGAAATATTAAGGGGGTGTGGTTCTTCCAAGAAGAGTCAATAGATGTAATTAGCATGAGAATTGATGCGGATGAGGTGCGGGGCAATACAGCTCAAGACAGGTTTATATTCATGGGCATCTGCGTCAGGTCAGTCCGACAGAGGTGACACAGAGGCAATGTGTTATAAGGGAGTGTAAGATAAAAGCTTCCTGTTGCACTTTTGTTCCCGGATCTGCGTGTAGAGGTATAGCTGGTATCAGATGCTAAATACCACAGAACAAAGTTTTACCAATAGTTTACTAAAGTTTACCTAATGTAAATTACTAGACTAGTGGTCAGTCTTTAAGAGCTGCTGTTAGTTAACAGAGCTGCATAAAGCATAGCATACTGATTTTGCACAATTTCTTTTTTGGGTTTGTGTATTCATGCATCAAATCAGCAATGTGGCAGTAGAATCCAATATTAAGAAACAATTAATTCTAATCTGACCAATCACAAGGGAGGGTGGCTGCATTTGTGTAGGCTGGATACATATCATCTCTGCTGACCCATGGCAGTTATGGAGTAACCAACCAGACTCAGAACGCAATGTGAAAACCAGTCTTAGTTTATCATTTATCAGCACAGTACGACTTCTTGTTATATACTAGATTATTCATTTATCAATTTATTTATTTTATTTTTATGTTATTTTACCTCTGAGTCACTGTTTGCATTAAATAATGCATTAATGATGTTTTGTGTTGGGCAAATAATGTTATTTATGTATATTTCAGCATTATTTAACGAACTTCATGTATCGCATTTATCATGACTTTTATTTTGAAAAACTGACACTAGCTTTCAGGCCATGTCTTTGCCTGTCTTCATTTTTCAATTCTGATGGAGGAAAATAAAAGGCATTACATACAAAGAAAAAGAAACTGCCCTTTTTTTTAAAGTTTTTTTTTAATTGCTTTTTTGCTATGCTTTTCCAAGTACAGTGCTGAATGTACATGGGCCAATGACTACAGTATTCTCCAAAACAGGTATAATTTTAAGTGCTGAAGTATATAAAAAGAGACGGACCATTTTTTGGTATAAACTAGAAGGTTGACTAAATATTAACATAAAAAAAAGAAAAAAGTCAAATGTTTTATCTAATTCTTAGGATGTAGCCATTATTTTAAAGTTAGAGACATGTGTGTCTTTGTGATGACAGTTGGACATTGCAGAAGTTAATCTGAACTTTTAGAGGTTTAATACAAGTAATGGAGATGATGTAATTGAGAATCTGTTAAAAAACTACAAATGTGAGATGTGAAATCTTGTAAGATAAGACTGGACGAGTGGGTTGGCACACCTATTACAACCGTCACAGAGTCACAAAATCAGTTATTCCGCTTTAGGCCACTGGGAACTGTTTACATTGAGATTTTTTATTTTAATTCAAGGCAGAGAACATTAAACAAAGACTGGTGATGACTCACTAGTAAACAAATAAAAACCTCCTAGAATGAATTATTTGTTATTTATGGTATCAGTAGAAGTGTAGGACAACATCTCAACATCCCGAGTTGATGATGGGGAGTTTTCAGGTTTCCCTATCATATTTTCATGTATGCTTTAAATATAAATACTCAGTCATCAGCCTACAGAAAATATAAATGTAAAATTTTTATTCAGGTGTTTTTATGTAACCTTTATGTGAAACTACAAGAGTTATAGAATATCATTCTAGGGCTGATTCATCCATGCACGATGTGGACATACTATCAGTCCAAACCTGATGTCTACTGACTGCTACCTCATCTCTAGCACTGATTACTGTTAGTGTGTCCTTAAGTTACATAAACATTATAGCTTGTATCAATAATTCATACCGTAGCTCCATATAAATACAATATAAATGTTTGAAAGAGCACCAACTGATTTATGATCCATTATTTATGAGTCCTCTTGTGGAATTACTATTGTTACATGCTGATCAAAGTTTTCACCAGAGGATGCTGGTTATTCTGAAACACAATCAGTGTGTCAGAGACAGATAATGTGAGATTTGACAATCATGGGGACAGCTGAGTAGAACTGGTTAAAGCAAGTTGTACAAGTTGTTCATGGGCAACACTACACACCCTCGACATATCACAGCTGCTGACAATGACTGTTTACCTGCCTTTATTTACATTTTTATTGCATGTATTTGTTTACACCAGATAGTCTGATATAGCTGTAATTTAAGACTGTCATAGTATTATCACTCTTATAATAGGTAACAAGCAGCTATCTGTGGTTCTTTGGAAGAAACATGAAAAGAAAAGGAGTTGGCTCAGCAACAGTGTAAAACTCAGAATCATTACTTGTTTTACACCTCCATATGTCTTGTTTAAAGGATTTATTTATTATATATTAACCCTCAAACACAACCGGTTGAATATCGCTGGCTAGAATTTTAATAATTAACAAAGATATATTTATTACAATAAAGGTCTTCTTAAAAATCCCTAACTTTAGCCCATCAGCTTTCTGATTTCCAGACGCTCCCCTCCCCAAATGTGTGTTTTGAGGACTTGTTTTAAACACGGACCTGTAACACCATGTCAGTCCTGTAGGGGGCAGCAGTTTTACAGTTTTATCAAAGGAAGCGTGTTGGAGTAAATAAGATGTAGCCTGTAGCTGCTTCCATAAAAGATTTAGATTTTGATTCTTAAAGTCATTTTGATCTAATGGTGTGAAACAACATAAAGTAAATCCTAACTGTTAAATATTTTTGGGACAAGTAGACTATATTTTCATGCTTAATCTTTTTTTTCTATTGACTCTCGGATCTGATGTTTGTCATTCTCTGTATACAACATGAAAGATTTAGCTGTAGGGCAGCCGTGTAAATTCTCACCATAACTGACCCACTGGCTTTACACAACGCACCCAAAACAATATTTCTTTGCGTCATGCCGACGCTGGTGGTGACGAAAAGCCCACTACACTCCTCCTATCTCACCTTTCCTTTCCACTCAACCTCAACTCTCCCATCAGGACCACTGGGATGTGATGCTCTGACAGACACAAGACTGGAAAACAACTTTTATTCAGCAGCTAGAGCAGCATTTTAACATTTGCAGAACCACGTGGCTTCCCCTCCAGGTTGAAGGGAGGCGATTTAGTTTAGTGGTTTGTTGTTTTTTTCCTTTTCTTCTTCTTTATTTTATCTTCGTAGACGCACCAAGTATCCACAACTTAGCCGCCCTTTTCTGTGTTGGATTTCCCATATGTCGCGAAAGCAGGTCGACCATGACTACACCCTTCGTAGTATGAGCAACCTGATGGGTGAGCGCTGGAAGAAAGTCAACGACGGAGGTGAGCGGAGTCTCATTAAAGCTCCGTCCAGCGCGAGCATCAGCAGCCAGGGCGCCTCCGCTGGAGCTTCAGCCCCAGCATCAGCACCACCAGCAGCATCCGCCTCCTCCTCCACCACCACTGGGGACCTGGAGAGAGCTGCTCGCAAGCAGTTCCAGCAAGATGTCACGCCTGGGTTCGTCTACGTCTTGGCGGTGTTCTCCGCACTGGGGGGCTTTCTGTACGGTTACGACACCGGGGTGATCTCTGGAGCGATGCTCATGCTGAAGAAGGAGCTGGAGCTCAGCGCATTGTGGCAAGAGGTGCTCATATCAAGTACTGTAGCCGCGGCTGCCCTCTCTGCCCTGCTGGGCGGCTTCCTCAACGGGCTCTTAGGGCGCAGAGTGTGCATTCTGGTGGCCAGCTTCTTCTTTACGGTGGGGGGGATCGTGCTGAGCACAGCTCCGGGCAAAGAAGCACTCCTGGCAGGGAGGATCATCGTTGGAGTAGGACTTGGTAAGCCATGTCCAAAGAGTGTTTTCCCTCCTTTTTTAAACATTAATCAAAAATGACAACAAATATGTTTTATTGGTCTGTAGGTGTTATTTAAGATATATGCTTATTTCGTGAAATAAAGTGGAAAAAACACGCCCAGGAAAATAAAAAGTTTAGACTGAAATAGTTTTTCCTCACAGATCTAACACCAATTTGTCATTGGTAAAGAAAAAAAACCGAGTTGAAGACCCTGTAGACTTTCACACGACAGGAGAGAGAGAAAACATTAATGTTTTATTCCGAATAAACCAAATTAATAGATATGTTTCTGACTGCTAGAAGCAGCATGGTTGCCCTCAGTCTCATGTTATTACTGTCACAACAGCATTAATCCCCACAGACCATTAAAACAGAAAAAGGGGGTGTTTACCAGCTGTCTTTATCTCTCTGTTCACAGCCACCTAAACACTGGATGATACAGCTGCAAACATTTGGCCTTTGAAAGTAGTTGTGATGTATTTACCACCAAAAGGCTGATCAATCAATCAATAGTTGTTTTTTTGCTCAAATGAAATAGTGCTGAGGTCCCAATCTAATCTGTCATAAAGAGCTCTGCTCGTACATGTCATTGGAACAGTTTTAATAAAGTTGAAATAAAATGGTTAAGATACAGATTCTAAAAACTGAGCAAGAGAACAATGTGAAGACTTGATTTGTGTTTAACAATCAGCAACAAGTTTAATTTGTGGGATTTAGTGCTATATTGGTTGTAATCAGCCAAGTAAATAACCAATCCCCCCTCCTCTGTTTATGATGTAATATGTATTTCTGATACTTCTCATCTGACATTGCACCACTGAGCATTATGTTGTTAGATATGAACAACTTACTCAGCTTAGTAAAAACCAAATGCCTATTATTTCCATCCAGGTTTTTATTTTTATAGAAACCTTTTTTTGTGTGTTTATCAGTAAATCCCGTCATAATTTTCCACACCAGAACTTAATTTCCCCTTTTAAAGTTTCAGATATTAAAGCTTTTTTGCAGTTTGGTTTGCTGTTGTCTCTAAATGTTCTACTTTCTGTGATATTTTCTGTCCATCAGATTGCATGGCCTTGTCCTTGCTGTCATCAGCATCATCCCTGCAATGCTAATGGTTATTATCAGAACATCACCCTAAATACAGTCATCATGATTACATTTAGTTTGTTGTTATTAAGTGATGAGGTAGAACGTATTCTGGATAATATATAAAAAAAACAGGTTTCATCTGCAAGTAACCTGTTGTATGACATCAGGGTTGCATTTATGTAACTGGCTGCCTCATCTTTGCTTCCTCTCCTATATCTGCAGCTAAGCAAATGTTCTCAACAGCTTCATTTTCTTGTTTTTTTTTTACATAAACATTTACTGTTGTTTGTTTTATGCTGCCTTTTTTGCTTGTTGTCTTGCATCTTGTGCAGGGGAACAGGAGCAAAATCAGAACACTGCTTTCAATCGACACAGTGATCTTTTATTTTATATCAGCTGCCGTTTATCATGTGTTTCATCATCTGCATAAAACTGACTAATAAAATAGATTAAAAAATCTCATGTTCCCATGAGAATAGTAAGCAAATAATTTTCTTCTCTGTCAGACTTAGATAAGCTCAACTGTTTGATACAGCAGATTTTAATCATTATCTTTTCCCCCAAGATACAGAAGAAAGAATAAATATTTTGCACACATATTGAAGGGTTTAAGAGATTGGAAATGTAGATTAATTAACATTGTTATTTGTTAATGTTTAAGATTTATAGAAATGATGCTTAATCATCATGTTTTGTATGTTTCAAGATCTTGTTCTCAGTTCCACGTCTGTCTAAGAGTCTTTATTAAACATGTCAGCAGTGGACAGAGCGTGTGATAGACTGAATACAAGCCATAATATATTCAGATGTCTCTGTTTTCTTGTGTTTGTTTTATTATAATTATAATAACCTTGTGTTTGCACTTCAGTTTGACCAGCAAGAGGGAGTTTTACAGAAATAATCCAGGCATTTGGTAAGGAAAAATTCAGCTGATTAAGGCAATTAGCCACCACTTTGATTCAAATGAAGTGGAAAAAGTCATTTTGACTAAAAGCCATTCATTTGAAAAAAAAGTTCTGATGGATTAATAATACAAATTTGTCCAGACTGGGAACCTTTTTAAAGACTAGCCTGAGTTTATACAAGGAAGAAAGGGAAGAGACTTGATTAAGAATTCCATTAAAACATTTTCTCAATTTTCCTCCAGTCACAAATCAGCTGCCTCTCCCCATGAGGGTGGTAGATGTTTATGAGGGCTAAGTGTAGAGGATTGAGATCTTTACACTTAATTTTGTTTGACCGGGATGGAGAGGAGCTGCATTTTCTTCCTATTAGTGCTACACCTTCTCTGAAAATGCATATATCAGTTTGACAGTGTGGCCTTAAGCAGACTTGCAGATCTGATTCCCTTTTTTTGATGCTATGTGACACTTAGGTGACTTAAGAGGATGATTTAATTGTGTTGCTACTTCTGTAGAAGGATTCAGCTCTACTTGTGAAGACTTTTTTTCTCCTAGAAGCAAATGGAAATCAAAAGCATTTCAACTTACATGAAGATGTAGTTGATTCTTATTTTTACTAAGTATAAACATACTTTTAACACAGAGCTGCACATTGGTGTGGTGGTTAGTACAGCAGCCTCACTGGGAGAAGGTTGCTGGTTCAGTGGCCTTTATGTGCGGAGTTTGCATGTTCCTGTCGTGTCAGTGTTGGTTCTCTCTGAGCAATCCAGCTTTCTCCCACGGTCTAAAGACATGCATGTTAGGTTGATTGGTTATTTGTCATCTTTTAGGAATTAATGTGTGTTTGTCTGGTTTTTTGTGTGTGGTTTTCTGTGTGATGGCAACCTGTCCAGAGTGCACCCTGCCTCTCAGCCAATAATTGCTGGGATAGGCTCCAGTTACCCGCAACCCTGAATTGGAATAAGTGGTACAGATAATGGATGGGTGAAGCTTAATATAAACATTCATTGTTCAACAACACAATCCAGAACCATTCTTTTCATACATTGCACATTTTTGGCTGTGGGAGAAGAGAGTACGAGTACTGGGCTGAACTTCCTGCAGACCTGAGCTGTGCCAAATCCTAAATGTGTAGAGAATTTTGACATACAAAATGCAATGAAACCCCTATTCTGTTGAACACCTAAAAACATACAAGCTGGAAGAGAATGTCCAAATAAAACCAGTAGGTGAGGAAATTATATTGCTCTTCTGCTAATGAACACTAATGCTATGAACAATGCCAGCTGTGGTAGCGCCACAGTTTTATTTGCACAACAAGCTCTGATTTCTAATAAAGTGAAGAAACTAAGTACCTGGTGTTATTTAAGTTGTTGAATGATCACCTTCCCTTCTGCCATTACAACATTATCCCATACAGTGATATTCATTAAATCAAGCATGCAGCAGCCAGGCTCTGATAGATAATGAGATACATTCTGGTACCACAATTAGCCATTCCAGACTCTAATAAGGGGACATTTCTTATTGCCTTCAGCTGTTCCAGCCCAAGCAACACATAGAGGAATACTTGTTTCCAGGAAAGCCAGTAGCTTAGCATTTTTAAACCGAACTCAGAAAAAAGGTCACGTAAGCTGTTTGTCAAATCAGGAAAGGCCACAGAAAGCCATGCCCTGCTTCCCTTTTTTTCTACATATAAGCCAGTGGTATGTCTGGTTCAGACTGGTTATTGTCAAGCTGACCTTTGCCAAAGACCAGGGATTGTTGTGTGATATGGGCTGTTGCTTGTCTTAATAGACAGACTGTATTGAACCAGACATTTCAGAATTGATGAGATTTTTTATTTGACTTGGTTATTTCTATTATTAATTGGTGGAAACATGTTTCGGTATGAGGGGAAGAGTCTGTTTTTATATCTTAGGTATTTCAAATAAATTTAATTTAGAAATATTTTAAAAATCCTCAAAGAGAAATCATATGAATGCAGTAGAAAATTTACTGCAAGGAGAACAAAGAGTCTGTATAAAGAGTTAGTGTGTGTCAAGACTTGTAGTTTCTTATATTTAAAATCCTCTGTATTTTGTCCATTTTTGCAAAAACCCATTATACTTTGGGGAGAGAGAAGTCTTGGCAGGTCCCATAGACAGGTGCCCCCGAAACCTGATCCCAGATAAGCAAAAAAAAAAAAAAAGAAAAAAAGAAAAAAAAGATGGATATTAAACATTAATTATGTATTACTGTGTTATTGTAGAAACTTATACTATGTCATATTTTTTTCATTACTTTCATATTTTTTCATTTTATTGTAATTTGGACAGTGACAGCTGATGCAACTACATTTTGTGTG
>JBAMHX010000026.1:9890152-9911868 GCA_037177515.1 Pseudomugil tenellus
AATAACAAACAAATAGAAAAAACTAAGAAATGACATCAATACAAATGAAAATCTGTGAACTGATACAAAGATAAAGTCAGACAATTTCCAAATGCTAAAATAAGAAATAAAGAAATATTAAGCTGATTTTTTTGTGGTTTTTTTTTGTTTGTTTTTTTTTTTTTTTTTTTTGGTGTACCAGTATTTTCTTGCATTTCACTCATATTTATGTTGGTAAGGCTTTTGATAGCAAAACATACAGTACAGAAAAAAACAGTTAAGAGCAATGCAGTGAACATGCAAAGTGAAGCAATATTAGAATGACTGGGTTTGGTGCAGCAGGGTCCTGATGCAACACTGGAGAATACCTCTGTCATGTTTTTACATATTCAGGTACAATTTCTTCACACACTCTTTCCTTTGAAAAGACATCAACCTCGGAAATCTATGATAGATTAAATGTGCACGCTGATGTATACATGACCAAATATTCATTGGTTAAAAAAAGCAGTTTAGTTTTAATTATATCTTAACATTTAGAAGATATAAGTCTTTTTGCTGCATCCTTTAGAAACTCATTGATGGATGTTTTGCATGTCGGCCTGAGCAGACGTTCCTTCGTGCCAAAGAGCATTTGATTAGATTTCAGCAGTGATGTGAATCTCGGATTTCCGCCATCAGACAGTAATCCTTTTTAGCGGTAGCAAAGATAAACACTTGCTTGGTTTTAAAACCTTGGGATATATTTGTGCACTCAAGGACTCACTCCGAATAAGAGGTAGACTAAAATGGTGGCCCAATAAGTTAAAGTGTTTTGTGGATGATTTTGAGGTCATTTCTCTGATCACACTGAATGCTGCGCAGAAACTGGACTACAAGGGCATTGATCCTTGACTTTCGCTTGAGTGTTTGGACGTTTTCAGCTGAAAGGATTTGTAACTGAGCTTTGAAATGATGATGATGACGATGAAGATGATTCCTACTCTGAAAAGAAAAAATCCTACAAGTGATTGATTAGTCTTCCTTAAGCCACCACAGTATGGTGCACGCTTAGAGACAGCACGGCTTGTTCCTCAGCAAGTGGTCTCCATAGCAACGGGTAGCCACGTAGTCATAGCGGCAGTTTAGGGCAGGGTGTTGGCAGTGAGAGGAAGGGAGGAGAGGTGGAGGGTGGATAGAAAGCAGTGGTAGACTATTAATAGAACCTATCAGGAGCAAGCGGCAGAGAGCGTCAGTCATCGCACCTCATCAGACACACTCACATGCAAACACAAACTGCTCTGTGTGGTTGTATGGAAGTGTGCGTGCAACTGGCTGTATCAGTGTGCTTGCAGTGGGTGTGTTTGTGTACATGTGTTTGGACTGGATACTTTCCAGATTATGAGCCTTTTCTGAGCTGCACTGTTTGTTTCGGTTTCTCAAGTTTTCCCAATTCGCTCCTGTAGCCAACCACAAGCTGTTTTAGTCAAATCAGCATTAAGTTAATTGTAACAGTAGTCTATTATCATTGCTATTAACAAAAAAGTGTATTAAATCACATTTTTGTCAAAGAATTGTCTAAGTATATTTGTAACTCTTACATCACAATTTGACACTGAGTTAATTTCAAAGTTAAAGTTTGTTAACATCCCACATATTAAGTAACTTTTGTGAAGCCAATTTTATTTCAATAGATTAATATTAGTGCTTACATTTTATGCAAAACGTGTTGCAGTAAAAAGCTGAAAACATCAAGGCAACGAATATAGAATATTAGAAAATACAATAAATACAGAGAAATTTAAAGACTCAGACAAAGACAAAACTTTGGCAGAATTTCTCAGTCAAATGCCCCCTACTGAAAGTTAATCTGACCTCCATCTTGTATCCCACCTGTACTATGAACATTCTCGAATCAGTAAAATTACTTATCTTGACTCCAGTCTTCTGTTTTTTTTTTTGTTGTTGTTGTTGTTGTTGTGTTTTTTCGTTTTTTTTTTTTTTTTTTTTTTTTGCTTCCCACTTCCACTCTTTGTTGACTTCGTATTTCTTTGCTGGATGGTGTACCCGCTCACAAGAATGCAGTGTTCCTAAGGAAAAAGTTGTATAGTGTGATCTCTCAGCCTCAGGACACTGCTAGGCACCGATAGCTCTGCAAACGATCATGATAAATGTCAGTGTCTCAGACAAGAAGTCAAACGTGGAGTTTTAATGCTGGAAAATTATGTTACCAACGTTGTTGCATTAATATTTTGGATTTTTTTTTCATTCAGGTTTTACTTTTGTTGCATGTTTTCTTTTTTAATTTTAGCAATTTACTTGAATATTGTTTTTTTTTTTTTTTTGCTTTGCTCTTTTTCTATGATTGTTTTTCTGAAATTTTGTTGTACTTTCCATTTTACTCTTTTGTATTTCATCTGAGACATTCTGTACACATCAATTGAAAAGCAGAGATGATGATGATAAAGTTTTATGTATAGATTCAAAGGATATTTAACAAGACAGTACAATGACTATGATATTAATTTAATTAACTTAATATAATAGGGTAACACAATTAAGTAATAGTAGTGAAGAATTAATATTGAAAAAGGCTATGCTGCAAATATATAATCTTCTTATAAATAAACCATTATTTAGCATGTTGTGCTTCTACAACTTCATTAGGACTATTTAGTTTTTAGTTTCAACACGTCTTTAATTTAATGTATAATTTCACTTTTTGTGGGAGAATTTAGTAGCATCCTCCTCAAAGTTTCTGCAACTAAAGGTTTTGTTACTACAAAGCTTAACGCTAGCCTTCATAGTTTGACATGCATTTAAATAATTTTAATGCAAGTCTTACTCTCTCTTTTACATCTGTTGTACAAACCTACACATTTTATAAAATGTATGCTGTTTCCTGCAAGTTGTCACCATTTCCTCCCTATTTTTCACCGTCTAGGTATTGCCTCTATGACAGTGCCCGTCTACATTGCCGAGGCCTCTCCCCCCCACCTCAGGGGTCAGCTGGTGACCGTTAACACACTCTTCATCACCGGTGGACAGTTCACTGCCAGCCTCATTGACGGTGCCTTCAGCTATCTGCAACGAGGTGGATGGAGGTCAGACAACCAAAAATGTCTCTCAAATACCGAACTCAGATCATGAAACAACAATCAGTATCTGCATTGAGTTTCATACATGATGATGAAGAAGCAGGAAAAGAATGTTTATCTTTTTCATTATTATTATTATAAGTTATTATAAGGGGTGTGTATCAGCAAGAATCTGGCAATATGATGTGTATTACAATACTGGGATAGTGATATATTGTGATGCTATAAACAAGGCGATGAATTGGAATTTTTCTTTATTAGAATTTAATAGTAAGAAAAGTCACAGCCTAGTAAATGCCCAACACACTGAATAAGAATGAGGGAGGGGCGGCATTTTATTTTAAAAACACTTGTTGTGTAAAAGATGAATAAAGAAATTAAAAACTGCCTCATCGGTAAACATGCTCATAAAAAGATTGATACAGTTCTTTTGCATAATGATATATTGTCTCAAAAATATTGTAATATATATTTTCTTACAGCCCTAGTTTCTGACTTGTAGCTGTTCAGATTGTATTGCTAAAGATGAGCCAATGAACTACAAGTTACACTTTTCAAAGGCAGCAGGGATATTCAACTCTCTTTATTGATGGTGAAATTGTCAGATATGTAGCAGTGTTATCTCTTTTGGTTCCTCTGGTATCGAATGCCAGAAAGAGCCATTCTGACTCATTGAAAATGTCAGCAGAAGCACAGAACAGCTCATAACATTTACGGAGAGTAACAGTACGGTGCATGTAGAAGATACAGTACTCCTCCGTTGGCTCTGTTCTGTTCTTATCATCATCTTAACATTTTTATACCTGTGTTTTCATCCTGTTGTCACGGTGAATGCCATTTTATGGCCACCAGAGTGTTTGAACATTGAGCGGGTAGATGCTGGAGATGAAAATTGTTCCTTTTTGAAAGCATTTGTCTCAGCAGCAATTTTTTTTGGCTGTGGTAGACATTGTTCAGAAAATCCTAGATTGGTGTGAATCATACATGATAATAGCTTTTTGGAGACTCTCTTCGAGCTCAGAGGATGAATGCTCATTGATTGACGTAGCTGCCTCTACAGCAGATGAAAAGCCTCTCAGTTTCCTTTAGTACATCACTATTACAGTTCCCAATTTCCTTATTCAAATTGCCTCCATCACCTTATTGTATTCCTGACATTCACGATTGCCAATGAAAGAGTAACCTGTTGACAACATGTTAAACTCTATGTGTACACAAGTGTGTCAGAAAGACGGTTTTTCTTTAAACAACACTGTGTCAGTGGTTTTTGCTTGTCTAAAGATATTCTGATATTATTTGAATATACATCTAGTTTATTGCATTTTTAGGTTATCAACATCCCATAATCAGGGATGTTCAAAGTCAGTCCTTGAGGGCCACTGTCCTGCAGGTTTTTGATGTATCTCTGCTCTGACACACCCGACTCAAAGTAAATGGACCAAACAGGCTATGATAGTACGGGCCTCGAGATCTACGGTCATGCAACTTTTAGATGCATCCTTTCTCCAACACACCTTAATCAAATGAATAGTTCATTAACAGCCTTTGCAGAGCTGAATGACACGTGCATGAGGACATTTCAGGAGTGATGAAAGGGCAACTAAAAGTTGCAGGATAGTACCCTTTGAGGACTGGACCTGGGAACAGCTGGGCTATGATGTTCTGCACAACTGACTCATTAATCTGAATGGATTGGTGCAGGGATACAATTGAAACATGCAGGATTGTGGTCCTTAAGGAATGGAGCTGGACACCACTGCCTTATGCCAGTTATGAAGTTAGTAAAGCAAATGCATGTAAGACATATTCTGCACCTTGTAAGTGTAAGTTGGTCTGAATGTACATCATTCATGGATTTACTTTCACAAAAGTCTTTTAATATACAACTAAAGATTTCACAATTTCAGCTCGACATAATGTTAGGAACAACTACTCTGCTGGCATTTGTTAGAGGAATGTTTTTCATTAGCACAGTATCTGCCTCACTCCTTGTTAATTTGTCCTTCTCTCCACCAACAGGTACATGTTGGGTCTGTCTGTGCTTCCCGGTGTGCTGCAGTTCATGGGATTTCTCTTCCTCCCAGAGAGTCCTCGCTGGTTAATCCAGTGTGGACTGACCCAGAAGGCCCGCCGCGTGCTCAGTCAGATCCGGGGCAACCAGAATATAGACGAGGAGTACGACAGCATCAAAAATAGCATTGAGGAAGAGGAGAAAGACAGTGGAGGAGGTAAGCGGCGGGGTATTGAGGGGAATAGAGGCTTGGAGGATTGTTGGCAGAGGATTCAGCTGTCAGTAGTTGTCCTTTTTATTGTTTTTTTTCTCTGGTTTCACCCCACCAAAGTATCCAGGTAAGACTCACAATGTGTTTCAGATAATAGCACGGACAACTTAATCTTTATCCAAACATTGTGTGAGCGGCTCTCTGTCATACAGCTGAAAGCAAATAAACCCAGGACCCCTTGATCTGCCATGATCTCAGTGGCAGTAAAGGACAATATTAATATTGGCTCCCTCACAGAAGATATGGCAATGTGAGGTCTGGCTGATAATTATCCATTTGATTGTCATCTACACATAAAGAACACTGGTGTTATACTGCCTGGTGGATGATGAATGTGTAAAGACCCAATGTAATGAGACATGTGACATTTCGTGATCTGAAAGCACCTAAATGTCTATACCATTTAAACGGCTTTACAGGGATGAATGTGTATAATTAGATGGTGGTTTATGGCTGACTCGTGTAAAAACTGAGCACCGCCTAAAGATTTGCTTTCAGTTTCAGTTTTCAGTTAGATAATTTCTCGCCATTTTCTGCTCTACATTTTAATATGTAAACTGTGTTTGATGAATGAGACACAGGACTTGTCATTTAATGAAAACATTTAAGTAGAGCTGTTGAGTCACTTAATTACTTTATCAAGAAGTAATAAGACAACAGTTTACTTTCAAAAGGACAGAAATGTACATCATAGGTTTTCACGATTAAGATGATGTGATGCAGCAAATTGGTAAACAACCTTATTGTAACATGTTGCTGGCATTTCATTCAAAGCAAGTATGTATCAAAGATATATGAATAAAATAATGTTTTATTCCACTTTTTGATCTGTCACTTTTAACTATACTGATGAGCAATGGCACTGTGATTCAGAGCATGTTAGAGCATGTACAAAATTCATAAGGAGTTTAGGAGTGAACGCATATTGGAGATTTAGCAACATATGCTTATGTGAGTTTTTTTTTAATTCTTCTTTTTAGCACCAATACTTTTGCATCGCATCAGATTTGAGGTTGAATAAGCTGCTGAACAACTCAGACTCCTTATTCTTTCCTTTGTGTGGTTTATGGCTAACTTAAAGGGGAATGTTGTCACCTTATAGGTGTAATGGTATAGCCAGAAAATTGATGGCACTAATTGCTAATGCTGTAAAAACAACCAAATAAAAGGGTCTTAAAAGTGGTGTAAAGTGTGTGTATAGCTTATAAAAAAAAACATCTGCAAAAAAGTTTAGGCAGACAAAACATAATCTATGTAATGCAGGTTTGTCATACCACAACATTTCATTTTATATGTTATTTTTTTTACCGTATTGTAGTTTTGTTTTCAGTTCTTTAAGGACTGAATTATGTCCAAATTATCACTATTTTTAAACCAAACTATTCTAACTATTCTTGTTAAAACTAATCCAGTATACAATCCCATTATATTTTGCAGATGCAAATCTGAGTTTATGGTGCGTATCTGGGCTTTGAGGTAATTTCAGTGAGCAGCATGTGGTGAAAGCCTATAAATATTACTACTTGAAACTGAGGTAACATGCACATATTGGGTGTTTTTAAGTACAGTCACCTGAAGCAAAATAACTGCATTGCAATTTTCCTTCAGCAGATTGATATCCTAATCAACAATACAATCCTTTCAAGGTATTAAATGTTGCCAATACACTAAACAGGTTCCACAGTCCTGTGGAATTCCAGGCAAGATGATTTATTGTTATTTCCTCGGCTCGTGTTAACACCTAACATTTGACTGTCACGTCCTTCAGCTTTGAAGGCAGCAGCCTCTGTTTTAGTGACTTTGACATACTCCTCCGTCAGACTGTTCATGCTCTGCTCCTCCTGTGTGATGAAGTCCTTCCTGTTCAAGGAACAATAAGTCATTCAGTTGTCCGCTGTTTTCCCTTGACTCTTTTTGCAACAGTGCAGATCTTTCAGTCAAATCCAACAGTGTGAGCAGGAATGTGGTATCCTAATGTGTTCTGACGCTGTTGCCAGTAAAGCTTTTTCCTTTCATCTTGGGTTCATCTTTTCACCGTAACTTTGTTTAGTGGATCCAGATCTAGAAAAAGGACAAAATGTGCAAAAATATGCTTATTGTTGTAGGATAATTCTTACACTGATAAGAATTTTAAAGCAACCTTTAATGCTTATGTTACTACAAATCCCTTACATGGGATTTGTTTCTTTATTTCTACAGGGATATGACCAAAAAGATAAAATGCTGTAGTTATTTAATTTGAGGGACATCACCCAAATATTGCATACTGAGGCAAAAGTGGGGAAAATTAAAGAATAACAATGGGAGCAAAACATGTAATCATTGTGAGGTAAAAAAAAAAGTTGCAAGTGGAAATTAATCAATGAGTTTGCCTAAAAGCAGTTTAGTACAGACATATCTGCAGGTTTTTTCCAGGTTAGTGTGGCATTTGATTTGATCATCTTTCTCTTGTGCTACTGCTCCGAAAAGTAGATGTGCAAGCTATGTGTTTTTCTTTTTGACCTGCTGAGAAGAACAAAATAGATTGTTTCGGTGTTTGGTATGAATGAAGAGAGGACATTTTTCATTTGTTAAACAGGGTGAAGTTAGCATTCGGATTTGAGTATTTAATTGGTTGCCGTTTGTAATTTGTGCATCTAGTTGCCACGTCATCCTAAACAGTGTCGAGTATTTGTTGCAATTTTCCTTTTTACAGGTATGTAAAAGTCTGTTAGTCAAGTTAGAGTGCCTGAACATAAAAGTGGCATTTTTGTTTTATTGCAAAGTTGTTGTGAGTAATGCAGGAAAACATGGAGGGTCAGTAAAAACATAAGAAAAGGGTAAAAGGAGAAAAGAGGAACGGAGGATAGATTCATCTAATCAACCTTGACAACAGGACCAACATGTCTACAGAATGCATGGCAACCATATATCGTGTGGGTCACCAATAGCTTCAGTGAAGAGGATCATTTTATCACACAGTCTGACATATAATCACATAGTAATGTGCAAAAGTGGGGACAGGCAATAGAGTATCCTTGTTGTGGCAGTCATTTTCATTTAAGTGTTTTTCCTCCCTGTCACTGTGTCTGCATACCAGCAGAAACACTGAGGCAGTGCCTCACTCAACCTGCTTGTTATATCATAGCTGCCGGTTAACACTTTTATTCAGCGAGAAAAATAAGACTTATTTAATAGTATGCCAAAGTTTAGCAATATTATTGTTTCACTCAAATTTGTCACAATTTTTGCTTCTCTGTATTTGCTGTTACTGTGCCAAACAAAACAATAGTTCCGTGTTTTTTTTTTATGTGTTATTGTGTTTTTGTTTCCTGCTGCGATTTTGCCAATGATCTGTATCAATTCTTTCTGTTGTTTCTGGTTAGAATGATAGAAAAGATGATGGACTGGCAGCGTGTCAATGGCAAATTAACTAAAAACATAATAAATGTATTGTCTTGAGTTAAGAAAAAGCCCCTATATGAATCCTGAAAACTGACAAGACGTGGAAGTTTAAAAAGTAAATAAATAATAAATAAAAACCAAGGAGTTGAAAAGCTGGAGTAATTAAAAAAATGTCATTTCTAGTAATGGGGTATTGGAAAAAAATTGAGCCTTTTGTTTCATCGGACCCCTTTAGCAGTCTTTAGCCTCAATTTAAGATAATGTTTATGAATTTTGTCCCAATTCAACCCCTAAAGATCGGATGTCTGCATAGAAATACAATGTACACATTTTTGTTGTGTCATCAGACTTGACAGAGGAAGATTATTTTTGTTTCATTCAGAATTTATATATTCCATTTTATATTCATACAACGGGAGTAAAAAACTAACTTATTATGATAAGCGCAATCTCTGCAAAATCTGATTTTTAAAGTATGATTTTAAATAGTTTGATTCATTGACCAGTAGTAAAAAGGCAGCAAATAAGGCTTTTCTCTTAAGAAGCATCTGATCTCAATTTAGATATTACTTTATTTAGTCTGCTTTAATGTCAAAATTGAGATGATTAATTTTACATATAAAAGATAAATAATCTAGTTGGGCTCCAAATACACTGGATGCTAACACTTGATTAATGTTTCAAAGCTCATTTTAATGTTATAGCTACATTAATTTAAAGGTTTTTATAAGGTTATTCATAATGTCACACATGGTAAAAATATTTGCAGTGTGACTCACAACGTTTAACTGTATCTAATCTAAAATGTTAAAACATTAGCTGACCTTTAAATGGTTAATTCAGTGTAAACATGGTTACATCATGATATCTTCTTTTTTAATTTCACACTGCAAAAATCCTTTACTTTGACAGTAATCTTTTACCTTGACCAATTTAACATGTCACCTGTTTCACTGTGTAAACGCAATTACAAAGAGTAACTGTGACCATGACGTATTCACTGATCTTTGTAATCGACATTTACATCTCTACAGAACAGTGTGATTCATTCTGTCTTCCTATTTCACTGGCTACAAGATGCTGGTTCAAGCTGTCACTGCATCATTTCAACATACAACAATGTTACATTTAGGTTAACACACAGGACAACCATGTAGGATGTATAACTGCTGTCAACCCAAGACATGAAAAGGATGGAGAGATTACTAACAGCAGCAAACAAATGTTGGCTGCTGAGGCTAGAATTAGTCATGGTTAGGTGATATCAAACACCTCCTGAATGACTCAATTGGGAGGCTCTTGTTTATAGTAGGATCTGATCCAAAAGTCCGAGCAGGCCTGTGTCCTGCTTCAAAGCCTGCAGAGCAAAGGAGATTGGGTCAGTCAAAGGAAACATATCTATTTATTTTCCTGTGGCATGTATTATGATAGTTTAGTTTGAAATATGTTTCTATGAAAAGAAAAGAAAAAAAGTCGGGAGGGCTTACCAGTTGTTTAGGTGGCCAGTTATCTCAAGAGATGACCCTGCTGGTCTTTAATTGGAAATGAATAATCTTATCTCTTCAAGCCTTTGCTTTGACAATCACAAGACACAAGGTACATCTTTGCAGTGTGGACAGACAATAAAGGGTAGTTATTATTTCGAGATGTTCAAAAAAACCATATATAACA
Source organism: Pseudomugil tenellus (assembly GCA_037177515.1). Lineage (NCBI taxonomy): Eukaryota > Metazoa > Chordata > Actinopteri > Atheriniformes > Pseudomugilidae > Pseudomugil > Pseudomugil tenellus. Next base: position 9,900,546 of record JBAMHX010000026.1, read on the forward strand.
GATGTTTTCTCTATCTGGTTTAAATGGTTCGAGGTAAATAATTTAAGCACAACTGCAGCATCTGTGGGTTAATTTATGCCGTGGTTGTTGTGCGAATGCACAGATATTTTGAAATAATTGTTTTATTGAAAACCTTTTCAACCCTAAACCAGTTTTGTCTCTCTGTGGATGAAGCCTCGAGCTATAGCAATCATGGTCACAGTGGTGAAGATTATTATAATGCATACTGTCCTAAAGAGACATAAGAGCAGCACACTAAAAGGTTCAGTGTGACCATTAAATACATCAGTACTCTTACGTCTTTCTTTCTTTCACTGGTTTCACCTGAGCCTTGTTTCTCAACACTACCCCAACAGTTACTGGTGTACTGTTTCAGTTCAGTGCAGAGCATTAGGAGAGTGCAGACCTCATTTCCAACCATATTATGATTTACACTTTATGTTCCTACATTCATTTTATATGTATACACTATTAATTACTGCTTTTATTAATTTTCCATACTGCTCAATCCAATTCATGGTCGCGGGAGCCAATCCCACCATTCATTGGGCGAGAGGCAGGGCACACCCTTGACAGGTCGCCAGTCCAGGACCAAAACAGAGACACAGTAAATTCAAATTACTACATTGATTAATTAGCTCCGACAAGGAGGTTATGTTATCGCTGGCATTAATCTGTCTGGCTGTCTGTCTGTGTATGACATAACTCAAAAAGTTATGGACGGATTCTCATGAAAATATTGGGATGTATCCAGAATGGGAAGATGAACAAGTGATTAAACTTTGGAGGTGATCCGGATCACCGTCTGAAACCAGGAAGGTTTTGAGGGATTATTTAACATTGCGAGATAGCCACTCATGATGGCAGCTGATGCCTCCTACAGGCCGTTTTTGTCTGCTGTTTTTCACTCTGACAAAGATCACTTTTCTAGTTCATTCAGTTTTATGCTGTGGTGTTTGTTGCATGTTTATATCCTCATTTTTTACCTTGCAGTTAAGAAAGTGACTTTTTTTCCTGTTCAGGATTTTCGTATCCAGAATTCAGCTGGGTTCCAGATCTATCTTTGACATCTCAACATCTTCGACATCTGGAAACTTATCCTTTATTATTTTGGCAGAATAATATACTATGAATGCTCCTATCTTCCAATGATAATGAAGCCACCTTCTTGGCAGAGGTAAAATGCACAATTAACCATTTTTGTCTCGGACTACCTTTTTATATTGTTGATGGTGCTGCCTCACTTTTGGCTCTTGTGTAAGTGTAACCTTAATGTGTGTGTGTGTGTGTCTGTGTGGGTGTGGGTGTGTGTGTATGTGTGTTTTTGTAGCTGTAACCTACTAAAAATGAGAGTTTCCATAGAAACCAGCGTGCTGTTCTTGACTCCGGTTTTGTCTCACCTTAGACTTAAATAGTGATTATAGAAAGTGTAACCCTCCCATCTTCTTCACACCTTTCCTTGATCTTTCTCACACTCACATGCACACATGGCAGTGAGCGTAACACATGATGCCCAGTTTCACAAAGCTGAAAATCACATTGGAATTGTTAGACAAAAAGCAGCAATGGCAAAGGTGCATTGTCATTTATATCACCCCTGGACATATCTTACTTCTATATAAAAATGATTTATTTTGTTCTTATCTTGGTGTTGGAACAGTTTATATAAACTTTGAGAGGAAAAGATTTCTCAAATTAATTAAATTCAACAAAAAAGCCAAAAGCAAACATAAACAGCAAAAATAAAACGGTTCATAACTGGGTTTTTATATTTTTGTACATGAAGTTGTTGTTAGAGGAAGGACATATAGAAACCCTATGGATCTACTTCATCTTGATGTGATAATGATGTGTGTCAGCCCCAAATCGACAGACTCTGAAAGCTGTCCTCTGTGACAGCAGAGTGGAGAGAGAAGGTGAGATGGGAGACAAAGAGAAAGTGAAGTGGAAAATGAAGGTGTTTGGCCAGCAATTATGATGGAGAGACAATATTGTGGCAGCATTTCAGGCCAATTCTCTTGGCCATTATGTTGCCAATCTTCATGAGAAACTTCATAGTGCATTCTCTCAAACACATTGATTTCTTTGGAAAGCTTGTTCACAACAATTCTTGTTCCAGGCAGGGCTGAGCAGATTCAGAAGTAGATGTTGAAAAACAAAGGGCATGTCGGGACACTGAGTGATGGAGGCAGCATCGCAACAAATCATTGTTTTAGCTGTTACGAGGCACTGCTGTAACACGTAGCTATTGAAAAAAGCTTTTTCATCCCAAAGCCCAAGGTTGATGTAAAAACAAATGAAAAATGACTATATTATAATAAGTAGAGAAGGGTTGATGTCTTTGAATTTCCTTTTAGAGTTCAGTCAGCTATAGAGCGATAACTGGGTTGATGGTAAACATGGGCAGTTTTTTTCTATTAATACAGCCAACATGCTAATGATGGAGGAGCAGAATCAGTTAGAGATAGTGCTATCCTCAGTATTTTATATTATGTTATAATGACAGGGTTGTAATTAGATTACGATTAAATGGATTCTGTTTGACAACTGGATTTGTCTGCTTTTCTAAAACTAGCATAGCATCTCATGTTGTTATTGGTGCTGTATGAATAAAGCTCAACAGTTTTGAATCTGTTACACAGATTTGAAATGTCAACCAGGTTCTGATCCAAACAATTTTAATGACCTTTGGCACGTCTCTAACTCACCAATTATGTCCAAAACTCTGGAAAGAATTCCACGCACATCGGTCTCAGAAAGACCTCAGTCCTTACGGTCTCCCTCTTGCCGGAGAACATGAACTTCCCTCATTAAAATGATCGATGATCTTCTCATTGCAGCTAACTGGTTTACTTTCCATTCTAGTTTTCTCAATCTGAGTGCAGCCTTTCACACTCTTTCATGTGATTTTTTTTCAGTAGATTCTCATCCACTGGTATCTCTCATACTTCTCTTGACTGGTTTCCCTCTCATCTCTCAGGCTGCACTCAGTACGAACAGTTAAAATAATTCTGATCTGACCTATTTCCAGTCACGACAGGGGCGCCTCAGTGCTTGGTCCTGGTACCCCTTCTATTCATCTCGTACCTTCTTCCCATTGGTCATATATTCTGCTAATTTAACATAATTTTCACTGCTTTGCAGATAAAACCCAGATCTTTCTCTCTTACAAATCCAGCGCCGCACTCCACCCTCCTCCCTCACCACTTGTCTATCTGAAATATAAACATAGTTTAAAAAAGGTTGAGGTAAACTAAACGGTGATAAAGGAAATTGTTCTAGTTGGAACAAAATCCAAACTAACCAGTTTCTCTGACCATCAACAGCTCCACAGTCTCCTTCGTCCCTTCGGGTGAAGAATCTCTGGGTCATGCTTGATGGTGCAATCATTTTAATCCCACATCAACAGCACATTCAGTCTTTATATTTCGTCCTACAAAACATAAAATTTCAAATTTATTTACATCTACACCACCCCAAAGGCTGCAATGCAAGGGCCCCCCACAAAAAAGCCACGCCCCGACAACAACCATGCAGGCCGAGCACCACTAGCCCCCAGTGCAGAGGATGACCACAAGGAAAACACTGGAAATAATAACATCTTAAAAACGTAAAAGTAGACTAAGTACCACAAAAGATCATTTAAAAGCTGAATTGAAAAGATAGGTCTTGAGCCTCTTCTTAAAAACAACTAAAGTGTCTGCAGTCCCGAGGCTCTCTGGCAGGCTGTTTCACAGAAGGGGGCTAAAGTGATGAAATGAGGCTTCACCGTATGTCTTGGTTCCCACCCTTGGAACAACAAAAAGACCAGTATCAGAGGACCTCTGGGTCATAACTTAAAAGGAGATCTGATAAATAAGAAGGCCTAAGACCATTAATACCATTTAAAAATAATTAATAGAACCTTAAAATCGATCCTAAAAAACACAGGGAGCAAATGCAGGGATTTTAAAACTGGTGTAATGTGTTCCCGCCCTCTGGTTCTCGTCAGAAAATGTGCCGTCTACTTCTGAAATAATTGGAAACTTAAAATACACTTTTTAGGAAGGCCAGAGAGCAGGGCATTAGAATAATCTAATCTACTGGAAATAAAGGCTTGCATCAGCATCTCTGTGCCGGCAAGAGAAAAAAATGGGCTGACTGTGGTGACGTTTTTAAGATGATAAAATCCTGTTTTTGCTCATTTTTTATGTGAAGGATCCTGTGAAGGATTTAAACTCTGCAGTTTATATGAAAAGATCTCTCTCTTGTCTTCAGGACCGATAATTAAGACTGCAGTCTTGTCCTGGTTGAGCTTTAGGAAGTTCTCTGCCATCCATGACTTTATGTCTAATATACAATTTAAAAGGCCCTGGGTCGTCAGGAGACACAGCGATGTAAATCTGTGTATCATCAGCATAGCTGTAAAAATCAATGCTGTATCTCCTGATGACATCCCCAAGTGGTTACATGTACAGATAAAAAAGCATTGGGCTTAAAATTGATCTTTGGGGAACCCCAGATTTGATTCCATGGATCCCTAAGGAGCATGTAATCATACTTACCAAAAACTGTCGATATGTGAAATAGGAGTAAAACCATTTTCAAACAGTACCGGAGAGGCCCACCAGACTTTCTACTGTATCAAAGGCGGCACTGAGATCCAGCAGAACAATGATGGAAATCAACTTGATCTTTTCCTCACAGCCTAAGCTAAGAGGTCTAAAAACCCAAGAAAGAACATTGCAATGGCCCTCTCTACCAAACCTCAAACTTTTATGGGGAGAGGAGGTTATCAAAAAGATTCAAACTAATATATTGCATGATCTTTCAGCTTAGTTTTAGCTCAGATGCATTACTATTAATGTATTATGTACCGTACCGTACCGTACCGTACCGTCTTCTTCCGCTTATCCGGGGTCGGGTCGCGGGGGCAGCAGCCTAAGGAGGGAAGCCCAGAATTCCCTCTCCCCAGCCACATCTGCCAGCTCATCAGGAGGGATCCCAAGGCGTTCCCAGCCCAGGCGGGAGAGATAATCTCTCCAGCGTGTCCTGGGTCTTCCCCGGGGCCTCCTCCCGATGGGACGTGCCCGGAACACCTCACCAGGGAGGCGTCCAGGAGGCTGTATTATGTATATGTACAATTATTATATTCCTATGGTTTTGCTTTTTGGCTATATCTCTGAAACTATTCATCCGATTGACCTCAATTCAAGTGCAAACGAGAAGCCATGACCTGAAGATGTGTCACGTAATGGCTTTATACCTGAATGTTTGTAAATGTATTTGAGTATTGGGGAAATTGAAGATCAGGGGTGTTCAGGAATATACCCCTAGCCATCTCATCTGACTGCATCATTTCTAATTTAGACATAGAGCTTGGGGTGGGTGTGGGCCCTAATCTGCTTTGGGTTCTTAGAACTGTCATCACCTTTCCCTCCTATATGACGGCTATGCCCCAAGTTTTGCCTTTATCTTCGTTCACAGTCCTGTTACCTCCTTATATTACTGCAACTCTTTCCTCTTTGGCTTTCCTCATGAATTCCAAGCTCGAACAACTTCTTTTTTATGGTCTTTATGGCCATCCATAACTTGTTCTAACATTCCACCCATCTCCATCTAACTCTGTTACCTTAGATCTTCCTCCTTCATACACCTCCCTGTGCACCCCGCCTGCCTCTGCACCATAGCGAGCAGAGCCTTGAATCGCCCAGCTCTGCAACTCTCTTCCATCAAATATTGGGAACTCTGACAGTCTCACCATCTTTAAATCCAGACTCAAAAATGATCTGTTCAAAACTGCATATTCATTGCAAATATGCCCTGGTATCAATTCCTCTTTTGTATTGTTTTTTTAAACCTATTTTATTTATTTTAATGTTGTTTTCAATCAGTTGTCAGGTGTCCTTGGGTGTCTTGAAATGCACTTTTAAACAAATAAAAAGGTATTATTTATTATCATAGTAAAAAATATACATTGCAGGCTTTATCGTGGTAAAATAACTGTCAGTGCAGCTTTATTAAGACACTTGGAGCATAAATTAATCAATAAAGAGAATCTGGGGTACAAAGTAGAATACCTGTGGTTCCTTGTCCCTCCTATTTCTTCCACTCTTTCAGACTCTAACAGGGGTGGCGCACTTTGATCATATTTGTTAATATATTTTTTTCTAGAAATGAGCTGGCAACATACATGCAACTCCATTATGCTTTTCGGATCATGCTGCCATTCATGATTCAGTAGGGTAAAGTGTTCATACTGAAGGAGAATACCTCAACTAAGGTAGTTATCATAAATGGATGATTAAGCTTAGCTAACGGTGTGAAAGGCAATTTCAATTCCTTTGTGGGTCATTGACATGTAAAGAATTGACAAATAAACCTGACTTTGACTTTGACTTTGACTTTGACTTTAACACAGCTAATGCTGCAGCTGACTCATGAAAACTACAAAAATGTTCCAGGTAGAGTTTGTTCCAAATACAGTAACTTTGGCTTCACATTATTTCCATCAGTCTTTTTTTTTATTATTATATTTATTATAATTATTCTTCCATCAAGTTTTTAAATTTTCCACAATGTTCATACACATGATTCCCATCAGATATAAATAGCCATAAGTACATATGGTTTTCTTTTTTTTTTGTGACTGTAAATTATCATTTGCATATCAAGACATAATTTGCATAACAAAGTATTAGCAAAATGCAGTCCAGCGAAACACAAAAGAAATAGGCAGTCATTAGTCAAGTAGAGAAAATTTAAATCGCAACAATCTCTATGAACTCAAAGTAAAAGATTAAAGAAAAAGAAGTGCATCATCTCACACAAAGACAGCAATGCAGGGTCTAAAGTGAAGCTATATCTGCTGCGTTTACAACAGATGACTTAAAAGCATATACAGTAAAGCTACCATCAGGGGTTTTTTTGTACACAACCTGGTGTATAGCACAGTTTGTCACTCATTCAGTAATTCATTTTCTGTACTGTTTATTGGATTCAGCATTGATGTCTTCAGCTACTTCACTGATTATTTCTACTAGTTCTATTTTTAGTTTAGTGTGAAAAGCAAATTATCTCAATGCATAGTATTAATCCTTCACATTTCTCTTAAATTGAACATGATTGGAATTATGCAACGTGAGCCCTGAGTAATATCAGTTTCTTGAGTGACAATGGAAAGCAAAAACCTTTTTTTACAGGAAGAAAATACTTACCATTTTCATAAAAATCCTCAGCTTCCACAATCACAAGAAATGCAAACGTGTTTTACATTTGTTTCACTCATCCATCCTAATAAGTCATATTTTTTTGCAGTTGTACCTCCATTAAACCATTTTTTACCATGACATTTTACAACAAACATAGCATTTAATCTGCTTTAGCTTAGTTTAACTAGTACAGCTGTTAAAAATCAAATATTAGTTTTTCTATGCTTATCTGTCAGTGTCAACAACTATCTTCATCATTTTACAGCATGTATATCGATTACACGGGACATCTTGACAAACCAGTACAGCAAGTAATCCAGGTAAATATGTTAAAGTAAATATGCTTCAGCAGAGAAGCTGTGAAGGGTTGGGAATTAAAGTACCCTTGTATTTTTTATCAATTTAAAAGAAATTGCTTTCCTTTATTTTTTTGTTTTGCATTATTTTTTTCTATTTTTCTAATTCTTTGCACATCATTTTCCTAGACTTATTTTATGCCAAACAGTTTTCATTTAATAGCCCAATGTGTTAATTTTCAGTAAAAACATGTGCTCTTTTTGTGTTCCTGTTTCTTAACAATTGATTTTATTTTATTATTATTATTATTATTATTATTAGTAGTAGTAGTAGTAGTGCTGCTATGAATAGGAACACAAGCACAAATACACACCTGCTAAATGAGAGTCTAAGTATCCATTTTAGCTTTAGCTCCCTCCAACTCATTAATAATTCAGCATATTTGAACATTTTATAATACTACTGCAGTCCAGCGTCTGGTTAAGTCCAAGAGGAATGTAGTTATGATCAATATTTCACACATAGATAAAACAGTTTAGAATCATAGAACAGCATTTTCTACCTAACTGCAATGGTGTGAGTCATGCATGTAAACTAGATGTTTTATATGAGACCTAGAACAAAAGGCATAGATCACCTCTTTTAATGATTTTCACTTTTTTATAAGTGTGTAGCAGTCAGCTCACTTTCAAGCTTCACTGACATAGGGTGAGTTCACTGCTCTTCCCTCAAATAACACTTAATTGAATCCGAGACTTTGTCTTCTCTGCTAATCTGCTTTTGAATACATTTAGCTTTCTGATGAATGTGTTCACATGAGTAATATGAACAAATATATTAGCTAAAGATGGGTGGGGATGGCAGCCTTTTTCCCAGGTTTGAACAGCACTGTTCAGTTCAAACAGTAATGAGCTCATTTGGGAGAGGGGGAGTTGAGGCTGCAAAGTAGTGGATGCAAGAAAATCATGGTTTGCCTGCTGAAAGCAAAGAGGGGAGATTAGTGAATTATCTTACTGCAATTGCTTTGTATCATCTCTTTATGTTCTTATCCTCTTGAAAAAAATCTCCGACCCCAGGATGATTACACTCAACTTCATACTTCATACTTTTCAGCATTTTATATGAATGGCAATATTTATAATCTGACCTTTCAGCTGAGGAGTTTCATTGATTGTTAAAGTATTAGCCAGCACTTGTAAGTGGTCACAGAGGTCATTACTTTGCACTGAAAAATCTATCCACTTAATACCCACTGAGGAGCTTTAGGATTGTTTATCTATTTACAGCATAAATAACAGGTAAGCTAAAAAGTTGAGCACAGAGTTGGATAAATGTTAAGCAGCTTAAAGATCTAAGCACAGCTTTGAGAGTGTGGGTGATAACAGTAACCAAATTATTGTAGACTAAAAAGAAAGATTGATTGAAGATAAAACCCTTGATATCAACAAACAAATGTATATGTTGAGGATTTGGAGCAGTTTGGAATGGCATTGCAATAAAAAGAAACCACAGTGTCAAGAGGAAATTCAAAATGGAGGAATAAAAAATGAAAAGCTCGCCCTCCATTAACAAATGTCTGCAAATTGGAGATGTTCGTGTGTGTTTTATAGAAGTCTACTTGGTTGCCATGGTGATGGATTCAGCATTCTGTAAAGGGTTCAACGATTCATTCATACAAATGAGAGACAAATTTATTCTTTTTTTAAGTTTAACTCCCCTATTGACAGTGTTTTACTAATCCAAACAGTGTCCTTTATATGCCTAAACCTAAATGATTCATCAACAAGTTTATTGTGTGTCTAAACAGAAACTAGATGTCTTTTTTCCAACTGAGACAAAGCATTAACAATGCCTAAACTTAATAAGTTTACTTTTCTTAACCCCAAGTGTTTTTACCAAACTAAACCAAATAATTAATTATTTGTCTCAGTCTTATCCTAAACAAGGTTTATGCATTCCCTGAACCACTTTAGTTCAAAACCCTGAACAAAAGTTAATCTAATCTCTTTAAAAAAGACTAAACTAAATCATTCAAATTATACCAGATTTTTTTGTCTCCAAATGTAACCAAACTGCAGCCTGAAACAAATACTTTAAGACTAAAGTACATTAGAAACCCTGGGGAAGAACTGAATACTTGAACCTCTACAATACATCATATCTAAGACATCTCTAATTGGATGCTTTTTATGACTCAAATAGGACTTGGGGAAAAAAGTGCTCGCTTCTGAGAAAAGATATATTTTTATTCCTTTCTTTGCAGTTTTTCCAGCCTTGAATTATCACCACTCAACTCACCATTAAAAATAAACAAAAGGAGTTTTTAAATAGCAAAGATGTCAACAACATTTAACTTATTTGGATCATAGACTACACATTTATGGTAATTAAAGCTCCTTTGACATTTGGCAATATTGTCCTGGGTTTGAATGGCAATGAATCTGTGACTCACCCTGAGATGCCATGTTCAGTTAGAACATGTATGTTCAATAAGCTTTGAGAGTAGGGGCTCAGTAGTGAGTCTATATGTGAAAATAGGCAGCACAGTAATGCTTGACAATGTATTTACAGAACTGTTTTTAACTGCAACAGAATGATAAGAAATGCACATGACATGGTAAACAATGCCTATTTTTTTCTGTTTCCTCCTATCTATTTTGCATGCTCCTCACCATGTGAGTGTCCCTAGGGGGGGATCCTTGTCATTTGCATTGAGGCAGGTGTGCAGTCTAAAGTCATGAATCTCACTAACGCATTAGTCAGCCAGCAGACTTAAAACAGCTCCAGAGATTTTCCATTGGCCAAAACAGCTGTGGTCTTTTTTTTTCATGAAAGAAACTTTACCATATCTCCTTTTCAGCATGTGGTATAAAAGCATCATATTTGTGGGCAGAAGTTAGAGACTGTAATGTTTTTATTGTATCAATAGCAGTGTTGTGTACATAGCTGCAATGACTGTATTTTTTATTTCATTAGTGTTTTGTTATTTATTTAACCTCCTAGTCATAGCATCAGCAGCAGTCAGTGTTTGTAGGTGGAAACATCACACAAGATGAAAAAAAAATTAAAAACAAGACATTTTAAATGAACCTACAACAAGCTATAAACTGCAAGCACTTATTATGGAATCCAAAAATGTGAAGTAACACCTTCAGTGGCTAACACCACCCCAAGCTGTCTCTGACCTGCTGGTCCACACACATGCATCCCAGTAACAACGGAGACACCAGCAAAGGCATTTGCAGCCTAGAAACTAAAAGCCAATGTGGCCACTTTGAATGATTTTCCAAACAATGAAACGGAAGAGTTTTATTATTGTAGGCAACCTCCACATTGTCTAATTACGATGATTTGGATAGTTTAATTCAAGATGACAAGACCGTGATTGTCCAGTCCATTTTTGAGTTATAAAGTTATTTGATTTATTGCACCCTCTCTGTGTTAATCTTGTTGAAATTTGGTGTGAATAATCAACAGGTCATGTCTGATAACCATTAATCTTGGTTAATAGCTTATATGAAAGTTGAATCAAGCCATTTCAAAAGTTTTAATTTTTGTTTTGTTATAAATCACCTTACCCAGTTGTCCTACTCTGCCCTCTCGTTCAGGATGGCAAGTGAATCATGACAAACGGGTTTGGTACAATTCTGTTCGTCTGTTTCTGTTCTATAAACTGCCATGATTTATAGCATACCCTAAATTTTTCTCCATAAACCACACACGTGTGTGTAAACTGCATTATTAAATCTTACCATTTACCAACCCTATGATATGCACCTTTGGGTATTTTGCCAGTTTGGATATAAACTTTGAAAATTAATGTCTTTATATATATA
>JBAMHX010000026.1:9914306-9932493 GCA_037177515.1 Pseudomugil tenellus
CACACACACACACACACACACACACACACACACACACACACACACACACACACACACACACACACACACACTTGCACTGTTTGCATTCTCATCCCTTAGAACAACAATTTTATTTGTTTTTCACTGAACTAGCAAAGCAGCTGAATGCATGACCGTTGTCACAACAAACTGTGATGCTGGGTGGATACTTCAGGTTTTCCCTGTGAAATTGTTCTGTAGAGACATCAACTAACTTCTGTTCACATCATGCAAAATGACAATATCCTTTCAGTTTTGCTGCAAACAGTCTGGTTGCAGACTTTAAAACATTAGAGTTTGAACACAAAGACGGTTCTGTATTTCATCTCAGGTTGAGGTCTTGCTGTATCTTAGCTGGCTTGAATAGGTTCGTGATTACATGACCTGCCGGTGACTTTTTGCAAACCCAAAAGTGAAAGCTACACCGTCTGTCTGCTGCCATTTTTCATTACTCTGTCTGCTTTCTACTTTTCTACCTTTGTGCAGCAGAAACGGACAGAAACATGACAGATCTGCAAGCTGCTTCTTGTAATCTATTGATTGATCAGATCTATAGATGTGATTAGTTTCTTAGTGATAAGATGGTGATTTTATTGTCATTTGGAGCAACTGGAACGGCAGTTCCCATTGGTTGGAAGATTTTTTTTTCATTTTGATTTTCTAACATTGTAATTTACATACTTGAACCAAGAAATGATTAACATATATTTATACATGTATAAAACATCTGCAGCTTATCCAGAATGCTGATGCTAAAGCTTCAACTAGAACGGAAAGATCTGAACATATCACACCAGTTTTAAAATCCTTAAATTGACTTCCAGCCAGTCACAGGATAGATTTTAAAATCCTGCTGATTGTTTATAAATCCCAGCACAATTTAGGACCAGAATACATCTGTGATATGTTCAGAGAATATAAACCAAGCAGAGCTCTTAGATTCAAAGACTCAGGTCAACTAGTCCAGACCAGAGTCCAGACTAAACATGGAGAAGCAGCATTTAGCTGTTATGCAGCAAACATGTGGAGCAAACTGCCAGTAGAGAGAAAACTTTCATCAAATGTAAAAACATTGAAATCCAGGTTAAAAACTTTATCTTTTCTCTTCCACTTATAAATAAAATCTGCACAGTAACTTTTTCGTTATGTTGTTCTTAACCATTTTAATTTAATTTATTATTTTATTATGATTCTTGCTGTTTTTATTGGGTTTTTTTTCTGTTTCAACATCTGTAATGCTTTTAATGTTTTTATGTAAAGCACTGTGTACATGAAAGGTGCTATACAAAATAACTTGCCTTGCCTTGCCTTGTAATTACTTAACAGTCTAAAATTAAAATGACTACCTTTAGTTGTAGAATTTCACTTTTTAGGTCATAAGAAATAATAATCAGATCGGTGTTCCTAATTATTTTGCTGTCTTCTTGTCACTGCTCAAGCTAATCCACTTCACTTTACCAGTAATGTGCAACAAAAGAAATGGCACTCTGTGGTCACTCTTCTACTGTGTGTTCTTAGTGTCGAGTCACACAGGAAGTGATGACTCTTTTGACCAATTAATAGAATTCAATATGTCTAGCTCCACCTTTTTGGGTCAGACTGGGTCAGGTAAAATGATGATCCTATTGGAAAGGTCCCAAAAAAGGAGAATGGATCAGACTGGTTGTGTCACAAACGGGGTGGTATGGAGGTAGAGACCCAGACGCAGGTAGGAGGCAGAGGCAGATGGAATCCAGGAGCCATGGGGTTTATTATCAGCCACAAGCAAACACACAGGACAACTAAAGATCACAACCATAACTAATGAACCGCCATATGGACTGAAACCGGGACGTATAAATACTGACCAAGCTAAACTAGACACTAGACTAGGTGGAATCAATGAACTAACAAACTAAAAACAAGTGGAAGTATTTTCTCTAAATGTGTAGTAAAACTTCCCTACATGTATATACGTATGACAAATCCGCTTTGCTGCCATATTGATTCCATCTATTGTTGAATTAGTCTAAGTACCATTACTACTCTTTTACTGTGTTTGTTGTGTGTGTTCATGCTTATCTATTTATCTATACGTCCATCTGTCTGTCTGGTGCTCAGCTCCTGGCAACCACTGGCCCCTCAGTGCCTTCAGACAAACACAGCTGCTACCCTGCATCTGCAGATGGGAGTCCTGGCTACCGAGAAGATTAGATCAGGTTCTTTCCAGATAACATTTTTAGGTGTTGACGCTTTGCAGAAAAAAGGATACATTCTCCCCTTTCACTCCAGGTTTGTGTGAAACATTACTAAATTAATGGGTGAAGCATGAAGATACGATGTAGGTGTAAGTTTAGTTACATGCCAGAAAAGCTTTATTGAATTTTTTTTTCAACTGATTTGATTTTTCTTCCGCTGAACACATCACACACTCGAATTGGACGTAATACTGTAGACACTGTTAAATAATTGTATTTCTTAATGCTGAGATGGTGTTTCTTTGCAGCAATAAGTCAGTGCTACGGAAGATAAAGTATTATGAGTTTATCATACCAGTCAGACACTCTTCCAGCATTTTTAGAGCTGTTGGCACGTGAACGTGATCCCTTGCTTCCTCAAAACACTCCAGAGACGCCTTTTTATGCTAAGTAATTACCTGAGCTTAGCCAAGTGCTTTACACCACTGCTGTTATTTTTATGCCAGTTTTCATCGTTGTTGTTGGGTGACAAAGGGTATTATCGTCCCATGGTACAAGCATTTAGAAACTGTCCTCAGAAGGAAAAATACAGCAAAAATTATCACAAGATCAAGAGAATTCCACTATAGTTGGACAAATCATCACAGAACTGCCTCGATGCTCTTCAACAGCCTTTTGCATGTGACTTAATCCTTAGCAAAGTGAGAAATATCTATAATGAAAATATATAAGTCTAATTTCATGTTGTTTATTGATGGAGGAGGGAATAGTTATGACAGTTTGAGTTCTGAAATGATTACTCATGGGTTAGTAACTGTAGCTTTGTGATTTCTTAACTCTACTGATGGGAAAGTGTGTCCAAACTTTTGATTGGTAATATAAAGGAACACACATGTATCTGGATTCTAATGATGTTAAAGATTGGCATCTAATGCCCTCACTGAAAAAATATTAAGAACATATTTCACACCAAGACGTGCAGAGAAACTAATCTGCAGATTCACCTCTGTCGCCACTTTCAGCATGTAAAATGTTCACTTAATTGTTTAGCATTTGTGCATCTTTATTCACTCTAATTCCCAAAGCTGTCCAAGTAGGGTGATAAAACAGCACTTTATGGTAATATAAAATGCCTTTTAAAAGGGTTCCTGTGTTATAAAAACAAATAGATTTTACCTGTGTTTCAGTCAGACACTGGTATTATACTGACGTATCATTAAGTGTCGGCTCTTAGTCACTATAGTTAGAATATTGATGTTATGTTGGTGTTTTGGTTTAAATGAAAGTGCCTTAAGATTGAATCCATGTTACAAGTTAGATTTTTTTCTTGGGTTAAGATTTACTTTAACATTTTGAAAACAGTAATTGTGTTGCTGCGACTTAGTCCGGATGATGCTTTGTGTTTTAAAGTGGACAACATAGATTTTACATCAGAGGGGCATGTGGTGGGAGTTCTTATTTATATTCTTTATTAGTCTTAATCTTGTGCAGAGTGAATAATCTCGTCATCCTTCTCTGAGGAGAGAGCAAAGAAAAGGTGGAAAGAAATACGTGAAAGGAATGATTAGAGGATATGAAGATTTAGAAAGGAGAGCTGCAGATTGCCAGGCCTTGGTCCTTGATTGCAGCCCGTACTGTTGCAGTGGTCAAGTACCCTTAACGGCTGTTTTTTTTTCCAGGATACTGTGAATAGATGGAATAGAAGCAGATATTCCTGGACCTCTTTTTTTTTATTAGACATTCTTAATTTCATTTTTTCCCTACGTTTGCTTTTGACCACTTTGACCCAAGAACAGAAACACATTTTACAAACAATTTACAAATCTATAGCCGAGATCAGAGAATCCATATAAGGAAGTCGTGTGAATTGATGCAATACAGCTGCCATATATTCTTGATTCCATGTCTCCTTTTTCATCTCCCTGCTCTCTTCTTCATTAGGTTGCAGCTACATATGTTTGCAGAATGAATAAAAAGAATCAATGGCACTAAACAGGCATATTAATTGACTTTCAGGCACACTATGTGAAATGCTGTATTTTGCAAAAGAAAGAACCAAAGAATAACTAACTGGAAAATATATCTTTAACTAAAGAAAAAGAGCAGAAAGGAAAATGAGCTTAATTCTCATTAGACATGTGTCCCTGGCTTGCTTAATATAAACAAATGATCTTAAATTGTAAGAATAAACCTGTTAGTGATTGTTGGTTTAAAAGCTGATAACATGGGAATTACAAGGAAATCTATGCAGCAGGCTGTGTGAGAAGCAACCTCTGCTTCTGTTGTAAAGCCTGTCTGTGTGTGTTGTTTTATGTACTCTTCGATTGGACATATTCTGCCAAATTGAACAATGTTGCAGACGAAGCAGCAGCTTGCATTGCCAATGCTAATTGTGTTTAGGCAGCATTAAGGAGGCCCGAACAATATCAAGCTGGTGGTATTAATGTTATGGCCGATCAGGATACACCTGAATGCAACATTTGTTTCCTAATGTTTAATTACAGTACAGCTGAAAGGATACATTGCTGGTAAATGATGAATAGATTTGACTCAAATGGTGCAGATTTAAATTGTTTTGAGTTTTGGAAAGTATCGCTCAATTGTTAAAATTGCTGGGTTTCACTCATGTGACCTAAAAGATGTTCTGAATTAAGATGGGAGGCAGGAAGTGCTTTCCTTTGCTTCAAAACACAGCGCAATGAGTATCCTTAGGGATCTAATGTCTTGGGACAAATGTGATATGGCAACAATGCATTTAAGTTTAGGATATAATTCAAATTCAATTTAAATAAATGAGATTTTTATATAATCTGGAAGATTTACCTGGCATTGATGCAACTGACATCACAAATTATCTCATGCTACGGATTTAATATTAAACTATTGTAAAAGAAAGGCACCAGAAATGCAATGAAATGCCCCACAAGTTATTATTAATAGGAATATTGATAATTGATCAATAAAATAATAATTAATCAGTCTCAATAAATCAATCAGTCTCAGATGCTATCTTCGTAAATTCTAGTTTGAATTGACCTGAATCATGACCACATGACCGACAGACAAAGCCGAGATAATGAAATGAATATTTATGAATCTAATCTAAAATCTATCCATGGCTAAATATGGCTATAAATAAATCCTGCTACACTATATAGGACAGATTTAGGCATTTTGACGCTGAGTTAACAGAAGGAAATAAGGTTCTGTGCAGCTGGGTGACATCAACAATACGTCAGATGAAACCCAGCAATGCTTTGAAACCTCATCACTGTGCTTGGGGCTTGCTGTTAACTCACTGCATTGTTTTTCATCCTTTTTTCTAATATTTCATCTGATTAAATTATGGCGGGATGGTGTTTAGCTGAGGAAATGAAGCTCAGTGTTTGAGTATGGGATAAAAAACGGGGCTAATATAGTTGGGTATTATTTCAGACCGCTTCTAATGCTGTTAGTATGACTAAGTGGGGGGAAATGCAGGAAGAGAGAAAGAAGGAAAGAGATGTCATGTTTTTGTGGTTGCATGTGGATGAGTGGGTGATGGAGTGGCTCGTCTTTGGGCAGCTATTGGTTCTAAACTCTCTGGATAGTTGACTTTGGTCTATAAATCTTGATTGCCTGCCAGCTAATCAGATAAGGGTCCTCTAGTCTGGTCTCTGGGGTCAACCAATCACACTCCAGCAGGTTAGTGCCATGGAAATGGCTTGGGCCATAAACACTGTTCCCTTTTTAGTCTGAGTAGAGCTTTGTATTAAACTTTTAACAATAAAATATCTGTGAGGAAATAATGCGATTTTTTTTTTTTAATCTTATTTTATTTTTTATTCTGAACAATTTCTGAAACTGAATTTTTGGGGAAAAAGGCTTACTTACAGTTTAGTTATATGCTCATGTGTGAGTTACATTGTTTGAAACAGGGAAGCTTTGTGTGACCATTGATCCAGTTTCACTAACCGCTGGCTCCAGCTCATCTGTTTTACATACTGGCTAAAACCATGGTGACCAGGGCATGAACAACATGCATAACAGGCTCCTTCTG
Organism: Pseudomugil tenellus; assembly: GCA_037177515.1. Taxonomy (NCBI): domain Eukaryota; kingdom Metazoa; phylum Chordata; class Actinopteri; order Atheriniformes; family Pseudomugilidae; genus Pseudomugil; species Pseudomugil tenellus. The sequence continues at coordinate 9,920,541 of JBAMHX010000026.1, forward strand.
TCTTTACCTTTCCCTCACTCTCTAATCTAAGTAGTGTTTGGGCAGTTATTAACTCTGCTGAGATTAACTGACCATGAAAAGCCTTGTGCGGTCAGAGATCCATTTGGTCTGAATCTGGAGTGTAAGAACCAAAAAAAAATCTGCACGGTAGTGTTTTCCAAGAACCAGAGTTGAAAAACCCCCAGAGGCTTTTGGTTTGTCAGGCCTTTGACTGATAAATACCTGTGTCTCTACATGATACACAATTTTGATTAAACAGTGTCCCTATATCAGGAGTGTGCAGGTCCAATCCAAGAGGACAACAATCCTGCAAGTTTTTTTGTATCTCCCTGCTTCAATTAAATGAATTTTCTCAACAGCTTGTTCTTACGTGCTGCACGAACATGTTGACTAATTAATCTGAATCATGTGTGCGGCTCACTTTAGAGCTGCAGTAACCAAAGAAAATACCCCGACACCATTTTACCTCCACAAGGAGCTTGAATCATTGCTATAAGGTAGAATCTAAGGTCGCAGCTGAAAGACTCATCAGACCAAACATCGTCTTCTATTACGTTTTTGTGCACCTATGTGAATTCTATGCTCAGTAATCTACTTCAAGATTGGACATGTTGTGAATTCAGAGATGGTATTCTGGATTATTGACAATAGCAGCTGTTTGATTGACTGTTGTCTTTCTATTATTTCAAATCAGCCTGTCCATTTCCTCTGACCTCTGATATCAACAAGACATTTTCATCAAGAAAACTATTGCTCACTGGATATTTTCTCCTTTTTTAGACCATTCTCTTTAAACCCGAGACAAGTTTGTTTGTGATCATCAGCCTGTCTGGCAACAATAAGCATGCCCCATTGAAGTCATATTTGTTTGCATTCTGATGCTCAGATTGAACTTGGGCACGTTATCTCGACCCTGTCGCCATGACTACATTAAGAGTTGCTGCTTTCAGATTGACTTATTGATATCTGTATTTACTTGCAATTTAACAGGTATACCTTACAAAATCATGAGTGAGTTGATGTTTATTAAACATTTTGTAATTTAGTAAAGTCATTGTTTGACAACCCTGTGTTTACTGTTGTAGGATGTGCATAAGTTCAGTGAAAATCAGACATAATTTAGATGAGATTTTGATTTGGATCTGTACCAGATTATTCAGAAATGAGCTTCTTTACTACCATATTTGTCTGATTACTCTATTTTGCCCAATAATAATCACCACAAGGGGGTTTACTTCCTTTGCCATTGTTCGTAAAATGGATAAATGAGGAAAAACTGCTAAATGCTTTATAAAATATAGTTAAAAAGTTATATTTTGATCTGCTCTGCTGTGTCCTTATGAAACAACTTTTACAAAATGAAAACCTGAAGGGGCAAAAAGTTTATCATGTCCCTGAGGCAGTGTGACAGGCGGCCAACCAAAGGAAGGCTTTGTTGCATGTCAGCAGGGACCTCCTTTACAGAGTCTGCTCTGCTTGTTAAACAGTAAAGGAAGACGTTTACTGGTCCAGAGTCCTCCCACTCACAGCTGCTCCCAAATAATCAGAGTGTGTGTCATCCTATCTGAATCCTTGTTCACATGTCTGCATATTGCAGTGTTTGAAAATTCACTTGTGTATCTTGTTTTTTACCTGTGTTTTTTTTCTCTTTGTGTATGTGGGGTAAGGATTATTTGCCTCAGTGCTTTGTGTGTCTCACTCTTTATCCAAGAGCTCCATGCTCGTCCAGCCATTCTCTCCTCTTGTTAAGACATCTCTTCCCAGAGGAACCGCTTGTCTGTGTGTTTGAGATCACAGTCTGGCTCTGTTGCTAAGCCAAGTGGGACTCCATAGGACCAAAGCCAAATTTAAAATTCATCTTAACCCACACGGAGACAGGAACTATCTGAAAAGCAGAAATGGCAGGATCTCTATTATGCTGATTTGTATGTTCTTATCTCAGGGAAGTTAAAGGTTAAAGTCGTGAGATATCTGTGTTCTAACAATATAGCTTCAGTACTTTGTCTCTGACATCTGCTACCAGAACCTAAATGAACATCCTCCACTGTTACAGCAGTATTACTCATTAGCCCACACATGCAACCAAAATACTTCTATATAATCCATTATTCTGTGTTTATTACAATGTTGTGGCAACTTACTGTGACTAGATAGTTTCTTGAAACAAAACAAATTAGAAAAATATTTTAGTATTGAACATCTTTTCAGATTGTCTGACTTGATCTAATCTAAGGCAATATACATTTTTGCATTGAAATTAAATTGCAAACAGGAACTATAAATAATTTATTTAAAAGAACATTTCCAGCAGCTAACAGACTGTGTGTATTTAATAAGGTCTGATTTATGCAGACACACATTAAATGAAAATGGAGATTTTTGACAGACTTGTTTAGTAAAATAAAATAGAGCTTGAGTCATGGGTTTATAAATGAGCTAACCAGCTGTTTGTTCCCATTATTGAGGCATTGTTGACAAAAATTAGTTTTTATGTTCCTGTCAGCTTCATTTATGTAGCAGCTGGGGTCTTCTTTTCTCTCATCTGGGGGGGCTTATTTTGCAAGTAAACTCTATTCAAGCTTTTGCGACAGAGCCGTGCTGAGTTTGAAATGAACTTCTGCCGTGCCTTCCCTCGTGTCTCCAGATGGCCCTGTGATCTGGCGGATGCTGACCTACCCCCCGACTCGCCGGGCTCTCCTGGTGGGCTGCGGTCTTCAGATGTTCCAGCAGCTCTCAGGAATCAACACGGTCATGTGAGTGGTAACATATTTTTACTAATAATTAGAATAAAAGCAGTGAGGTTTGAAGTTTGCATCTGTTTAGGTTTAAGGGTGTGATTGTCTAAGATATGTCAGATATGTGTGCCTGACTGATGTAATACACTCCACCACATTGCCACTGCACAGGAAAATTCCTGTTTTTATCTAGCCCCAGAGTTTCTCACAACTATAATGATATATGACACTGAATGCATGTCATGTCTTCCTGCTAGACCCAAGCAACCTAGACAGATGTGTTTGCTTCACTGACACAGTACCGAATCACAAAACACTTCTTTCATCTCTCATAACGGATCAGTCACAGGGGAGCGACGGCCTCGCTGCATTTCTGTCCACTTGCCCGTGAATGTAAGGCCTACCGCTCCTCTTTTATTCTTTTTATCTTGCCATCAGAGGAGATTGTGTCATCTGTCTGTGTCTTTCCTCTGCTCCCAGCTGAACTATATTACAAGGCTTTGTAAACAATCTGTGGCTATGTGCTGTTGCCTAGCAACCAACAGGAGGTGAGAGCAGTGCTAGTACTGGGCGTGTCTGCACTCATGTGTGACTTATTTAATGTGTAGAATGGCACACTATGGTTTTTCGCACGTGCCTGTGTGACGTGTGCGCACCACCCATGAACACACACGTGGATGTGTGTGTGGATATTTTGGATGAGCGAATGGTGAGGCCATATTTGTGTGTTTGGGCCTTAAAGGCTGACTGAACGGAAAGATGAGGAGAGACGAGTGTGAGAAATTACGTCATCATTATCGAAGGCGAATCTATCATTTTTATTTGTTGTTGAATGATTGTCTATTGACTGCCTCCCCAGCTTTATATTTATACTCGCTTACTGCTTCCAAGTCTCTGGGCAGCAGGGGGTCCAAACTAAATTTGTCACTGTTCCCATCCACGTATCTGTCTCTCCAACTTATCTATCTGCCAATCTTTAGTGTACCTGAAAAGGTCTAACAGTGTTAACAGTGACCCATTAGCTATGAGAATCTACTGTGTCAGTCAAGATGGTGTTGAGATTGTGCAATGTTTATGTCTGGCATTAAGACATATCTCCGCTTGGTCTACAAATTGAAATGAGTTTGCCCTTTCCTTTGCAAAAACAAGCTGTGCGATTTACTGTGGCGATAATTGCATCCTTCAGAAGATCTCAAACACACTGACAGTCAATTTTCAACAACAGTGTCTCTATTTATGTTGATTTTTATTCACTTTGCACAAAAAGTTGTAAATGTTAATCTCCCATTCCTTTTGACAGAAATGGAGCTTGAACTTGAATATATCTAACTAAAAACAAGGGAATCAGATTTTTTTTTCTTTTTTCAAACTCTCTAAGCAAAGGAAAAATGCATTTGATGGTTAAGGTTTAACTTTGCTCTTTGACTTTTGATGAAAAAAAAGTCAGGTTATCATCAAAATCCTTTATAGTTAGTTATTTTTACACAGACTTTATGTAATATAGAGTAATTATAGACAGTAGTGCAGCTGTTGTAATAATCAGATATTTGTAATAAAGTTGTTTTGATCAGCCACCTGCATGAAACCACCACCAACAAAACTACCACCATTTCAGTGTTCTATTTTTACTCCAAATGCATGTACTCATCCATCCATTTTCTTAACTGCTTCATCCAGCTCGGGGTTGCCGGTGCATGTACTTAGTTATGATTACATGTGTAGTGAAAAACCATAATATTAAACATTCAGATTAGACGTCAAACAGCAGAATTTGCTTCCTGTAGTATAAATTAATTTCAATGAGGAGTTCAACTGCTTGGTTCATCACTGTTCGACCATCAAATATAATATATGATCCTTAGTTTCTTACTCTGGCTGCAGATCATCTAATACCTTGCCTGGAGATGACTTTGCTGCCTGGGCTTCTTGTTTGTCCCCATGCGCAACATCTCACCTTCAACTTTGTAGGGTAAAACAGCTGCTGTTGTGAGATGGATCAAATCACAACTTTTAGCATCTCAATTCCACCAAGTGACCACAATCATTAAAGGGGCTTGATGACAGGTGTGAAGAGGCTCAATGAGGATCCATTCCGAAACTTCTAGTCACAGTTAACCCCTTTAAACATCATCTTCCGTGTTGAACAGCTGTTTAACCCTGGATGTTCAAGCACCTCTGGCTGCCTTGTTTTTCATAGTTTCAAGTCATAATATTTAGATTAGGCCTACAGATATAACTAGATGCACTCAGAGAGCACAGACCTCCACCAAGTCATTATTTTAAATTTCTAATTACAAAGTCTTGCCTCTCTTCCCAGAGTAAAGAATCCTTAAAAAGTTTAATCAAAATGCACTTGTGATGTTTTGAGTTATGTTGCCAGCAGACAGACAGACCGAATATATTACCTTTGCCTTGGCAGAGGTAAAAAAGGGATTTATAAAGCTTTAATTCTGTTGTTCTGTTAATTAGCATGCATAAGCCTATATTGATGGGCATAAAGCTTAAATGTAAGAGCTGCATTCAACTGTAAAGAACAAAAAATAAACTAAAGGAATAAGTCTTGAGAGATGTCAGTGAGAGTGGGTCAGGTAAACACGGAGAAACCCATACTTGACTGAGATGGATGGAACCATGTCTCATTGCGAACAGGAGCAGCGGTGTCTGCTAAAAGACAGGTGTGTGATTGCGGCTGCCACATTGTGTCACTCTCTCACGTGTCTTACCATTAAAAAAACCATGAGGCTTTGGATTGTTTCAAACTGAAATATATTTTCTGTTATTAAATTTACCTGGTATATTAAAAGGCACACAGCAAATACAGTCAAATCTGATTTTACTGTCTCATATTCTCTATCCCCTGCCCCTACTGAGTCCCTACTAAAGCTTCCAGGCTACTCTTATTAGCCTGTGTGATTATAAAAGAGGTCTGAGGAGCCAGTAAATCTGTGTGGTTTAGAGACCAGCTCCTCTCCATATGTCCCCAGCTGCTTTTCCTAATTAAACCACCAAACTCTTCATAGCACATAATTTCTGGCTCTCTCTATTTGGAAACCTGACAAGGATAGATTGACTACCTTGAGTTTTTTATTTTGTTTTTTTTTTTAAGTCAAACATGTTCATCAATGTTAAAACCCAATGTAACAAAGCTTACGAAAAGTAAGGCCTTCTGATCCACAACAAGTGAAAATAGTGAAGAATGGCACATGCAGTACGATCATTCAATGTGAGCCAGAGATCAGCATTGTTATAATTAAGGTATCAGATTGTTTCTTTATGGGAAAGCTGAATAGACTGATAGAAAGTATAAAATGTGGGAGTCTATAAAGTCTAAGCACAGTGTCTCTTGTCAACACATACATCAGCAACAAGAAGGACAGCTTGAGACACCTGCTGTACAGGATTTCTTACTCTGTGCTTACTACTGTCAGGAACAGCAGCTCACTATCAGGTATTGCTGCTTTGACCATTAGCTCTTTTCCATTCTCATACTTCCTTCTGGTTCTGCAGGCTAACTTGGATGAATATCATCTTAATGGAATAATGAAAAATCCACAAAAGCAGAAACCACTGGGTTAATATGAAATGAACAGAGCCCATAGCACTAAGAGGTTTAATCACATTACAGCAGATTAATGTTGCATATAAAAGAGAGATAACATGCAGGTAAAGTGGCTTCCTGGATATCAGCGAGATCCATATTTGAAATCATTACTCCAATCAAAGCTAATCATCATGTCCTCGTGTCATGCTGTTAATAGGCTGCCACACAGTTTTCTTTAAAAACTCTGTAGCCACTGGAAAAAATTCTTCCAAACAAAAGAAAAAAGTAATCAAATGAAGATATAAGTACTAACTACGGTTAGGGTATTGAATTTTGCTCATTGACCAGCAGCTGCTTTTGATCCTACTTTCTGACAGACTGACCTTTAGATGCTACTGCTAATGACCCTCAAGTATCCATAATGCATCCTGACAGCTGAACTTAACTAAACACATGCAGTTTGTTTGACCTCTTTCCACCTGGAGCCGACTGCGCTGCGTCTGTTTTCAAGCATGGCACATTCACCGTGGTGCTGTGGCATTTATTGTACTTCATTTTACTGCGACAATAAACTGTGCAGACCTGCAACTGGGAGTCTTTAGAGCAGGGATAATAACTCTATACAACTAACTCTGTTATGAAGCTGTTATTTTTCATTCAGTTACAGTTTGTAGTTTTGATTAAGTGTAAAGCAGAAAATGTCTCTTTTTTTTTTGGAACCTTGAAAGTACAACTGTGCAACTTGGCTTCAATATCAGAAAGAATATCAAGCTGATGTTATTATGTGTTGGATTAGTGTAATTGGGGGCTTGCTCTTATGTTTCCATGGCTTGTTGTGAAGTTCCAGGGAACACAGTGCTTTTCATGGCAAAGACTTGAAGAAAGCCCCGTACTGCTACATGCTTTTTTACTTGACATAATGTTAAACTTAGTGTTAAACTTAGTGTTAAATCTTCTTTAACAATGACTAAGACTGTGGAAAAATACAAGTAAATACAATGTTTTTCTTATGCATTAATAGCTTAAATTTATTTTCAAAGCACATTCACATACACACACACACACACACACACACACACACACACACTTGCCCCAAAAGGCACATCAAGGGCCAATATATGCTTAAATATGCTCCACACAAAGGTTATAAGTTGAATTTTTCTTGGACATCATGAAGTGGAAGGGATGGTGCAGCATCTCCAAATTCAAGACCACGGTCCCCAGTCACAAAAACGATGGAGTGGTCTCTCTGGCCAATTAAGCCAATTAAGCAATACTTTTATTTTACCAATCTCATCTGCCCTTATTAATATTACTGTGTTGCTTTTTAAATTTCATTTCATGTTTGCACAGATTTTTTCTGATGTTTTTATCTTTTTTAAATGTTTATCATACTTTCTTATAGTTTTTAATCATTAATTATGTGCAGCGCTATGCTATGCTGCACCATGGTATGGTATGTCATGGTTTTGCTCAGTCTAGGTGGGATGGAGTAGGAGATTTACAGGTAGCTTGCTCGATGGAGCATTTGCATTGATATGGACTCTGCATTGGCCTATCCAGGAAGGAAGCTGGATGAAATATGTCTCTCAGACTGGACATGCATTTGCATTCCCATTGATAATCTGGAAGATGTAACTGGTGAAAGGAAAGAAAGGGAAAAACTAATTTGACTATTTTAAACTGTGCAGTCAATACCAAACACTTATTTTGGTTGATGTGAACTTATGTGCTAGGTTGTCTTTTTTGTTTTTCTTTGGACATATTTTCCCCATTAGATTAAATGGGAAAGTGTGTCCAAACTTTTGACTGGCACTGTATATTAGTTATAAGAGCAGTGTGATCTAGCACAAGGCCGAAGTAGATCATCTTTCTAAATTAGCCTTGCGGGTCATTTTCATTCAATTAGCCTCATAGTCAAGTAAAGGTCAGTGTTGAATGCTGGCCGTTGCTGTGCGTTAGGGCAGGTCAGTGGAGTGCGTTGACAGCATGATGAGGAAAACCGAAGAACAGGATGAACAGAGATGGATTGAATTGGAGAGGAAAGAGGAATAAAAGCAGGTTTGGACTTTGGGGAAAAGGAGGGAGATGACATTGATTTTGATGAGGTGGGAAAAGTTGTGGAGGACAAAGAGTTGGCAGGAGAGTGAGTTAAAATAGACTTCTAAAGGAAGTCAGAGATGGGAGCAAACAATGCTGAACTGTAGAAAAAAAACTGTATTTTTAATTAAAAGCATTTTAAAGTTGTTATTTTGCTCTGCATATTTAGGAGAAAGGTCAAGGTTGACAAGGTTTTTGCACATGTGTTTTAGGTTAATTAGAAAGTCTCAGGTTGAGCTTGATCAACAGTCACCTCAAACTGGAGTATTAAGTCTCGAACTGTGTGCTTTCTTCACAGTGTTGACCTTATTCTTAGACCAGTGTCTTTCAGGTTATCCTTTGTTGTTCAGTGTTCTCTAAAAATTAGCATTAACCTTTCTAACCTTTTCTAACATGATCAACCTCAACACCTTTTATTTTTATCATCAGGAATGCCAAAAAATACTTTAATAAACACGTTGAAAAGCTTTGGGAATAGTTAAATCTAACTGAGTTACAGTAATTGTTCTTTAGTTTTGACATATATTTTCAGGCACATCTTTAATTACTGAAAAGTTTTCTTTTGTTACAGACTAATGAAAGTCACTTGTTATTCCTAAAAAGGGGTGCATAAAGCATATAACTTGGGCAGAAGTGTTGTAAATAAAAATATCATATCATTTTTACTGAATGTAGAACACCTCTGATAAACTATCACCTTTTCAGGGATTTTTTTGGTTTTAGTACCCTTCACTATACCACAACTTGACAAGCTTACACTTGTTCACCTATTAAAACAGGCTTGAGCAGGTTTTAACAACAAGCTGTTGAGCAGATTCTGGCAGCTACAATCAGATGTGTCAAAGCTGGAAGCATCCGAAACTTGCTGGACTGCAACCAGTGAGGAGTAGAGCTGGACATCTCTGATGTAATCATGTGAAACTTTAAGTTGTAACTAACCCACAAGCTACTTTTTTGCTGGTAAACTGTCTAATTTTAACACTAAAAGTGCTGTCTTATTGTTTCTGTGTATTTTTATCATGTTGATGTAAACTTGTTTAATTTGGCAAACTTTGGTCCAAAACCATCTTAGTGCTGCCCTCTTAAGGTTGAAAAGTGGCTACTGTAGTTGAATTTTCCTACTGGCCAAAACTGTACATGCCTACGTCACAGGCTGTGGCTCTGGATATAAAAGCATCTCGCAGACACACGCCCTTGTCTGCGTCTACACGGCATTATCTAAAGCCTAGCATTACGAGCATTACCAAAAGCGTTTATTCAAGCCAGCTTTTTATTATAAGTAGCACTTTAGCACTTAAACTTGTGTTTTGAGACAGAAAGTCTTATTGCATTTTTTTTGAGCATATCTAAAAACTTTCGCCTACACAAAAATGGAGCCTCTAAGGCCTCAGAGACCAACAGTCCAGCTAATTTGAGGCAGTATCAGCCAAATTAACCATCCAGGTGTGGAGAGACATATAAATGTGTTTGGGTTATATTGTGGCATGTCTATACTTGTTTATTAGTGTTGAATAACATTATCTGCAACCATTTCACCTGTTTTAAGCATCACTGGTTGGTCCAACCCACAAAAAGAATCTATTTTGTGCTTCGAACCATTACAAACATGTGTGCATGGTTATATGTATTACTAATAACTTTTCTGATTTCAGAGCAAATATGGATATTATGTAAGAATACAAATGTGCATGTATTAATCCAAGCAATGCTGGTGTAAATTACCTTTCTTTATGCATAAACAAAATGCTTAACTATTATATTTCAACACCTGTGTGGGTGAATAGCTCATAATCATTGCTTGTCATTCAAGCAGGTCAGAGTGTTGCTGTTGTGTTTGACTTCGATTCAAAGGCATCATTATGTTAAATATGTGTATTACACACACTGTAAATGCCACTCCATCTCTAGAATAAACAAACTTCGTGCTGCATATTGTGTGTGAGCATGATGTTTTGCTGTGGGAATTTGATTAGAAGGAAAAATTAGAGTATTTTTTCATTAAAGAGGTCATGCTGTGACTATGCTGGAGCTGGTTGGGAAAGGTTGTTTTGATTGAGCTGCTTAGAAATGCTCTGAAACACACAAAGCCAAGCACATGGTGACAAAAGCAGTGCAGTGTTTTCAGTTTGGGTTTTTGCATTGCATGTGCACAAATACACAAGAGTGCCAGCTCACAGTGGGTCTGCACGCAGAGGGACCATGTACAACTGAATTCTTGTGACATTTCCAACATGACATGTCTTGTGGACCATCTGTGAGGGCCAACTGGCCTGTGTCGAAAACAAAAGCAATAACCGATCAGTGACACACAACGCTTGCACACATGTCACACCACAGTTACAGATATTTAAACCGCCTTTTTGGCCCCCCTCCTAAATGGACCATGGTCCTGAAAAAGACAGCCACATCTCTTACTGTGCTGGGGATTGAAAATTTTACTTTGCTACTGTAATCAGATGTGACTCTGCATGTCAGATTGGAGGATTTGGATAAAATGTGTTAAATCCTGAATACAGCAGAAGATGAAGTCATGTCATCCCTGTACATGTTTTTTTCTGATAGATATCAATGAGGTTGCCATACAGTGTAAACTTTTCCACATTTTCACATCATAAATGTGTAATTTCACTACCAAATCTCTGAAATGACCTATCACTCTGTTTTCTTGCCAGCTTCTCTCACACAACAACATAGCTTCTGTTTAATAGCATGATGATTTGTGTAATGGCCGTTTTTCCTCTCAAGGACGAGGAAACTGATTTCTTAGATTGAGAAGAATATAAATTTAACAATGAAGGATAAAGAAGTTGAACATACATTAAACATTAAAACATGGTGTGAGACAATACATGAAAGACAGAAAGACAAGGTACAAGGTTATTACCCAGGGAGAATCACTTAAGAGATCTGTTGTCACACAGGAGTCCAAAGCAATTCTGCCCAGTCACTTAGAGGCACCTTCATTTAAAGACTTTGTGTGCATCAGTCTGGAGCCAGTTTTTATGTTATGACAGATAAAGACTAATGTAAATTTTCCTGATGAAGGACGCTGGCATTGCAGGTGGTTTACTACGATCAGAATAACATCAGTTTAAGAGCATTATAGTAAGACCTTTCAGTCAGATATTAATTAAGGGTAAGGTAATTAAGCTAATGTATGAAATTTCCACAACATTTGTATTGCTTAAGAAATTTTTCTTACAAAATCATGATGAAAATGGTCATTACCACTGATTTGGCTACAAGTACTTCCAAACAGGAAGCGTTGGTGACTTCCCTGACAGAGCGGAATTTACCATGGTTGTCTCACTCTTACCTGAGAATTAATTTAAGTTCAGAATTCCCAGTTAGGAGTTGCACATTTTACCATTTAAGAATCAAAATTTGCATGCACACTTTCTAGTGAGAGTTTATGTTCATGAAAATTCAGTTTGAAAAATAGGCCTCTTCCCAAGAGTATCTCCAACTCTATTGGTCTCTCTCACACACAAAGACTCCCCCTTTCTCTCTCTCTCTCTCTCTCTCTCTCTCTCTCTCTCTCTCTCTCTCTCTCTCTCTCTCTCTCTCTCTCTCTCTC
>JBAMHX010000026.1:9938104-9955046 GCA_037177515.1 Pseudomugil tenellus
GATGGATGGATGGATGGATGGATGGATGGATGGATGGATGGATGGATGGATGGATGGATGGATGGATGGATGAAGAATAGTAGAGTTTGAGACAAATACTACTGGGTGGGTGAACCAGGTTTAACCCTTTAATGTTTTCATTGAGAGCGAGAACAATGTTTCTTTGCATTTTTTCTCATTTGGACAATGATGAGACTTTTTTTAAAAAGAAATTAATTAAATAACAGTTTAACACAAAATAATATAGAATTGGTCAATACCTGCTGGTGATAAGCAAATATGCATTTCAACTCAACAGTATTATTATGCTGATATGTGCAATTAACTGCTAAGTAATGGAAGGACTGAATGGTATAATGGTGGCTGATTGTAAATTGTAAATCTAGCGTGTTGTCAATTGACCCATGTTCAAACTCACGACTTTTTGTTGCAACACGCTAGATTTACAATATAAATTCTAAATTTAAAACTTTGTGGCCCATCTTGCATCTCCAGAGTATTTCCCCCAAATATTAAACTATATTCTTAGGTGTGTGTTTTCTTCTTTCTCTGTGTCATATAGGTACTATAGCGCCACCATTCTGCAGATGTCAGGCGTGCGGGATGACAGACTGGCGATTTGGTTAGCTGGACTTGCCACTCTCACTAACTTCCTGTTTACCCTCCTGGGTGTCTGGCTGGTGGAGAGGGTTGGGCGACGGAAACTCACATTGGGGAGTATTCTAGGTATGACACAAGATGGACATGTTCAAAGAACAAATAGCTAAGGAAGGTAATAATACCTATTTTCACTTGATATTTTCTCAACAGGTACATGTTTGAGTTTGAGTCTATTGGCCGTTGGTTTTTTAATGTCTGCCCAGCACAGTCCTCCAGTCACCCTCCACCCACTAGACCCTGTCATGTCCAATTCTACCTGCTCCAAGTACCAGTAAGTGAACACACACATATTCTTTGCTTCAACTTCAATAAAAAACTGGTAACTTAGCTGGAAAAAGAAGCTGTTTATTTCCTCTATTGTGTAACCAACCATTATCAAGCATCTTCACCTTTATTCCTTATATTCTAGAGTAATGAAAGGTTGTTGGCATCAGATATGGAAGGTAGATATTAATGCAGCTCAATGTTTAAGCCCTGGAATTACTCACACTGTCAACTTCCTTCAGGTGAAACAGAAAATGTTGCTGTTTAGTTGGAGTGGATCAATATTTCAGTGTTTCTTGGGGATTCAAAGGGGATCATAGTCTGACAGTTATGTAATCACAAATAGCTAAAAGCAGCAGTTGACATTTTAAAAAGATAAGTCCACATAAAATGAGAGGTAGAAAAGAAAACAGGTCTAACTTGGCAAGTGGAAGATTATTAGCATCTGTTTGAAGGGATACTTGTTCCACTTTAACTCAGTTTGAGAGTCACTGTGGCTGTTTATCTCCTCTTTCTGTTTATTTATACATATATTTATTCATTTATCTTTCTTCATATTTTTCTTTTTACACACATTTATTATGAGAAACAGAAACAAGGAGTAGAATCCATCAGAGCCGACATCAGTGCTGCAATGACACAAGAATTTAAAACATGTTCGGGTACTTAGTGTCATAGCTTCCCCTAGAAGGGTTTTTCTATATTATGCGGGGCAACAACTAGCAAAGGGAGAAGGCAGAGCTAATTTACATCTTTACAGATCCCAATCCACCCAATGAGGCAAACTTGTGGAGTCATATTTAGGCAGAAGGAATTAGTCTTGGGGAAAAAAAACATATATATGCAGCGTTTTTTCTCTAAAAGGGGGCCAGTTTGGGGACTTTAGTCTGTGCTCTGATTTTCAAAGTTTCCCATCACTAACACTGTCTAATGAAGACATTTTTTAAAGATAATAAACAGTAAAACTGTTTAATTAGCATGACTACTTTTTACCGCCATGCAGCAGCAGTTATTCCAGCTTTGGAGAGCATTTGGTGAGCAAAACATTTAAATAAGACCATTAAATCACTGGAAGCCACATGTTATTGTTTTCTCAGATTTCTCAATTTCTCAAATTCATTTAATCCTTCCATTTAACATCAACCATTAGTAAGATGGAAAACAAACTCATGAAATATTAATGTATTTTTTTAAACAGAATTAATTTCTTACATTCAAAGTGTAATTTTATGACATTAAGTGATGCATAAGAAACTGCAACTTAGGGTCAGAATTTGTATTTAAATGCTTAAAAGTTATATTAGAACCAGACTGATTATTGTATTCAGTAAATCCTCTCGCACAAAAACAATTTATTCATAATCTTTAATAGATACTTTTCACGTTTTGCGTGTTATTTTCCACTCACATCCAAAAACGGCAACAATTCACTTCCTTGTCTCCAGAAGCAACAAAGGACAAGCGCACACACCCACAATGAACATGAGTGTGTGTTGTCTTCATACAAGACGGAGATCAGATGCCTCTGTGTCCCAATTTACACTCAATTACTCAGACACAAGATAAAACTTGGGCGTAACACTCTTTCATCATAACAACAAACAAAGCCTAATGGACTCACTGACCAGCACTCACACATAAACACACACACATCAGTAATTGGAAGAGATGAGTGCTTTTACCACACCAACATGACTTTGTTACATTACAACACACACCCTTACCAATTGCAGAGCTATCAAAGCCACTGCTAATAATTTACAACTGCAGCTGTTTGTGAACACATTGATATTACAAAGTTTTTCTGCATAAACCATAAACTCCAGTCTGATCATTATCCAGGTTACACTTATAGATAATTAATATATGATTGAATTTGATAACAGTTACATATCATTTAAATTCTCTGTTTGAAACTATCACACCTGAATATCAAAGGTTGCTAAAGTTGTTTTAGAAAAAGAAAATCCTCAATATAATGATAGAAAGAAATAAGTCATCTTACAGTAAAGCACAGTGGGGGGAGTATTATGGTTTGGGTCTGTTTTGATGCCTTGCGAACACTGACTAGTTTACAGTTGCATCAAAATGTTATAGTGAGGAATGTTAGGAGAGCTGTTCATGATCCAACAATCTGCAAAAGCACACATGCCCTGCAATTTATGTGTAGAATAAAAGAGGGATGACTTAGTTGTTCCCAGAAGTAACTACCGGTAATTGTGACCATGTTGCTAGAAGGACAGGAAGGAAATTGTAGACATGAAATATAGTTAATATTTTTCCTTTCTTCTCTGATTCTATCTGCAAAGTGCTGGGCTTTCTTTGTCATATTACAGCAAATGTTTTAAGGTGGTGAAAGTTTGTGGACTGCAGTGTAAGTCCCAACATTTGGACTATGATACTGTGCTGCTGTAATAGATGTAATATGTGGTTTTGCATTGTTTTGTTAAAATTCACAAAAAAGAAGACATTTATGGCAACTTACTGTATAAACCTCTCGATAATGCTGGCACCTGTTGTCCAGATATGAGTTTCCACAGACACATCATCTGAATTTTTTTTAATAGAAATAAAATCACAAAAAAATAACAATAAAATGTTTTTGATGATGGAGCTCATCGTCCTCCTCTTATATTACACTTTTCCTCACTATATACTACCACAGTACAGATATACAGGGTTATTTTGGTTCTTAACCTCAGGGTGATGTAAGAACAGGAAGTTGTCAACACATTGGGCATGCAGACCTGAATAAATAGACCAAACAAATACATAATTAATTGTATCAAAAACCAATACATAAAACCTCAACTTTGATACTACTTTCAAATAGATCTTGTGAGTGTTTCTGTTCTCAGCTGATCAGCATTTCAAACCTTCTAAGACATGAAGAATGTTACTGACAGAATGTTACTTTCATGCACTTATATTTTACTCTAAATCTTTATTAATCGCTTCCAGTGCATAGGAGGTATTCATTACTAGCATAAAAAGGGTTTATATGGATAGGAAGTGTTGTTTAGATGGGAAAAAGTTAAAAAAGAATGAAGTCAGCAAAAGGAAGTTATAGGTAATGCATGTTGTGTCTGCTGTTTGGCATCCAGGCTGTGCGAGCCATGCATGTTGGACCCCAGCTGTGGTTTCTGTTACCGTGAGAACGGTTCGGCACTCCTCACCTCCTCCTGTGTGCCAGTCAATAAGGCCTCCACTGAGCACGCAGCATGGGGCAGGTGAGTCACAGGATGCAGAGTGAGTACAGGCATGTGAGTAGGGGGTAATAGGTGGCAACACATTTCAACTTTGACTGAGATCCCACTTTTAGGACAGATTTAATAAAAGTCAGTCAATGTGCTTCCATCTTCCAGATGCTCCAACTCTACCCTGATGAAAGACCAGACATACTGGGCCTACAACTACTGCCCCACCTCCTACTCTTGGATGGTTTTACTAGGTCTGGTGCTCTACCTAGCTGCTTTTGCTCCAGGTAAGAAACTGTCTGTTTCTATAAAGGACAGAATATGGGGAAAATATTTAAATGAATGTTTGTGTTATAGGGATTTCTATACAAATATACGTCAGCTGTTCTTCTTCCGGTGGTGAAATATAGGAGAAAATAATGAGCATGTCCAGCTCTGCACTGGCATCTAAGTCCTAGTCCACGTGTTATCCAGATAATCTGAAAGTTAGTTTTTCCTGCTTATTTCTCAAAAAAAGAAAGGAATTAAATGAAATTCAGTTTTTTCTACTGTGTAAAAACCCAACCAGAGCATCAGTTTCCTCTGTATAACACAGTTTTAGTAGTCCATACTTGTTATTCTTTCTTCCAACGAGCCATTTTATTATAGTTTTCCATACGTTCTTTAAAAAAAGATAAATGTGTGTTGCATTTCAAAGCTTGGAATTATTACTAACACAGCATTTTGAAGTCTAAGCTTCAATATGAAGGAATGAAGCTTCAGAGCACAAAACCCAATCTGTATGGTTTCCTCATGCATGTCTCCATATCCTGATAAATAGACACAATAAAGGTTTAACTATCATTTCTGCCTCCCAGGTATGGGTCCTATGCCGTGGACCATTAACTCTGAGATCTATCCTCTGTGGGCGAGAAGTACTGGGAACGCTTGTTCAGCTGGAGTCAACTGGACCTTCAACATCTTGGTGTCTCTCACATTCCTTCACCTGGCTCAGTACCTCACCTACTATGGTCAGTTCTTGTTTTATGTCGATTTAAGGCAATCAGTAATCTTTAAATCTCTGAACAAGGTGTTGTTGTTTGGTAGAAAGATAGTTTGCATTCAGTCCTGTCTATTGTTGTGCAACAGGAAGCAAAATTTTATTGTGTTGAGCTTGTGTTGCCTCAAAAGGTTGTTTTTTCCATAGCAGCAGGTTTCTCCTCAGACTGGCAACTGACCTTTTGGTGGAGCTTGAAATCAATCAAGAGGTGATGATAGGAGCGTCCTGAGATGCAGCAGGTTAATTATCGATTGGAGTAATTAATTAATTCATTTGGATGATGACAATCATATAGCAAGAACAAGAAAGGATGGGGAAAAAAACATGCTGTTGTCTCAAAAGTGGTTATTTAACATAAATCATGCTTGTAACATAAATGTCACGCAGCTTTGATGATGGGGGAATGGACATGGTAGAGTCCAGGAAAACTCATTAAACCTGTTGACACTCAGTGGGATGGCTTTTTACTCAGGTGCCATTATGTCATGCTGTATGCTTAGTTTTTTCCAAACAACCTTGTAATGTAACTTTGACAAACTTTGACAGTGATCGGCTTGTCTGACAACAATATTTCAGATTGGTAAAACATTTTCATCTAACAGCTCCCGTGTCTCTGTAGGTGTTTTAGCACAACATAGAACTTGCTGGATCAGCTGTCACTGTTGGTAGAAATGGATATGTAGAAAGTTTACTGTGCGTGAGTTAAGTCTGTAACATTCACCTTTTCTTGTTTATTATTACTTGTGTCTTCCCAGGAGCTTTCTTCCTGTATTCCAGCTTGGCTCTGCTGGGCTTTGTTTTCATCTATGGCTGCCTGCCAGAAACCAAAGCTCGGCGTCTGGAGGAGATTGAGGCGCTATTTGACAACCAGCTGTGCTCCTGCGGCGCCTCAGATTCAGACGAAGCGCGGCAGGTCGAGTACATCCGCGTGAAAGGTTCGAATTACCATCTATCGGACAACGATGCATCAGACGTGGACTAGAAGGGATTGCTGAGCTCTCATGTTTCAGTCATTACTGAAGCATGCAGAGTGTTTGGGTCTTTAATATTCATCTCATTCTGTGATCTGTGAAGCTACTGGTGACCCTGAGGTTAAGAATTAGATTTTTAAAGACCTGCAGTCAGATTGTTCACTTTTAGATCAGTCGATCAGGAAGCCCAGGTCTTTGCTTCTGCAGGAGGATAAATACTTTTTTTTCCAAATGATCTGACGTCTGATCTGGAGTCAGATCTGACTTTTCAACCCACAATTTACACAATACAAAGAGGCACATTATTCTTTTTTTTCTCTTTCTTTACATTTTTTAATATATAAATAGATTGGATCAGGAAGCAAAACTGTTTACCATCCAAAATATGCAGAAAATCTCTCACCCAGTGAAAAAAGTATGCTAAGTTTTGTGGGGTTTTTTCCTCAAATTAAATGCCCCTACAGGAGCTGCTGTAACCAGATGTTTCTCCATTGTGCCATTATGACCCTCTTTACGAGATGCATTTTGGTCAGATACTATGTCAGCTTGTAGCATAGCACAGTGATGTTACTCCCTCATCATGGCAGTCTTAGGTTTGTGGGTGCTTTTGGTATTTCGTTGAAAAGCAATCAAAAGAAATGTACAATTTGTGGTTACACTTGCACAAACTTTTGTTGTTGCCACTTGCTTTAGAAAAAAAACTTTTGTAGCACTGAAACAACTACCGTATGTTGTGTTGTCGGCATTTCTTTATTTAAATAATTTATTTTTTCAAAAGAATGTTGTTTTTGTGTGTGTGTGTCATTGTTTCTAAGCATTTTGTTGTTAGCCTTCAGGTTTTCAGATCTGTTGCCTACCTGACTAAAAAATGTTTCGGTTTTTATAAAAAGCTGACACAGAAAGACACCAGGAGCCACTTATTATTATTTCTGGCCAACCTGTTCACCTTGAATCCTGTAAAGAAAACTAGTGTGTTCATCTGACGCAGTCACGTCAAACAATTTTTTCATTTAATTGAAGGTTTGATGCTTTTTATTCTATTCATGTCATAACTTCAGTACCAATGTAGGGGGTGCCTAATGTTCATTTTTACACATATTTCCTGCATGTCTACACTGGTTTTTTCTACATGTGATAAAAGTATTTCACCTGTAAACTTTTTTTTACTGGTTATTTTGTGTTTTTGTTTTGTCTTCCTCTATAGCCTTATGTACAAATAGAAAATTCTATCATTTAAGCAGGTATTGTGTCCGAAGCTGAACATAAGCTCTGATATTATTTGGCAATGTTGTAAAAACCAGTGCGTGGCAACATCTTGTCTCTTAAATACATGAAGGTGTTTGTAGCAAAAATGTTTAGGATATAGAAAACAATAAATTTGTGTAACAAAATAGGTGATAGTCACAATGCTTAATGGGCATGTTGCTTGTGGCAGATAAAGGATAGCCTATAAGTCTGAACCCATTTTAAATTATTCAAATGATCCATTTTTAATAAAAAAAAATACTCACATATTACTGGTCATATTTGATATTTGAATTCAGCAATATTAGCATCAAGTATTGTGGTATTTTTTTGGTGTTTTAAGCTATCAAAAAGCATATGGAGAGGACAGATTATTGCAGGACAGGCTCAACTAGCACCCTCAATTGGAAACCCACAGCTGTTCAAGTATAAACAAAAATATGCTTTAAATTCTCACTTCTTTCAATACAAGTCACTACTTAATAATTTCCAATCATTTTCCAAAGAACTTCACATATTTATCACCTATCCTTCAGGCAAATATTTGCTTCCATCGCCCAGCAGATACAACCCGATGGTCAGCGTATGAGCTGAACCCATCCATCACAGGGTCAACACAAACACTCTCAGCTATTAAAGTGACAGGTGCCACATTTTACTGGTTTCTATTTGAGACTGAACTGTATTAATTTACAGATTAAATTTGGTCAATAAGATAGAAATTCATAGCCTAGAAAAGTCCATGTGAGTATATCGAACGGAAAATTAGAACCTTGTAATATGCTTCTGAAAATCATCAGAAGTAATCTAGTAAAATATCTAACATGTAGTTACACTTAGGTGAATACATATATCGTCTTGGATTAACTGAGTCCAGATCATGTTTTGAAAGTATGAGAAATATGCTGCATATTCTTGACTGAGAAGCACAAAGATGCACAGCAGAACAGTGAAGACGTGCTTCCTACATTGCAAATCATGATCTAGTTATTAATCAGAACTGATTCTTCAACTATTTAAACTCTAAACACCACAAAATATGGATAACAGATAAAACCACCAAGTATTAATAATGTTATAATATTCTTTTACTATTTGGTCCCAAAAAAAGCTGTTTTAAAATCACGCAGAATAGTTTTGTACACAGACTGTGTTCTAAAAAGTTGTGTAGACCAAATATTCAATGTGATTGTGTATGTCTGAGGAGGTGCAGCCTCTTCAGAAGTAGTGTGGTGTTGTTCAGCCCTCAACTTCCAGTTGTGTTAGCACTGTTCTGGGCCACAGTGAGGGCATGTACTGTGTACTTCTGGTGAAATAGTTGCTATTCTTTTCTATGTCAATTACATGTTTCTAAAGTTTAAGAGGAAATAGAAAACACATAAAAACAGTGCTGTATATTTGATTATTGTTTAAGCTGTAAATGTTTTGCTAGAGTTTATATTATGTAAAAATAAACATCTTAATAAAATAATATGTATATGGAGAAAGAAATAAACTTATGAATCTGAGTTTTGCTTTAAGACTTTATTTTGCTTCAACACATCACCAACATACTTTTACTTGTTAAGTTTTAGTTTTTAAAAATAATGCTTTTTAATGCTTAAATAAAAAGTTTTACTACAGATGTAGTGTTATTTGCTGTTGCACTTATCAGCCTCATACTTCCTCCTTCCTTTGCTTCAGCAGAAGCAAAATGTCAGCTACTTCCTGAAGCATCTCAGCCTCCTGTGAGCGTGTGTTAGCTTCAGCAGCAGATGTACCCTCCTCCCTTTCTTCACCTGACACATCTATAATCAAAGGGCTTTTCTCGTCTTGCTGCCTCTGGCTTCTGTTCCCTTCATCCTCCTTACCTAAATCAGAAACGTAAAAGTAGCCAAATGGTTTAGGAAAAATGCACATTTGATGTAACGTAGCAATTAAGTGATACTGAATGTTTATGCTTAATATTATACCTCTCATGTTGAAGACCTCTTGAAAAGGGTTCAGTGGTCCCTGAAGGATCGCTTTAGCCCTTTTGTTTGCAGTGAATGTGTGAAAACTGCTGCTTTCTAACAGGGAAACAGCCTTTGGATTCATTTTGCTCAAATATATCTGTTTCGCTTCACTTTTTGAGCTATCAAATGAAGCTGGGAGTATCTGTGGCTCAGTGCAAGTCTGCCTCTCAGTGGCTGGCCTTTGCTCCAACACATCGCTTGGTCCACACAAGACAAAGTCCAAGGCTTTCGTCTCGCTGTCTGCAACAAAGCTGCACTGAGTGGAAGCATCACAAGTGTCAGGTTTGCAGCTGTAGGTTTGAGTCCCTACATCTTGACTTTCATTGGGCTCTTCCTTGCATTTGCAGTCCTCAGAGTCCTGAGTTTGAGCCACAGTGAGAGGACATGGAGAAAGAGACATGTTGTCTATCTGCTGGCCTTGTCTTCCGGAGGTTTTCTTTGAGGCGTTACACATGTAAGAATCATAGCCGTGGAAACGTGGCTCACAGCTTATTTCATCCTAAAATACAGTTAAAATGAAGAAACAGCTGTGTTACGTTCAAATACTCAATGTCATCAGGACAGCGCTGTTAGTCAGTAGCGCTGTACAGCCCAACAACGCTATTCTTTGTTTTCACATTAACTTTATCTGAAGCTGTTTGCTAGCATTTTACCTGTGCATGAGCATTTTTAAAATGACACTTTATATATATGCACAATCTTGAGAATCAGCTAACATTTCAAACAACAGCAATTTAGCATTACTACTAATATAAAAATTGTTTTTTACTTTTAAAATGCTGAACCAATTCCAGCCAATCAGTGTGCATGCTGCCTTAAGCTAGCTACAGCTTCTTTAGCGAGTCCACATTCTTGTTTTTTCTCTGAAAACTTGAGGTTCCTGTATATTTATAGCAATCTAAGAAGTTGGACAAAGCTTGCTAATGCTAATTAACTTACATCACTGGAATCTGAACTCTGATAACTTGGTCTGCAGGAGCAAGTTGGGGAATTTCTCCAGCCACTCATGTGCCCAGTGTTTTGTCCAACACATGCTGTGGATTTGAAGAAAAAACAAACACACACACATTTTAATTTTGGTTTATTCTTTCGCCAATAGATGCATGTTGAATGACAAGCATATTTGGGTGTGCTTCCTAAACTTACACATGTCCGTATCAGTGCAGTTGAAAAGCTGAGAAAGAAAAACAAGAACATCTCACACTATAGAACAAATGATCATGTAAAAGCTTTTATATAAGTTGGTACCTTTTTAATATTAATGTTATTAATATAAATTTGATGATGGTTCAGTTGTGGCTATGAAGTTCAACACTTACAGGCAACAAAAGGCTAATTTCACACATAATGTATAAGGGAATTTACCTCCACTCCCATGGACTGAGGGTCAGGCACAGTTCTATAAAGGAAAAAGAGAAAAGTTGATATGAAAACTTTGGTAAAGTATTCACGTTGAACCAGAATGGGAAACACTTACTGTGGTGCTGAAGACCTGACTGGTGTTTCATCTGAGAGATATATTTTAGACTTTGGGTACCCAGTGTAAGAAGCTGGAAATAAATGTATTGTTATTAACAGAAAAGAAAAGAAATTGTGCCTTTATGCAGGTCTGAGGCTCTTTTCACCTTCTCTTTCATTCTCCTTGTTACAAAACATCCTGGAGATGTCTTCCTCAAACAAGTGATCAGTTTCCGACTGGTTAAACATGAAGTCCCCCATGAGCTCCCTGTCTTCTGGTTGTTTGAAAAGGAAGCTTTCTGCATGCTCTGTATAATCTCTTACTTCATTTTCACTGTAATAACAAGCATGCAAAATACTTTTAACACCAACAAAATCCCCAGTAATTAGTGGACAGGAATATGTTTAGATTTGTTTGTGCTCTCACGCTGATTTTGGACTTCCAAATAGCCCCTGGACTATTGCAGGGGTCTTCAGCTGGAAGAGGGGTGGATTTGATCTGCAGGTCCAAGCCACAGCATCTGCCATAGCTCTAGGTTGGGAGAAAGGCTGAAACTAAGATAAAAGAAGCATTAAAATAAGTGTGTGAGACACATAATGTCGCTATAACCAGAAAGTACCATTGTAGGACATATTTCTTTGCACTACCTTTGACTGATGTTGTGCTGGCGTACCCCAGGATGAAGAGGGGAAATGGGAAAGAGGCTGCAACTGAGTCTGGTTTTGATTTTGTAGATTCATTTGACGGGTGAACATACCTAAACATGCCAGTCCAAATTAGCTTTTCATTCAGACACGTGAAAATACACAGTTTATCTGTGTATTACTTTTTATGACCATTTGTTCTGTAAACCTTGGCCTGAGGAGGCTGATGAGGTGGAGGGGGTGGGGCTGCAGGGGTTAGTTATTGGTGGCAGGTAGTCAGATGCACTATTGTCTGAAAACGCTGATTCCAGTACTGGCGACAACTTAGACAAAATAAAATAAACAAAAGAAAAAATAAACAAATTATTATTTTAGTTGAAATCTAATGAAATGAATGAAATGTATGACATGAGTGACTAACCTGTTGACCTTTGAATCTCTGTAAAGTAACACTCTTTCTATTACTGATTCCTGGAACTCTAGATACCACGAAAAACATGTAATAAAAACACTCTGAATCAAAAAAATACAAAGTCTTCAAAGCCAAAACATCTTCTGGAGGATTTTATCAGCCCCCACATCTTGCGTACCTGCAGGGAGACTGGCTCTCAACAAGGCTCAGCTGTGAAGGGGAACAGGGGCTCATTGGGAGCACCAGGGGGCTATTCTGTCGACTTTTTGATCTTCCTTTGCAATTGTTCAGAACTGCTACTTTAGGAGGATCTGAAAAAGATCAAATCATTTCTAGTTATATATTTACCTAACTTTTGCATGACATAACACAGAGGAGTTAGATTTTTTTTAGTTCAAATCATGTTCCCTGCTTGTTTGTCAAGCCACTTCATACTGAGATATGAATTATTCAAGCATAAAAATGCTTTTTTATATATATTTTTGTGTTTTTTTTATCTTCTATTTAAGGACTGGTTGCAAAACTTACCTTTATTTGCTTTCTTGGTAGCAATCTGGTTGACAATAAACAGGGTCATTAGATCTGTACTACCAGAACCCGTGTCTTCAGGGGACGGTAATGGCAGAGGCACTCCCAGTTTTCTCAGTTTCTGTTGCATTTTTCTCTTCTCAAAAAACTCCTACAACAAAATAAGTAAAAGTATAACATTGAAGAAAATACAAAAGAGGCTATATTTGTTTTTGTTACGATGACACGAAGTCAGGGACTATTTGTTTCTCACTCTCTGCTTTTTTGCATCATTCCTCATCACTAACCGGTTCCTGCAATAAAATTACATAAGTTAGCTAAATAAAACTATTAAAGTAGGTGTTGAGCTTAATTTACACGCATCTTACCTTGAACCACCGACCCAGTTCATGTTTAACAGCCGTAAAATTGAAAAGACTGCTTTTGTAGAACTGTTCGGTGTGAATGTAATAACACAGTATTTACTTTGTACAGCCTTGTGAACGAGTAAGCGGATAGCTTTTTTTGGCTAAGTAGCTAACGTTAGCTAGTTGTTTCCAACAGTACATACAGGCGCGCGACTAAATTTAGCACGCGTCACTCTCCAGAGTTTTAAACGTTGATCATTGTGAAGTTTACTAAATAAAGGTAGTTTAATAATATATATTTATTTATATATACATATATAAATAGTATTTTTTATCAGTGTTATATACATATATTAGTATTTTCTTGTTGTTTGAAGTATTTTAACAAATAAAGAAATAAGTATTACAGTAGCTGTTTGCGGGACATTGTCGGGGGTGCGACCAATGAGAAAAGCTATTAGAAATGATAAACATAATCAACCGTAGTTAACCAGAAAGTTAGCTTTTTGCAGTAAAATTGAACACTATTGACTAAGTCGAAACGTGTGGTTTATTGATGTGTCCAGTAGGAGTTGGCCGAGTTTGAGTTTAACTTTGGCAGCGGAAACCGGAAGTGCAGTTTTGCTAATTTGTATAGCTTGTCGCTGGTACAAAAAGAGCAGAATGTACGAATGTAGCGGTACAGGCATCGGACTGGCTTCAAATTGTTTCATCACAAGCCCTATTTTCTATTTATGTCGACGCGGTGAGTCTGTTGTGGGGGATGGATTTTGTGCGGACTGTTAGAAGAGACGATTAACGTGCGAAAAATGTCCAACATCCTCGATGCGGCGTCCAAAGTGAAATGGGACCGCACGGCTGCGGCGAAACGAGCCGTGTTTCTTGCGGCTGCAGCTTACGGTGTCAAAACACTGTACCCCATCATTTGGAAGCAGCTGTGCAAAAATAAAGACCCAAACAGTAATCGACCGGGTACAAAGGCGGAAAACGGCTCTACTTGTTCAGGAAACACAGAGATAGATGCTGCGGACGATAAGAAAACGTCACCGGGAGTAAATGCTCAATTTCTCAAGCAGATCATCGAACTTGGTAAAATCCTCTTCCCCAAGCTTGTATCAAAAGAGCTATCTTTGCTTTGTTTGCACTCCGTGGCGCTAATATCGAGGACCTTTCTGTCCATTTACGTGGCCAGCTTGGATGGAAAGATAGTCAAAACGATCGTGGAGAAAAAACCCCAGCGCTTCATCATCCAGCTGATCAAATGGCTCCTCATTGCCATCCCGGCCACGTTCGTCAACAGCGCCATCCGGTACCTGGAGTGCAAACTGGCTCTGGCCTTCCGCACCCGGCTGGTGAACCATGCCTACCAGACCTACTTCACCCATCAGACCTATTACAGAGTCAGCAACATGGACGGGAGGCTCGCAAACCCGGACCAGTCCCTCACCGAGGACGTGATGATGTTTTCCCAGTCGGTGGCCCATCTCTACTCGAACCTCACCAAGCCCATACTGGATGTGGTGCTGACCTCCTACACGCTGATTCAGACAGCCAGGGCGAGGGGGGCCAGCGCCAGTGGGCCGACCCTGTTAGCTGGGTTGGTGGT
Organism: Pseudomugil tenellus; assembly: GCA_037177515.1. Classification (NCBI taxonomy): domain Eukaryota; kingdom Metazoa; phylum Chordata; class Actinopteri; order Atheriniformes; family Pseudomugilidae; genus Pseudomugil; species Pseudomugil tenellus. Next base: position 9,952,471 of record JBAMHX010000026.1, read on the forward strand.
GTTTGCTACAGCTAAGGTCTTGCGGGCATGCTCCCCGAAATTTGGCAAACTGGTGGCCGAGGAGGCTCACAGGAAGGGCTACCTGCGCTATGTGCACTCCAGGATCATTGCTAATGCGGAGGAAATAGCTTTCTACAGAGGACACAAGGTGAGCAGAGCTGCATGTGTTGCAGCAACTTTCCTGCATATTCTACTTTTAGATTAAAAATTGATTTCATACATGATTAATATATACATAATTAAGCCATTAGCCAGGCTCTCGACAAAGTTGGATTAAGATGTTACTGGTATTTGATATTAGTACCAGTATATTAGTATTAATCGATACTGATATTAGTGTCAGTGTATTACAAATTTGAACTAAAATGCTGAAGAAAAAATAAGCACACATCATGCAAATTGATGAGGAGGAATTTTGTCCCATGCTTCCACACAATGTTGCACATAGTTAACAGTGTTCACTAAATGTGATGCTGTGCTTAACGACCAAACATCTCCATGTTGGCAGAGCTTGCATGAAGTGATCGACTCAAGGACATTCTTCCAAAAGTCTTGTGGTTTGTGTGGAGGAAACTTTTCAAACTTTAACAATCTTTTCTTGTATTTTAGAGAGATTTCTCCTGCAAACAAGTCTTTTTCTAATCTTTATAAACTTAGACTGTAATGACACCTGTAGAGTGTGAGATGCAGTTTTTTTGTGCATTTTCCTTTTTGCATCATACAGCCTGATCTTGGGGGGAACTCCTGGAAAACTTGGCAGCTATTGAATGTTTTCCACATGAAGATAATCTTCCTCACTTGCTGCATTTGCTTCTTTAAGCTCTACCTAAGACAAACAGGAGAGAAAATTGTATTTTTTTTTATCTGAAGACGCCCTTTAACAAATCTAAAGACATTATTACTATTTATTACCATGTGATAGGTCATTATTATTATAGTATAGTCTTCTGCTTCCTGGTATCTGCAGGAGACAAATTGTGCATTAGAGAATTTTAAGCAAAGTTTCTACCATAAAATGTAGTGCAAAATGTCATGTATTAAATATGACATATTTGGCTTTACAGGGCTAATATGACTGCTGACATTATTCCTACTTAAGAGTGTGTTTTCATACATCCTCCAGACCAGCAAATTGATCATTTGTGATCAATTGATCAAGTTAATTTAATTGCATTTGAATCTGTGCTGCTAATTGAGATAATGGCATTTTAAATCATGATAATGGAGCATCACATGGCGTGCAGTGCTTACGCGCTAAAAGCAAAAGCGCTTTCCTATAATGTGCTGTGTGCATTGCAGGTGGAGATGTGCCAGCTGCAGAAGTGCTACCGGGCTCTGGCGGATCAGATGAACCTGATCCTGTCCAAGCGTCTGTGGTACGTCATGATCGAACAGTTCCTCATGAAGTACGTGTGGAGCAGCTGCGGACTCGTCATGGTGGCGGTGCCCATCATCACGGCCACTGGCTTTGCTGACAACGGTAGGAAAGCCATCAGATGCCATAATAATTTCTTTTAATTAAAATGTGCCAAAACAAAGTTTTTTTACTTGTTTTTATCTGATTGTTTTGTTGCGTAAACTTGTAGTAAACACTTGATAAAACTGTGACTCTAAGTGTTTCTTTGTGCTCTGTAAGCTTATGTAAGAGTATGTGCGAGGACTAATGATGATTCCAACTAACAAACACTGCTTCCGTCTCAAACAGGGAGCTGATTTGCTTGTGTAAAAATAGCATCTGCCTCCTACACTGCTGTGATTATCTTCCACAACTCAGTTCTTTGTTTGCTACTTTCCCTTCGTAATTACATTTAAAGGACTTATTTTCATGCTGTCCTGGTCCTGAGAGGTTTTGTTTTGCGTTCTGTCTTTTTGCCTGTTTGTAGAAACAGCAGATGGACAGACACAGATGATGGTGAGTGAGAGGACAGAGGCGTTCACCACCGCCCGTAACCTCTTGGCCTCAGGAGCTGACGCCATAGAGAGGATCATGTCCTCCTACAAAGAGGTGTGGACACTATATGCTTTTGTTTTATATGTTTTTCTGATACCAATCTGAATCCTAATCTTTAGTTTTATAAAGCTGCATGATGTAACAAGGCACAAAATAGTTTTGAGCTGGTTTCAATTGAGAATTCATGAGCAATGGGTTATCGGTCAGACAAAACAGAATCGCATGACATGACTCCTGGTTCTAGAGGCCTGACTGTCTCTGAGAATACACATAAGTTATTGCATCTGTCCAGGAGTACAGTAGTATTTAAAAAGATCAGCCTTACAAGAAATACAAATCTGTAAGAGAATTACAGATTAATAATGAAATATGTAAATAAATAAATGATTAAATAGTGAGAATGTAAAGCCAAATAAATTATAAATAAAATATAGGGAATAAGGAAAGCAGAATAACAATATGAATACTTTTAATTAACTTTAAAAGCATTTTTTTATTTGTTTCTATATATTCGTATTGTTAGAAAAATGTCTTGATTTGATGTAGGTCAATTAGTTTATATATATATATATATATATATATATATATATGTGTGTGTGTGTGTGTGTGTGTGTGTGTGTGTGTG
>JBAMHX010000026.1:9971078-9983231 GCA_037177515.1 Pseudomugil tenellus
GTGCTGCTGAATTTTGGATCATCTGCAGAGGTTTAACAGAGCATGCCGGCAGGCCTGCCAGTAAGGAATTGCAGTAGAAAAAAAAAAAAAAAGGAATTGCAGTAGTCAATATGACACGTGACTAGAGCCTTAACCAAGAGCTGTGTTGTGTGTTCTGTCAGGTAGGGTCTGATCCTCCTAATGTAGGCTTGTTAATGGGCGAGTCCTGGTAGGAGATAGCAGTATGGACATACAGAAACTGCTAACACACTCTTGATGAGTGCCTTGTATTCCACCCAGAAGAGGAAACTGTTACAAATGAACTAACTGCTGGATTTTTCTACATTACTGCTGTGGTGTCTGGACGGAGGGGGCAGCAACAAATCTGGTTCCCCTGATGAAAAATAGTAGGAAAAACTATAAAGAAGATGGTCATCACTAGGCTTTTAATCAAAAAGAAAGTCAGCTAAATTAACTGTGCTGCTCACACCATAGAAACACAATTTTTGCAAGTTTTATGTTGTATAAAGGCTATCTAATTATGTAGGATACAACATCAATTTACACTTTGAAAGGAAACAAATAATACATTTCCTGCTTTTTCTACTGAGATGTATTTAGATTTTATTTAATTCTGTGTAAAAAATATTTTGCCAGCAAATATTGTGACTGTTAAGAACTAAGCAAAATTTGCTTAGTTCTTAACAGTCACAATATTTGCTTAGCAAATTAGTAAAAGTATATAAGTAAGTAAAATAAAATAAATAAAAAATATAGATAAGCAGACTTAAACAGTGGTGTCTGAAAGATCTGTATTTTATTTTTTTAAACCCCAAAAATAAAGTTTTAAACCTTTAAATTTGGGGTGTTTAACTTACATTATCCGACTAGTAAATGACTATTAAGATAGTCAAGACATGTCGGATGGAGCTGGGTTTCTGGCGCCACCTGCTGGTCAATATGCGAACTACTCTGGCAAATTGTATGGGTGCAGTGATAGTTGATTACCACTAGATGGCAGTAACTACCGCTATTAAAGGTTCAGTGTGTTATTTCAATACATGAAAACGAATCCTAAGCCAAGCACTATATATATTGGCTTAATTTACCTGGAGTTTTATTTTATTATTTATTTATGGCAAAGTAGTTTTTTTCTTAAGTTTTTATCATGATTTTCAGATTATATTTTTGTTAAATTAATCACAAAAATAAAATGAATTTTTAAATTATTATTATTATTATTATTATTATTATTATTATTATTATTATTATTATTATTATTATTATTATTATTATGTGGGTTGCCCCTGTCAGGATTGGTACAACTTGGAGGGGGGAGGAGGAGCCTGCCTACGTCCTTGTCTTGAGGGAATCACGCCAAGCGGTTCCTGGCTCTTCCACACACACGCCGCACTCCACCCGCACCGGATGCTGAAGCGATGCCACTGGAGATGTGACCACCGCGGGGACCGGACATACATTTACCCCACATCTTATTAATATGAAACTGTTCAGTCACCCACACATACTAGAAATGTATTTTACTTCCAAGCGCGCGACAAGGAGGTGAGAGCGGCGGTGGAAGCCGAAGATAGAAACGCTTTGGTGAGAGGTGCCTGGCGGAGGAGGGGGGAGGGGACCGAAGCGCTCTCTTCTCCTGTTAAGAGGATAAAGAAAAAAAAGAGAAATCGAGCTATTTTTAAGCGGACTATTTTGGCGACACCATGACCAGCGGACCGGATGAGAGCTCGGTGCGCGTGGCCCTGAGGTAAGGATGCAACGCTGAACGGTCTGCACAAGATGCTGTTGGTACACACCTGCTAGTATCTGCAAGCCCGTCTTTATTTAATGCCTCTTCACATATGTGTTTCTCTTTTAAGCTATTTCATATCAAATGTCATGCTTTTCCTCGTGCAAGGGACTGCTGCATGATTTACACAAATAAACCACAGCAGCTTTTCTTATTAATGCCTGCAGGGCATACACAGGTCGCAGTGGATTTATGAATGAAGATCTGGATGGTAGAGGATTAAGCCAAAGCAAAGCCTGCTGCAGTTTGTCTCCTGCACTCAGAACAATGGAGTGCAACTTTATTACACAGGATGCAATCATTTAACACATACTAGATTATTTTCACACTCTGATTGCTTTATTCCTTTGTATTCAGGCATTTTATATGTACTTTGCGTTCCTGTGGTACTTGTATCTTGAACACAAGGCAGTGTGCATTGCCTGATCTGACCCTTGTCCCTGGAACAGGACAGTGCTGTTTCATCTACAGTGAGGACATCATTAAGATAAACCACCATCGGGTCTCTGCTTATATCACGGAACAGCTGGACACAACAAAAGCCAAAATAATGTGAAGAATAAACAGCAGATCAATAAGGATATCCGTGAAAAGGCAGATCAGCGTGGCTGCTATAGATGATCACAGGTGCTTGTCCGCAAATGTGTGTGTTTGCTTTCAAAAGACAACCTGAAATGTCATGTGAGCTCAGTGGAAGATAGAGGACAAAAGCTGCTCCCTCTCATGTTTCTCGTCCCTCCCTCACTGCTTTGCTTGTTATTGTGCATTCAGACTTTGACCCAGAACTCTGTTTACTGAGCCAACTCAGTTTACAAGCATGTCTCTTTCCTTCATAGATAATAAATAATCCATAATAAGCTGTTCTCGTCTCAGCAGGAAAAAAAAGCCCTTCTTGTGGTGAGATTGCATTTATTGAGCTTGCTTTTTTCATGCAGCACAGGGTAAAACGTCACTGTCTTATGTTGATGTGGACTGGCTTGTGGGAAGGTTTTCAATGCATGAAGTGTATAAAAAACAGCCGAAGCAGTGTATTATTTCATTTCATTGAGGTTTGTGGGCATTTTGTTTTTGCACAGCTCCCTTAATATCCCGCCACAGTGTTCTGTTATGTTGCTGTGTTTGGATCACTGTCCTGTTGCCAGCAGGGTTGCAGCTCCCGTTTGTTTTTCCTGTCTTTAGCTATCACTCAGATGGCCTCACATTTGAGAATACTCTGCTATACCGATGATTTCACAGTGAACCCAAGTGGCTGCAAAAAATGTGGAGGCATTTTTTTTCATTCTTTCACCTTTGTGGGTGCACAAAACTAGCCTTTCTTTCCAATGATTGCAGGAGGAAATGAAGAAAGGCTTTCATTTTTCTGAAAATGATAACATTAAAGACAATGATGTAAAATGAAATATGATTTTTTTTGTCATGGTCAGGTTGGAGCTCCCATATTTGCTTCAAAGCAGCAGCTTAGTGTTGTAAATATTCATGTTATTGCAAGAGACATCGCTGACTCAGATAGCTTTTAATTGAGATCAGCAGCTCACCTCAGAAGAAATGCTTTGTCACTGACCACTCGGCACATTCATTTTCCTGTATTTCTATTTTCAGATTTTAAAAGCATAGTAGTGGAGTTGGAACTGCAAAGAACTCTGCTTGAGCAAAGTTAACTATGTTAGTTCTGATTTTTTTTTTTCAATCACTGATATTGTCCCTGCCTACTTGCATGTGAAAGTAATTGAATTACTACCTGCACTGCAGTGCTGCAGACCTTCTGGAAAATACATTTTGCTTCTTGCAACTCTTTCTGTGGGAGGAAATGTACATGTGAGCACAGTTGAATTTACAGCACAGGTGTCTTTAAGTTATTTGTGGGCTATCAGATAAAATCAGATAAAAAATGGATTTTAACAACTGTCTTGAAATGCTTTATATGACTGAGATGTAAAGCCTGTAAAATGATGGACGTATAAATTCTGCAGTGATGATTTGAGGACTTACTTAATCTCCCATTGTCTAAGTATGGCAGCCTGGTCTAGATGGATCACTGTACTATTTTATTTTAAATTTGTTTTGTTTTTTTTATTAAACAGTTGTTTGTAAAGATGGACAGCTTTCACTTTGGTGACAGCATAATGGCACAGTTTTAAAGGTTATGCATTTAGGCTATGGCTCATTTTAGCAATTTAGCTAATGCTAAATAATGTGATGCTAGCATGTAACATCACAACATTAAAAACACCTAGTTAAAAAAAAGTTTGGTTTTTTTGGAGGGCTTGAAAATTGTGAATAAATTTACCTTAACATGAGCCAGTAGCTAATCTAATGCCAAGTTAGCTGTCAACATTAGGCTAGCAACTAGTTGGCTAGCCTTGCATTCAGGTATTTAGGAAACTATGCAACAGAATTTTTTTAGCGTTGTTCCGCTCGCATAAAACATGATTGATTTAAAATATTTTACCAAATATTAAATGAATGAAACTTAATTTGCTATTTTTGTTTTTTATTATAGTGTTGATGGAATACATTTTTCACCGATTGGCCCTAACTGTTAAAACAGCACATCTATGAAGTTGGAAAAAAAAAACCCACATATTTAACAACATTTGAATTGAGCATTATAGCAAAGAAATACAACCCCTTAAAGTAAATAATGTTGCATATTTTGCTGAAGCTCTTTAAAGACTTTTGTTGACAGATGAGGTGCCTTAAAAAAACATGTCAATTTTAACTGATGATGGTGGAATTTTTATTCAGTGATAATGACTGGAAGTCACACCTTTTCAGCCACTAATTAGTCATTCACTTCATGCCCCTAAGCCACAACCACAGTGTCATGTCGGTAATTTTACTTTGACTAATCGCTGTGGCAACATTGTAATTATTGTGACGCTTTATAGTTATGATGATTTTGATCTTAAAAGCATTTGAAATATTGCGATTGTCAGCTTCAGCCAGCAGGTTGCCAACCTGTACCTGCCTAAACCTGTGAGGCTAATGCTATCTATTTACAAGTACCTAATCCCTCATCCCAACAGGACTACAGTGATAAAATACTCCACCAACAGGTTTTTTTTTCAGACATTATGTGGTGATGAAAAGAAGTGAAAGAAAAATCTGAGGCCAAAAACTAACGGTACACAGATGAGCTTGTTCAGTACTAGTGTGTTTACTGGCCTATCCTTAGCATGAACATGTTTCTGTGATCTCTGTTGGTTATGTAACATCCTATATGTGTGTGTGTTCACGCACAACCGCACATGTGTAGGGTAAGAAGTTAATAGTTTAGAGAAGGAGTCATGTCTCAGACTTCTCCCGAAGGAGCAAATGAAGTCATTGGTTAGTTTGTCAATATCATTGAGTGCAGTTTTAATAATTAAACATCTGGAGTTAGATAGCAAGATTCAGGTTTCGTAGTTCTTTTTAGATTCACACCAGACAGCTTTTCCTCCTTAGTTTGAAGCGATAAAGTGTTTTGTTTTATGACAGACTTTAAATATTATTGTACGTTTATACTACTTACATTTCCACAGGACTTATGTCAACTCAAAATCACTTTGTTGTCTGTAAAAGAGTTTGAAAATCCAATACCTATGATTTCATATAAGTGTGGTGTTTTAGAGTTTAATGAATAACCCCCACATCCTAAAATTATTTGACATGATGTATTAATGAAATCTTCTTTTTTATGTGTGTCCGTGTCGTCCTGTGTTTGCAAAATAAATTGGCATGTGTAAACGATACCCGAACCACACAAGCATTAAATCAAAATGCAGATTGTCTAACTCCTATTGGCTAATTGGAGTGTCCATCTGGCACAAGCCCCTCCTCTTTGACCCATATGGATAATGTTTCAGAGTAAAGGCCTGCTTCCCAGGCACAATACGATTGTGGGCTCATATGTTTGTGTGCATCCACATGTATTAATTCTTGTCCTTTCAGGCATATTTGTGATAAATATTCATGAAGCAACTCGAGTGAAGTGAGACACAAAATTAAAGTAAGCTACGAGCTGGCTGCCAGCTGCTGCCATGTGATATTCCACTCACTGAGGCATTCAATAACTTCTAGCTTCTGGTTATGCAAAGGTATAGATTTTTCTTTTGGGATAAATATCAGATGCATATTGATGCCTAACTGTATTCTAAGCTATTTTGACCTCTGAATGTGTCATAAAAGATACATTTCAGTTAGTTGCTATCTCTATCCATCTACATATCTGTTGTTTTTACCTTGAGACAAATTTTTCTCATCTTAACCAAACTGTCCTTGTTAAAAAGGAATGTTTCCATTAAGCTGGTATCTGTGCTGGAGGTTAGCTGTGCATGTGTATGTGTAGTACCTCCTCTCCAACTGCCAGTCAGAGTGATAAACCCCATCCTTTACCCACTTCTCCACCTCTAGCTCCTTCCTGCCTGGCAGCCTTTGACCCGGAAAGCAGTGACCCGTTTAGAGTCTGTTTGGCAGCATTTCACCATAGCAACTATGATTCAGTTTAAGGCTGTGGGATGTGCAATGGTGGTCCGATGGATGGCTAATAGTACAAAGGACAGGAATGACAAAAAATGAAAGGCTGAGTCAACATAATGCCACCCCGTGGCTTTTATTCTCTTTCCCGCTCCAGCTCTCCTGATCCTTCCTCATTGCGTCATTCCTGGATTCCCTCTGTGATTGCTGTTTCCACCCTGTACTTATGAAAACATCAGATTCAAGGCTGCTGTTGTACAGTGTCTCTATCGGGTCTTCAGATTGGTCTAATGCTTCAAGTGCAACATGAGACGCTTCCTTCAATGCAAATTCCTCTTTTAGCATTCAAGCAACATAACTAATACCCAACATGCAACACCCAGAATCTGCTTTTTCTGCTAAATCCTGCACTTATTTCTCCAGGTTGCTTTTTACAGATGTACAATAAAGAGACTTGTTATTTGAATTGGCTTTTTATGCCAAAAGCCACTGAGTGAAAGTCTTGTTTCATCTTTTATATTAGTAACGCTCCATCATTTCTGTTTCGGTTCATTCCTCTTCTTGCTCAAGGCAAACATTAGTTCAGAGTCAATACAAACTGGTTCACAAACAAGCCCAATAAAGGAAAGAACAAGCACAAGTACACCTGCTGGCTATGAGAGGCATGTGCTTCATTTGCATGTTATGTAAGCAAATCATGCTGCTGCACCTGAAGGTGAATGCAGCACCTCTGCTCCAACAGAGTACAGCTGGCATTATAGAGCTCCAACAGTATTTCAGGATCTAAAAATGTGTGTCATGATGATGTCAGGTGATTTGCTGGTGAGGGTGTTTACAGCACATGGAGTTGGTTTCTAACAGCTTTTTGGGCTCAGGTGTGTTCCTGATGAATCACTGCTCAGCTGTTTATGACAGCTGAGGGAAGCACAAAGTTAAACCAAGAGAGAATTTAAATGTTTGGAAAAAGGTTAGATGTGGAACTTGCTGTCGATGTAGTCAGCCTTGTTTGATGTGAAATGGTTGCATCTCCTGGGAATGAAATGATTTGCTGATCACAGAGGAGTGATGTCAGGAAGTGCTCCAGGATGAGATCAGCAGTGGAAACGGTGACAATGCACTGACTTTTTTTTTCCTGTTTTTCCTCTGATAAACAGGAATTCATCTGAAATGATCTGTTAAACATTTGATAACTAGTTATGAATTGTGTTTATACAGCAGTAAAATATTTTTTTCGGAGCTTTAATCACCTTTAATTACCTTTATTTTACAGGTAATGTTCATAATAATAATAAAGATTATGTTTATTTTTGTTGAGGCTTTTGTTGTTGCATAAACATGTATGTGTGTTTGGACATGCATGTGTGTGTATGTGTGTGTGTGTGTCACTGTTTCTCAGACTGTCATTGTAATCGCAGTAATGAGGCTGAGAGAAGGAGCCTAACCGGACTTGTCTCATGGGGAGGCTCACAAAGCCCCTCTGTGTGTGTCCCTGTCTCCAGGTTAAAGAGTGTGCATTTTAAAAGGTATACTGTATGGGTATAAAGGTTTTAAACTCCCTCTGTGTGCGAGAGCCTTCTTTTCATCCTTTTAAAGGTTCAGTGAACTCTTTTCATCACTCAAGACTGCAGTTTTCAGCCAATGCCAGTCAGAAGCTTCGCTCTTCCCTTAAGTATGCAGAAATGCTGCTCAATTCCCCTTAAAATCAGCAGAAATACGGGACTAGTTCTGCATACTTGGTTGCTTTTTTAATTTCTGATAAATGCTACAGTACTAAACACATTTACCCATAACAATTAGTCAGTGAACCCAGCTACAAGTTTTTTTTTTATCATATTATTATATTAACTAAAAAAAACCCTAAGTATTCAAAATGAGCTGTTTTTGAAATATACTAACATTACCAATATCCACATTCTAGAAAATGGATTTAATTTTTCAGGTTTTAAATTGCTTAAACATCCTGTTTTATCTTAACATAGTTGACTTTATCTCAGCCTGCCTAAACTTAGCTTGTCTTATCATAGCTTAGCTTAGCTCGGGTTTGTGTTAATTTAGCTTAGCTTAGCTTGAGTTTGTGTTAATTTAGCTTAGTTTAGCTTGAGTTTGTGTTAATTTAGCTTAGCTTAGCTCGGGTTTGTGTTAATTTAGCTTAGCTTAGCTTGAGTTTGTGTTAATTTAGCTTAGCTTAGCTCGGGTTTGTGTTAATTTAGCTTAGCTTAGCTTGACTTTGTTTATTTTAAGTGAGTGTAGTTAACAAAGCTGATAGTAGGCATTCTTGATACTTTTATTTACTTTTATTACATTATCTCGAGATCAGAAGAAGATTCAGAAGTTATGAGTTTTATATTTGATTATGTCGAGGGACCAATTGTTCAAATGTAATCTTATCATAATTCAGTTATCAGATTTAATTAAATGTAGAAAATTGTTTTTTTTTTCAAAAGAGTATGGATTCTGAAATCAGATTGGATTATAAAATCCTAGTTTTTTTTAATTCTGTGTATATGCTAATATTTATATTTTATACATGACAAATTACCTGTTACAGTGATAATGTAGATAAAGTAGACATCAGCTGACTGTTAAGCCTTTCAGCATAAAGCAAAAATAAAAATCTAGCAGGATCTTGTTCCAATGAAATAAACCCCAAAACAATTTCAATAACAAACAAATAAAATAATCAATTTTCCTGTCATTCATCACTGCATAGTCAGAGAAGAACCTGTCAAAAATAATTTCTAACAAATGCATCTGTTCCTACTTGTCCAGTCAGTCCCTCATTCTGTCAGAAAGCCAAAATTCAGTCTGGTTTCTCAACCTCATATAAACATCATCACAGGGAGGGACATGGACCCTTTTTCTTTTTAAAGATTTTAAATATATATATCCACAATGTAGTTGTTAATGAACTGGATTTTAATTGTTGTGGCTCAGATAAGAGGTTATAAAATGATAAATAGAAGTGGATGTTTATGATTTTTGTGTTTTGTCTTAAAATGAGAAACACTTAAAGTGACTCCATTTTGTCCTCCACCTGTTGTTCTTTACATAGCTGGAAGCCCACATTGTTTTAACTGATCATCTGGATTTGGTGATTTTTAAACTGCACAACTGAACCAGGGTGACCCAGTCCAATGTCGCTTTGAAAAACCAGCATGAGTAAAACGGATTACGGATAATTTTTATCCAGGTTAGATCTTTTGAACAACTGGTCCAAGTTTCTCACATACTGTAACTAGTTATCACAAAATCACAACCTGTGTTTTCTTGTAATCACTAGATGATCAAAGTGAACTTAAAAATGAGTGTCTAATATAATTATTTTGTTTTTCAGAATCTGTGAAAACGTTTCTAGTCAAGTAAAAGTTTCTGCTCATTTGATTTAACTTGTGAGCAATGCACAAAACCTTATGGTTTTTTACAGGGTATAGTTAATTAAATGCTTTCTACAAAGGTTCACAAGGTATATAATCCTCTCCACTTTAGACCTGACAGGATTTTTCTTTTTATTCTCTACAACAGGCTTGTTCTGCCATAACAGATTAATGTGCTGAAAGTTGTTACGCAAAGTGTTTGACTTGGCATGCTTGAGCCTATTTGAATGAGCATGTTCACATTTTATATCTAGTTCAAGTGTGTCATCTTTGTTGTATGTAAAAACTTGACGGAACACCATACAGTAAAATAAAACTCTGAATAAAACCAGAAAGAAATGTATAAAATTAGATTAAGCAGAGGTGGAGGGGAATTTTCCTGGAGAAACAGGCTGTTTGTTTCATTTAGAATGTGGATTAAGCACAGAGCTGAAAAGTTGCCCTTTTTTGCCAGTGGAAAAGAGTGTTTGTGGTTGAACCACAGAATGACGCCTTACAGATAATAACTACAGCTAATGTCAGTTACATAACAAACAAGACAGACTTCACACCTTACTTATCTGTCAGCTGTTTATGTTTGGTGTGTTTATTGTCTGAACTTAGTTGTGAGTGTATACAATGGACTAAATTGTTTGTCAAAAGAAAAAAATTAAAATGAAAATTTAGCCTGTAATAGAGGATTGAGTGTGAACCCTAGTCACTCTTATATCCCCAGATAATTAGCTAGACATTATCAATTACCATTTTTAAGGAAATGAAATGAAATCGTACAGTTCCTAAGGAGTTTGTTCTTCCTTAGTTTAGCTGGTTGTTAGCTGGCTATAGTTAGCTTAGCATTTAAAAATAAATATCTTTATTGTAGTCAGAATATTCATTACATTGTTTTTATAAATAGTTAAACAAAAAGCAACACGGATGTTTTGAGAGTCACAGATATTTCAGTTATATTCATGTTTGAATTATGATCACGAGCATAGCACACTTATGTTAGCATTTAGCTGAACTGCTACTATAGACTAATTTTAAAAAGTTATAGGAATAACTACAGAAATAACAAAGAGTTTATCAATAATACGCAAAAAACCCATCACCTTCTAAAGCAATGAATTATATAACATCAGAACATTAAGGATAAGTCAGCTCAGTGAGTCTTATGTGCAGACAGATAATGGGTTTATGACTAGAGAGACTGTTGCTCCTTCCTACTATGAAGATAGTAATCAGAGTTTTGTTTGGGCAGTAATTAAAATGTGAAGTCTCATTCTTTTCCTTCTTCTTTAACAGTTTCTTTTCTTAAGACATGTTTTTGTATCTTTATCCATCACTTGGTGTTGAATGGAGTGCACTGGAGATGTCGTGAAAACAAGCATTGCATCACAGCTTTGTGGAGATACACTGGGTGTTTATTCATAATGTGGCCACAGTGAAAAATCACATTCCTTTAGCTCCTTTGAATCATGTCTTCACTAAGTTGGAGATCTACTAAAAGTTTGAATTACTTATAGTATTATTTTTATTTTTTAAGTGTAAGCACTTAAAGTTAACAAGCGTTCACTGACTTATTGCCCTCACTTTAAGTAGCCATGAGTGACTCCATTGTTACTCTGGATTAACGCTTGTTGTCAGGTTTTGGGAAACTAGCCAAAGAGATTACAGTAGATTCTCTACTATAATGACCATTTTAATAAATCAAAGACTGCTCAGATGATCAAAACCCTCTGACTACACACGTTATATCATACCTGGAGCAACGTGCACTCTCCACAGCTTAATAAGGACTTTTGTGTGACATAATGCTTCTTTAATCTTTATTATATCAGCAATCTATTATGTTTATATGTATTATAAGTAGGACTGTTAATTAATATTGAGTCCAGAGAGGAGTTCTCTGAATCTGCTCCAGCATATGAGCTATTTTGAGCTTTTCTTTTTTTAAAGCTATTTTGGAGTGCCATCTTGCAAGAAATGCACTCACATTCAATATGGTGCCCCAGGCTTATTGGTGTTTCTTTTATCTGTCGTGCACTTCCAGTTTTTGTACAAATAGTGCATTTTAAAATAAGGAAGTGCTGTAATGTGTAAGCAGGTACTTCTATATAATATGTTTTTTTCAACAGTATCTGTACACCCATTAAAATCCAGGAGAATAGTTTCTTCACATTATGAAATACTGCTTAGAAGTGTTGGAGACTCATTGCATTGTATCCTCACTTTTGTAAACTAAGATCACTGTGGATCTTTTGGCTGTTCACATCATAAAGCTGACACATATAATACTCTGCAGGTGTGCAGCTTCTGCAAGAACCACCTTGTATCTTGTCAAGCCTGCATCAGTCAGTGCTGCTTCCACTCTATCTTGCTGTAAATCCCAGTGAGAGTGTTAAATAGTTTAGATCTGATGTCACGCATACACACAATGATCTTTGCTTCTGTGGCGCTGTGGCTTCCCCTACCTTTGCTCTTTCTTTCTTTCTTTCTTTCTTTCTTTCTTTCTTTCTTTCTTTCTTTCTTTCTTTCTTTCTTTCTTTCTTTCTT
>JBAMHX010000026.1:9983331-10012281 GCA_037177515.1 Pseudomugil tenellus
TTCTTTCTTTCTTTCTTTCTTTCTTTCTTTCTTTCTTTCTTTCTTTCTTTCTTTCTTTCTTTCTTTCTTTCTTTCTGTTTGGGTTGTCTTTTCTAATTATATCCCCAAAAGTGGAGTGTCGCGGATATTATGGTTTCATCACAACCACCGCTGTCTGCCGCCAGACATCCTTTTGTGTGAGTCCCATAACTCGAACAATTTTCACAATTTGATTTTAAAACTAAGCATACCTGTTTAGGTCCCCAAGCGGATGAGCTGGCTCGAATATCACTATTTTGGGATTTATGTTTTCCTCACTAGGTGGCGCTTTATGCACAAAAAAGATGTTTATCTATATCTCTGGAACTATTTACAATTGGATTTTGATACTCAGTATACCTGTTTAGGTCCCCAAGAGAACAACCTGTATCAAATTTCACAGTTATTGAATTTATGGTTTCCCCACCAGGTGGCGCTTTATGGACAATTTTTTTTACGTTAGCTGTACACAATCTGTAATAATTTTATTAGAAACTACACTTGTGTTGAATATTTTAAACTCAAAACATATCCAGATATTTTCTCTTCAAGTGAACTACCAAGTCTGGTGATGACAACTGTTGGAGGAAATTATATAAAAAGAAACGTCTGTTTATTTGAACAGAGCAATTCCTTAATGAAATCCAGGGTGGGACTGTTTGCTTAAAGTCCTGAACAGTGAGTGCTCTGTGCTGTGTATGGGGAAGTGTGCTGGCACTGCAGGGTTTTCCACATACATAAACACATGCATTGCACAGTAGCAGCACTCATCTCTTACACATCGGTGAAAAGTGTTGCCCTCTTCAGAATACATTCACTAAGAAATCCCTAATTATCAGCTGTTGGCCTTCATTTTGGATATTTCCTTTCAGGCCTCTGATTACAACATAACTGGCTTGACTTTACTTTTTTTAAGAGTCATTAACAATTATTTAAGTGGGTTTTTTTTCTTTTGTTTTAATGTTTCTTACATTTTCTTTAATGTTTCTTCATTGGAATAAGATGATAGATGGATGCATAGACACAATCCTCAATACCAGAGCTGGACATCCCTGTTCAACAAATTTTTTACCTAATTTGTTACATTTTGTTCAGGCATTTAGTAGAATATAAATAACACTATTTATGCTGACATAAATGCACAGTGAGTGAATATTTAATATGTCATGGAACAGTCTGGATGTAAATGGAGTGGCTAATAATTCATTTATCATTTGACAAACTGGTCAATAAGTTGTTTTTTGTTTGGTATATGTTTTTAGACAAAGAATAAAAAATATGGATTCATTGACTTGTAATTTGCATTTCTAAAAATGAATGCTTACCAGTCAATAATGACTAAAAAGAAGCACTTGTGGACTTTGACTAACAAGATTAATGCAATATTTGTTGATGAATGATTAACCCTGAATTGGAGGGGAAATGGTAGCCATTAAAACTACAGTAAATACACAGATGTATTTTGAAATTTGCTATGATTTTTTTCCAGAGGTTGTTGAAATTTGCCTGTAATTGTGTTCCCCTCAGGATGAATTTAGATCATTAGCTTGTCAGTACCGAGACCCAGAAAGGCAATGACCACCAACTGTGGTCTGTTTCGTGCTGAATGTTGTTGGGATGCTAACATGCTTAACTGTGAAGATGGACACAGAAATATTTCAAGTTCAAAACATACACATGCCAGCATCTGTTTTTTTTTTCCAACTCTTAAAACCATGATTCTCTAGTCTCTTTCTCATTGTGATGCTTTTTTTTTTGTGTAGCAAGTAGTATTTAAAGAATCAGCCCATTAGTTAATTATGTAGCACAGATAGGAGGCGCTTTTAGGCAAACTGGATGCAAATTTCTTGTAGCAGCTTTTATCACTGACACACCTTACAGTGGTAAAGATTCTGAGAGCAGCAATTTCACTTTTCATTCCTTCTTAGCCAAAATGGCAACATGGACAAGTCGGGAAATGGTTAACCTTGTACCATAAAGCTTAATGTGCAACATTACTACATTGTGGCATTTAATGCCATTAGCTCATTTTAAACGTTACATGTTTCTTAAAATGATCTTTAATACAATGTGGAATCCATTCTTATGATGGGCCTTTTTTCTTTGACAACCAGGATCCGTCCTCAGCTGGCCAAAGAGAAGATTGAGGGATGCCACATCTGCACATACGTGATGCCTGGAGAGCCACAAGTTTTCCTGGGGAAGGACAAGGCCTTTACCTACGACTACGTGTTCGATATGGACACCCAACAGGAAAGCATCTACACGCATTGCACTGAGAGATTGATCGAGGGTTGCTTCGAGGGCTACAACGCCACCATCTTTGCATATGGACAGGTTGGTCGAAAGACACACTTGCATGTTTTTGCCTTTTATTTTCATGAGCGCATTAGCATGGCATGTATCAGCAGCGCTGAAGGGAGATGGAGCTCTTTCAAGAATATGCTGAATCTTGTCGGTATGTTATGAAGCTGATTTAATTTCACACCATTAAGCAAGTAATAAAGAAGTGAACAGGTCCCGCTAGATCATTGTTGCAGCTAACATGTTCCAGCTTGCTCAAACCACCATGGCTTCATACTGGCTCTGATACATTAGCCTGAGAGGGAAAGATAGAGAAAGGGAGTTTATTAACCAGTGAAAGCAAAGTGAGAACAGATTGCTTCGCTTCATGCCGGAGCAGGGAAGCAAACCCTGAAGTCAAAAACCTAAATGACATTAAACAAACTCACACCTGCTTCCTGATAGTTTGCTGTATCATTGATACGCTCACATCCAAAGCTTCTAGAATAATTCTATTCTTAAAATTTACTTCAAATAACTTAACGAAATTATTATAATATGTCATCATAAAAGCAGATCGACTGTTTCAGAAGCAGCTCGATAGCCTGTTTGTTGTTGACTGTTATGCTCTGTTTACCTTTATTTTGTCATTACCTCTGGGCAAAATAAATAACCCCTAACCCATATTTCTAAATACAAAGGCCTACATCTGTGTAAGGTTACACATAAAATTAAGCTTATTTATATAATTTGGGAGAAGTTGCACTCATTTTGGTCTAAGTTTGGTTCATGTGATTCATATTTATAAATAATACTTTTTAATAATTACATTAAATGTTCATCAAGTGTATTCTGCACTATTAAGATAGAGATAATCCAGGAACCCCTAGACGTTGCAATTTATTTATTGATTTAAGGACATTACAGATGCAACAACTCCTCTGGTGTTTTGTTTGTACTTGCAGTTTTGATTTATTTGGTCTAATATTTGTATAAAACTTTGCAAAAACATCATTGTGACATAACTGCTACATGCAGAACTGGATGAAGAAAACCTAATGTAAAAAAGCTAAAACCAGAAGGAGAAAATGTTGCAAATTGCATCTGAAACTAAAATTGTGCACAAGTTAAGACAAGTAGTTTAAGTTGTCATTTAAAGAACAAGCCAAACACTATGACCTGTTGGACACGTGCAGCCATATTTCCCTCTCCTTAACCTCCCCCTCTGGTCCTCTTCTTTATGTTCATTATTTTCTCTTGACATTGTTCCTTTGTCCCTTATATTCCTGTCACAGAGCCTTTCACAGGCCACAGCGGACGCATGCATGCGCACACAAGTGCACAAACATAATCACACAGGTGTTGTTCTGTAATTTTAGACAAACACGCTTATAGGCATGCTCCTTTGCATGCAGCTCCTCATCACTTACCAAAGATACACAAACTGTCCCTGGCAAGGTCTTTTTAGAGGCGCTTCAGCGGGGAGGAGAGGGGTGATGTGAATTTGAACGCATTCCTTTTTTGTCACCATGGTGATGACGCCATCTCCTCTGACCCCCCGAAACGACTGCACCCCTTTTCCTTTTCCTACTCTGAATCTGAGAAAGACTAAAGATAACTCCATGAGGGGAATGCCATTTTGGTGACATGACTTACTTTAAACTTTTACAGAGCACAGACAAACAGAAAGAGATCACATTTAAAAAGAAAAAACACCCTTGTAATGTTTAAGAACAGACTGAATGAGGGTTTCCTGCCTTATATCCAGACAGGTTCTGGTAAGACATACACCATGGGAACTGGCTTTGACGTCAACATTGGAGAAGACGAGTTTGGCATTATTCCCCGGGCCGTCAACCACCTGTTCAGAGGAATCGAGGAACGCAGACAAGCTGCCACCGAGCAGGGTCGGCCAGTTCCTGAGTTCAAGATCAACGCACAGTTTCTAGAGGTACGGAAAGATGAACACGTACCAAAAAATCCAAGATGGATTGGTCCACAGGGTTTACATCCAGGGTTATGACAGATTTCCTCAATTTATGATCATTTTCAGAACACGGTTTGAACAGTAACTTGCAAAGAAGAACCCACTTAGAGTCCATTAGTTAGAAATGGTGAGCCAGCCAGAGGTCAGAGGTCATCAGAGGGTTCAGTTGTTAAAGAGCCCTCATGATACAACTCCTACTAACAGGGTTCTCACAAATAAAATTGACTGTTTTAGTCTTACATTTTATATAGTAGGTGAAAAACGATGCCAGCTGTATCACATACTAAAACATTAGGTTACTTGCGTAACCCCGGTTCTCTGAGTAGCATGAGTGCGTGTCTGGAGCGTGTCTGCGACTGCCAGGCGGGGCGAAGACCCTCCCCCTATAAAAGTGCTGGCGCTATGTAGGCAGGTCATTCAAAAAGATAATCACCTCTTCCTCGCTACGAATAAGCAAGGAGGGTGACCTGGTGAGACACTCACTCATGCTACTCAGAGAACCGGAGTTACACAAGTAAGCCCAGTTTGCTGCTGCACAGATCTCTTCAATGGATACGCCCCTAAACAGGGCCCAGGAAGACCTCTGGTTGAGTGGGCACGGAGACCCTGTGGGGGCTGAAGCCCTTTGGAAGTGTAAGCTAATGGGATAGCTTCAACAATCCAGTGCGACAACCGCTGTGTGGACACAGGTTTCCCCAGATGGGCTTTAGCCCATGAAACAAACAGCTGATCGTTTCTCCTGAGGTTTCTGGTTTTGTCTAAATAAACACGCAGAGCTCGCAACGGGCAAAGCGTGTGTAACCGCCGCTGTTCCTCTGACGAGAATGGCGGTGGATTAAAAGACATCAGATTGATTGGGGAACATGAACCCATCACTTTAGACAAGAAAGCAGGGTTAGGGAGCAAACTCACCTTTTCACCACCTGCAGAGAACTTTATGTATGACGAATGCACTGTAAGCGCATGAATCTTGCTTACACGCTTCGCTGAAGCAAGCGCCAAAAGCAACACTGTTTTAAATGTTGTCACCTTCAGAATATATGCACCCCTCCAGGGTCGTAGTGCAGCTGCACAAGAGGCTGAAACCTGTAACGTGCGTGCGCTGCGTGGGCTCCGTCGCTGAGAGGCTACCCAGCGTTGGATTCCCCTCATGTGCAGGCGACCCAACGGGACTACTGCTAATACTGACACTATCAGTCCTAGCAGCCTCCTGCATAGTCCGGATGAAACCAGGTTTCCTCTGCGGAATAGTGCTTAGCAGTTGGTCAGAGATTTCACCCTCTCTGCAGTGAGCCTTATTTTGGCCTGAACTGAATCCAGAGACAAACCTATGAAGGAAATGTTCTGAGAATTGAGAAGAACGCTCTTCATGTTTATCCTGAAGCCCAGATCCACCATATGGTGTAATAACCGCATTGTGTGGTCTGCTGCTTCCTGCTGAGAGGATGCTGAGATCAGCCAGTCGTCTATGTACATGGCCACTCTGACACCCCCCCTCCTGAGAGGACTTACTGCAGCTTCGGTGCATTTTACGAACACCCTCGGGCTCAAGGAGAGGCCGAACAGGAGAACAAGAAATTCGTAGCACCTTCCCCGGAATGCAAACCTGAGATATTTCCTGTGCGGGGGATAAATCGGGTCGATGGATGGGAACCAGTCGCCTGGGCGCAGGAAGAGGAGCAGAGTAGCGTGTGTCAGCATCCTGAATTTGTATTTTCTGAGATGCTTGTTTAAAGGAAATATCTTGAGTAGAAACCACTTTGATTCTGAGTGGGTGGGATTAAATGTATGGCTCCTTTGTCTAACAGTGAGGAAATTTCCTCCTGTAGGAAGTGAGCTGCTTGTCCCTCGGCCTGCGACTGAATTACCCCCTGAAACTGTGGGGGTCGTACAGCTAATTGCAGCCGATATCGTCTGCTTATTGTGTTCAGAATCCTGAGGGCGCCCTCAGGTTTGTTGTGTCCCAGGTTCTTAGCTGTGGGACCACGAGAGGCTGCCTGAGCGGCCGGCTGCCTCTTTTGCCAGCTTGGGGATTCTTAAGGTTGCGGGCAGGCGCACCGCAGCCTGAGCAAAGGTTTGGCGGTGGTGCTGTGGAGGAGTGCACCTGCCGCCATCTGGGGAGACACAGCTTTAGAGCTTCGTCGTCGCGTTTCTTTTCTTCACACCGCTGAAGACCGCACTTTTCCATTCCCTCACAGTCGAGCACAGAGCTCCCACTCACCGGGTGTTTTACCCTGTAGGGCTTGCTCCACCAAGAGACGGCGAGTTCCTTTAACAGTTCAGGGAAGATTGGTAGAAGGTGCTTCCTGGTCCGTCTGGCTTTTGGCAGCTTCTTCCCGTCATAACGGGAGCGGCTAACCTCAGCCTGAACTTCGGGCCACTGGATGTCCAGTTTGGCTGCGGCGCATTTGCACACGTCCTGCAGATCCGAATCCATAGCGGGCGAAGATGAGACTCCCTCGCCGATCTGACCGGTGCTCTGCAGCTTTGCAGCCAGGCTAGAGGCAGGTAGGGTCGGGAAATCGTCGTCGTCCTCGTCGGAGATGAGAAGCTCGGAACTTGCGTCCGAGGCCTCTTCTTCCGCCATAAGAAAGTCCAGTGGACCGGCCGTGAGGCCATGATCGACTGGGTCCAGTGGTAACGGGTCGACAGCGTCAAGCATTTCGCCCCAGCTCGTTCCGGGTTCCGCATCCGGAACCAGCATTACTGCGTGGTCCGGAGGGTCCTGGTTTGCAGCCGCTGGAACAAACATTGGGTCGCCGCCGGACTGGTTCGGGTCAGATGGCGACTGAGCAGCTTGAGGGAGAAGCAGCTACAGTGTGAGCACACCTCCGAATGCTGCTTGGGCGTGTTTCAGACCCAGACACATAACACAGTAGAGGTGTCTGTCCCAGGTTGAAATTTTATTCCCACAGGGGCAGGACCACGTCTGTGGATTTCCCTCTGTTTGAGAAGGAACTGGTGTTGTATCCATACTGTCTGCAGGGCAGTGTGCCTGTGGGGCGATGTGGTCGGTTACGACCGCGTTAGCCTGGTGTGGCTTGGCGGGGGTAGCGTTGCTGCTTCCCGAAAAGGGGCCCTCACAGCGGGAGTATTGCTTCTTCTTTTCCCTAACGGTTGCCTGGAAGGTTAGCGTTAGAGTTGGACAAGGTATTGCTACCTTAGCTAGTTTTGGTGTATTTCTACCAGGTTTATTGCTACTCGGAATGGCTAATGGTAAGTGTATTGCTACCCTCAGCAGTTAGCTTCTCACACCGCTGTTTTACAACAGGCTGGTGGGAGTAGTTTTCTCTCTTTGGACTACTGTACCGTCCCGAGACAAAGCGCCCGGCAACGGAGCTTGCACTCGCGTTTGTAGGCAGTTAAGCTAGGTCTCGATGGCGATAGCCAGCCTAGAGAGATAAGGTACTGCTCGTAGCGAGAAGAGGTTTTTGAATGACCTGCCTACGTAGTGCCAGCCCTTTTATAGGGGGAGGGTCTTCGCCCCACCTGGCACTCGCAGATACGCTCCAGCCAATCACGGCTAGGAGAGTGTAATAAGTGCTTCTGATGAGGTCACGCGCAGAGCATTCCCATAGTGAGACACGAAACGAATGCTATGAAAGAGAACCATATATTGTGTTGAAAAGTATCAGGAGAAATGCAACATGACTAAAGTCCACCCATTTAGGGTTTCCCGCCTGACGGCTTCTTCCTGCACAGCTCTGAGTTCTGCACCATGCGAGTCCGTGTGCACTTTCGCCGGCTGATAGAGATGCAACAACCTGCATGTTAAACTGAAAAAATGACATTTTTTCCTTTAACAAACCCAGAGAGCTGAAGATGGAAGGTGTCGTTTCAGCGAGGAGCAAAAAACGTTTTTCTGCTGTGATATTACAGCAAGAATTTCCTGTCCATCGCAAGAACAAGCTGAATCTTTCGTCATTCTAGTCATTTCTGAGACAGATTTGTGCTTAAAATGGATCCATAGCATTATCTGAGATCTGAACAGAGCCTATGAAAAGTTTACCTGTTTTCTGTAAAGGGTGTTTTCTTTTTAATCGCTGCCTTTTGGTCATCTGTAATTAAGTTGGAAATTCCTTTGAAATGCGATGTGACATTGTATTATTATAACCATTACTTATGTTTAACTTCAACTTTTATGCACATATATTTTCTGTGCATGTCTGGTTGTTGTTCTGTGTATCTTTTTTATGTTTTTTTTTATCTGTTTTTTCATTTTTAGATAGTTTAAATGAAGTCAATCCTTGCAGTTTATATTCAAACCCAGGTCAGCATAATAATCAGTCACTGCTGAAAACTCTTAAAATGGCCTTTTTGACTCATAACGACCTGTAAGAACTGTAACTTCTGTTTTTTATATTTTGTAATTTTAAGGCAGCATTTTTTTGTATTTTTTTTTTCTAGTCTTCTTGTCCAGCTTTAAAGCAGGCAGAATGATGGTCTGGTTGCTGTGTTGTGCTGAGCAAATTTGCTTTGTCAAGAGGAGCTTTATGTGTATATGTACATACAAAGATCCTCTTGATAATCTGAATTCTTTCTTTATTTTAAGTACATATTTATTCAACAAATCTTTCAAGAATTTACAGAATGGCAGCATATTTTTTTATAAACTGAAATTTGTCATTGAAATGATGCCACAAAACATTTCTTAAATGTTATTTATAAATTCCTTTTATTTATTTGGGCTATTTTTAATAGAGGGTAAAGGAAGGGAAAAGAAAGGGGAAAGATTGGGGGTCAAAGGAAAAGGCCAACTGAGCTTTAAAAGTTAGTTTCTGGTTAAATATGAGCTTGTTTTAATATAGATAATATAGACAATATGTGATAATATATTTAAAAATAAAGAGAAATATCCCAGAGAAATATATACCTAAATGTACCCTTAGGGATAGAAAGGGTTGTTACTGGGGTGGTACCCTTAAAGATACAACAGTTGTACTCTCAGTAGTACAGTTTGTGCCTGATGAAGACCAGACAGCTCCCAGAGGTCCAGTACTGATCTCAATATGGTAGAAACCTTACCGTTGAGAGTACAACAGCAGCATCTTTGAAGGTACCACCCTAGTAACAATCCTTTATACCCCTAAAGGTACATTTAGGTGCTATGTTTTCTGAGTAAAAAAAAAAGTTTACCAATCACAGTGAAAAAAAAAGCTCAGTTGGATGAAAGAGGGGGGTAAAGATGAAGGGTAAAGATATGAGTTACCTCACATGGACTTCTAGTTCTTAATGGTCCAATTGAGAAGGAGGCTTTTAGGATCTTTATGCAACTTTTGGGGATTTCTCTCTGGAAGACGTCTGTTCTGGTTTTTGTTTTTTTCATCTAAGAATTTCTCCATCTTTGTTACCCGGTCCTTTAGGCTTTCTTTAAACTGTTCTTCTTCTGAATCTTTCTCTGCAAATGTCTCTTTAAGAGTGGATATCATTTCCAGAAGGGAAGCCTTTTCGTTTTCCCACTTCTGCTTCTGGCTCTCCAGATGTCTTCGGCTCTCCATTATAGATGTTTTCCTTACAGATTCATCTTCTTTCTGCTTAACAAGCTCAGACTCCTCCTGCTGCCACCGGCGCTGGTCTTTCAAGTCATGTTGGACTTTCTTCAGTGAATCTTTCAGCTTTGATGTTTCGTTCAAGTGCCGGGCCAAGCAAGCCTCAGCTTTACTCGTCCTGGTTCTCTCGTCTCTGAGAGCTGCTTCAAGCTGGCGGACTCTAATGGAGACATCTGCATGTTGCTGATCCTGTTTTTGTATTGCTACATAAAGAATAGCTGCCTCCTTCTCAGCTGTAGATTTCTGACATTTCATCTTCTCTCTAAGCTTCTTCACCTCCATCCTCAGACCGATGTTCTCAGCATCTCTTTGTGGGTCTTGAAACTGAAGTCGAGCTTGAGTCAGCTGTATCTGAAATTGGGTTGCTTCCTCCTGTAGCTGAGCTGAGGAAGTCTGAGCTGCATCTTGACTCATCTTCTCCTCTAAGATGGCTGTTGTGAGGTTTTGCTTCTTCTGGAAAGCCACTGAACGTTTGATGTAGTTCAGGTTAACCTGATTATGCATTTTCTTTATCTGATTCAGAAGTTCGTTATTCTGTTGTTCAATTTCTGAGATCTGTTGGTCCTTCGCATCCAATGTTTGACAGAACTGCTGCTCTGGGATCATGAGGAAACTCTGGCCTGGTGCAGTTGAGTCCTCTGAAACTGTGTTGGACGACTGAGCTGTTGGACCTGGATGTGGTTCTGCAGCAGACTCTTCATGTGCAACATATAGATTGTAAGGGATCAATCCAGGTTGGAGTCTTTTTGCTGTACTTTGATCCACCATTGCAGGAAGACCAACAGGTATGTTGGACACTGGTTCTGGTTCAGCTAACTCTTCTGTAGCTGTGTTGGACAGCTTAGTTGTCGGACCTGGATGTGGTTCTGCAGCAGACTCTTCATGTGCAACATATAGATTGTAAGGGATCAATCCAGGTTGGAGTCTTTTTGCTGTACTTTGATCCACCATTGCAGGAAGACCAACAGGTTTGTTGGACACTGGTTCCGGTATGTTAGAAGTCTCTGTCAGCTGTTGCTTTTTCACTGTGGCTGGTTTCAGAGGTTTCCTCAGTGGAGGAAGTGGCGGCAGCATGGCAGATAAGACTGCTGCCGGCTCTGGTTTCCAGATTGTAGCTGAAATTTCGGCATTTGTGCATACATTTACAATTGATGTGTCTTCGGGACAGTTGGAGGTCTCTGATGACTTTAGCTGTGTTGTTGTGACAGAACCCACAGGTTTACCAGGGGGTTGAATAGGTGTTTCAGTCCTTGGAGCTGATGGTATTAAGTTCTCTGGACTCTCAGATTCTTTGTTCATTTCTAGAATCTCAGATTCTGGAATTTGGGTTGGCATTCTATATTCAGGTTCAGGCTGAGATGGAAAAGCTGCAGCCTGTAATTCCTGGATTTCAGCAGAGCTTTCTCCTGTATCTTTAGGTGAGTCAGTGGCTGATGTGGGTTCAGGTTTTTTGGTCTGTGATGCCTCTACATCTGTTGTGGCAAGAACCCCTTGTTTAGCTGTTTCTGTACTGAGGGTTGATTGTGTTGAAGTCTCTGGATTCTCTGATTCTTTCTTCTCCTTTAATCCATAAAGCTTCGAGCTAGGCTCCATACATGGAAGCTTATTGGCTTTCCTATGACTCCGACTCTGAGTTTGTGGTTTTACTGGTGGACTTTCAGACAGCATATCGCATGCAGGTTCAGGCTGAGACTGGGAAGTTTCAGCCTCTATTTCCTGGGATTCTGCAGAAATTTCTGCATCATTTTTAGACTGAGACGGGGAAATTGCAGCCCCTAATTCCTGGATTTCAGCAGAGCTTTCTGCTGTATCCCTAGGTGAATCCATAGATGATGTAGGTTCGGGATTGTTGGAGGTCTCTGATGGCTCCACATTTGTTGTGGCAGGAACCACAGGTTCAACAGATTTTGTCATCAGAGTTGTTGAGGTCTCAGGAATCTGTGATACCTTCTCCTTTGATTCTTGAAGCTTCCAGCCAGGCTCCATACATGAAAGCTTATTGGCTTTCCTACGACGCCGTCTCTGAGTTTGTGGTTTTACTGGTGGACTTTCAGACAGCATATCGCTTGCAGGTTCAGGCTGAGACTGGGAAGTTTCAGCCTCTATTTCCTGGGATTCTTCAGAAATTCCTGCATCATTTTTAGGCTGAGACGGGGAATTTGCAGCCTCTAATTCCTGGATTTCAGCAGAGCTTTCTGCTGTGTCCTTGGGTGAATCCAATGATGATGTAGGTTCGGGATTGTTGGAGGTCTCTGATGGCTTCACATTTGTTGTGGTAGGAACCACAGGTTCAACAGATTTTGTCATCATGGTTGTTGAGTTCTCAGGAATCTGTGATTCCTTCTCCTTTGATTGTTGAAGGTTCCAGCTGGGGTCCATACATGAAAGCATCTTGGCTTTTCTACGACGCCGTCTCTGAGTTTGCGGTTTTACTGCTGGACTTTCAGACAGCGTATCGCATGCAAGTTCAGGTTGAGGCGGTGATGCTGCATTCTTTGTTTCCTGGGTTTCTGCAGAAATTTCTGCACCACTTCCAGGGAAATCAACCACTGAAGTATCTTCAGGATTGGTGAAAGTCCCCTCATCTTTGTCCTGGTTGGGTGAGGGATGACAATCTAGATTGTGTTCTTGGGTTGTGTCCTTCGTAGATTTGTGGTGAATCTTCCAGCAAGGCTCGAAACATAAAAGTTTCTCAACCTTCATACTAGGCCATCTCTGGATTTGAGGCTCTCCTGTTGGAATTTGATTCAACATGCTACATTGAGGTTCAGACTGAGACAGGGAATTTGCAGCATCTAATTCCTGAGTTTCTGCAGAAATTTCTGCATCATTTTCAGGCAAATCAATGACTGAAGTAGCTTCAGGAATGGTGGAAGTCTCTGGTTTCTCTGACTCCCTCTCTATGTCTTGAATCACAGATTTTGCAGGAATCTGATTTAACATTATGGATTCAGCTGCCAGCTGTGAAGCCATTTCTGCTGGCAGAGGTTTCTGGTTTGCTGAAACCATTTTTCCAGCACTTTCTGGAACCTTCAAAGCTTCTTGTTGAGTAACTTTATCTGTCTTCTTTTTAAATAAATCACTCCAAGGCATCTTGGTCACTGTGACTGCAAGAGTTCCTTCCTGGTTTTTCACGTGTTCTTGGGGTTTTTCACAAAGTTCAGACTCTTGTTTTTTGTTCTTAATCTGGTCTTTGTGTAGTTTACCTGTTGCTTTTTCCATCAAGGGAAAATCATCAATCATTGTACTAGAGATGCATTCATCTTTGTCCTGGCAGGGTAATGGACAATCTCCAGTGCGTTCTTGGTCCTTTTCCTTCATCAATTCACTGTAAATCTTCCCACGAGGCTGCATACGAGAAAGCTTCTTGACTTTCTTGCAATGCCATCTCTGAACTTCCGGTTTTTCTGCTGGAGTTTCAGATGGCATGTCACATACAAAATCAGGCTGAGACGGGGACGCCACAGCCTGTATTTCATGGTTTTCTGCAGAATTTTCTGTGTCTTCGGGTGGGACTATGAGCTGAATGCCTACAGTCGCCCAACTATATCTTTTCTTTGTGACTCCATAAGTTGATCTAACCTTCCTAGGTTTCTCAAATTCTTCCATGTTCTGGTTCAGTTCAGGATAACCTTCATCACTGAACGAATAGCTAGAGACACACTCACCATAATCCTGGAAATCTGGTGGAATATAATCCAGGAAATCGTCTTCATGAACTTGGTCTATCAGTTCATCGAAGTCAGGCTGGAAAGATGAAAACTTGCCTTTCTTAGTGAGTGTGCTGTAACTCTGATATCTACTGGCCATTGTGAAAATTTGTATTTCTACGTTGACTTTCCAATGCGTGTTAATCTGACGTTACAATTGATTCATATTGCGTTGTCTACACTGAGATCGATTCTCCAGCTCTGAGCTCTGAGAAAATCTGAACTGGGTATATAAGAAGTGATTTCTGTTTTAATGATGTCATATAGCATTAAAAGGTTTGTGGGAGGGTTAGGCCCCACTTCTTAGATGATGTCCTTATAGAACTGTAGAACTGAGAACTTACAGGTGTTGCATAGCAACAGCAGGAACACGCCCTTAGCCCACATTCAGCCAAACCTGTGTATTTAATGTGAATTTCTGCTTATTATTCAGTTCCCATCTTGATTTATAGCATTTAACTCATTGCACAGCTTTCATTTAAATCCCAATGAAAGTTGTATCAAAATATTCAAAAGTGTTGTTTGACTATTGCTGTTTAAAAGTCTTTTGGTTTTGTTTTTACATAATAAATAATTAGATTTTGGTCCCATTGAAATGAAAAGTGTTTTGATAAAATGAGTGAAAAGCCAAACCCATGTTATAACTGAGGCATACACTTACATGTAGAAACTTAATTAAAAGATTAAAAAACAAAAAGACTTGGATGATCCTGATTTTTCACCTTCTAAACTCAGACTGACGTTGTTGTGAAACTTGAAAACTTCAGGAAAAGTCTGTGTAGCTATGAAATTACTGTAGATGATATTACCTGACAGCAGTGAAGAACCCTGGAGTTTTCCTGGATCAGGATCTCTCCTTTGACTCATAAATAAACAGGTTTCTAGAACCTCCTTGAGTGCCATTAGTTTGTCTCGGATGTCAACTCCTGTTTTTATTTTTAACCAACAACTGCTAACAGCTGGGGTGGAAGCCGCTGAATGGAGAAGATGAGACTTGGAAATGTAAACACCATAGCCCAATGCTAATGCCAGAGTATTTATGCATTCCAAACAATTCCATTTTTGTGTTTTCACATGTTCTCCAGCTTTACAATGAAGAGGTGCTGGACTTGTTCGACTCAACTCGGGATCTCGAGGCAAGGAGGCAGAAATCCAACATCAAAATCCACGAAGATGCCAACGGAGGCATCTACACTGTGGGGGTCACCACCCGCACTGTCACCTCTGCACCTGAGGTCAGTTCTTACACCACCACACTCTGAAAACATTGTGCTAGTGTATTTATGCTACTTGTAGCACATAACCAAAGATTGTGCAGCAGCCTAACTGCTACATCAGCATCTGTTATTGTGCTATTTCTGTTGCATGTTTTGTACAATTGCAGATAAACATGAAGCAGGGAATTCTATGCAGAAATTTGGAGAGATAGAGGGGGGGTATGATCAGAGACGATTAGCTTTTAAAGTCTATGACTTGGTTGCATGCTTGAAGCTTTCTAAAAACTAGATCCTCAACCTCAATGATTCCTAATTAGGGATTAAATAACTTAATGGAGAACATCTTGGTTGCACTAAATGAGGTATGTTTGAACATACCTCATTGTGCAGAATTCTGTGAACAGAACACCTCTTCAGCTGTGTAGCACAGAGGTAGATCAATCATGGTTTGGGCTTGTGTTGCAGCCAGAAAAATAGGAACATTTCAGTAGAGATAAGAATGTATGCATTCCAATCCTATGATCTTCTGAGTGGGGGCCTCTCACAGGATTCGGTTCCTGTGGTGGTATTTTCATAAATACAACTATGATGTGAGAATACACACATTGTTGTCAATTATCCGTCCCTTCCATCTGTGATCTAATAGATGATGCAATGTCTGAAGCTGGGCGCTCTGTCTCGCACCACTGCCAGCACCCAGATGAACGTCCAGAGTTCGCGCTCCCACGCCATCTTCACCATCCACCTCTGCCAAGTCCGAGTCTGCTCTCCAGATAACAATGTGGGTAATAAATATGAGGCAGTGACTCTTAAGTGGCAAATATTGTGTTACTGATGGTCATCAAACGCAAACTGAAAGTCAGTTGTTGTGTTTTCTCTTTGCTCAGGATAATGTTACAGATAACCGACTGGCTAATGATTCGGAGATTAACGAGTTTGAGACTCTGACAGCCAAGTTCCACTTTGTGGACCTGGCTGGTTCGGAGAGGCTGAAGAGAACGGGAGCCACAGGGGATAGAGCCAAAGAGGGAATCTCCATTAACTGTGGACTGGTGAGAAACAGGATTCTGTCTTGAGGTTTAACAGACAAAAAAC
The DNA here is from genome assembly GCA_037177515.1 of Pseudomugil tenellus. Lineage (NCBI taxonomy): Eukaryota > Metazoa > Chordata > Actinopteri > Atheriniformes > Pseudomugilidae > Pseudomugil > Pseudomugil tenellus. The sequence continues at coordinate 9,999,191 of JBAMHX010000026.1, forward strand.
ACTTCATCACTTTCATGCATCACTGTCAGTGGGATTTGTCTCACGTGGAGTGAAAAGGCAATAAATGTTAAAGTGAGTCACTGTGTTTTGTAGTGCAAGAGAAACCCCTTTTGGCTACATTTGGAATTACACTGTTCTGAGAAAAGCTGTTGTGGTTTTGTTTGTTTTTATTAAATTTTTATGACAACTTTAAGAATCCTCCAGGTATAAAAATCTCATCTATTTCCTCATGTCTTACCTCAGTTAGCGCTCGGAAATGTCATCAGTGCTCTGGGAGACAGGAGTAAACGCTCCACTCATGTGCCTTACAGAGACTCCAAGCTCACCCGGCTGCTACAGGACTCATTAGGTGGCAACAGGTTTGTATGAGAAGAACAACACGTGAAGACATTTCAGAACCCCACGAATCATCATTATTTCCTCACTTGTACATCCTGCAGCCAAACGGTGATGATCGCCTGTATTAGCCCGTCAGACCGGGACTTCATGGAGACCCTAAACACCCTAAAGTACGCCAACCGAGCCAGAAATATCAAGAATAAGGTGGTGGTGAACCAGGACAGAGCTAGCCAGCAGATCAGTGCTCTGAGGACGGAGATAGCGCGGCTGCAGATGGAGCTGATGGAGTACAAGACGGTGAGGATCCGAGAACCTGTTGGAGGAAAAGAAGCAGAGAAAAGCCAGGTATTTTACGCTGAGGTGTGCTGTTCTCCTTGATCCCCAGGGAAAACGCATGGTGGGGGAAGATGGCATGGAGGGCATCAACGATCTGGTCCATGAGAACTCCATGTTGCAGACAGAGAATAACAACTTGAGGGTGAGAGTGAAGGCCATGCAGGAGACTATTGATGCCCAGAGAACCAGGCTGACACAGGTCCTCAGTGACCAGGCCAACCAGGCCCTGGCCAAAGCAGGTATGTATATATATACCATGTTTACCTGGTTTTTGGAAACCCGTAAAAGCATCATACGATATGTGGTTTTATTCATATTCTTTGTTGTTATAACGGCATTTCCATTTCAACTATTTATTGATTTGTTTCATTATCATAATGATATTGTACAATGAAATAAGTACTATGGGGGCCTTTTAAAGAATTTTTTATAGCAATCTGGAGAGTCTTCCTCTAGCTCAGATGATTCTTCTTTCACTTTTTCCATTTAATGTTAATTTAACGGGCTTTCTGTTTGAAGCAGGTTTTTGAAGTATTATTTATTAAAGAGTGCATTTCAAAAATCTAAGTTAATTCTCTGCTTTCAGGTGAGGGCAATGAAGAAATTGGGAATATGATTCAAAACTACATCAAAGAAATTGAAGAACTCAGGTGGGTTCAGATATGTGTGCTTTGTTAAAGCTATTTAATCTATAATGAGATGGTGGTAAAAATAAATTAAACAACATGAAATTGTTAATTTCATGCCAATTGTTTATTAGCAGTTTGTAGGAAAAAATTAATTTTGTGTATGTCTTAGAGCTAAACTTCTTGAAAGCGAAGCAGTGAATGAAAACCTGAGGAAAAATCTTTCCCGGGCCTCCACACGCTCTTCGATCTACGGTGGCCCGTGCTCCTTCTCCCCCGCGGTCCTCGCCCCTGAGAAGGAAGCCAGCGATGTCATCATGATGGCCAAGAAGGACTTGGAAAAACTTAAGAAGATAGAGAAGAAGAAGAAAAAGAGGTAGATTACAAACATTTTTTCTTTTACTGTCTTTTTTTTATATATATAAAGTTGTAACAATCTGTTTTGCATAGTGATATGGGCTTTATCCCCTGAATTAGCAGGTCCTATCAATGCTTCCTTAAGAGTTTGTACTCAATTTAGACAACTCTATAGTGATATAGTAATATAAACATGCGCTTAAACATACAAGTGTAATCTTAAATGCATTCTTTGCAATGATTTTAGTATGAAAATATTGTTATTGTAGCATTAATATTGCACAAATTTGAAAGAATCTCTTTATTAATGTGTTACATTCAACAGATACACATGCTTTTGCTAGTTAATCATAGAAAATGCAAAAAAGCACAAATTATTCCAAATGGAAAAGCTTCACCTGCATATGAGGTCTGTCAAGTTATGTGATCGCTACCTGCAGATCTGCACACTGTCGGCAACATTTTCATAACTAGGGTTCATCATTTGAGCATACTGTCTCAGTGAGTCTCTGCACTCACTCTCTCTTTCCTGCTGCTCTCTCACTCTCTCTGTTCCCTCTGCTGTCTTCAAACTTCCCATTCCTTCCTCAAATATCGTGACTCCTTTTGTCTCCCTTGTACCATATCTCACCTTAAACCTAACCGCTCTCTCTGAAGACTGCAGCGATATGAGGAGAATCTCCACCATGAGGCAGAGCATGCCAGGTCTGAAACTTTGCATCCAGAAATGGGTCAAACATGGAATCTGAAATTGATTCAGCTACAAGCAATGAATTGGTGTCCACACAGTAATGATTTCTACTGATTGTTGATCAAGTCTCCCTAAGTTCTCAGGTGAACTGTTACTAACCTTTTCTGCAGCTACAGGTGGTTTACTCTCCTGAAGGGAAGCAGATTTTTCTAACCACCTCTCACCTCTTCTTCTCAACCTTCTATTCTAGCTTAGTCGTCTTCACTTTACACTGAAATATGCTGATCAGATCTCTCTTTAAGTTACATCTGAAGCTTAAAAACAAATAAAATGATTGATAAGTGGCAAAAACCATCAAAGTTCAGTCTGCTGTAGTATTTGATCAGCATATCTTTACAGTGCATATTAATAGATTTTTAATGTTTGGACCTGTTGATCCTGACTTTACCATTGTATCTGTGAAACTGTCATTGATGATGTACTCCATGTCAAATCATTCATTAATCAATACTGATCTCACATCTGCCCCTGATCTAATTGTAATTGCTTGCATGTCCCCTTAATCTGTTTGTAGTGATTTAAAAATGCTAATCTGAACTTTAAGGTTTCACTTTGTTTTCTTAGATGTGTAACAGTTTTTCTCCTTTTCAGTGTTGTCAAAGAGGAGGTGCCAGACAACGATCAGGAGAGAGGCAACGAAGAGGCAGAGGGGGTAGGAGGAGAACCCTCTGTAAAAGTTTACCTTGCATTTTATTTAGGCCCTGATCACATTAATTACTGATTGGCTGCTTTAAATTCATCAGGAGGGCAGTGACCATGAAGATGGTGAAGATGCATTTGGAGAAGATGAGGACTCTGACATTGTAGAAGACACTTCTGATGATTCAGACTCGGAAGAACTGGATGAGAAAGGTGAAATGATATGTGATGGTGTCTGTACGTGCAGTCATGTAGATTTGAAAAAAATACATCCTCTTGATTTCTTTTTATTAGGTTTTATGTTTCAGGAGTTGAGTCACTCTTCTGTCACTTTTCAAATGCTTCTTAACATAAATGGCTAATCAGTCACATGGAAGCAACTTGATGCATTCAGGCATGTAGACATAGTCAAGATAACTCGCTGAAGCCAAAAACTAGAAAAGGATCCTGGGAATGCAGACATCCTCCAAGGAGTCTTTTATCACTTCCAAAATTGAAATTAATCTAAGACTGAGATACATTCTCAGAAAAAAAATCACAAACATCTACCCAGACAGACAAACGCAGGCAAAAACATAACCTTTTATTGGCACCAGAATGGCTGGTTCAAGTATCTCTGAAACTGCGGGTATGGGATTTTAACACATGGAGTTTATAGAGTGTGGTCCAAAAAAGAAGAAATATTCTATGAGCAGGAGATGTCTAAATGAAAACGTCTCTTTAACCCCAGAAGAAAATTGATAAACAGGTTTAAGATGATAAAACAGTAACCCAGTTTACCCATACTCACCACAATGGGATGATAGAAGCTGTTGCTTAAGATGAAGATGGAAATCTTGTCTGGTCTGATGAGTCTCCATTTCAGGTGCAATGTTTTCATGGTAAGTTCAGAATACATGTAAATGACAAACAAGGATAGATCTATCCTGCCCTGTGCCAACAGTTTAGCCTAGGTGATGTGATGATGCAGAGAGTATTTTCATGGCACATTAGTGCGAATTGAGCATTGTTTAAAAACCATATCCATTATGCTATCCTGGACATGCAGCAGTTGTCGGGTAAAATGATGCTATCAGGTCTACATGGACCAGTGTCTTTGTTTGAATAACCGTGTCCATGCCATGAAATATTAAAGCAGTTCTGGAGGCCAAAAGGCATCCAATCCAGTGCAATGTCGATCTAAAGTTGCCAGAGAGAGTTGTTATGACTTGGCTCTAAAGCCATGACAAAATCAGAACGAGGCAGACTTTCAACCAACCAACGATAACAGATGTTATTAATCAGCTAAAGTGGAAAACAAAAGCCAAAAAGTGGGGAAAGTGGGCCATCAGGCTGCATCTGCTGCAATATAAGGAAGACTGGCCATGTAGGCCACTCCTAATCCACACACCACTCTGCAAAAAAACATACGTATAATAGGTGTTCCTACAAGATGTTAAATCATGGGCTTTTGTTTAATTTACTGTTTCTTCATGAATTTTTAAAATTCTATTTACCACATTTTAATACCTTTTTAAGAGCCAGATGATTGTTTTTGTCTCCATTCTTAAAACCGTAGAAATCAAAGTGTGTATTTTCTTTCTTTTATAACTGTATACATGCCCTCTTGTCCTGAATCATCAGATATATGAGCTAAACTAATTACCAGGGCTGACTGATGTGTTTACACGCAGAAAATGTCCAAGCTGATCTCGCAAACATCACCTGTGAGATCGCTATCAAACAGAAGCTGATAGACGAGCTGGAGAACAGCCAGCGCCGACTACACACTCTCAAGCAACAGTATGAACAGAAGCTGATGATGCTGCAGAACAAGATTAGAGACACCCAGCTAGAGAGAGACAAGGTGCTGCACAATATGGGTGAGGTTCAAATCAAACCAAATCTTTTCTTAAAAGTATTTATATACAATATCAAGTACATTGCGTTTTGTTTCTTGCATGTAGAGCTGAAAACTACATTATACTCACTTTCTGTCTCCAGGTTCAGTGGAGTCCTGTACAGAGGAGAAGTCCAAAAAGATCAGAGTTGAGTATGAGAGGAAGTTAAGCTCCATGAACAAAGAGCTGCAGAAGCTCCAATCAGCTCAGAAGGAACACGCTCGCCTGCTGAAAAACCAGTCCCAGTATGAAAAGCAGCTCAAGAAGCTCCAGCAGGATGTGACTGAAATGAAGAAGACCAAAGTAAAACTTCTTGTTTTTTTTTTTTTTATTTATATAAAAAACAAAACTTTCTCAGACATAATTGTTGATGTGATGCTCGTCCATCAGGTGGCACTAATGCGTCAGATGAAGGAGCAGCAGGAGAGGAACAGGGCCACAGAGTGCAGGAGGAACAGAGAGATTGCCTCCCTGAAGAAGGACCAGCGCAGAGCAGAGGCAAGACGCATTTCCAGATTCCCGGCTGATCATTTTAGTTATTCGTTTGCACATTTATTTATTTATTTTTACATCACTTTGCATCCTCTTACAGCATCAAGTGAAACAGCTGGAGGCCCAGAGGAGACAACAAGAGCTGATCCTTCGCAGGAAGAATGAAGAGGTCGACCAGATTTAGAACACAATAAAGTAACCGCAACTCTGGGCTTCAAACTTCTTCACACCATATTTTTCAATACAGGTAACCGCTCTCAGGCGGCAGGTGAGGCCTGTTTCTGGGAAAGTCACCAGGAAAGTGAGCTTACCTGAAAATCCACAGGAGGCCTCACAAAGAGGGATCCCAGTAAGGATCCAGTCGTCTGGTGCAAGCCCTTCCAATGGAGCCAGGTGCACCATCTGAGCTTGTTCACCATGTTGAGCACATGCATCAGATTTCAAGATCACTGAATGAGTTGCGTCTTCGTCTTTAGGAGTTCTCCAGTGCGGATGGGAAGTATCTACATCAACAGGTCAGCCAGGGCGAAATGGCAGTCTCTAGAGAGACGTGTCAGTGACATCATCATGCAGAAGATGACCATCTCCAACATGGAGACAGATATGAACCGACTACTGAAGGTAGATGGCTGTAACAGCAAAACTACATAAAAAATTAGGAAATACTTAAAATGTTTGGCTCTAGAAGTATTTAGGACGTAAGATTCTTGATATTTTCCTTCATCCCTATTCTCCAGCAACGAGAGGAGCTGACCAAGCGGAAGGAGCGAGTTTGCCGGAAGAGAGAAAAGATGGCGGCAGACGGTGCTGATGCCGACCGCTCCTTGGCTTCCCTGAATGAGGAGCTGGAGTCTCTGAGCGCCAACATCGACTACATCAATGACAGCATCGCTGACTGCCAGGCCAACATCATGCAGATGGAGGAGGCCAAGGTAAGACATAACCAGCCATATTACTGCTTTCTAAACACATTGAACATCGACACAAGTAAGAAGTGGTGCCACAGGCTGGTCACCCATAACTTCATCTGCATCTCCGCTTATTTATTTTACTGGGAATGTTGCAGATGCAAGAAATTAAGGGATGAGTTGATCTGTTTTCCTAAAAGGATGTCCCAGTGTTTCTCTTAATAAATGCAAAGTCATAAAAGGAGCGTTTGAATGTGATCATCTGGGTTGCAGGAGGAAGGGGACACTGTGGATGTAACTGCTGTCATCAGTTCCTGTAATTTATCAGAATCTCGCTTCCTCCTGGACCATTTCATGACGATGGCCATCAATAAGGTAACACCTGCACTTCTTGACTGGGTGTCATCTTTGTCACTATTTGCATTCACTCAGGGGACTGTGTCACAACGTCCACATTTTTTAATATCAAAGCTAATCTAATCATACAAGAACACATTTTTGTCATTTCATTAAAAATACATTGAAATATCCTTTATGGTCAGAAGTTCAGCTGTATTTTGGTGTTTCTGACTTCAGTAAGTGTTCATTGAGATTCTTCTACAACTTAATTGGATAAATATCTCAGCATCATTGCTTCGTTCTCAGGCATCAGCTGAGACCTAATACAGCCCTCGTAATTACACAAAACTTATTCAGTGACACACAGTTTGAATCCAATTAAAAGAACATTTCTGCAGTAATTTCAGTTCTCAAAGCCAGTCTAGCCTCCATTACTCTTGAATTAAAAAAGTTTGGATTCTGCAACTGACCTGAGGTCTGTTGATTCAGTCTTTGGTCAGTCACTACCTGTTAATTTGCAAGAATGAAATGCACAGACAGTTATCAGTTATTTATCCAGGAATCTCTTCATTGCAGTGGTCAGAAAGAATCATTTCTTGCTTTTAAAAAACAAATGACACAGCAAGAGATTGTCCTAAAAACACTAGGAGACTATGAGAGACTAAATCCTCTCCTGTGAAGAATTGTCATTATCTTTTTAGCCGCATTTGTGTGGAGGAAACCACAGACCTCACCCCATTAATAATAAAATACAATGGGGAGAGCATCATTATACTGAGATATGCACACATAGACTCTTAAAAATGCCCAACAACTGGGTGCAAACCTTTAAAAATGAGCATTTGAACAAATCAAACAAATGGTGGGAAACTTTTAAAGGACCGAGAACTTTGAGTGGACTTTTAATTGTATTTGCTAATTCATGCTAATCACCATGCTAATCCAGTACAGATCCTAATAGGGTTGTTTTTTATCACATGCTATGACGCATATTTGCACTCTGTATGAATCTTCTCGTTGATTTTATAGCTGGTTGTTGTAGGACCTTGTTAATAGTTTTTCATTTTGCTTTCTTTTTAGTCATGGTTCCTCCTCTAATTAGGTTGAATTAGACTTTAAATGATGAAAGTTGATTGAATTAAGTCTTTATTATATTAAACCACATTAGATTTGATTAAACTTGATTGGTCCAGTGAGGAAACGCTTTCAACTAAGGAGCAAAAAGGCTAAACAGATAGCACACAGAGAGGTAAAAGAGAAGCCAAAACGATGCTAACACACAGAGGCTTTGGGTATTTCATATAAAGATTTGCACGTGTAAAGATAGTAAAGGATTTTCTTAGAAAGAGTGTTATTATAAGTAGTTTACTGTTCACTGTTAGGGTCTGCAGGCAGCCCAGAAGGACTCGCAGCTGAAGGTGATGGAAGGCAGGCTGAAGCAAACAGAGATAAATAACGCCACTCAGAATCAGCTGCTGTTCCACATGCTGAAAGAGAAAGCCGAGATTAACCCAGAGCTGGACGCCTTGCTGGGCAGCGCTCTGCAAGGTAGGAAACACCTGCAAAAATCGTTAATGTGTCAGCATGACGAGCACAATCACCCTTTCAATCATTTTTTTCTTTATCAAATGGCTGCACTTTATTTTGCAAGTTTTAAATTCTTCTTAAAGATCTACTAAAATTCCCCAAAGAAAAAAAAATTGATTGCAATTTACAGTGAAGCCATTTTACCATGAGTTTGATTTGATTTCTGTTTGTTTTCTCTGTTGTGTTGGTGTGAATTCAGAGTTAGGGTACCTGTTACCAGGTGAGTAAAAGATGTGTAGTTATCTGACCATGGCTGAGAGATGAGGCACATGCACACTACATGATTTTCCATCAAATAAACATCTACTTTATGAGTCCAATCATTTATTTTGTTATGTATATGAGGATACAAATATTTATTTGGATGCATTTGGATATACTCCACATCTGCTGCTCACATGGACAAGTGTGAATCTTCTATAATTATTTTCCCATATTAAAGCAGTTTCAGGTGAATTAAAGTTCAATCTGTCTCCTGTAAAAGTTAAAAATAGAAAAAATCTTGTAGTGTGCATTTCTATTAAACTAACCCAGTTTGAGTAACTGTGCCATGATGTGCATGAGGTGTCACCACCTGCTAGTCCTACTTTTCAGGATGAAGGTTACTAAAACTTAACAGTAAAAACCTGAGCTGATCATACCTCAATGCTACAGTCTTGTGTACACAGCTGTTTGTTTCATTCTTCCCATATTGTTATGTTTTGTCTCCTTCATGCCTTCTCTGTTCATCCCATGCCCGATTATCCACAAGTAGATTTTGTGACTCCCAATTTTGTTGTGAACGGCTGACGCTGGCATCGTTGTTACACTGCAATGTTCAGTTTTTTGTTTTGTTTTTTTAAATGAAAACACATCAAAAGATTAAACATGCTCTTGCTTTCCAAATTTATTCCATGTTTATGAGTGTGTCTGTGTGTTTTCCTGATGCAGAAAATGGAGACGACAGCAGCAGTGATGAGTGCAACCCTAGTCCAGCCACAGATGGCAGGTGAATACTACGGTGGCCAAGAGGGACAAAATACAAGCATATTAGAAAGAGAAAAAACAAAGAACGACTGCATCCATACATACTACAGAACTACATACATACTTCTGCTGCTGCACAGTGATGAAGCAAAATGCATCCTGGGAAAAGTGCTGTTTAAGTTAAATGGCTAATTCAATGTCTCAGTGAGGAAAGGCTTTCAACTATAATATTTCATGTTTTACACAATATTCCTGTTGAACTCTACTAGAATCAATACCTCCTCGGTAATGGCATGCTAGCATTTGTTGTTTGTAACTGACTTCACATAACATCGCTTTCTGTTTTTCAGCACACTGGCATCAGATTTAATGAAGTTATGCGGTGAATCCAGACCAAGAAGCAAGGTAGTCTTACACATAGTATTTTTACATACCTTTTCTTCATTTCCTCCTGGGTTGAGAATAAAGTGGTAATATTCTGGTTCATCAGGCTCGAAGGCGGACCACCACCCAGATGGAGCTGCTTTATGCTAGCAGTGGGGATTTATCATGTGAATCCCCCACTGGGGAGTTCTCGGCCCCTCTTCTGCCCCTCACAGAACGTCTGGAAGGGCCTGTTAATGTGCAGGGTCACGGATCTGGTCAGACCCCTGACCGTGAGCAAGCTGTTTCCCCGTCTGCACTGTGTGCCAGACCAGCTGGAATGTAAGTGTAGAAACACAATGGTGGACAGGAATATGCAGACATGTATTGGTAAATTACTGATTTAAAAACATCATTCTTTACGCCTAAGCTTTTGTTTCCCTACTATGATGTAACTCTTTTACTATTAAACGGAAGAACCACTTGCTTCCTGACACTCATGATATCTGCGGTAATGGATCCAGGTCACCTACAGGGATAGAGAGAAAACAGCTGGAACGTTCACCACTTAACCGCAGGAAGATCCAAGAGAAAGGATCCACCATGACACCCATCCCTGCACCTTCACAGAAACTTCCATTAGGGACAACGGATACTAAAACTAAAGGCAGCGACTACAAGTCACGGTGAGTACAGATGGTACTTTCTCTGGCAATCCAAACATCTTGGCAAGAATTTGATTTAAGCTTGTAATTAATGATGGTATTCACATCATTCATAGCTTTATTTTAATTTCATGGACATCCTTCATCTCCATGTGTAGCTCTATAAGGACTCCATTGTTTACCAATGTTAAAATATATCCCATTTCTTACAGCTATTTAGGAGAAATTACTCTATCAATTCCTTATGATTGAAATTATTTTGTTTTGATTTCTCAGGTTGGAGGAATCCCCTTTATTTGAAGGGCACAGGTAACTCACATCTTTTAAGCGTGTTATCCCAAAGTGCTGCTGCTGGAATGTATTTATTTATCTGCATATCATGCTATTACATAATATTAATTCCTATATATTTTTTCTGTTTAATGCATGCCGTTTTATTGGATTGCATAGTTGCATTTGAGAGCTGAGTTACTAAATGGAATTTAAAATGACACAAAATGTGTTAGAAAATGTTTGTTTTGCAACGTTTATTTCAGAGGTATAATAAATCCTGTGACGGCTCCTAAGAACAGTCGGGGGGCCAAAATCCAGTGTATCCACGTAGCGGAGGGGCACACCAAACCTGTTCTTTGTGTAGACGCCACAGATGACTTGCTTTTTACAGGGTCTAAAGGTAAAACATGATAATAGGATTGCTGCACCCATGAAGGAGTGTTTAATATGTCTCTGTTCTGCTTAACTAGCATGTTTTGCTACACTTACCAGAACTTAAACTTACCGTATGCTTGTCTCAGATCGTACGTGTAAAGTTTGGAACTTGGTGACGGGTCAGGAGATTATGTCTCTGGCGGATCACCCCAGCAGTGTTGTCTCTGTCAGGTACTAGTTTATTTTAGAAATGGAAATATGTGGCATCAGTATTTATTTTAGTATATAATAATAATAGATTTTTTTTAATTGTTTGTAAAATATAGATACACTTCAAGCCTCGTCTTCACCGTTTCCACTGCTTACATCAAAGTATGGGACATACGTGACTCTGCTAAGTGCATTCGCACACTCACGTAAGGAAACACTCTCATGGCTCCAACATGTGAAAGTTAGTGCATCATACGGAATCTCTTAGGATTATTTTGGCTTTTCAGGTCTTCAGGCCAAGTGAGCTCAGGGGACACATGTTCCTCTGTTAGGACTTTATCCATCCCTCCTGGAGAGAGTCAGATAAACCAGATCGCCCTCAATCACTCTGGTTCCTTCTTATATGCTGCTGCCGGCAATGCTGTCCGCATGTGGGACCTTCGCAAGTATGCTGCACTGACATAGATTGTACTTGTGTAAATTACACATATATGTAATAAAATAACATGTTTTTCTGAGATGGATCATTTAACTCCTCTTTCTTCAGATTTGCATCTACAGGAAAGTTAACAGGCCATTTGGGGTCTGTCATGTGTCTAACTGTTGAAAAGTTAGGCTATGGACAAGATATGGTGATCACTGGCTCCAAAGACCATCATGTTAAAGTAGGAAAAATGGGCACATGCATTTTTCAGAATGTACAATAATAACCAGATGTATCATGGATATCTTGTCCCTGCTTTTCCAGATGTTTGAAGTGACAGAAGGTGCTCAAGGTAGCATTAGCTCCAGCCATTCTTTTGACCCGACACACCAGGACAGCGTAGAGTCTCTTGCTGTGCATGGAGACATTTTCTATAGCAGCTCCAGAGATTATTATATTAAGAAATGGGACTTGACCAGTAAAAACCTTTTACAGGTAAAGTGATTGTATAACATTTCATATTCTTGCATTTAGAGTAAATGCATTGAAACCGTGTAAACAACAATAGCAAAGATGCAGAATAAACACTCACAGCTGGTTGTTTCATCTTTTAACAGTCGGTCAGTTCCCAGGCAGACTGGGTTAGTGCTCTGGGTGTGGTGCCTGGTTCCCAAATGCTGCTCAGTGGGTGCAGAGGTGGGCTGCTGCGCCTTTGGCACACCGACTCACTAGCACCTCTTGGTGAGGTCCTTGGACATGACAGCCCCATCAATGGACTTGCCACCAACAGCACCCAAATGTTCACTGCTTCTGAGTAAGTAAAAAAGCATCCTCGTCAGAATCTGAGGCTATTCGTTGTAAATTAACTTTTGATTTATTGCTTTTTTGACAGTGATCGCACAGTTAAAATATGGGAAGCCAAAGGACCTCTGGAAGATTGAAATCACTGGGAGCTAATCTCTAGCAGTTTGGCCAATAATCTGATGGGTATGCCCCTCATCAGGGGGTAACACAGCAGCGATATACTGATGAGATGTTGATTTGAAAACCCAAGAAGAGTTTTGGCCAAAAATTTCCTTAAATATTCCAGATCTCCTCTCGATGCTCAACAGGGATCAATGTCAGGTGTACCAAATTTTCTATGCTGCTTGTTACTGTTATTTTAGGTCAAGACAGATCAACGGTGAAGCCGCCTCAGTTTCAGTTGGAGCTTCAGTGATCACAAGATGGCTGCGGCAGGCTTTGATAACTGCTAAGCATTCAGTGTCCGAAGACAACGTGGACATATCTTTGCATCTGATGAACTTACATAAGCTACAATGACAAAAAACAGTTTGCTTTGCTATCCAACATCAGTTTTCCATCAAATCCTTGAGTGTTGAAGTGGAGATTGTGTGCTCCAGCCTCAGCAATAAGCTTATCCTGTGTGTTCATAGTGTGTGATATATTCTGTCTTCCTGGCTCTATTGTACAGGGAATTTCAGGAATGTGTGTGTGTGTGTGTGTGTGTGTGTGTGTGTGTGTGTGTGTGTGTGTGTGTGTGTGTGTGTGTGTGTGTGTG
>JBAMHX010000026.1:10025295-10039786 GCA_037177515.1 Pseudomugil tenellus
TATAATTACACATGTGATTTACAGTAAATGCTGCTGAACATGCATCAGGACATTTTCTTGCTTCAGACTTATGATAAAACAACATCATCCACAAAAAACTGAAATAAAGAGACAAGCTGACTACTCCCTTTGCGTATCTGTCACTGCTTTGGCATGACTTTATTTCTACCCAGAGGAAAGTTTGTCTTGCTGTCAGTCAGGTTGTCTGCTATTTGGTCATATTGCCCACACAACCAGCAGCAGTGTCAGTGTAACAAGTCTTAAGATTGGTCTACGTTTGTGCTATATTTCTTTACCCATGGGCATTTGTGTGGATTTGCCTGATTCAAAAGGACCCGTTTCCAGTTTTTTTTTTTTTTTATTATTTTACAGCGGCATCGCAGGTGCTGTTCTCCTCAAAAGGTTCACAAGGTTTTGCTTGCTGGTGGTATTACTGTTAAAGCGATTTCACCTCTTTGCAGGTTCTTATTATCAACATGTACATCTAGCTTAAGGATGTAGAATATGAAGAACTGGAGCATTAATCTGTCAGTTAGTATAAAAAGGAAAAAAAACACCAATCTCCATCCAATTATTTGGTAAAGCTTCAGAAAGTCATTAGGACCAGACCTGGCTAGAGCAAATGAGCCACAACAAAGAGAACTGTGACAAGATTTCTATCGTTTACGACAGATTTTTATGGCAGGGGATGTGGTACGAATACAAGATTAATTAAAGCAGTTAGGGTTTGTGATGCTGCTTAACAGAATTAAACCTCCAAACACCTAAGCAACTTAAAAAAAAAACAAGCTGGCCTTCTGCTATAAATAATACAAGAAGCAGTGCCTAGAACTAAAAGTCTAGTTAAAGTACAAACAAACATTGTGTGTATATTTTCAAACTCTGTATACAGGCAAATCACTGTACCACTACTAAGAAGCCCAACTCCACACTAATTCTGCTAACTGAGAGAAAACAAAGGGGCTTTACAAAAACCACCACACATGGCTTTTAGGAGTCAGAAATTAACTCTCTAAGCCAAGTCGTTTTAACACAATTGGAAGATCACAGACACACAAGCAATCAAGTACAAACCCAAGAACTACGGTAAATAAATTACTAAACGCTGTCCTGGAGTATCCTGTGTGTCCTGCACACACACAGCCAGCTATTCTGCAGACTGCTACTGAGCAAGCAGTTGCCACTGATTGAGTGGCTTCAGCCATTTCTCATTTCCAGTTGGTAGGCAGAACCAGCAATGATTGGACCATGTGTTATCTAAAGGGGAAGGAGGAAATGATGTAACAGCCCCAACCAATCCCAGCCAGCAGGGATTTGCATGTAAGATAGAACACAGGTGAAGCCAATTATTTTGTAGAACAACTACAGAAAGTCTTTCACTTCTTGGGTAACATTTTCTTCTCCTCGTTATGGGTGAACCACTTATTTCTCAGCCCTGCCTTTTAATGACACATGTAACAACCGAACAGCTATCTCTTTTCATAGCACTCTGTGATTGCGTTGACCTTTTTCGTCCCATGGAGTTCACGTAATAGTTCTCTTATTGAAGACACGACTGACAGCCATCACTTTCAGGGGGAGATGGAGTTTCCTGCTGCGCACTAGGTCAATGCCTGGAAGAAGCACAAAGGGATGTGTGAGGCCAATAACTTTTCCCTCTGTTTACATTAGCTTCTCTACAGCAGGGAGTGAAATGATTTTGGCTGGCAATCGCAGAGACAAAACTGTATTGAAGAAACCCTTTCTGTGCTGCCTTGAATGAATGTTTGAGATGGCTCTCAGTACATGCCCAAGTCTTAGTATTAATGCTATAGACTGGAGTTGCAACTTTAATCAGATTTGGGCTGTTTCAAGGCTAGTCAGTAAAGATTTGTGCACTCCGAGGAAATTAGTATCGACCTCTGTGATTCTGTTGTTTGCTAACAGCAGGTGGTTTACTTTGTAAGTAACTTGACAGTATTTGCATGGTGTCACAATGTGTGTCTGCATGTGTTTAATAGTCCATTGCACATGCAATTCCTACCTGATGTTATTTCTATTTCTCTCATAATTATTTTACAATTAATAAATTAAATATTGTTTAACAAAAAAAGAAACTTGCTGCTGGGATAAATAAATTATTTGGAGATTTTCTACCAGTCGTAGCGTAATTATTCTTCTATGTGAGAGAGACTCCAAACTCATGAATGGTTAACACTCATTCTTTTTTTCATACATCATCACACTTATTTTTGCATGATATAGTATAATTCTAAGTATTTCTCTTTGACTTTTATGACACTCCTATAACACAACACCTTCCTAGTCTTTGATCAATAAAGCACACTTGATTCTGAATTTCTTTAATGCATAAACCGCACACACTTCTACGATACTTGTCTTCCACACATGCATAATGGAAGGGCAGCTGATTTTTGTCTATCGCAATATTGGTCAACACCTGACCGATCTCTAAAGCAGTTAAACTCGGACAGATTGTAGTGTGTGGGGTATTCCTCCAAGTCAAATGGCGACATCATGCTCTACATTCGGGTGTAGGAATATACACGGCCATAAGAACGGCTTTTCCTACAGATTACTGAAAACACAGAGAGATGGGACAAATGGGTTATAACTGTGAGACGAGAAGACTGTGAACCAGCATTACCACAGATTATATGCAGTTAGCACTTTATATTAGGTACACTGTGGATTTCACATTTGTAGCTCGTGTTGTAGTTGGCCAGTTATAGTTAAATGATAATGCGATTAATTTAAATGATCAAGATTTGCTGGGTAAAACTTTGTTGTATGTAAGTTAGGGCGGAAAACAAAACTTAAGATGAGACACAGCTGTGCTGCGTTCATGACACCTTAGAAATAATATGCTCAACATAGCGATAGTTAACATGATTGTCATTACAAAGGTAATAATAAAAGTATTGGCTCTAAAAAACGACGGCCAGGGTTGTGAACTCAGGGAGAGAGAATAAAATTCAGTTTTCATCGTTCCTGTTTAAAAGTTTTGGATCAGTCTTGAAAGTCACAACATTGCTGGAGGAGCGTGCAGTTATATTTAATGGAATGATACACTGACTTATATTGGTTTTGGTTACCAGGGCTTGAGTCAAAACATCAGGGCCTAAAGCCCTGAGAAAACCAGCTGGCAGTGTGACTGCTCTTCCCCATCTTTTTTTCATTTTTACAGGCTACATTTAAAAAAGAAAAAAAACCTCCTGGGAGCTGCAAGGGAGGCGCTAAAGAGCCGTATGCGGCTCGCTGACCCCTGCTCCAGACGATAAAAGTAGCCTGACTGATAGAGACGGATATTGAGCACTTGCTACGTTCAGCCTGCAGGACATAATGCTCAATTTGGATAATTTAGAGGAGTCAGATGTTTTATAGAGTTCACTCACATTTCCAATTAAATGCAACATGTTTGTGATCTCCTGTATGAACGTTATGTCCTGATGGATTAAAAGACCATGGTAAAGATAAGACGACGTTAGTCACGTCATCGTTTTTCCAGTGTTTCAACAAAATTTGTAATGTTTATCTACAAGTCTTTAAAACACTTGTTTAGAAATAATGAGAATAAAAAAAACAGATTACAGATACCTTCCAGTTGTTCAATAAAATGAGATAATTGTTTGCGGAAACTCGTTTCAGCTAGTTTAGATATATTTTGCCAGCATTTCATACCGAATCCATACTAGGTGTGTGGGAGTTATGCTTTAGTTCGTGTGTACATGCTTAGCTTTCAGTGATTATTACTGGATGCTTGCCGTTCAAAATGGTGGTGTAAACAATGGGGATCACATGACTGCACGTCCTCTACGGCTGCTGTGATTAAAAAAAGACTGATGAAGATCTGCTGGAGAAGAAAGAAATGCCTCTGGCAGAAAGCAGAGGTACAGCACTCTGCTACTACATGCACACCCAGGAAATAGAGGGGTGATGCATGATGAGCTGACTCTCCAAGGTTAGACAGCTGTGGTGTTATTTTAAAATCCAGGTGGTAAAACACGGACACAAGGACACACTTTTTATATCAGCAATGCAAACAACTCGGACTAACTTTTAAGATTACATCATTTGCTCCTCTGTCATTGACGGTCATAATTAGTAACCATGGAGTTTTTAAGTAATATTTTCACAATCTCAAGGAAATTTTATGATTTTAATGTCAGCTTATTTATGTGGAATGAGATGATTTTGTTTAGACAATAAGGTTTCGGTCAGTGTGTCATGGAGCCTGCGTACATGCACTGTAAAAAAAAATATGTACACTATTGGGGGTTTTCAATTAGTACCTGTTCTGCCCGACTCGACTCGAACAGCTCAACTCTACTTAACTTGACAGGTTTCCCTTTATAATTCGAGACCCTCCGATGTGGGAAGAGTTCAAAATGTGCCACTGCGTTCAGAGATATTATAAAGCTGTCGCTGTGATCTGCAGAGACGACTGGTGTCTGTTCCGAATATGCTGCCGCAATCTGAGATATTATGACGCTGGCAACAACCAGAGGTTCAGAATCTATATCGGTGTTGGTTCTGAGGCTGCCGCCCGGATCACTATTTATACCAAAGCTACGGGCTGATCACTCCTCCAGCCTGTAGTCAAACCCGACTCTCCCTCCTTGGAACCTTGAGGAGGCAGGTAAAAGCATCTACTCGATACACAACATCTATAGTGGAAACACCCTGAAGCCTGGTAGAGGTGAGGAAAGCCGGGGAGAGCAGGTACTAATGGAAAGACCTATAAGTAAAACGTATGTGATTATATTCTACACTTTAGTCATACAAAGTTAATGCTCATCCGATTCTGCACCTTCCCTTATTTGATGTCTTCGCAAACAACAATTGTTGTTTTCAGAGATAATTCCATATCATAGTTGCCTTCAGATGAAAATTTTGATTATGTTTCTTCTATTTTACTTTGAAAATACACATTGCCATTATTCCCCTGCTGGAGTTCGTTTTTTGTGAAAAAGAGTTGAAGGCTGCAATAGAGGCTGGAACAGCTGATGAGGCTGAAGACCAACACACACAGATGGTGTGTGATGTCATGCTGTACTCCAGATGAAATTACCCTTAGTTGTTCGTTTGCAATTATTTTTTAAATCTTTCAATCTAAAAAAAAATTCATTTCCCTCTTTTACCCCTTTTAATTAAAAAAAGAAAAGATCTCCTCTGCTCTTTATTGCATGGATTGCATGGAACCCTAATAACTTCTACCGCCTTTATTTGGGCCCCTTAGTTCAGAACATAGGAAGTTCACTGAGCCATTTAGATTTGAGATAAATGTTACGTCAGACCCAAATTATCTAGCGTCCCACCCTCTACTTATCATGATGCTAATGACAGAAAAAAGTTAAAAATTGAGCAATTAGGGGATTTTTCATCAGTGAGCCAATTTATCTATCAACATCTTCTAAAATGTGGAGCAAGAGGCTTCAGGGAGCAATTTAACAGAAGGACTGCATATGTGCTGACACCTACCGTGCACACAAGCATTTTGAAGCATTAAAACGCTTGTGCAAACACACAGACTTGCAGATATTTATTCAGCAGTGCCTCCCATCAGTCAGACAGCTGATGACATTTCCAGCACAGGACACAAACACACACACACACACACACAATCCGTTCGCTG
The DNA here is from genome assembly GCA_037177515.1 of Pseudomugil tenellus. Lineage (NCBI taxonomy): Eukaryota > Metazoa > Chordata > Actinopteri > Atheriniformes > Pseudomugilidae > Pseudomugil > Pseudomugil tenellus. Next base: position 10,030,931 of record JBAMHX010000026.1, read on the forward strand.
TTGATTTTCTGATATTTTATTTTCACACAGATATCAATTTACTTTCTGCAGCATGTAAAAGAAAAAAAACAAAATTATAGCTGAGTCACTGTCTTTTTTGCATATGTGGATATTTTTGGCTAAATTCTGTGAAAGTATCTATTTTTTGCTGACTCACAAGACAAAGGAGACAATGCAGCACAGGCCTTGGTTATTTTACTGGAGCTACCACATGACATCCTGCGAATCAACCTCAAGACAGGACGTGGAGATACAGTAAAGGAAGATGGAGAAACCGTCTGGCCCAATGAAGTCATCTCCATCCTGGTCACATAGCACAGAAGCTGCTTGATTTCCTCCAGGGGATGTTGCCTTCCTCTATGTCTGCCCCTGCCCCCTCCAAACACACACACACACTCAGAAGCCCCTGGCCGCAGTCTGCACATCCAAGCATGCCTCTGTATTTCTTTCACATGCACACACTCTCAGCCTCTTGGTGATAACACTGTAAGAAGGCCATAGCACTTGTGTAAGGGATAAAAAAATAGATACAGAGGTTAATGCTTCATATGAGAAGTCAGGGAAGGAGAAATATCACTCCCATCTTCTGCTGTAGCCATAAAAATGCATGCACGCTTGCACACAACTGCTGTTTATTAATGTGTTTTAAATTCTAAAAACCTGTAATAGATGAGACAAAGCAGCAATATCTTATTGTTAATGCATCTCGGTTTGCATGTAAACGTTTGACCCTTGTCTTTATATAGCGGTTACACTCGTATGTAAGCCGGTGACATGTGTTGATGGGGATAAAGTAGCCGAGCTGGGCTAAACTGCTCCGAAAGCGGTGACAAAGACAATTAAGGTAAAATGCCACCAGCTCAGATGTGTCTGTGTGTGTTGGGCATGAGTGATGTGTATTTCCTTGCCAGTGCCTGTGTGTAAATGGATAGTGGTGTGGCATACTTTGGTATGTTTGTGTGTGTGTGTGTGTGTGTGTGTGTGTGTGTGTGTGGTGAGATGTTCTCTTGGCTCTCCTAGCCCTTGTCAAGAAGAATTAGGGCAGACCTCTTAGAGAAGGAGAAAGAGAATACAAGCTGCTGATGCTCGCCTTCAATAAATGTGTGTGTATGCGAGGCCTGTGTAAGTGATTACATTTTTAAGGGGGGCTAGCGTTGGCGGGGTGTTCGTGCAACAGTGTGTTTTCCTTCATGCTGTGTCTACATAGTCTAACAAAATTGGATGGACCAGTAATAGGGAAGTGAGGGGGAGAAAGTGCTGAGGGATGTAAACATGAAGGGTGGGGGGAGATGCTGAGTTGCAGGTACCTGTAGCATTGTGCTCAGCGACCTGTTGAGAACATCTGAGCATGCTCAGTTACCTCCTTTCGCTCCACATGTTTCCAAGAATACTGCTGGCCAGGTGTTAAGCGTGTACACACTCCGAGGAAAGACTCGGATATGACAAGGTTGGGAAAGATTTTTCCAAGATATGTCTATCAGTGTGTAAAACAGATGTGAAAACATTGCCATTTTCTCCAACAGCACCTACATGAGGTGTTTGTACTTCTACAGCCCTTTTCCAACATTATTTTTGGTATCAACATTTAACGAAAAACCTCCCATGGGTGAAAAGGACCTCTTGTTATGCATTAGCTTTGAAATACAAAGATTTGGCTCTCTTTATATTGAGTGTGCATAACTAATGCCCTCTCTCTCTCAATACCCCCCTGTATTTTTCTATTTCTATGATCTGAATGTGGATTCATAATTTGGAGAATGGATCTGAAGGCATTTGCAGTTACACCTGGTATTAAGAAGCTCTGTTGTCTCTTCTGCATGAATCGTGATCAGATCTAAATATGCAGATGTGCTCAGCAGGGGCTGCAGGCTTGTCAACATGCTGCATTTCCAGGTTCAGAGCGTTTCATTAAACTGTCTGGCTGACAAACGTGCAAGCATTCTTACAAATATCCTGTCTTACAACAGTAAGTTATGTCACAATGTGGACATTTGCATATGTGTCAATTCTTAATCTTTACCTCGACATCTCAGTGACGTGAAGTCATCACCTAATGCAAATGATTTTAGAATGACAGTCGGCTGGGTGGTTAAACATGGAGATTTTCAGTGATGTTTTCATGTCTGCCTTAGCAATTTGTCTTCATTTGTGTTAAGTTTGCAGGTCAGTGAGGTAATGGACATCACAAGGAGTTGGACTGGAAAATCACTGAACCGTACGCAGGTTCCTTCATGTGGTTTTGTGTGTATCTGCACGTGTGTAACTATCTAGTTCAGCCAGTGTGTGTAGTTTCCACAAAGCAGATTTAGGTCACGGTCAAACTTGGAGAGATGGAAAGAGGAGAGGGAGGAAAAAAGTTAGAGTAGGAGTAAATGCTATGAGGTGTGAGAGGAAATTCGTTCTCCCTGAACCTGTAAAATAAAGAATAATGTCTTATGAATAACAGAAAGGGTGTGAGGATTGGAGAGGAGTCCAGGAGATGTAAAATGTCAGGAGAAGTTTGCAGAAGTAGATGTCAAGCAGCAGAAACCAGCAGCACCTTGAACAGAAGGTCTGTGTAGACTTCACTAGCAGCAACATGGAAATAAAGCCGAGTCAGTTACCCATATTTACTTATTTTGTCCCATCAAAATTCACAGAAAGTCTGCAAAATTCATTTTTAAAAGGTTTAAACGCTGCTACTCTCCGAAAAGACTAAATACAGTGATATATATTGGCCTAAAAAAGAACAAGCTTGGATAAGTGCCATACATCCTGATGAAATTTGTCTTGGCACGTTATTTAATGCTATGGGCATGGATGCAAAAGCATACTTAGTTAAAATATAAACCAATTTATTTAAATCTGGAAGTGCTTCACATGTCTGTCAGTAAAATGTCAGTATTCAGCCATCCTGGAACTAATAATTATCCTGTGACATCACTTCACTGTTTGAAGGTTTTAAGGATTCTTGACCATAAAAGTTGAGCTAATCACAGCTCGTGTGTTGCACTCTATTCAGGCCTACCGGTACTCTGCAATCTGAGAAAAATCTTTAATTATTAAATTCCAACTTCCAACTTCTGTTCAGTGTACTTTCTATTTGTGATGGAGGATCACCACATGACATCAATCTATCAGCTGTTACATGTAATAACAAGGGTGTGTCTGTAAACTCGTGGGTGTACTTCAACCAGTAGAGAATGCAAATGTGTGGCTACAGAAACCTGAAAAGCAGACAGAAATCCAGTTTCTTTGTGTTTAATCTCCCAAAGAGCTTAAGATGGAAACCTTTATGTATCCTGAGATATTTCTGTGCATGCTGCAGAAATGCAGCTGAAAAACTGAATTTTTGTCACTAATCAAACATGAGGAGGTTTGTGACTTTTCAGCTGAGTGTAGGTCTCACATGATATTAGATTTAAGCATGTAGCTTGCCTCAATAACACCTCATCTTATTATTGTGTGTCATGTAAAAAGTTTAATGGGCTTTGCACCCTAACCCCCCCCCCCCCCTGCCTACTTTCTCTGCAGTTTTGCAGTTTTTGCACAATTACCTTCTAGTCCATTCTTTCTGTGCTGCCCCCCCTCCCCCTCTTTCTCACCTCTTTTGAGAGAGTGGATGATAAGCGAGTGTTAGGAATGAAATGCAACACAAATGCCATTTAAACATGATCTAGGCTCAGATAGAGCAGAATTACGGTAACATTTGTTTTAGCTCTCAAAGGTTAGACCTTACTGTCATCTGAAGCGAGTAGATTTGCAAAAGTAGAGGTTGCAGGTTTGAAACTTGGATCAGGCACCTCGTAATTGCACTCTTTATAGTTGTTTAATTGCAACGTCTTATTGCAATGTCAGAATTAGGATTTAAAAACTACTAATCGCTCAGCCCTAATGCAGACGTTGCAGTGCTGGGTGGTGCCATGTCCCTGTTTAATAGTTTGATTTTCTTCTTTTACTTAGTCAATCTTTTCATTTTATATTTTATATTAAAAGCATTGTTCTGCCAAATTATTGTTGCCATGTTTTATCGTTGTTAACATGGTAACTTTCTTTTGTGTGTGTATGTGTGCAAAATCAACCGTCAATGTGGTGATTAAAGATGTCTTAAATCTGTGGAGTAACATGTATTGTTTTAGTAAGACAGACTCAGAAAGTCTATATTTACATAGAACCATGTAGGAGTCAATTCAGAATATTTGCGGTGTCAAGTTGTGCAGCAAATTTGCATTCATTGCAATGGACTGTGATTAGCAAGTGCAAAATAGACAATTCCAATCACATGTAAATTACTAGTAATGGTAGAAACTGGATGAAAACCATCTCGGAGAGTCAGAATCAAATTTCCCTTTTACCTTCTGGAAGTACAGATAGGTGCATGGCTCCAGGCGAAGTGAAAGTTAGAGAAATGCAGATGATTTGAGGTAGGTTAATATGTTTTTTCCTAACTAAGCTTGTCACTGTGCTGCTGGAGGGAAAAAAAGGTATCATAACAGTGTGTCAGAATCTCTCTCTATTGCTTTAAAAATAGACAAACGCAAAGCTGTACAGTAAAGATGGTCATAATGGCCCCATCTGGCCTGGTAGTTTTGCTTGGACAAAGCCCCCAATGCTGAATGAATCCTATTTAAATCCAGGAAGAGACGGTGGAAATGTGATAATTCTCCAAAGGACCTGTTGGAGTGCTTTCGGTCCAGTACTGTAAATATGTCCATTGAGGGAGAGTTGCCAAGCCCAGTCATTATTTGGTTTTATTCCAAATAAGCATAACAGAGCTTGTTTTGTACAGTTCACAACTCCCCCCACCCCCCACCCCCTTCACCGAATCAGAAAGATTCTGTGTGTTCCATCTTATGCAATGCTTTTTTTTAAATGCAAAAACTAAGAAATGTACCTTTCTCCCAACACCTCAATCTCTCTTTCTAAATATTTAGAAAAAGAGGTCTGCTTTAGCGTCACTCTCCTTGGTGTGTCCCTCTGAGCCACTATATTATGATGTAAAATAGTGAAGCGGAGTGGAGAAACATCCCATGGCATCTTAAATAGAAAACGCTTGTTCTGAGATCATGGAAAAGTTATTTGTACTTTCCGTACATTTTATGTTTATTCAACTTTTATCTATATACAGCTATAGATTGATCACAGTCAGGTTTCCACATGTAAACACATGATGCACATCTGCAAGACCTGATGAAGCTTTAGGTTGGATTTGGACCTTTTAGTGTTTAGCATATCTCCTAAGAAAAAAATCCTCTTCCTCTTATAGGTCACACAAGGTCTGGAATGGCTCCTGTCCTACCAGTGCAGCTATTTCATGTTACACCTTCCTTCTCTTTCTCACTATAATGCTCGTTTTCGCTTGTATGCTTCCTCTCCTCTCTTTCCTGATCCAGTGGGCTAAAAACCCAATTTATTTCTGTTGCATAGGAGAGGCTTGGGAGGATCTCTAGGGCTATGGCGCTGATATGTTGTCAAGGTAACGCTACTGTCAGGGGTATGGCCTCTCAAGCCTGCACACAAGGTACTGTGAATGTATTAATTAATTGAAAGTAGGAAGGAAGGAAATGAGAGGAGGGCAAAGTAGAGAGGAAGTTAGGAGAGATACAGTGGAAAATGGATGAAGTGAGACGGAAGGTGGAGTAGAAAAAGAAAAGCTGATTCCAGATAGCAGGAATGAGAGGAATACATGGAAACAAGTGGAAAGGTGAGGCAACAAGTACCTCAACACTGACGGCAACCTCTGTTTGTCAAGCTGGGTGGAAATAAAGACACATATATACAGCAACTGTCAGTCAAGTGGCCCCAATTGGCTGTCAGCAGTTGTCATGGTAACTATCCCCATACTTGTGCTACCATGCAGCTCACCCCTGTGAGCAAAGGAGCAGAGTGTCTCCAGTGTGTATGTGAATGTGTATGTGTACGTTAGACAAAGAGCACCCCCTGTACAGTCCCCATGCTCATGGTGGAGCTCCGTCAGACATTTCATATAATTGGAGAGCAGCAGCTGGAGATGTTGCTTCACCATCTCTGTCTGGGTGTCTTTTAACATACCTACCAGCGCACCTTTCCTGTCTGTTTGCACCTGTTTTTAACGACGAAAGAGGGAGGCTGAGAAATCAAATGAGTGTTCAGATGGGAGTGTTTTCCTACCTGCCTCATGTCACCTTTCAGCTCCTGTTGCAGTGACTGACAGCTGTCGCTGGTGTAGCTTCAAAGGCACGGCCAGGATAGCAGAATGGTTGGAATGGTGCGATTATAATGGTATAGTGTGCCCACAGAGAGGAGAAAGCATAGTATGACAGCAATCAGAGATCAGCATTGTCATATTTGCCGACTCGTCTGGCTATCACTGACACCAGCAGGGACTTCTGCATGCGTATGCAAAGAACATGAAAGTTAACTGTGTTTGAAATGTGCAGTGGAGATAAAGAAAGTGATTCAAGTTGACAAAACTTGACGCTTTGCTATCTTTGTAGCAAACACGTCAAGACTAAACAGACAACTTTAGAAAACTTTTGCAGCCAAAACTTAAACACATCCACAGTGGAGTAAAAAAAAAAAAAAAAAAAAAAACACTTGCAGAAACTAGCAGGTGATTGTAAATTTAATGAACATTTTTTTTGTAGTAAAAATAATAAACGCATTGTGTTGATGACAAAAAAAATCCCTAAATAAAGGGTAATTACACAATCCAACCATGACATAATTATGCTTTTAAAAGGCTGCTAAATATACTAGTGCTATTTTAGTGTGGTACGGCTATTCCTGCAGACCTCTGTGTGACTCGGATGGTGCCTTTAAGCTTTCTGCTGCCTGCCTCCAGATGAAAAGAGAGAAAGAGTTGGAGAAAAAGAGACAGAGCCATGACTCATTCACATTATCCTCTGAAGTGGAAATCCTGAAAACATGTTGCACTCGCGCATGCAGAAACACACGCTCGTGCACATCATACGTGCGCAGGGGCAGCCCAGAAGCCCATTTGGAGTGCCACCATGTGTGATGCGCTTTAAGCAGTAGCCAGTCATACACTGTGAAACATCACATTTTCGCTCAAATGGAGAAAGTGGATTTTTTTTAACTTGTGTTTTATCGCTGTACTCCCAACTCAGTGCAAGAAATTAGCCTCCGGACAAATAACTGCACATTGTTGCTGCAGCGTCTGCAGTGTGGAGTTAATACAAACGTTGTGTGCCGTTGTGCGGTTTAATAATTTCACTTGCCTCCTACATGTGTTATGATGCCATAATGTATTTGCTACTAATAAAGTGTTTGCTAAGAGAAAACTGGCAGTTTGGTTGTATAAGCCTCATCACTATATCAAAGGAAATTAAATCACATTGATGCATTTAAATGTAAAAAGCATTTCATGATTTTACTTTAATATAGTTATACATGATTATATCCCAGATCGCCGCGCAAAATCAAAATTTTGCCTATATCTCTGGAACTATTTACAATTTTAAGTCCTCGAGGACGATCTGTATCGAATTTCACGATCATTGGATTTTTGGTTTCCCCACCAGGTGGGGCTTTATTCATGAAAAATCTGATTTTTGGCTATATCTATTTGGAACTATTTGTCTAATTGACCTTAAATCAAGTGCAAATGAAAGGTCAAGACTTCAGGATGCATCCTGTCCTTATCCCATACCGGGCTGGTTCAAAGTTTCTATACCAGGTGGAGTTTTGTCTGAACATGTGCGTCTTATTATTGTATTGTGTCTAATCGAGGATTGTGGAATAGGAGATAAGATTACAAGCGTTCAGGGATGTACCCCTAGCCGTCGCTTCTCACAGCATAGGCCTTGTTAAATAAAGAAAGAGGATGAAAACCCAGTGTGTCACAAGGTGACTTACAACTAACATGCTATATTTAAGTGACCTAGAAATTAACCACACTTATCCAGTGAAGGGAACGACTGGTGTCTCCAGGAAAAACAATATACTTGAAGTACACTACAGAATAAAATACTCTTTAGATGAAAGTACTTTACATTATCCTGACATACTGCACTGGTGTATTCACCAAAGGAAAGCCCTCCAGAGGGTCATAAACTCATATTAGCTGCCCTCATCTCAACATTGAAAGAACTGCATCGTTCCCACATCACACGCTGGGCATTCTCTGACTAAAGCGTTACCGTCAGGTTGGCAATACAAAAAAATGAGAACACGAACAAACAGACTGAAAAGAGTTCTTATCCAACAACCATAAGACTGCTTACATGTGAATGTGCTATAGGTGGGAAGTTTGTGTGAAGGTGCGTTGGGTTGTGTTAACTTGTTTTCATTTATTTCAGTTATCTAGTACAGTTTTCTTTCTTTTTTCTTTTTATACTACTTAGAATATAATAAAAAATACTATATTGAAAAATAAGCAGGTATTATCTTATTTCCAAGTATCCCCTGAATCACTCTAGTGAACTTTACCAGCAATTAGCCACTCAGCTGCGTGCAAGAACTTCTTGTTTTGACATACTTCAGCGAGTAGCTGTCCAGATGACAGTGTCCACTGCTAATTGGGTTTAATCAAGAGTTTCATTTACAGCAGATTTACTTTTTTTTATTGCAAACAAACCGCGACGTTTTGGTGTGGCTGCTCTGGACGTGCTAGCTTCAACGCCCCCATCACCAAGTGTGATTGGATGATGTGCTGCACCTGGGCCTCATATAAACTTCACCCACCAGTTTAATCTCCACTACCAGCGATAGTAAAGGTGCGGTAAAATCTAAATCTAGAGATGCAGACATAGACTGATGTAATTAAAGTTTTCAGTATATGGAACAGGAGACACAGTGTAAAGAACTGGCTCTTTTATGTCTATAACACAACATCGGAATTAGCTGTTCGTTTATATGGACCAGTTTTGCATATAT
>JBAMHX010000026.1:10044049-10061611 GCA_037177515.1 Pseudomugil tenellus
TATATATAAATTAAAAAGAGAACAAAAACAGAATCAATATAAAATAATAAATTAAATTAAAATCATTAAGAAAAACATAATTAAAAAGTTACCTTGCAGACTTTATTTAGCTGCAAAGGAAAAGAAACATTTTTAACCTGGATTTAAATGTTTCTACATTTGGTGAAGGTTTTCTCTCTACTGGCAGTTTCTTCCACTTGTTTTCAGCATAACAGCTAAATGCTGCTTCTCCATGTTTAGTCTGGTCTCTGGTTTGGACTGGTTGACCTGAGTCTTTGGATCTAAGAGCACGGCTTGGTTTATATTCTCTGAGCATTTCACAGATATATTCTGGTCCTAAACCATTCTGGGATTTATAAACAATCAGCAGGATTTTAAAATCTATCCTGTGACTGACTGGAAACCAGTGGACAGATTTTAAAACTGGTGTGATATGTTCAGATCTCTTAGTCCTAGTTAAAGCTCTAGCAGCAGCATCTGGATGTGCTGCAGATGTTTCATGCTCTTTTGGGGAAGTCCTTTTAAAAGACCATAACAGTAATCCAGTCTTCTGGAGATTAAAGCGTGGATGCGTTTCTACTGGTCTTACTGGGAGACTAAACCTGTTGATGTTTGAGTTGCTAGAAAGCTTTTTTAGTCACAGCTTTGATGATGATGAAATACCGAGTTGAAAGATAGGAGAGATGGATAGAAGAAATGTTTTGATATGTTAGTATTTAGAAAAATCATGACGTTAAATATAGAACAGTTTAATTAGAAAATAGAAGCAAAGAGATTAATTAGCATGATAGCAGAATATTGTTTTTTTAAGCTTTTAATTTGCATTGAGATGCTATTATTATGAACACCTTATGCCACAGGAAAACTGCAGACTGTTCCAACCATTAAAAAACATACTGAATTACTTCATTCTCAACAGAAAATTTAACTGCAAATTTGACAATTTTTATAAATAATTATTATCAATTAGCAGGACTGCATGTCTATTTTATATGACTGAACAGCAGTGGGTCAACAAAATGTGGAGTTGTGTGCATTTAACTATGTCTGTTGTATTATGTGGTTGCCTGGAAACCTCCAACTGTCTACCTATCTACAAGGGAATGAGCATAGCTGTATGTGGTAATGAAATTAACATGTCAATATGACTTTTATAGCTCTCAGTAGGTATACACACTAGTCTGTAAATCAGTGTGTCAGGAGCATGGGGTAGAAAATTACTCATGTCATTGATGTTGATGACATTGATGAGGAGACTGGTGAGGATGACAATGATTGACAAGAGGAGGATAAAGAAGAAGCAATGGTTTTAACCATACATCAAAACATTCTTTAATGCTGAGTCGCATTTCTGATTATGCTGAGCATGGTGACTTCACCTTCCTGACATGAACCTGGCTGACAGGTGGAAAGAGCAGGGATGTGCAAGATGGAGAAGGAGACCATAGAGGTTCCAGGAAATATAAAAATCTCTTGCATATGTCACCTAATAGTTTAAAAAAACATCTTTGATATCTTAAGAGCAGTGATCCAAATAAAAAGATCCAAAGAGACAAATCCAACATTTTCTGCTCTATTACTGCTTCAATCTGTGTGCCCTCTCAAATATCACCTGTCCATGTCTGTCACATACAGCGGGACTAATTTACAGGTAGATATATCCTTCTGTCACTTATCTGGAAAGAACATCAAAGCACTGCAGAAATAAAGTGCAGTGAAGCCCTTTAGAGAAGTACCTTGTTTTTGCTAATGACCTAAATGATCTCTTTACCTTTCTGCATATTCGAGAGTAAAACATTTTGCTTCTTTCATGTTTTTATTTATAATTTATATTATATGACTCATTAGTCTTATTATAATGCAGCCGTGAAATACTGTGACATTTCAGTTTTTCTTTCTTTTTTTTTTTAATTAATTTGCAATATTATTTAGAGCAATATTCTTTCCGTTTTCTTAATTAGCCTTTCTGTCAAAGAGTTAAAAGAGTACTTGTAAAGACTTTCTAATTAATGTCCACTGGTTATTAAGTTGCTTGCTACAGCATATGAATAACCCATAAAGATTTTCTAAAAATACTTTTGACACCAGCTGCAGTGTGAATGGTTAATTATTCATGTTATTAACATTACGTATCTCTGTTCTTCACAGTTTGTGTTCTCTACACACAAGGCATAGGCAACAAAGAGTGGAGAGAGGTCAGTGTGTATGGTGCAGCTTCCTTTTGTATCACCCAAAGGTTATGTCTGTATCGAGTGTGTCATTTCAGTAAGTCAGACAGTGCTGGTGGAGACATATTACTGTAACATATAGACGTTTAATTAAACTCCATAGCTTTAGGTATTTATCTTCAGCGTTTTATTCAGGTATTGTCCAACAAGCTTTTATGTATTTGCAGTAAATTGGTTTAAAAGTAGCCTTTACTTCTTTTGGAAATGTGCTAATAACAAATCTAGGGAGACCTACAAAGTTATTATATGCAGTTGTTTTGGGACCACAAATGTATGGACAGAATTATACGATACTCCACCTTGATTTAATAATCATTTTCCTCTTCCACAAAATGATGGATGAACCAATAGCTAGTTTATTGTCTCTAAAAATACATAACAGTCCAATACAATCTATCTTCATTTACAAAGCACTGAACCAAATTGAATATTGTGTAGTATAAAATAAAGAATACCTTAATTAGCAAGTACATGCTCTCAGTCATAGTTGGAATGTTACTGAATTACATGATTGAACGTTCCACAAAGGAGAAGCCGCTGTGAAGAATTTTAAAGCTAGTTAATGATCTATTATTATCAGCCTTACAAGACAGTTTCACAAATAAACAAGATATGTGGACTATAAAAGATATTTTCCTTTAGGCAAATTAATGTGATTTGTAAGGAAAGCAACAACAACAAAATGGAAACTCATATTAGTTCTTTTTTTTCTAAAACCAAGCCTAAAAGATTTCAAAGTACTGAAAATAATTGTATCTTAATTTTGCATCAGAGTTATAAAACTATAACACCAGTTTGATCTGAAAGTATTTAAACAATGTTATGTAATGATGGAGAATGATTCCTATAAACCTCAGACTCATTTCTTTTGCCACAGTCGGGCACATTGGTCATCTTTCATTTGGAACAGCTGAGAATCATGTTAAAGAAAACTGGGCCAGCACATATGATGCAGAAATCCCCTGGCATGGCACTAATGGCTGAAGTTTGCTCTTTAAAAATGTTAACAACAAAAAGTAAAGCACTGACCACTCTTTAGCTTAGATTTGAAAGGTTTTTGTGTTTAAAAATAGAAAAATCTGACTACTTATCTGCTTTTTAACTGCACACACTGTTATATTTTAGAGCAGGGGTGCCCAGATCCAGTCCTTGAGACCCATTATCCTGCAATTTTTAAATGCATCTTTTATCCAACGCACCTTAATGATTGCCTCTTCTGCATGTCATCCAGCTCTGCAGAGGCCTGATAACAACCTATTCATTTCATTCAGCTGTGTTGGAGAAAGGTTGCTACTAAAAGTTGCAGGATTGCAGATCTTGAGGACTGAACTTGAACACACCTGTATTAGAGCATTATTTATACTCCTCAGTAATTATTACTGCCTAGTACTCTTAAATCAATAAATCTCTATAATTTTTTAAAAGCCTGGGTTCTGTCTCATATAACTGAACTGCCAGCACCAGTTCCACCACAATGAATATTCATGGATGGAAATGAGGGGGGAAATCTTGCAGCCCCAATCATTTTTTGTTATTCATAGTTCTGAGGAGCCCATCATCTGCATGCATTATTAACAGGCCAAGTTAAATGCCAAATGGGAGCTTACCTGACCCCCATTGACTCAATACTTAAGCTGCTCTGCATTCATTACTCCAAAGCTGTTAATAATCTGCTGTAACCAGCGTCTCCCCTGATGTGCCTCCTGAGGAAAAGTCTGCAGGTGATTAGACATTTACACGAGTCCCTCTAACTTCACAGAACGCCTGTAAAAGCAGGATTTGTTTGTCTGTGTGTATGTGTGTGTCTGTGTGTGTGTGTGTGAGAGAGAGAGAGAGAAAGATGAAAAGATCATTTAGAAAAACAGAAATGTGTTTAAACAGTTTGTCCAAAACTATTGCCTCTAATCGTCCTTTTCCTTTCTTTGTTTTAGTTTGGGAGAACAGAAGTAATTGACAACACGCTAAACCCAGACTTTGTTCGGAAATTCATTTTGGACTACTTCTTTGAAGAACGGCAGAACCTCAGATTTGATTTGTGAGTACGCTTTCCAACTCTGCATGTCTGTGTCATCCTAATATTGATTGAAAGGTTCTGGTGGGCTCGAGCATTTAACAATTATTAAAAGTCTCCCAATGTCTGATTTTGTTCTTTTTCTAAGTAGACATTTCGGATGTCTTTTTTTCCAAAGAATGGAGAATATACCTGAAATGTTCGTACTTTTACAGTCTCTGTGTTACCAAAGAAAAATAGTGCACATATTTGTAACGTTTCAAATAAATTTCATGTTGACTTTCACATGTACATTTGCAAATACTTATTTTTTTTCTTTTTCCTTTGCTGCTTTTTAAAATTCTATTGCCCATATTTTAAACTCAGAAGATTCACAAACAGCTTCAGAAAAGTATGGGTCAAGTAACAAGGTGGCACTTGTGTTCTGCAATATGGTAAAAGCTTTTCACAAGAAAATCTAAATTTCCTCATACAGTTAAAGGCTCAGATTAAACTCTAACAAGAAATAATTAAGACAGATATAGTTGTGGGACTGATAGATATAACTGCAGATCAGTTGGGGAATATGAAAAATGTCTGGTTTAGAAAGGAAAAAAATGATATAACAACTAAAATAATGAAAACCTTTTACTCAGATGTAAATAGAAATTTCTTTAAATTAGACACTAAAAAAGAAATTAGACACTAGCATGTATATAATGTTATATCTCTTTAAACCACTGCTGACTCCCAGATCCTCATTGTGTAATGTCAAGTTCATTTGTTTTATTCATAGATTTCCGTCACGGTTTTCTCTAATTTGCCTCCCAATTAATCTATACTGAAAGATTATTAAACTGTACTATTCAAGATTTCACCTCATATTTGGCTTAATGTCATACTAAAATCTAAATAATGCAGTAACTAGTATGTTTCAGCAGACAAGAAGTTACTTAATCTGAATCAAAGCCATTATTAAAACATGGTAGGACAGGATTGGGGACTTGTAATGTTGCGGTACTGCTGATATATGACTCCCACTTCATTTGTGTTTCTTTGCAGGGATTTAATCTCAGGGTATTTAGTCTTATTACAGCACCAGACTCCCTCTAGGTCTTCCTTTGCCCTCATATTGCTGATGAAATTACAATGGAATTTTAGCAGCTTTATTTAATTGATATTGAGATTAATTTGATTGTAATGTACACACCAGGGATCCACTGTGAAAAACTACAATACAATAAAGTTAAAATCCTGTGAGGAGGCTTTAGTGTGTGCATGAGTGCATGATTATGTCGGTTCTTCTGTGCGACATAAAGATGTGTGTGGGTGGCGGTTTGGCTGCATTTGTCTATGTAGACACATAACAAGCTTTTTTCCTCCACAAAGCTGTGATGATGCTTTCAAGTTTCAGGTTATCGCGCTTTGTTCTTTCCTCTTGTCCTGCATCTTTTGCCCAGATAGGTAATAGTGTACATTGAAACACAAGCTTTTTATGTTTGTATCTTTAGTGAGTGAACAATTTGATTGAGACCAGTTTCATTATTTGTCTTTGGAAGACTTTAGCTTAATTCAAGGGGGATTTCATTTTAGGCATATGCACGCTCTTATCTCAGCTGGTTAAATGGTTACACTTCATACTCATGCAATAGGATATATATCCACAGGTTATATGACATGTGAACTACTCCTAAACAAAACTCAAGTGAGTATCATGTGTATGCATTTTGCATGCTCTAAGAAAATGGGGATAGTGTGATTTTTTTTAATTTTTTTTTTTTTTTTGTGGTCCTGAGGATTTGTGCTGTTATAATGAGTAGCCATAACAACAGGGGCTTCATGGGAATGGTTACAGAGATATAGGAGTAGACCATATTCCTTCAGGGAAAGGAATTTTATATCGCTCTGCCTACTCCACCATTTTACTAAGTAGTGTATATATTTCCCATTCAAATGGCTTCATAAAACCTTCTACTTCTGTCCTAAGCACAAACATGCTTACAAAGATGCATTTTGATTAATGTTAATGCTAATCTTAAAATTTTTTCATCATTGCAAATGTAAGTTTGGCAGACATTTTTAATCAAACCTATAGGTTGGTTTGGGCAAGATATAAATGTAAAGACTGAAGACTGTAAGACGTTTCCATTTTTTGAGGCAAGGTGGCTTTCCTCCAGCTGTCATTCTGGTCTTCATCTTTCTGGATGGGTTTCAAATCTGGATTAACGGGTTTTTGGAAGGTCCAGTGTTGCCACAGCCCACATTTTTTTTTTTTTTTTTTGGCAGACAGTTCTCCTCCAGAGTTTTAATAATGTTCCCTTTTCTCATGATGCAGCTACTTTGACAAGGTTTCTGTGCCTACAGGCTGACAAAGCTGCATCGTCACATTCCATTCACCAAGCTTAATTTAAGTTAGTGGATAATCTTCTTGAATGTTCCATCACTGCTTCTTCTTTCTTAAGCAAAACAAATTATCATTTGACTGAAGAATCAAAGCAAATTTAATGTCTGTAGATGCTTTTTAATAATTACATCTCCAAGCTCCTTTAGCTGCAAATGACTATGTGCTTTCATGATGTCACAGCAACAGCAGTTATTGCGAGTTGTGCCAAACAATGTATCTGGAAAATTATAAATAACATGTTCTATATTGTGTCTTTTTAAGCCAAAGGAGACATAGCTGATGAGTTTGATATAATTATGTGCATATTGTGTGGAAGTTGTTAAAAGTAAAAACAGATACCGATATTTTCCAATATTGCATTTTAATGCAGAAACGGTATCCGATAATATAGGACATCTGTACTTGCAAGCTTTTTCAGAGGTTGAATTTGTTGTCTCTGTTCTGGTGAAGTTTACAAAAAAGATGTACCAGAACTACTCAGATACAACATTAATTTTAGTTGGATATTACATAATTCCTGAAAAGTCTTCCATTAATGATACGCTTCCACTTTACAATTTGACTTGAATTAAAACTAAATCTGATCCGATTGCCCTTTCAAAACACAAACTTGTGTTGCCACATTTCTCTTTCCATGTCTGCTTGTCATCTTAGCCATTTCTACCATCCTAGTCAGACATATATTTTGGTTGTGTTTACCCTCAGTACCCTGTTTTTCACCCTCAATGCCCTTTGTTTTTTACTCTGCTTCGTGCATGTGAAGCAGCCTGAAACCTATGCTTGTAGGGGGTCTGGAGTTCACATCTTTGATTCTCAGCAGAGTTGGTTTTGCACATTCACATCTCTCCAAATAAACTGTACTTTCCAACCATATTAACTAGTGTTTACATCAAAAGTCTTGGTCTGAATCAGGCGGTAATTTGAGGCTAATAAGAAAGTATAAATACTTGCAGTTCACCCCTCACTGCTAGAGAAATGGCTGCAATAGAGAGCAATCCCCATAGACTCCCATGTTAAAATGTCTGATTTCAAAGCTGAAATAAACGTAATAAATAAATGCTTATCAAATGTGTTTGATGCACAAGGTGTTTAGTCAGATTCACTGATCTAAAAAATGTGTTCAAGATGTCTAACCCGGTTAGCAAAAGCTAAAGATAACATTCCCAACTTGTACTGAAACTCATCTAATACAAAATGTAAACTGCCACTTGCAGTCGGTGTGTTGTTTGCTGAAAACCATCTCTGATGAAGGTGGGTAAGTTCTTGGTGGTTGAAACTGAGAACTGGATGAGGATCTGAAACAACAAGCACAAATAAAATGCAATCGTGGACCCAGACTGAACAGACAGAGACAGAACACAGATACACAGGCTGTAGCGCATAAGATGCATTTTCCACTGTACAGTCACTTTGCATAGTTGGCACATATAAGGACATCTGTGTGTGATATTATAGTAAACAACACACTTATTGGCAACGGTAGCTTTTTACTGGGGACCAAAGTCCAGTCCTTGTAAAACAAAATGTCATTTTTGGGATCATCTTCATGGTCAGAGAGCAGCTTTGCTTAGATTGTCCACAATCAATGCAGGTCAATGCAACGTTCTAACAAAAATGGCTTTATGAATGTGTTTTTGGTGCTTCAATGCCTGCTATATTTTCAGCTGTGTATAAATGAATGCAGTCTCTTGAGTGGTTTTCTGAATGGAACTGAGCATCCTCAGAACAAAACAACTTGCTGGCATTTTGTAGGTCTGCGAGTATCTGTCGCCATTGGCATCTTTCAGAATGTGCATCTGCGCATGAGAAGCATGCTTTTTCTGTGAATCGGTGTGTGCATCTGTGTGTGTGGTCCCCGTTTTGTGCTTCTTACACAAGCTTCTGTAGATGGATGGTGCTGCCAGCCTTCAGAGTAGCAGGTTGGAAATAATGGCAGGCGAATGATTGTTTCCTTCTACAAGCCCATCACAATGAAATTTGCATGAGAATATAACCTGACCGTAGTTATTCTGCACATCTACACACATAGTCTGTAGTGAAAGCTACAACTACTGCACAATCCATTGGGTGGGCTACCGATGTTTCCCGCAAGTGGACAACTATGGGACTTAATCTTTCGATTTTTAACGTAGCACTATGTCTTTTATAAGTTTCTGAAATTCTTCTAATGGGACAGTCTTTATAGGCTTACACAAACCAAAATCTGTGACCCATCAGAATCAGTGACCACAGGGGGCGCTGGTGTATATTTTGCTGCAAATTGTTTTACAACCCGAAGTAGGTCTCCAAAGCACTTAGAATATTATGAATAAGAAAAAAATATTCTCTCTCTCTCAGTGGGAAAATTATAATATCAGTTCATTAAAATAAAGGTACAGTAATGTTTCCACCAAAATGCCTCATTTTGTACAGGTTTGTTGTACTATTTGCAATGTAAACCCCAACCTCTTTCAAAAACTTCTTTTTCATTTACAATTTTAAAATATATACTGAAAAAAGTGCTAAACAACAACAGAAGGAAGAGATTTGCAACCTGTCATGACGTTTTCTAAATGATAAAAAAAATATTTGTGATTTAATGTTTCTTAATGTGATGTCAACATCATATCATTTGTTTATTGTTATGGGGTAGCAAAATAAGTAAGAAAGCTGTGGGATCAAGTTGTAGATATTTAGATTAACTGACAACAGGTCAGTATCATTAAAAAAAATATTACCCATATCAACAATATAGGCAGCACTTATGCAACACAGGTGGCCCTGGATTTTAAATATTTATCACTGCTCCACAGTTGGATTATGACAATACTTTTCCGATTTTTTCTCCCCAACCCTGCAAACTGCATTTTATTTTTAGTCTATGCAATATGACTCGGAGTGAATGGTTTGTCTGATTAATTTCAGTTCTTCAGAGCGAGAAGGGCCATTTCTGGACTAATTTCATCCCTAAAAATATTGTGCGTATGAGGGGAACTTAACTTGAAAAGAGCGGATTTTGTTTTAGAAGATGGTGTGAGTTAACAAATAATGTGATGAGCTGAAATGTACTCTAGTGAACCAAAAATAAAAAGACACCCAATGATTGTCTGTTTAACAAAATATTTATTGGTTTCCGTTTGCCTCCTCCATGGAGAAACAGTTAAGGTCTCGCAATCACACATGTGACTGCCAATTAGTCCGTTTAGTGTCAGTTTAGTAGAGAATGCCTGTGAATCTCTAACAGTGGGAAGTAGAATACCCAGAGCTTCTGGTGAGATCTTTCCTGACAAGCTGTGTGGACCCATTACTGAATCACCATGTCTGTAATCTGTTGTGTTGCCAGCTGAAATCCTGCCACTTTCCATCTCTTACTAAAGCATTGACTCTCACTGTCCTTACTTCCACAGGTATGATGTCGACTCGAAAAGTGCCAATCTCTCCAAACACGTGAGTGCTTTCTAGTTTTCCTCATAAGATAATTCAAGACTTACTTGTTGATTACCCCCTGCTGGTGGAAATGCTTGTGTGGGCATGATTGCTGTCCTCGTCTTTGCCTCCCATTAGCCTTATTTCCGCCACATAACAGTAATCCAGCCGTTTACAATAAGTGTGTTTATCATCTTCTGGAATAGCATGCTGCCTGAACAGTCTAGTGGTCATTTAGAAATTAGATGTGTCCACCCTGTGTTTGTCTGTCGATAGCAGTATACAATATGCAATAACAGTAATTAGAAACAACAAGGTGCTTGCAAACATTAATAGCTGTTAACTCTTTGAGAGGATTGCAACTTGTAAGCAGGTTTTTTTTTTCTTATTTCTTTTTACTTTTATGACATTATTGAGTCAAAATGAACTTTTGGTTTCTTTAAGAAGCAGTGTGCCACACGCACTATAAAAAGGAGTACACTGCCTGCAATACTCTAGCATCCTTTAAACTTCTATAGTTTATCCAAATTAGCTGTTGGTGCTTATAGAATTATCAGAACATCTCTGCTGGAAGATATCCATCATGATAAGCCTTAGAGGAGAGAAAGAGCTCAGTTCACACTGGAAGCTTTAAAGTAGAGCTTTAAAGCCAAACAGTCTGTAAAAATTACTCATTCTGTCCGTTTCTGCTTTAGAACTACAACTTCATTTCTGCATTGCTTCCTGAAACTACACAGCATTAATTATGTGTTAAAGAAATAAGGATGTTAAACTAAACTTGTAAAAACGCATAATTAGCACATTAACAACTAATATATATGCTTAAATATCCTGAATGCCCAGGTTATTCCATTGATGAAATGTTTCTTCCCTGATGGCAAGTTGACATTGGCAGGATTCATCTGGCTCAATCTGTGAAAGAGTGGTTCAGGGAGCTGGAAATATCATTTACACATATGGTTTGGCCACTACAGATTGCGGACCTGAACCACGCAGAGCATCTTTGGTTATGTGCAAGGAAAAGCTTTGTGCATATTTTGTGAAAACTTAATGCAACACTGGATGGAAATCTTGTATCAGTGCAGAAACTTACTGGAACAATTCCACAGCGAATGCTGCTGTTTTCAAAGCTAAAAGCAGTCCAATCAAGGTTTGGAACAGAGATTGCGAAGGTCCTCGAGGGCTAGTATCCTGTAGGTGGTTATTATGTCTCTACTGCAACGCACCCGATTTAAATAAAATAAATAAATAATAAATTCAGTTTGAGAGTTGAGCTGTTGTCAGCCCAACGTTGACTGAATTAAGTTTTCTCCTGAAGACCGTCTAGCTATATGACAAAGTTTGTGTTTAAAGAATCACCTTAAACAAGCGTTTTAAATTTACACAATCTGCATTTCTGCATCCTTATAGAGTTGTTTTTGTTTTTATTTTTTCTCAATGGCTGCAGTCAGAAGGTGAGGATGATGGAGGGTTTGCAATGTATAACTTTTTTTTTATTAGATGCCAATACTGTATTATGGGCTCTTTTTAGAGAGAAGAATAGTACATATCTGTTATCATGAAGTACCAGCTTAAAATAAAATAACTTTAAAAAATGTCTTTTTTAACCCTGTGAAGCCAGCAGGAACAATAGCAACCTTGTAGGGAGCAATGGTTAATGTTTTAAAAATATGACCCTTCAATGGAGAAGATTTGGCCCATTGCAAAAAAATGCTCCTTCTGTATATCTGTCTCCACTTTTAATGTTATTTAATTTCCTTGCTCTTTCACTGCATTTTTCTCATCTTCAGTTTCCCTTTTTCACTGTTTTTTCTCCCTCTTGCCTCACTTGTTTAAAATCAATAATCTCCTATAAGAGGAGACATGCGTGTTGGCTCGGAGGCAGCTTACTATCTAGGCAGCCTGTATGTGGGTACCAGAGGGAAAGCCAAAGAGCTGAGCCATTAAGTGGTGTTTTAAACTGGGATCTAAAGACTGCGGGAATGTCTGAGTGCAGAATTCAGAGGGAAGGAAGAGAACATACACACACACACACACACACACACACACATACACACACACACACACACACACACACATACACATAGGCTCTGCAATTTAAATCCGATACACACATTTTCACTTCTGTATGGAACAGAAAGCCAATCTGATTTCCGGTTGTAAACGACCCAAACGTGCTTTGCAAATCACTGGCAATGTTAATTATTTGAACATTACAGTAAATCAAAGGATTTTTATTTTCTAAAATTCATTCTGATTGCATGCTTTTCTGTCAAAAACAACTAAACCATTTCATATTTCGAAATATTTGAGTGCCACTTTTGCAAAGGTAACCTTTTTAAATAGTTTTCTAGTTGTATTATGAACCATTTAGTTAAATACAAGAATTAATTAGGGACACAAAATGAGTTTTGCTGTTAGTTACCAGGTTGTAGGAAAAAAACATATGAAAGTTGTTCAGTTTTGTAGCATAATTAATAAACAAGCCCCTCTAATGGACCACCAACGTTTTAAGTAACACTACAAACAGAACCTGAATAAATGTATGAGCAGCTAATAAACATGATTAATTACAAACTTTAATTTTTGCAGAGTGGTCAGCTGTGTGTATTTAACTTCACTCTTGCATCATTCACAAGGAATGAGTCTTTTCTAAACACTGATTTATATGTGTTAGTGGTCACCCGCTCACCCCATCCAGTTGTACTTTCATATAAATTCTGTTTATTTGTTTAAGCTTTAGCCAGTTTTTATTTTTAATAAACATCCCACTTCCTGAATATGACTCACATGAAGACAGCTTATAAGTGCTGAGATGGTCCTTGGTGTCATTTGGGTGCCTTTTCAGTATTTCTTTCACCAACTACACAAATTGGGTTTTTACACTCCTGTCTTACATTAAAGTTGGTTGCCTTGGTCTTTGTTCTTCTCTCTAGAGAGCTACAACCCCTTCTTCCCCCCACCACAGTAGACAGGCCGATTGCTGTGGACCTGATCCAGGCTACTGCAGTCAGCTACAGTCCAAGATGAGAGAGCAAATGGGGAAATTTAATGGATTAAAATAATATGTTATAAGGCAAAAAAATACTGTACCTTTTTATAAAAATTTATTATTTTATTTGTCAAGTCAGAAGAACTGAGCAGAGCAAACAATCACTCTTATCATATCTTATCATAATTAATCCTAAATGTGAGTCTAAAACTGCTTGAACCTCAAAGGATAGGTTTTCTGTGTGAACTGGTATTTAGTTTTGTTCCACTTCTGCAGCTGATCTGAAAAATTGGCAAGCATGTGGAGATCCATCTTTGAAGCTGAATCCCATGTTTTCCACCATCTTTATCTATCTGCCCACTCATCTTAAATATACTCTCTTCTTTGAGTCTGAGTCCTATTTATATCCTATAACATTAGTAAATGTTGCCAAGAGCCTCACAAACCATCCTCTCAAAGAAAACTTCTTTCCAGCTAGATCCGCCTTGAACCACATGCAGCCATTATTTAAGCCCAGGCCACTTCACACTAGGAACAGCCACAGTTGCCGGGTTGCTTGTAACTCTTCCAAGCTCTGTCAACATCTTAGACGTTGGGAAAATATTAATAAAAAAGCATTTTCAAAAGTTTCCTTAGTCCATACTGTGGCCAACACAGCTGGATGATAGATGTCACTCTATTCATGATAGATGGCTAAACAAACAGACGTAAAGATAATGAGATCAACAGACCAACAGAGGTTTATCATCATCTGAGCGACAAGAATTCATTATGTTTGTGCTACATGGAGCTCCTCCAATCCGATGTTGGGCGTTGTGTGCATTGATGACTAATGACCTCACCTCCAGGAGAAAGAGGGAAGGTGATGTGGTTGTGATGAATAATTTAAGAAGGATTTGGGTTGTGTTTCATGGTGATTCTGATTTTTTTCAAGGGTAATATTTGAAATTAAATAAGTTGATTGCCTCTCTTTAAATTATGTAGACAATAAAAGGCTACATCATGGAAAAAAAATTTCTAGCCTTATGAGAGCAGAACAATTTGTTGCTTCATATTTTAGCGTATGCAGTATTGTGTGAACGTTTTGAGTCACCCCTCATTTCTTAATAATGCACTTCCAAGGTGTATATCTTTGTTATATTTTAAAAGGTCTTTAGCATTAATATTCCATTTTATCTTGAAGGTTTTTCAAAGTTTTTCTTTAAATTGGCTGTTTTTTCTGCTCCTTTTCAATCCAGTGTAATACTTCTATGTATAAAAACATACATATGAATTCTACAAACAGAAATAAAAGACACCA
The DNA here is from genome assembly GCA_037177515.1 of Pseudomugil tenellus. NCBI lineage: Eukaryota > Metazoa > Chordata > Actinopteri > Atheriniformes > Pseudomugilidae > Pseudomugil > Pseudomugil tenellus. Next base: position 10,058,369 of record JBAMHX010000026.1, read on the forward strand.
CACTGAAGGGATAAAAAGTCTTGTGATTAAACAGAACAGACAGCTTGGCAAAAAAAATATATATTATTGTTTGGGACTTTGTTACTTGAGACAAGAACTTGGTGAATTCTAATTTGTTATTTTTTCTTTATCTCCATCTGTGAAAAATGAAGATAAAGATATCAACATTTGAAGGACATGAAATTTAATTTTTTTTGCATTAGCCAGACTATTTCCAGAGAGTGACCAGCATGTCCTAAAAATCATCTGCAAAAGATGGATTGTGTTCGAAAGCGACGTGCTCAAGAAATGGAAATTTATCCAGAGAAGTCCTGACCTGAGAGATGTAACCTTCACTTGATCCAACTACTGTTTGCTGATGTCTCACCAGAAATGGTCTCCATGGAAACATGGTTTCTTGCAGCCCAGGTGTTGGGAGTTTTTTGCAGATTGTTCTCAACATATCATCTGAGCAGAACTTTTTTTCTTCTGTGGAGTCTGACATCTATTGATCACTGATGAGAATATTTCAAGTTCATTGTGTTCTGTCAGTTTTGCGTTTTATTCTATGTTCACATATCTCTCCATGTCTGTGCAGGATTTTCTGGGCCAGGCTCACTGCACCCTCGGAGAGGTGGTTGGATCGTTGGGCAGTCGCTTGGAAAAACCTCTTGGGTGAGTCTGTGTGCACACACAGCTTTAGCACGAGAATGTGTTGAGATGCCAGGCGCGATCTGATCAAAGGTGATTGATGCTAACTAACAGAAAATCAAAATATTCCCAAAGCTGTCAGTCATATTATTCTCACTCAGCATGCTGAATAACTACAGCATTTCCTTTGGGAGTTATTATTTAATCACTGATGGCAGCTGTTTTGCAAAACTTTAATCTTGTATGATCATTTGAAAACTGGTCTCAGAGGGATTTTTCCACTGGAGCTCTTTTTAAGGATGCGTCCACATATCATACAGTTTTCTGTATATGGTATTTATATCGTACTGACATGAATATGAAAGGAATCTGACAAGTCTTATTAAGAAATCCCCAATTCAGTCATTTATAACTGCTATCAACGTCCAAGTTTAGTTTGTAATGGTCTGTCTCCCATTATCTATAATAGGAGACAGACCAGGCACTTTAAAGAAAAATGAGATGATTTGTTAAAAACCACCAAAAGCCATGACGTCTTGAGAAAAACACTTAAATTGTGTGAGTACAGTCACAGGTGAGTGGGGAAAAAGTGGTGGCAGGAAAAGAGCTGGTGCATAGATGCACTCTTAGATAAGTTGAGTGCATTACATGTGTCATCATAAGTGGTGTAAATGGCTTAATCTTGACAACTGTTTCTGGGGAAACTAAGCTTGCATAGAAACCATAGCTGTGATTTATCTGCCACTGTAATTGATCTGTTAATCAGATGAGCTTTTTCCTTTTATTTGTAAGATCTTGTGTAATTGTAAAAGTCACATATATTGCACAGTTGCAGTGAACTGATTTCACTGGAATAAAATTACTTTGTAATATGATGTCAGAATAAAATATAATATCCAAATATTGCTTGATTTAAACAAATAAATGAGCAGATCAATTATATACAAAAATAAATATTGCTGTTTCTTCAAATTAATTTATTTTTGTCTCTTAACTTCAATGTGCTAAATTAATAAATGCGGTTGAGTTTTAAACATTGTACATTTCTGGAAGACAAGAAAATATTGTTTTAAGTACTATAAATATTTACATATTTTACTTATCAATGTTTTATCCATTTTGTAGCACTCTCACATTTTTATTTATTCTGCAGGATGCAGAAATCCCTTTAAAACCAATGTGGAGTCCACGCTGCCACTACCATAGATCAGCACAGAGCATATCGTTGCAGTGCTTTATAGAATATGTGATATTTTCTGTCACCAGCATCCGGTTTTAAATAGTTAAATTCTTTTGTAAAACTTGTAAAAGGAATATTCTCTCTAACATTAAATGACAGGAAAATTAGCACTAGCTTTAACCTGAAACGCGCCATGGCTGGGAAGTGAAACAGAAAAAAAAACTGGCTGTTTTATCTGTAGCAGCCATATGAGCTTTAATTAACTTTGCTGCCTTTTCTCTCTTTATCTCAATTTCAACTCACAATCACGTACTTTAACGTTCCTGATGCTTTCTGCTAAGATGCTGTGACATGGCACCTTTGCTGTTGTGTAAAGATTGCCTGGTCTTACAATAAATAGACTGTACAGTATTTTCATTTAGGAAATGTGAATTTTTTTTATTATTATTATTATTCAAAATTGTCCCTCACTTGGCACTTTTTCTCTGCCTTCTTATTTTCCTTTTCTCAGTTGCTTTTCTCCTTGTTTATCTGATTCCATAACTTCCTGTTGCTATTAAACACCTACCCTTATTTAGCAGCAGGTAGTGCTATATACAGACATTTAATTAATATTTTTTTTATTGATTAAATCAAATAATTCCTAAACTTTGTCACATCTGTTGTACATTAGGTTGATTAAGCAAGCTGTGTTATTGTGAAAAGTGACATAAAAGATTACACTAGACGTGTCATGTTATTATACAGTGAGGTGAGTGGACATATCAACAAAACACGATTGGCTCTTCTATCAACATAAGGGCTTGTGTGCCTTGTTATGTTAGTGGTGTGAATTTTTTTTTTTTATTCCTAAAGGGGTGAGATGTATACACAGCTGCTGAGATGTTCTTTGTGCTGTTGCTTATTATGTAAATCTCAACTTTGTAGAAAGGCTCTGTTATCATTCATTCATCATAATGGTGTTTGTTGAATTGAAATAATTAAGTGTTATGTTAAACAAACAGAAACATGTAGATGAAAGCTGATAAAGATGGGTTGTTGGTATAGTCTTGTTGGAGGGAAAAGGTGCTTTGTAAGAGTGATATGTTGATCAAACACTATCTGGAAACATGAGAAAAACTCATTGAAAACATATGTACAAGTCCCAAGTTGAATATATGTACTGCTGCCATGACAACATAAAAGCTCTTTTTTATCTTTAATTAATAAAATTTTCTGTAGGCTGTCTGTAATTGTGAGGTGGGTGTCCCACCGTGGGTTTTAAGGCAGACTCAGTAAACAGAAGAGTGGAAATTATTTAATAAAATAACTCTTTTGCGTAGTTTTTTTCGTGCCAGGTGTTCCATTTATGAATATTAATATATTATATTATATTATATTATATTATATTATATTATATTATATTATATTATATTATATTATATTATATTATA
>JBAMHX010000026.1:10086931-10104034 GCA_037177515.1 Pseudomugil tenellus
TATATGTATATGTATATGTATATGTATATGTATATATATGTATATGTATATGTATATGTATATGTATATATATGTATGTATATATATGTATATATATATATGTATATGTATATATATGTATATATATATATGTATATGTATATATATATGTATATATATATGTATATGTATATATATATGTATATATATATGTATATATATATGTATATGTATATATATATATATGTATATATATATGTATATGTGTGTGTGTGTGTGACCCTAACCTTACATGTCATTTCATCCTGACATGTAAGTTCTTAGATCAAAATCTTCATGATTATGTACCTGACTCATCCAGTCTGAGTGGAGTTGGAGCTATAAAAACCATGCATATGCTCTCGGTATATGTTTACTTAATCTGTTGCTATCTGCTAATGGAAAAGTTCCCCCATCGTCTCCCGACAAACAAGAACACGTTCCCAGCTGCACTGCAAGTTTGAAAGCACTTTAAATCTCTCAGGCAGAGGCTGTTTTTCTTTTTTACTCCCTTTCTTATTTCTTTGGAAGGACTTTAGGAGTGTAAGGGTGGATCCTCTTACATGCTTGTGTGGCTAAATGAAGTGCCAAGTGCTGTTTCACTGTTAGAAACCTAAATGGACTGTAATGGTCCAGTCACACATACTCCAATTGCATAATGGGGCACACTGTGCGTTTGTGTGCAAAGACACAAATGGATCTAGTCACACATTAAAAAGTAAAAACACATGGTCGCATGGACAAGACACACACACCCTTCTAAGCAGCATCTTATGCATTTTGTCTCAGTCTAGTTGGACTATCCTCTCAGGTAGCTTCTCAGTCAGTTTGCCAGCCATCTCATTTCATTTCCTTCAATTCTTTTCCTCCATTCATCTCGTCTCTACCACTCTCTTATCATTTGACTGACAGTCCTTTTTTTTACAGTTTCAACCAAATCCGCTAATTGCTAATTTGGACCTAATTGGGAACACGATCCGCTGGTAACATTAGCATAAATGACTGATTTCAGAGGGCTCCATCTCAATCGTTCCTTTCTCTCCCTTTTGATACAGCATTACACCCAATAAATTTCAACAGATGCTTCTTTTTTTATTTCTTTTGCAAGAATGACGATAAAATGATGAGTCGTTGGTGATATCTTTCAATTTGAGTAATGTCTTTGAAGACAGACCTGTCATTCACGGTGACAGATATTGTTCTTGCTTGTTTTGGTTTGTGAATAGAGCATTGAAACCAGAATAGACATCATTCTGAGAGGTTATCATTTCTTAGGAGAGCACACAGCCAGAATGAAGACACCATGGTGAGCTCTTTGAAAAATGAGTTGGATTTTAATGGATATGCCTCCCAACTGAACAAGTAAAATTTCAATGCTGTTCACTGATTTTTCTTACGTTAGATATGAAATGCTTTCCGCTTCTTTCCTTCCCTCTCTCCCTTTGGATGCTGTCCAATCAGCAACATCTGTTTGCATACCATCAAGAAGGGTCACATCACATCTGATGCTGTTTTTAGACCACTCAGTGCTTTCATGCATGCATGGTTCACCCTGGTGTTCTGGATAAATGAAAAAGCAGCTTTTTAAACACTTTTCAAGAATTTTGTTTTCCGTGATGGAATATTTGCCAGCTTAGAAAAATTTCACACTAAATACCAGTAATACCAGTATAATTCTTCTCAACTTCCTATGTTCAAATCATGAAATGTTGAGGTGACTGCTGATGTTGATGACAGTGACTAAAGATGAACTAAAGAAAAAACACATAAAAAGCATAAAAAGATACATGTGCTGCAAGAATTATAGACACCATCCTGTTCAGTCAGTTCAGTCTAGGACACTTATTTGAATATTAAGTACAACCCCCCCCTTCATCATTTGCCCCCCACTGTGTACCGTTTTGTCACATTGACTCCTGACTGAGTCACTGCAGGCGTTAACGGCAGGAAAACATCTGTGACTGACACAGAATCAGCTGAATATAGAGGTATTCCCCACTCACCCTAAATCCATTTCATATATTACACACATATCACATCTATTTTAAGAATAACACGGAAAGGTTTCACAATAAAATGACAAACTTATTTTCATTGATGTAGAAATGCACATTTCTTTCCTGAAGCACAAATGGTGCGCAGCACATACAGTAGATAACACATTTCCTTTGAATGTTGTTTGGCTGGTAATGATCTCTTTGGTTTGGGCACATTCTTGCAAAAATCATCAGCTGAACTAACCTTCACAGTTGGAATAATCTGATGGACAATTGGATGGTTAAAAGTCATGTTGCAAGTCATCCACTGGATTTTGAGAGGTTGCGTCAATGTTCTTCTATGTGAATGGGTCCATTGTGGTGAAAAATTCAGCCACAGCTACAAATGAAATTGGGAGTGTGACAAGGGAAAACAGTCTTCAACAAAAGGCTGTTTCTCTCGACAAAGATCCCTTATGGTCAACAGAAAAATGAAACAATCACCAAATCAACTGGTGAAAAATTAAGTATCTTGATATGTGCAACAACCATATGTTTATGTCAGAAAAGAAGAAGAGCCAGAAGACACTGGGTTGTGTTTCACAGCCCTGATTGACGTTCTGATTGTGCACAAACATGTTGACTTCATGTGCATGCACTACCCATGTTTTAGTCATGTGGTTGTTAAAAAACATTTGTTTTAGTTTTTTATTATTTGTTTGTTGCAATGATGAGGCTGCATATCGTGCATTCAATTTTAAATAGATATCTGAATTTCAAATCAGTTAGACATGTTTTTTTTCTCTTTTCTTTCTTTTCTTTCTCTTTTTTAAAACAAAATCAGTAACGACTGATGGGAAGTAGCTTTTATCTTTAAGGCGTCAAAGACGTAAATGAATATAGAAAGACTGTGTAAACCCGTTACCATTTTCCACTACGAGTTGACATGCATCTGAATCAACCTTCAGCTCTCACCATCAATAATCTGCCAACCAATATAATGCCAAAGCCAATAAAGCCTGGAAGAAACACTGAAACTGCTACAATATGAAGTCAGTCATTTTAGTGCTGTCATAAACTTTATTAGAGTACACCTTAACCTTTTGGTACTAGATGTAAGTAAATATAAATGTTACTCAATCTCCCATCCAGTACACCAATGCAAAGCTAAGATTCCTGACAGATTGATCTGTGCATGCTGATCTGTCTCTCCTGCCGTCTCCACCCCGACCAGATGACGTTATCGTGAAGTGGTCCTATAGAAATAAAGCTGAATAGAATTTAATTGAAGCTCTGAGAACTGAATGATTTGTACCATTAACTACAGACTATGTAAGCACTTAATTCTGATTAACAGGAAAGAGCAAAATATCTTCAAGTTTCTAAGAATGAGCTACAGTGAATGCATCATAACTCAAATGTGACATTGAATGGAGATGAAAGTCACTGAATGAGACATTTTAAATGTAGTCCATAACAAAATAACAGAGTTGCTGTTGACTTAGTAATAATTTTCAACACAAAATAAAGGTAAACACTCTTAAGCTCTAATCAGTGTTTTGTTTTTATCTCCCTCTTATGTCCATTTTAAGTGAAGTTCCCAACCCACCACCCCCTATCTTCTAGACACTGACCAATAATATTGTGTTTTCAGTGAGGAATAACTTCACATCTTTCCCCCATGAGCTAAAATGAAGGATGTAATATTGTGTTGTAGCTCGCTCCCTGTGGAAACCTCTAATCACACCTGTCAGACTACTGTGAAGTCTTTATGTTTCAGCCCGTGGTTGTGTTTTGCTAGTTGTTGTGGAGATGCATTGTTTCTGCGTGTTGTGTGATGTATTCTAAAAAAATTATGATTGAAAAAGAAATACAAATATATTTGCCTTTACAGTTCGAAGACAGAAGTCATTAAAGTGCAGTTCCACTCAGATTTCTGTCTGTTAAATGCAGAGGATGCAGTTGACCTTTAGCAGAGTGTTGCATGTCCCTGTCAGGATAATAATAGTCACGCTATTATGAGTCAAATTATTGTGTCAAGCATTAAATGCAAATTTCATTTTGTTACCCCAGAAGCTTACATCAACTTCATGGATGTTCTGCTGGAGAAATCAAATGCCCTAAGAACCACAATCTGCAGAGGTTTGACAATGTTAATCAGCACCTGTGACTTAACGATTACGTCCAACATGAAGAGGCGTCTAGCTGGTTAAACTTATCAATGGAGCCACTTGTTTCTTCTTTTTTCCTTATTTTCCTTCAGAAGTGCTCATCATGGTTGTGACTTGTGGTAACAAATGCTATCACAGCTCTTTTCTTATGCTGATGTTTCAAAATGATGTGTTTCTTTATGGACTCTCTCCCTTCTGTTGTCATTTATTATATCTGCGAACACTGAGTGTCGGGGACATGATGATTCATCACGACCGCTGGATATCCTTTGTGTGAGCGTGATAAGTCCAACAATTTACACAATTGGATTTTGATACTCAGTATACCTGTTTAGGGGACGACCTGTATTAAATTGAACTATTTTGGGATTTATGGTTTCCTCACCAGGTGGTGCTTAATGCACTAAAATCAGATTTTTGGCTATATCTCTGGAACTATTTCTCTCATTGAACTAAAATCAAGTGAAAATAAAAGGTCATGACATCAGGATGTATCATGTCCTGATGTCATTCCGAACTGGTTCAAAGTTTCCACACCAGGTGGCGTTTTGGGACTCATAGGGCACATAGGGGGGCAGCTTAGGGTTCAGTGTCTTGCCCAAGGACACTTCGACATGTAGTCAGGTGAAGCCTGGATTCGATCTCACAACTTTCTGGTTGAAAGACGACTGCTCTTCCACCTGAGCTACAGCCGCCCAATTGGCATAGGCCTCGTTTACATTTTCTGTTTCCACATCACTTTGTATTTCTGTGGCCAGTTTCTTCTCATGCATTTTGGGAGTGTTTTCTCAAACCGTGGATGTATGACTGAGAAATATTGCAGGAGAGAAAGAGGGCATGCATAATTTAGACTGCTTGGCTGAGCTCATCTGTGCAAGCATGGGGAACTGGACCAGAAATTACTCTGTCCTCATGTCCTTGTAGCTGTCTCCTAAAAATCCACTTAGTGACTTTTTTTTTTCCGAAGAGACACATGTCGAACTGTAGACCAACATAAGTTTATTATCAGGAGTTATACTTGTTTTAAATGAACTTGCAGAGGGATATGTTCCCTTCAAATAGCAAATTTTAAACTATAGAAAAACGGGTAAAAAATCATTTGTAGTAATGGTACCAGCAAGAACAGCACTGCCTTGATTTCAGGTTTATCTTAGTTAAAGCAATGCAATTCTATTATTGCAGGCAAAATTTGTGGTTATTGTATGATGTCAACACATTTATTCTTGGACCACATCTACTTTCATGTTGCTTATTACTACTACTTATTATAGACAAGATTAGATTGTTTAGGAAGATGTCTGTCAATAGATACATCATTGCGCACAAATGGCCGCATTTTTTTAAAGCTTTTTACATGCTTAAGGGATTATACATACATTTATCATTCTTTTTTTTACATACACATAGAGTATGTATACAAGAGTATGTTCTAATTAAGATGGACAAAAATTACCTTGACATAACCCTTTGGTTTTGGATAATATTTTCTGCCTGTACTCTGAAGCTTAGCTGTCCTAATCATTCATTATATCCCAGAATATGGAGTGTCAGGGATATAACAGTCTCATCACGACCACCGCCGTTGGACATCCTTCGTGTGAGCGCGATAATTATTATTGTATTGTGTCTATTTGGGGATTCGGAGATATACCCCTAATGTGATTTCATTATTCTAAATTTAATATCTATATTTTGATTATTAGACCATTGTCTCTCTTACTCATGTTATAATCAGTCAGTATATCATAAAACGTTTACAGCTTGCACAAAACATATCTAAGCTATATCAAAGCAATGACCCAAATGATTCATATCAACTCAGAGATCAGTTAGCTGTTTCAGAAGGTATAGCTGTTGAGAGAAGACAGTCAAGCAGATGTAGCTTACTCCATGCCTCCAAATAAATCCACGAGAGAGTAGTTATCGCTTGTCAACTTTAAAAAAAAAAAAGATTCTCCTTCCACTGCAAACCCAGGAAGTCCGTCCTACTGTATGAGGGCTGATCATTAAATGTGTCATGAACTTTTTCCCTCCTCTGTCACCTCTGGACTGCTGCGTGCTTTTGTTTCCCATGACCTGGCAGAGTGACAAAGATGATGTGGTGCTTGTTGCTTGACACCAGAGATGTGTAAGGTAGACAGAGGGGCTTTCGTGTGCGACAGCACTGAGGATTTTTGTGTGAAGAAGCTGTAACAGTGTTTAACCACATCCTGTGTGTGCAGGTTAACAAGTCAGGGAATGTTTTTGATTGAGAGGTGTGCAGCTGTCTCATGAAAGGAGTCAAGGATTGTGTTGTTTGTTCCTATCTTCTCTAATAATACATTTTTGTTCTTGTCTTTTTGTCTGTTCACTCTCAAAAACTGAAGAATGCAAAATGTAGACTATAACTGGAGTTCTTTCAGTCTGGTGTTTACTCAACTTTTTCCAGGTTTTGCATATAAAAACAAAAACATCTTTATGTTCCGTCTACCATGTGTTATGTAAAATTGTTCACTAAGTTAAGAAACGGTCTGTACTGTTACATGATACCAACATTGTGCTGGACTATTTTATTGTTTAACATGTGGAATCAAATCATGGCCACACAACTTTTTATCTTGCAGATAAACACCGTCACCACTTGATTAAAAACACAGATCTGCATTTTATGTTGCATGGGGAAGAGCTGGAACAATCCTAAAATGAAAGAAATATGGATCCGCCATTGATTCTGAAAATGCACACAAACATAGCTGACCACAGCCTTGAGATAATAAAAGTCTGGCAGATTTAAAAGATCAGTAGACAACGATGAGGCAAAAAGTTGACTTTTAGAGATGTTAATTTGCATTATTAGGATAACAAATGGAGGACATTATTGTTTCCAACTAGGCCTGTCCCAATAAGCAATAAGTCAATTATTTGCACAAAAAGAAAAAAAAATTAGCACAAAAAGTTTGCCGGTTGTAATAATTTTAGTTTTTCTATTTACCAAAGACTGGATTGCAATAGGTTTCACTGCGGTGCATCATAGTGCATGAGAACAATTTAGAGGCAGCAGTGTCTTTGTCTATAACGTTCCCTATAAGATGACGTACTAAAGGAAATCAGACATGCATTCAATTTTACTCTGCCACCTTAGATATGTGGTCAAGTTAAAACATGACCCCTTATGTGGGCAGATACTATGTAACTGCTGACTGGACCCTGAACTCAAAATGTTTAAAGACCGGATATGGTCCATAGAACCACACTGCTGAAACCCTGGAAGACCATAAACTAGTCTGCACATCAAGATTAATGTTCTTTACAAATTATTATTCATTCTTTAAAAGGGTGTAATCAGCATTATTATATTAGTTGAAAACAGTCAAAGTTACATTAATTGCTGAATGCAATATTATAATTTATCGCAATAACTTCTGAGACAATTAGTTGCACAGCTAAATTTGTTACTGTGACAGACCTATTTGCAACATAAGCTGAGGATTAGTGATAGTTTTGCAGTTTGCCAAGTGGGGTAGGAACCATCTAAATTTTTGGCTGCAACTCTGCATATATTATGGTTGGTCTTTTATTCTCAGACGCCAATGTCTTCAATTTACCTTTCAGATGTAGACGTCCTAACTGGAACTTCTTAGCATTTCCAGGGACATAATCCACCCATTCAAAATGGGCATTGCTCATGTTTGTGTTTGCTGTTGTACTTCCAGGTTTTTACCCGCACAAAGTATACCCAGGCAGAAAGTTTCTGATGTTGTGGAAGGTTAAGGTCATCAGCTAGTGTCAGTAACAATACTGGACTTAGTTATTCACTCAAACAGCCAATTTTATCTCCAGAGAAAATATCTTCTTATCCTCATCCTCTTCTGGTTCATTTTTAAACAATTAAACTACTACTTATCTCAATGTTCTTTAAGTGCTTTTATAGACATACACTGACAAAAAATCTTATACCTGTAACTTGTGCATGTTTATATATTTGAAGTTAATGAGATTAGGCTGCAATTTGCAATTAATGCTGTTACAAGATTAATGCTTTTGACTCAAAATCCCAACTATTGGATGGATTTCCATAAATTTTCAAGACTGTTGTGAAATGATAAATATTGTTTCTCCTTTTGTTTTGTTTTGTATTTTAAAGGACCCAGATTAACTTCACGGTGGCCATTGATTTCACAGCTTCTAATGGTAAGGCTTCTTATAAACGCACTTCCACACAAAAGTATTTAGTCAAACCTTATTCAGGCATGTGCAGGTGGGCAATTGATTGTCTCGTCATGACCCTCTCCATCTCGTTCGGCAGCTAAAACTCAGCGACCCACTTAAGCTCTGTTGCACAGTTGTTCAAAAAGTATTTACTGCTGCATTAAACAGTAGTAGATTAATTTCTATTCAAGCATATATTAGAAACTAAAGCAGCTCTGTGCATAATTGAGTTGAAATAGCACCCATAAGCCAATAAAAACAGTGAACACTATTTGGTTATGTGGATAGTCTTGTATTCAGTCTTGTATTATAGTTTTCCTTTTACTAATACTTTACAAATAGTATTTTGATCCACATAGTATGTTGTGCTCCTTCTGTCATAAACAGGCAACCCAGCCCAGCCCACCTCACTCCACTACATGAACCCCTACCAGCTGAATGCCTATGCCATGGCCCTAAAGGCAGTGGGAGAAATCATTCAGGACTACGACAGCGACAAGATGTTCCCTGCGCTGGGCTTTGGAGCCAAACTCCCTCCTGATGGACGGGTGTCCCATGAGTTTGCCTTGGTGAGGACAAGACTCATCTGGGGGATGACATGGATTCGTTCAACCAGCCAGTTTTTTTTTTTTTTTTTTTTTGCTTTGTGTGCATAGTGTGTTGTAAATGTGGATTTTTCTTCTCCAGCAACACAGTACAGTCAGTTTCCTCATACACATGTGCAATATCTAATGGTGTGACAGTATTGGTGGGTGGGGCATTTTGCATGTTCTAAGTGTGTGGGAACTGATTTAATGATTAGGTGTGTATTTTTAATTTGACTAGGCTATATACTTTGGTATGTGAAGGCTTATTTCAAAATGGATGATGATTTTTTTTTTTTATATTTAATCAGTGATGTTATTAGCAAAGCACTTTGGGCTGCTCTATGGTATGAAAAGTTTTATAGAAGTCAAATCTTATTTGACTTATGAATAATTCTTAAGATGGCATTGGAATGATTTTTTGTTTAGTCTTTTAATTAAATATTCAAATAAGTAAACAAAAACTAAACTAAAAAAAATAAAAATTAAAACATAAAGCATTGCAACTAAACCTTCAAGCTATTGTAGGAGTAGCAGTTTTCCTGTCAAGTGAATGAAAAGCTGTAGCCTTTAAATTGGTGAAATGCATAAATCAGTCCTGAACCTATTTCCTCTACCACTCCTTCTTTTCTCTGCTGTTCATTTCACTTTAACCTGGAAAGGTAAATCTATTTTTACCTCTCATTTTCTTACCAGAATGGGAACCCTCAGAACCCATACTGTGCAGGTATTGAAGGTGTAATGGAAGCCTACTACAAGAGTTTGAAGTCAGTCCAGCTCTATGGACCCACCAACTTCTCCCCTGTCATCAACCATGTGGCCAGGTTGGTTTTTAACTTTCATTATAACATTGCACATAGTACATTCCACTGCTTAAGTGACAGTAAAGATGTTTTTCAAGGTCTTATATCAGGAATAATTAACAGCAACTATTGCTAGGTAGTTAGCGAGAGTTTAAAAGAGATGTATGTGGGGTTTTTCTGTTTGTCTTTCAAAGAGAACAGAATATAAAATGCAGAAATTAAAGTTTATTAAACTTTTGTGCAAGTCATTAAAAGAGAGATACACAGGTTTTGTCTCATGTTAATTCATATATCTGGAAGATTTCTGCAGTTCTAACTATAAATTATCTATTTTTTAACCACACAAAATGCACTGTGTGGTTACCGGATCCATTGAAGGAAAAGTAGTGAACTGAGAGAAACATGTTTTAATTTAACCTGGATATAAACATAAAATTGTGTGTTGCAGATACTCAGTTCCTCTGTATGCAGCTCATTTGCTTCTTTGCAGCTCTTAGCCTGCTTGCAGGTTGTCATAAAGCACAGGCTGTTGCCATCACAGTGTAAATTTTATGTTTATAAAGTAAGCCATTAGGGTGCAGATCATGGTACAACTGCCACCATGTTTCAGCCATAGAGTTTTTATGCTGGAAAATTATTGAAGTATTGAATGAAATTGCAAGGATTTGCAGGAACAGGGTGCACTAAGATAAAGTTTCAGTGATGGAAGTGATCGACAGACACGCAGATGGCTCCACATTCAAATTCATTAGTTTACTTTCTGTCATGAGAATCAATCAAATAACCTGCTTAGTTTCTAAAGTTCAGACACATTTAAAAACCTTTGTGCACAGAAAAGTTTATTAAGAGTTATTAAGAGTTTATTAAGAGTTGTTTAGAGACTTAAACGGTTGAGCAGCAAGTACCGAGTGATGTTCCTTTCATAAAACTAGGAACAATGTGTGCATATTGTATGTTGTCTACTGTTTCTGGGACCTGCTGGATCACTTCTTGGAAAAAAATAAAATATTTGTAGACAATGTGATATGTCTCCTCTACCCCTTCTGTTAGATACCATTGCACTAACATAATTCGGACATATCACACTGTACGTTTTTTCACATATTCTTCAAGAGCCAAAATAAAGTAAAGACTTTAGATTAAAAACATTAATACCTCCAGTCCTTTATTTCTTGGGGAAGACTTTATATGGTTAAAGTTGACATTAAAATGTATGAAAATAAAAAGAAATGTCATACAAGTATCTGCTTTCTGTGTTTTTGTAAACAGGTATGCAGCTTCTGTGAAGGACGGCTCTCAGTACTTTGTACTTCTGATCATCACAGACGGCGTCATTTCAGACTTAGCTCAGACTAAGGAGTCTATTGTAAACGTAAGTGAATTTGGAGTGATTAGATGATTATTAGATATTTCCATACAAATGTTCCAAAAAATTCTGAGAAGTTGGCAGTGACCAAAGATCAGACAACTGTGTAAATCACAAAATACTGTACATTATATCGTCATTTCATACTTTGTTGCATTAAAAAGTGCTAAAATCCCTAAAAGATTTAATGTGTTAGTGTTTAAATCTACAAGACATCTTCAATTAAAGACATAATTTGTTATTTTAATTTCTTAATTTCACCACCTTGTGTCTTGTCATAGTTTTTGGTTCTCTGTGTACACAAACCGGTTGACCAACTTATCTGACCCTGTTTTTTCCTAATCAGATTATGTAACTTATAAATAAATTTATTAATAAACAGCTCATGCAGAAAATACTAAATAAATTGTTCTAAAAGTTTTCGGTTTCCATGTTGAGGCCGTTGAAATATATTTTCATAAAATACAGCATTAAGAAAATGGTTTCCATCACCTTTAAACTCTAATCACATGCCTGTAAATCTAATTCAAGCAATATTTGTACATCATCACATCATGGTAGAGCATGTGCAGACACATTCTACTCATTCCAAATTGAAATGTAATCAGATAAGGTGTATGATTGGTTGTTTTCTTCTTCAAATCAAATTAGCAAAGGTTTAAGCTGACTTAAAGTAGAAATGAGTAAAAATTCTTTCTGAGTCCAATTAGATTACTTTAGTCTGATTGATGTGTTTCCATGAGACATTTTAATTCTGATTGGACAATAAATATCTGAAAGTCAAAGTAGAAATTGTTTGTTTTTTACTAATTCTTCTGCCCCTTTATGCCCTACCATACATTCCCAAAAGCAATAGTATGTAACAAATATTACATTTTCATGTTTGACAGTATATTATTCACCTCTGCTGCATCTTATCCATCACCGTCAGTGTCACTTAGAGTGCAAGCAAAACAGCAAACCAGTCTTTTCTGTGCAGTCAGTGACCCAGGCCTGTGAAGACAACCAGAAAAACAAAACTGTGCAGTACAACATAATGGGAGATGAAAATGAAGATTGTGAGGAATGGAATAAATAAAAAGCCAAATGGGTGGAGGAGAGATCTAAACAAGACCTCGATAGAGGAAAATAAATATCACTAGATGGTTTTATGCCATCATCTATCGCCGCAGGCTCAGGTCAAAGCATTTCTCAGATACTGACACACACACACACACACACACACACACACACACCTGCTGGCATATCTCTAATACACTGAGCCACACTTGAGCACACACACACACAGACATGCAACACAAACATATATAGTTTGTAAGCTGTCGTCAAATTCAGGCGGTGTTGTTGATTTTCTCATCTCCAGTATTATTGACTGTGATGTTTCAGCCCACGCTGCACTCCAGGAAGTGTCGCAGAAAACACACACATCAAAAATTAACACACATTCTTACACCTTATGTGTAGAACAAAAGAAAATACAGCAAGAACTAAATAAAACAAGAAACATCACAATACGCATTTGCCTACAATGACAAAAATAATAGAAGAGCTCATTTGGATTTTACATAGTTGATGATCTCCATGAGTGTTTGATTTCTGAATTATCTTTACATGTTTTTCTCACAGGCCGCCTCTCTGCCAATGTCGATCATTATAGTCGGGGTTGGACCTGCAGAGTTTGACAGTAAGCCACTAAAGTCCTAAGTGATTTTACAAAGTCTGATTTTCTTTACAAAGTGTAAAGGTTGCACTTTCCAGTTTAGTCTCATTAACTTTTTTTTTTTCTCCTCAGATATGGTTGAGTTAGATGGTGATGAAGTCAGAATTTCATCCAGAGGAAGATTTGCTGAGAGAGACATTGTTCAGGTACTGCCCTTTTCTCTACTTTCCTTGTGTTTTGTTGCTGTGCCACATCAACCTCTTATTGGCAGTGTTTTTTTGTATTTGATCCATAATATTAAAGGAATGATATACAATCTTGGGGATCTCCTGTGTGTTGTGCTTCAGCAGAAGCCATTCAGACCAAAACTAATAAAAATAGCTCCCTCCAACAAAGTTGGAGAATTTGTTGTTTCAATATAGTTTGAAAAATAGTATTTTCTCCTTTTAATTTGTCAGTTAACCTTCCCTAATGCTCCTCTCTCTCTCATCCTAATTTATTTTCCTTAAGTTTCATGTGCAGATGTAAAAAATCCTCCCAAATAATTCAGACATCAAAATACAGACTCATTAAAAATGTTGTAAAGTTAGTCACTCTGCATCTGAGGATACAGATCTAAAATGCTCTAGTTTGTTACTTTTATAGGTTATGATGTAACACAGATTTATCTTAAACCAGGAAATAAAAAAGCAAATAACTTGAGGTGACATGTGCAGATTAATTCTGCATGGGTCTCTTGTGCTCAGTGCCAGAGCTCAGCCTGGCTGCAAAAGCTGGAGATTAGGTGATAAAGTAAATCTCATCTCAAGAGCTTTTCCATGTCACTTAATGCTTCACTGGTGCGCAAACTTTTAAAGAGAGAAAAAGTTTGAGGAAAACTGTGAGAATGTTAGGATAGATAGCTTGGAGCAGATGCATAAAATTCTATGCCTTCAAAGGTAGACATGCAGGGACATTTTTTTCCGAGTTATAGAAGGCGTGCAGTCACGTGATCCCACACTGTTTACACTGTTTACATCATCATGTTGGATGACAAGCATCCAGTGATAACCAATGCAAGCTAAGGATGTAAACGCACACACAGCAAGTATGGATCCAGTATCAAACACTCGCAAAATATATTTGAAATAGCCAGATTGAGCTTCTAAAAACAATTATCTCATTTTATTGAACATCTGAAAGGTGAAATATTTCAAAGAGTCGCTCAGCAATGAACATGAAGGTTCTCTTGTGATTGGAACATTATTTATATTTATAAATTATTTTATAAATCGGTAAAGGCACTTGCATCCATCTCTCGCCACTCCTGGCTATGACTTCATATCCACACGTTTCTCTGTGCAGACGTTTCTGCCGCTGCTCCACATAAAGCCACCATGCTCTCTTCTTTTATAATCTCCTTAAAACAATGCTATTGAAAATGGGCCAGCTACGGCTGGAGAATAACTTTAAAATAGCAAGATACGCTCCGCTGTTGTGTGTTCACCGTCATGTTTACTCTGGGTGTTACAATAAAATCTTTGACTCATCAAAATCTGTGACCACATTGGACACTAGAATAGTATGACGTAAGTGATGAATACAGATTTCAATTCAGTTTTTTTTTTTATTCCTATTATTTCTAAACAAGTGTTTTAAAGATTTTAGTCATCTTTTAAGATGTATTTGTAGATAAATATTAAACTGAAGCGCCCTGCGGTCACATATTCTGATGGGTTAAAGACTTTATTCTAACACCGGAAGCGTGATGACGCTACTCCCGTTGTTGTATCTTTAACATGGTCTTTTAATCAAGCAGGACACTTTTGGTGTGCATAACACTCATGTAGGAGACCACAAACATGACACATTTAATTAGAAATGTGACAGGACTCTATTGAAAAAAAATCGGATTCCACAAAATAATCCGAATTGAGCATTGTGTCCTGCAACCTGAACGTAGCAAGTGCTCAATATCCCTCTCTAGTATCAGTCAGGCTACTTTTATTGTCTGGATTGTGTAATTTTGGTCAGTTAAAATGAAACCCGGCCAACTACAAAATTTTCTACAAATGTGAAATCCACAGTCTACCTGATATAAAGTGTTAACTGCATAATCTGCTGGTAGCGGTGGTTCCCAGTTCTTTTGTCACAGCTAAAATCCATTCAATCAATTTTGGCAGTGTATGTGCGTACACCCGAATGCGGGGCATGAAATCACCATTTGACTTGGAGGAATACCCACACACTACAAACTGAGTTTAACTGGTTTAGAGATCGGTCGGGAGCCGTACAATATGGCATTAGGCAAAAGTCAGGTGACTTGTTGACATCAGCTGCACATCCTCTGTAAAAGCATGTATATGTTTTTATATATATAAATCTGACTCATGACATGCACGTAGACATGCCCTGCTTCAAATTTAAAAAGTTAATCCCACCATAACTAAATAAATGTGACAGTGAAAGCAATAGTAAAGAAATAGTGCAAGTTTATTGACACTAAATGGTGAGTTCACATTTCTATTCAGTGCACATAACACGTTAACGCACATCCTCTCATTCTGGAATGTGCCGCTAGGTGGCTGCAAACTGTAGTAGCTCTGTCTTAACTTTTAATATAGAGTCTTAACTTAATATAGACATGAGCAAGTTTTTAGAGATGAGCTGTCAATTTGGGTTGTCCAAGAAGACTTTTCATGCTGATAAGAAGCTGTGCTGCACGGAGGATTTTCTGCATATTTTTCTGCTCTTTTAGGATTTATGGTAAGTCTTTATGGCAACGAGACTTATTTACCACCGAGATCAACTGATAATGCTCTCCAAGTTCAAGATTACCAGTGAAATAACACTTCAATTCTCAATTAAGTTAAAAAGAAATAGAAGAGGATGCAGGGCAGGAGTGAGTCAGAGAGAAAACTGTAGAGCTTTAAACTGTTTCTTCCAACTGTTGTGATGGGTAACGTTAGCTCACTAGCTAACAGAACTGACCACCTTCTGGTGCGAACTGAAGATATCCCAGGTTGTAATGCATACACGGCATCAAGCCGGCCCGTGCAGACCGCAATAAACAACTCAGCGGAAAACTAAAGGCAGGTGGAGTTGCAGTAGCTACTGTTTAACCAGCATTGGTGTCATCTGGACATGTTACTGTTAAAGAGAAGATCTGCACAAGAGACATCGAACTGATAGCTGAAATGAGCCTACGTGCTAGCCACATTAGCCCACAGTTTTCATGTCACAACTCCACTCTGTCACCCTGCAGCTCAGTCAAGGACCTGAACACAACCTCATTTCCCTCCAAATCTGGACTTCCTGAAACCCCTTTTGCCTCTTCCTCCACTCTGTTTCCAGTAATCAAGTCATGAAACATTCAGTTCAGAGTTTACAAGACCTGCTCAAGACAACTATGTCCGATTCTCCGCCACCTGTTTAACACCAGTCTGAGTAAGAAAAGAATTACGGTGATGTGGAAAACATCCTGCCTTGTTCCAGTTCCTAAAAAACCACTGGAAACCAGCTGAAACAAATTACTACAGAATTGGAATTTCCAACTGGGATAAATAAAATGTTTTTCATTTGATTATGTTTGATTGTGACAGTGAAGTCATTCCATGACTTTTTATATTGCCACTGTCATATGTTGCTTTCTTGTACAATCACATAGAGCTGTATGGATGTTAGCTTTTTAACAAGCTGACGTACACATATACACCACTGCTTTATGCAGAAAAGCAGGGAAACAGAGTTTCAGTACTGGAGTGTTACACCAGCTCAGCCTGCAGATCCCTCATTATCAGGCAGCTAATAACCCCAAGTGGCATGGCAAGGTTTACCTTTCACAGCAAAGGCTTCCGGCATAAATTGGCCTCTCATATGAGCTTGGGATTGGAGATGACAACATCTAATGAAGTAAACAAACCAGCTTTAAAACTTTAGTTCAGCAGTGTTATTTATGCAACAGCTTTCTGTAAGTTGAAGGACAGTCAGATTTTTTTAAAGTATGTAAAGGATGTCCAGGGATTCTTTAACAAGACACAAACAAATTGTGAGCTGGTTTGGATAATAAAGTCACTGTGAAGTTGCATTTGTTCTGTCCTGACCTGCAGGGAATGTACATGGTAAAGTTCCTCCATTGTCCTAAACATCTTTGGTTCAGATAGTCTGACTGAAAACATCCACTAGCAAAAATATATCAGTTCTATCTGGCATTTTTATGAAGCAACTAATGAAAAATGTACTTTTTGATGTCTGTTTTTAGCACCAGGATAAAATAAACAGCATACACTCACCGGCCACTTTATTAGGTACACCATGCTAGTAACGGGTTGGACCCCCTTTTGCCTTCAGAACTGCCT
>JBAMHX010000026.1:10113091-10135253 GCA_037177515.1 Pseudomugil tenellus
TGCAGTCAGTATGTCATGCAGGGGATGCCTGACATTGCTCAGGATTCCCTCCATTATAGCCCTCATCCTTCTCTCCACCACACCCCGCACATTTAAGCCAAATATTCATCCATTTTGTTTATATCTGCTTATTCTTAATGAATGATATGGCTAGTGGGCTTCAGACGGCTGTATAATGTAAAAGTTTGTCAGTGACAAACTGTTTAACAGGCAGTAATGCTTCCAATGCATGAAGTCGCTTATTTACAGCAGGATTCAACTAAAATCCCTCAATGCAAACTAGTAAAATATTTCCTGCCATCCACAGAAATCAGGTACATTTAAATAACTGGCATGTCAGAGACCTTTGTCTCTGACAAATTCCAATCAGCTTGCCAATTTTATGCTGATGGTGACAGATATAACCAGGCACGTGCATAGTATTGCTGCTATTCCCAAGCACATTAAAATCAGGGAAGGATTCCTTCTTTTGTAGTAACTAGTTATAATTTGTCACTTTACATAATGTATAATTATAGTTTTATTAGAAATACCATGAAATCAACATTTTAATCTTAGTTTTTGTTCATCTCAGAAAGCTGAACGTTATTCTTCATGTAATCTTTCACCATTTCATATATTTTCAGGTGTGCAGTGGAAGAAGGAGGTGATCAGAAAAAAACCTCCTCTGCTGATCTGATTGGAAGCAGCTTCACTTAAAAAGAGTGGTCGCTCAGTTAACTCAAAGATTTAGTATAAGTCATGCATGGTCCCCCTTCACCTCCATCCTTCATGAGAGCGATGCCAAGTCCTCTTTGTGCTGGGTTAAAGCAGCATCCACCAACATGCTGTCTGACAGATTTGTCAACCACTTTCAAAGCGGTTCACACCTGTTGGTGCAGAAGATGGACTGGGTCCTTCAGAGTCTAAGCTGAGTCTGTTTGACCACAATCCTGATATGAAATTGGCAAGTTAAACCTGAAAACTAAGGAATGACATACGAGACATTGAATGAATGCAAAGAACCATAACATAAGCTTAACAAATAAACCTTAGTCTATAATTATATAAGTCAGTAGTATCAAACAAGTTTTTCATCAACATTATGCTCAGTTTTGGAGAAATTATGCTGGGAGACATATGCGGCATAATAATAATCAGGCAAATTTTATTTATTTATTTATTTGTCTTGTGCAGCATAGAGGCAGGCAGAATGAGGATCTGTCCGTTATATCATGCTGAGCAAATTTATTCTGTCAAGATGAACTATATGTATATAACTTGTATATAAATTTCCTCTTGACAATCTGTATTCTTTATTTATTGTATTTACATCTTAGTTCGACAGAGTTTCCATGTGTTGCTGGACACGACCGGAGGTGACACAAAAAAAGGGAAAAGAAAACAAGAGAAAAGGAAAGAGAACACAAACAGAACATAAAGAAGAGTCACAATCACACCACGAAGAAAAAAACACAATCTAACCACACATACTTTGGCATTTGCCACACCTGTACAGAAATGAAAAAAAAGGATCTCATAAGCTCATGAGAGGAAACGAGTATGAATCCGGAGAAATGACTGTTACTAAATAACCTAGAAGTGATCTTAGTGTTTCATCATGCAGAACGCACGAGGTGAAAAGTGTTCGCAGGAAAGTGATCATGCTCAGGCAACCTCTCTACTCAAAAGGTCAGAGGTCGGCCAAGAGAATCCCGAGACCCGGGCACACGACAGCCAATTCCAAACAAAGACCCCAGCCCCCCCACCCCAGAACCAGCACACCGTCCACCAAGGAGGTGGAAGAGGGAGGTCCCAGCCAGAGCCCCCTGCAGCCCGGGGGAACGGACCCCCGGCTGGCCTAGGTCAGCAGTCGCAGATCCCAGGGCGCCCAGGCACCCCCCCCCCCCCCCCCTCCCCCGGCGGCCCTAGCAAGACCCGGCCCAGGGAATGGGGGTGTAAAATGACCCCATCACTCCCCACTCCCCTCAAAACACACCCCCACCGGGGAGCCGCCAGCAGACCCCGAGAGCACCCACCCATCACATGTGCAGGACCCCCGCCCAACCCACCCTGAGCACCCCAGCCACCCGCCACAGGCCCGACGACAACCGCCTAGGGCGTCACCAGTGGCCCCGCCCCTCCGCTACAGGGCAGCACCAACCACCGACCCCTCCACTGCTCCCCCACCTGGACTAGACACAGTGGCAAGGCAGCCAAGACCCAGCCAATCAGGCAAATTTAAACAGCATCACCAGACTTGTATCATTGACCCAACAAAAAAGTATCAAGTCAGAATTTGAAATTATTTTTTCAAACATCTTTTACATTTTCCAAGCAGGTTTCCATATTGCCCGTTGTGATTTATCCCTATTTCCTCTTTTCAGCCCTCTGTTGCAAAGCGTCTTATACTTGATGTAACACGTTTAACAAATAAATAACAGCCTATTTATATGATCTGTGAGTTTTGGTTTAGTTCCTAGTTCTTGTGTTATTTTTCAGTTTAGATTTAGTTATGTAGATTCAGTTCAGCTGTTTGTGTAGTGCTAATTTATCATGCATCTCCATGACCTTGCTCAATTCAGCTCATTGTAGTTTGATTTTAATCCAATGAATTCAAAATTCTTTACTCACTTTGGTTAAATTAATAATTGCGGACATATAACGCAGTAAAAAATAATTGCTTAAACAAGGAAACCAACAGATTGCATGAAATCTGTCTGATGTGTGTGATTCAGTTAGGGCAGCCTGGAGGGGTTAGAGGTGAAAAGGACAGACCGAATGGCCGACTATTAAAATGGAAATAAATTAAAATAAAAAGGAGCATTTCCTCTCACATAACATGCTATGATAATGCTTTACTGTTTCATTTCACTGTCAGAAACATTTAATTCACTGTCAGAGTTTCCTTCAAGGTTTCATTAAACAGATTAATATAATTGTGGATTTCTTGTACTGTGTTATCATAGAAAATTTCTGTTGATGAAAGTAGTCTGCACTTTGGTCTGGGCAGTTCTAATCTAAGTCAAACTCATAAAATCCCCAAAAGTCATAAATTAAAACTGACCTGCATTCAGTTTGACAAACACCAGACCTTAACATCAGTCACTCAATAGAACATCTTACATTATAAAGTTCTACTTTTCAGATTTTCTATCCACTCAATTACATAATTCTGCACATAAACGTCTCGAGACATGCTGAGAACAACCTTAAATTGAGATCTTAATAATCGAATTGGTAAAAGAGTAAAAAAGATATTCTATCCATGTGTGACAGCATCCTCATTTGGTATTTATAATACAAAAGTTATAATATGACATCTCAAGTTAAGAGCTTTCTCTTACAGTTGTTCCCATGTCTCCCCCCACTTTTTTTTCTTTAATTATAAGCTTTCAAACATGCACTGTGACTGGTAGTTTAATTATGTGTCCATCATCTGAGCAATTTGTCTTTGGTAAACATAGATCTGAAGTTGAAGACGACGCTCTTGTAGACATTTATTGCACATATAAAATAAGGGAGAAAAGGCTCCGAATTTGCATCCTCTCTCTTTAAGTGACCATGTGCTTCTTTAAAATAAAGTCTAAATGTTCCCTTGTTTTTGTGAAAGGCTGCCTAATCTCAGCTTTCATCTTTACTCTTTTCAGCTCCCATCATGAGCAAAACCAGGAAAATAGATATTGACATTTGCAGTAAATTAGCTTCACACTGATGTGGTAATAGTAACCTAAGTCTTATTTTCTGATCCTTATCATTTGTTACCCTTATGACAGAGTAGTTCAAATATAATTCGTGGTATTTTTTTCCTGCACAAGGAGAGCCTTGTGCATGCCTGAGGTTGCTATAAATAGCATTATTTTCCCAGCACCCCTGAGGTAAAGGGAAGAGATGGATTGATTGTGGGTTGAAGAGAGGCAGAGTGCAGAAAAGGTGCTAATATCCCTGTCAGTCAAAACCAGAAGGGGGGAGGGGGGGGGTATGGCGCTCAAAACCCCACACAACATGCTCAAACATACAACAAAGGAGCAGTATTGCTTACTGTAGGAAAAAACTTTATTTATATACATCAACTAAATTGAACAATAGGATTAAAGTGTTTTATGGAAAATTCAACCAGACTTGTGCAAACGGTGGAAAAGTACTTCCATTTTTTTACACTTAAAGAAAGCAAAGCAAAAAAACCCTGTTGCTTCTTAACTGTTCAAATACTGATTCATCAAATTATAATCTAGTTAAAGCTTCATACAAAAGGTTGTGTCAGGTTTTCGTCCCTAGAAAAGACTTGATGCCTTAATGCTTGAGTAAGTCTAATGAACACTGTGTTCGATGCCTGTCAGCCAGGGTCGTAATTATGTACGCTTGTCGCTTCCTGACACAGTCCGTAGCTTAGCAACCTGCCACGGAGACAGAGCTAAAGTTGGATCTCATTTGAATATTCCTCAGAAATGAAAAGAAACAGAATATCAGGTGGTCTGTACAACACTAAATGGAAAAGTTGCATTTTTGCAAACTTAAATATGACAATTGGAGAAAGGCAAACTCTGTTCCCATACATCCTTCAAACTTTTACCGACGGTACTGAAGTGGTGTGAATGTGGGCAGATTGCATAATTACTGTGTGCTATTAATTAAACTAAACACATGTTTTGATTGCTCCTCCACTCTAACTCCTACTACTCTTCCATAAATAGAACATTTTCTTATGTGCTTTTATTGTTTATATTTATAAAGGTAGAAAAAGATGACGTGTTTAGGTTCAATGTGTCTCTTATAATTGTGGATATATCTACATCTAAATAAGATTAGTTTCTGTTAAATGCTGCAATGCCATATTGTTTTACTTTACCAAACTCTGTTTCTTCCAGCTGACACCTACTAATTTGATAAAATGTTTCCTGTTTTACCAAAACCGTGCTACCTTACATGTAACCTGTGTTTGGTTACATGTTTAGCTTGAATACACAGCCATGAGAAAGTAAAGTAACAAGTTGTTGTCTGCTCATTCATTTTTTTAAATACTTTTTAAAATATTTTGTATTTTTGTTAACGTTGCCCTTCAGACCAAATGCAGTTTCGATACAGCGGAAACTCAGCCAAGTGATTGGAGCATTTTCCCCATAATAAGCTGCAAACTGCCAACTTTACCAGTATGGAATCTACAGTAGATTCAGTATCCTGCATTTCCTTTATATTGATAGTATTTTCTGTGCTTCTGCTCATCTTATCTCGGGGTTAAGAGGGCTGTGGTTCCCAAAATCATGGGATTTAATTCCCAGTCACTGCATTTGGCTTCACAGTTTTCTGCACCTCCTTCTAAAACATTAAGTCTATCACAGGTGCTTTGATACATTGCAAGCAAACAAGAAATGAGATCGTTTGTGCAGTTTTGGCTTTTCCTTCTTCCTAATTTTGAATGAAATAAATAACACAAAAAGCCATTTTGGAATCAAACTTGTAGCTTAATTTGCAGCTCATGATAAAAAGAACTAACAGAGTTGGTTTGTGACGGTTTAAGATGCACCACAGAAATAGAAAACCATCATGTCTCAATCACCACTACACGAAGCAACTTGTTCTTCCAAACCTGACTTAATATATTATGGATCATGGCTGTTGAGTGTTTCCACTTCAGCTAGCGGATGCATTATACATGGAGACACAAAGCAGATGAACAGGATGCTTAAAGCTTTGTTGCTTAGTGTGTGTTTGTGGGAGAGACGGTATCTGATGCACATCCGTTTCCGTGTTTGTAGTCTCTCCAGCCACACATGGAGTGTATGTTGGTATCTACCCAGACATGTGAATATATGTATGTGTGCTGACACAAGGACAAATATGTGGGAAAGCTGACTGATGTACAGTGAAAGGGTCAAGGGTGTCTCAGGGAGTTAGAGAATAATTTGACAGCAGTGACTTCACCGTGACTCTGCTGAGTCTACATGCTCCCACATACTTATGCATGAGTGTGTAGACAACTGCATGCTGATCTACTAACAACCCAGAGGAGTTAAAGGAGATGAAACGCTTTACATATTTTACATTTTGTTTTGATCATACTTGATTCCTTTAAGGAAAATAAAACTTTAAGTATCATTCATGTTATTTCTAAGGGTAAAAAACCCAAAAAGTTTAAAGGGGGGCAACATTTTGCAGGTTACAGTCATGATACATTTATATTAAACTACATATCAAAGTCTTGATTATTATTGCTTTGTACAATTTTTGGTTTTTGACTTTTATTATTTTTGTTGATCCACAAATAAGTATGGTATATTGATAATGGTTTCTAGTTTTAGTTTTAGCCTCAAGTGTTGTTTTTAATTCTTAATTTTATTGTTTCTATCATATTTTGTTTTTGCATTGTGTGAATGAAGATATAGTCAGAATAAAAAGTAACATTTTAAATAAGAAAACACATCACATAGGTTTTGTAAAGGAGGAAGATAAGAGTGTGGTGACCATGGCAACCTTTCCTCCCCTGCTGTGTAAGTGCTATAGATTTAGATGTAAAACTGTCTCTGCTTACTGTTCTGGTTTCGCACAAGAAGCAACAAGTAGCTGGTTTTAGCCAAAACCTTCAGTAAACTAAACAGCTGTCAGAATATTTTTGTGAATATGTTCGCGAATAGCCATGACAAAGCCTGATATTTACCTGAATAGTTTGTGCCAACAAAAATGAAGCCACATGGACTGTGAGAGCATAACTCCAATAAGGCCACGCACCAGAGGAGAGCTTGAAATCTATCCTGCAACTTGTAGATGTGTGCCTTCTCCAACACACCTGAATCATCTGCATGTCATTGCTGCAGGTGTGCTGATGAAGGGTTGCAACTGAAAGCTGAAGGATGGATCTGGAGGAAATTATTTGAGTGCAAAGCTCCTATACGTCACCTGTCCTGTAAGTGTGATGAGTCTTTGTTAATATTTCTTATGAAGCAGAAGTTGGCTCATTATCTGTTTCCACTTTAAAAATTCACATTCAAGATATTTTAATTAGAAAAACTGAAAATGTGAGTTTTGTTTTGCTTATTTAACAGATGTTCTGATAACATAGCTTAGAATAAATGCATCTACACACTTCCTTCCTTCACAGCTAGACCCACCTTGTTCTTGTTTCTGTCTTTTATGTCCAGTTTCCTTGGACTTGTCTTCCCAGATATAAAATAAATGTTGATCCATTTTCTATATTTGTTTTTGTACTGCTTAGGGTCAGAGAGGGTTCTGAAGTAAATTCCTTTAAAATGATGTGCATCCCCACAGTTATAACTCTCATGTTTTATGTCCATTTCACAATTTATCACAAGACAAGCGCTGCTTGAGTAGTGCAATCAGCATTTAGGCAATCATCCCAGTTTGATTTTATTAAATCGCTCTTGAAAGGCGGCCCCACACAGCTCGAGGTAATAATGATCTGGGAATGATACAGTGCAGGGAAGATGGAGAGCAATCAGAATGATGCTTGTTTTACGGAAGTGCTCTGCTTCAGCTTCGACTCGAGTCAGACTCAAGTGAACATCTTGACTGCTTCCATCAGTGTTTTTATTATTTAGTATTATATCTGAACAAAGATTTCAAGTAACAAAACTTGGAGTCTGATTCCACACAAAGCATGTAGCTTGTTTTTAACTTCAGTGGAAAGCTTTAATGGAGTGTCAAGAGTTAAAAAGTGTTGAATTTATGGCTGGTTTGCTTTACGTGGAATTTCAAGATGCTCACAGGAACATGAAGCGCTGTCTTAAAGCGCCTCCTAGTGATGGAAACATCATTTCTCTGGTTTGTCTGGCAAGATGGGGGAAAAAACAAACATTTCAAATGTTTATCAAGTTTCACCAGAATTTGAAAGTGAAGCAGATGGCATGAATACAGGCCTTATGATTTTGGACATGCTATATGTTCTAGTGGCTGTCACTGTGGGACACCATCCCACAAACCTCATTGAAAAGGTGAATAATCAGGCTTTTCTATGTATAAAACAAGAACCAGTTTTGGTATTAAAGGGGAGAAATAACACAAAACACACCTGACCTGACGCAAATCTACGGCTCATAAACAGGCTGGTGAAGAAGTTGACAGCAAGTTGTTGACAAACCTTTGAATCGGAATTCTTGTACCAGAGACACAAAGATCCACAATCCTGCATCTTTTCAACATATCCCGACTCCAACAAACCTGAATCAAATGAACGAGTCATTTTGCAGAACTTCATTTACTATGGGAGTCATTAGTCAGGCGTCCCGGGATCGACTTAAATAGGCCTGTCCTAAAGGATGGTACATCTGGTGGGAAGGCGTTGGTGACTACTAATTTATGGTTACATATACGCCTCCATATGCATCCCACAATTTTTCCTCCGAATCCGCTGAGCGTAATTTTAGTCCTACAGAACTCCTAGATGCATCCCTTCTCCAACACACCTGAACCAAATATCTGAACCTGCATATATCATTCAGTTCTGCAGAGGTCTGGAAACAAACCCTTCCATTTAAGTGTTGGAGAAAAGATGCTTTTCAATGTTACAAGACAGCTCTCAAGGACCTGTGGTCCCCATGTACTGACTAAATGTGTGTGTGTGAAGTGAGAATCCTTAGCTTTACATGTAATGCCTTAATGCAGGGATCTCCAAACCCAGTCCTCTAGGACCAGTATCTAGGACCAGTATCAACAAAACAGTTAAGCTGTCAATGTGTTTCATAAAGTAATAGTAATTTGCATGACTCTGTTATATCTGTTGAATGAAAATCATTGAAAATGATTAAGAAAATTAGAGTAATTATGAGAAAAAGAAATGCTAAAAGCATCAATGTCAGTAGTCAAGCTTGCTTGTTAGGGTAACCGTTTTCAAACCCACACTCAGGAAACTTATGAAACATTTTATTCCAAAGTTGAATCAACATGGGAACAGTGTACTGGATGGACAGTGTGGAATAAAATTACACCCAATAAATCAGATACAGTGACACAGGCTTAAAGTTAAGAGATAAAACTTTAACTACTCTGCTTGGTCCTGGAAAAAGGGTGGGTGGAAGAAAGAGAGAAAAAAAAGGAATGGAGAACAGAGATAAATTTGGGCCGAGGCCATCAAAACCTCATTTTGACAAAAAAAAAGACAAACTCATCACTAAAAGTGTTCAGCCAGTGCAGGGTGGCCAAACTTTTGCTTTACGTGCTTGTCATTAAAATTGTAAAAGGTTTAGAAAAAAATGCTCAAAATATTTCACAACACATCTTTAATTTTGTGACTGACAGTTTTCATATCACCAAAAAACTCCATAATTTTTTCATTTCATCTGACAAAATGTGGTCTGAAAGCAGATTTTTTTTTTTAAAAAAAAATACTGATTACACTCAAGTTCTAACTTAACTCCAAAAACAATCAGATTTTCCAAAACGCAGGATGCTAACAGCAAAAGTTAAGCACACATGCACAAATTGGCCAAAACAAAGCTGGAATGATCACCAAGAACATGTTCATACATAAAAGCACAAACATCTAAAGCAGTAAGAGACTTCTCGTGGATCTTTATGGCTTTTCTTTAAAAAAAAAAAAGTGGAAAAAAATAAACCATCAAACTAAACTGAAATCCTCATCAGGGTGTCCATTATAGTTCTTCACTGGCAAAAATCAGAAGCTTCCTTCACTCTTTAAACATCAAATGTTAAATCCTAAAGTATGGCTGTGATTATTTTTGGCCTTTTTAATCATATTTACGATTTGAGTTTTTTTTCCTTCTCGCGCTGCGTCTTCCCAATTCACAAGAGATTTTACACAGTAGTGTCCTTTTTAAAACCTTCCACAGTTCACGGAATTGTGTTTGAGTAACTCCCATTTCAAATCAGTACCAAAGATGTTACAATCCTGATAGCGTCTCAGTTCTGCCAACTTTAACACTTATTTTATAGAAGAAATGTTCTTTGTTTTTTATGTAAAGATTAACCGCATTACTGCAAAAAGTCTGAATTATTTTTGTAGCATTTGTCACTTTGAGCGAAACCCTAAATAAGTTGCGACGTAAAATGGACGGCAGTAAACCTCCATCTGTACCAGACACTGACATGTAGAGACTTCTGATATTTTACAGGCTGGTTCCCAGTAAAGAACTGGAAAGTCTCCTCTCTTCACCACATGAATCTCTGAGTGGCAGTGCTGTCTGGCCAGCTGAAGGTCTTTGTGATGAAGATGTAAATGGTGGCAGCGTTTACTGCCGTGTACAGGAGGAATTCCAGCACCAGTCTTGGGAGAGAGGGGAGAGGCATGTGCAGACGGTACAGCAGATATGGAACGATGAAGTACCTGAACTCCAGAAGCTTCTGGGGGACAGTGGCGGACAAGAGGCACGCCAGGTATGCCAGGCTCCAGAAGAGTGAGCGTGTTTTGAAGGAGTCCAGAAAATTCCACCCGGCAAAAACGTACACGGGGATGAGGAGGAAGCGAATTAGCTCGTGCCGCTGGAGAAGCTTTTTCCATACGTAGAAAGGATAGTGGCGGTTATCTGCCAGGAGATACTTGTGGACAAAAGTAAACTTCCACACCAGGAGTAAGGAGGCGACTGTGATGAGGAGGAAGAAAACGGGTTGTTTTTTCATGGCCTGTAGGAAACGGAGGATGCGGTGGTAGCACAGCGTGACGGGGAGAGAGAAGAAGAGGGAAAAGGAGAAGAAGTAGAATATCTGGGGGAAGTTGAGGCAGGCCTCGTGGCTCGTCCTGTCACCGATGACGATCCCGTCATTCAGCAACACAAACGTGAGGAAACCAATGCCAACCACCGCATAAGGCCAGGCCACCAGCAGGACTGCCTTCACGTGACTGGGTGAAAACAGGAACTCGAGGGAAAAACGCAGCACTTTCTTAGCTCCACTAAAGGACAGTGGGACCTGGGACGGCGGAGACTTCTCGTCTCTCTTTTTTGTGTGCTCCACCCTCCACACCTCGTCCATTTTGGAAGCAACGAGAGTGCCGGCGCAGAAGGCCACCCAGATGATGTTGGTCTGGCGGAAGAGCACAGAGCAGACTCCGAGGAGCGCAGAGGCCTTGTGGCATCCATACAGCGTCATTAGGTAGGTGAAAAGGATGAAGAAAGTAGATCCGGCGTCGGTGTAGTAGAGAAAGTTGAAGAAGTAGAGCACAGGAAAGGTTGACAGGGAGAGCGCCGACAGCACCCGACGTGAAGCTGTCCGTGTCTGGAATGCAAGTAAAGTGACATTAGACATGAAAAACAATAAACCTGCATCAGAGATGCATGGCATCTGGTCTTACCTTCTCTCTGTGGTGCAGCCTGCAGAGCAGCAGATAGATTAGGTAAAGGTTGCCGCAGTTGAAGAGCAGGTTGATGAAGCGCAGCATGGCTGTGGAGCACACCACGTTCCCTGTCAGGTCAGCGAGCCATACCACTGGCTTGATTACGCCCACAGAGACAAGGTAAAGGCCTGGGAGAGTCGTGATCATTGGGTCCCACTGCAAAATGACATTTCATCACATCAGCTCTGCAAGGACTTTTTTTGTAATGACAATTTAGTTGATAATAAAAGTTGAGCGTATTTTTAGTTTCAGCCCATAAATACGGAAAAGAACTCATAAACAGTCATTACTGGAATTTAAAGAGCTGTACAACAAGCGCAAACAAATACAGAAATGTGCTCTATGCTAATCATATTTATTTAGTTTGAATCTGGCATCCTATATAGACATAACCGTAGCATCACTGAGTCGCTGATGAGATGAAACAAGTGGTGATATTTAGAAATGTTATAGCTCTTGTAGTAAAACTTTAGGTGTTCATTTTAATGATGACTTTAAACAAAAGAAGGGATAAAATTTCCGTGTCTTAATATTTTTTAAAGGTATACTTATTTCACAAGACTTCAGTTAACCAGCAGGTGTCACCACTGAGCCCTTAAACCCAAAGAAAATAATCATTTTCAGCACAATTTGTTAAACTTTATTTGCTCCCAGTAACTTTATCTGTCCATGAATCCTCACTACCAACTAAATAGTCATTTTTATCTCATATTCCTGCTTTTCATGCCTTTCTGTCTATTTAGTACTTTGACAGCTGCTTTATCCATCTTTATCCATCCAACTTAATTTGCGTCTTTCTGTGCTTATGGTCTGAAACCTCTGTTGTCAATTTAAAGGAATTTTTCTTTGTTTTTTTTCTTTTTCTTATTTCTCTTTGAAGCTCTGTATGCCTATTTATGGTCGTTTTGCCACTTTAAGAAGCTGTTTTTACAAGGCCGTTCCACACAAAAATAATCCACTGATGCTTTAAAAATAGCATGGTAAAAGTTTTTCTTCTTTACTGACCAGCTTTATTTGGAAAATTAAGATTGGGTCCTGCATTGCACTCTTTAACATATCAAAGATTTTACAATCAGCTGATTTATTTCTGATGTATCAGGACATAAAAGATCTAACCAGAGGCAAGACAGTATAGGAAAATGTCATCTTGCCATGATCCATACAGCTTTCTTAGCCTCAGGTTTAAAATATGCGTTTATAAATTAGTTTAAAAATAAGGATTAATGCATGATTTTATATATATAATATTCAATAAAAAAAAGGGTGATTTTGTTAAATTAGCTCAATATTTTCTTTTTAGTATTGTGTGTGTGTGTGTGGGTGTGTGTGGAGGGGGAGGGGGTGTCTTAACATTTAACGGGATTGTAAAGGACATTAAAAATGAAAAAGGCATTGTAGCCTTTAAGCTCCACTTTAGTAAACTGATTTGTCTTTTATTAAACTAAGCTGTGTGAAAAGTGCAGCATAAATAGGCTCACAGTCCCTAATATGATGGTATATATCCGATATGGAGATTAAAATCTCTACATGCAGCCACAGAATTTTAGATAAGCCTCGCTTAATCTGCCTCACAATGATGGACTTACTTTTGTGGCAATAATGACTGGGGGAGAGATAAACGATCTTACCTCGTTGAATTTCCCATCACAGTATTTTTGTGCTTGCGGAATGTGAAAAATCTCGTCCATGTAAGGCTCTCTTTGTTCCCGTGTTATTCTAGAGAACAGAAGACACGAAATCAAGAAGTTGGTGCTGCAGAGAGCAGTAAATATGTAGCCCTCAAATTTCTCCATGTTTGTTGAGAAAACTCGGCGAAAATGTCAAAAGGATACAGAACTAATTGTTATACTGTTTTATATATCGCATTGCGTTCCGATTAGCTGATTAAAACCATCAAACGAAATCTATGCTGCTGTCTTGCTACTGGAAGAGTTTGGATTTTTTGACTGCTAAAGGTCCGTCTCGGAAACATGTTCGGTGGTGAAACGCTGACATGACTTTTTGTTCCTATTTTGTGCTTAGCACTCAGTTGTGTTGATAAACTTAATATTGATTATAAAATAATTCGTGAAATTGTTTTTAAAACTAAAGCACTACGTGTTAACATTCATATATTGTTTACTG
Source organism: Pseudomugil tenellus (assembly GCA_037177515.1). Taxonomy (NCBI): domain Eukaryota; kingdom Metazoa; phylum Chordata; class Actinopteri; order Atheriniformes; family Pseudomugilidae; genus Pseudomugil; species Pseudomugil tenellus. The sequence goes on from JBAMHX010000026.1 coordinate 10,126,494, forward strand.
TGGCGTCTGTCCTCAAGGCGTGTCACAGTGTATCAGTTCCCCCGTGTGCACCCTATTCTTGTGTGAGGCATGGTGAGTTTGCGGTCGTAGAAAATCGTTTTCTGGTGGGCCACCATGCACTTAACACAAGAGTTACAGCTTTTTCCTGACTACATTGTGACACAAATGCTTTTCAAAGACGTAAAAAATGCAGCAGAGTTGAGGCAATGTGCCGTGGAAGGAAAAATAAATGCCGCTTTGATCAACCCAACAATGGTGAGCCGTATTTTACTTCGTTAAATCCCACTTTATTAACACAGTGAACTTCTTCTTTTTTTTCTTTACTAGAAAATATTTTTTTAGTTTGTTCGCTAAAAAGCTGGTGCACACTAATCTGTCGTGTCTTTCATTCAAGATATACATTGTTTTCATTTTCAGGTGGTTAACCCTTTCCAAGCAATGGTAGCTGCCAACAAAGCTGTTCACTTACACACACTTGGAAAAATGAAAACAAGAAGCTTAAACTCTGAGATAATCTTCAATCTATCGCCTACTAATAATGTAAGTACTGGCAACACATAGTTCATGTTCAACTGGCATCATGTGAAGAGCTCATCCTTTCCCCAGAAATAACATTAATAACATTGTCTGATTAACTGTTACTTCACTGCACACAATAAACACACTTTTAATGTTTGCTTTTAGCAACAGATCAGTGAACAAATAAACTTCTGATATGTTTCAATGAATACACTTCTGATATGTTCCAACTCATGCAGATTTCAGAGGCCTTTAAAAGATTTGGGATTTCAGATGGAGACAACTCTGTGCTCGTGGTTGTGGTGCACAACAGAGACGAGCTGCAGTTTCTGTCTGACGTCCCAGCCAGGGTAGATGGACGGCAGGTTCCAGTGGAGGAAGTTTCCTCGTTGTCAGACGTTGCAAAGATCAAAAAGGTTTCTTGTCTCTGCTTTAGTGTTTCTTTCTCATCCTACATCCAGTAACTCCATTTAAATTAATGGATGCACTGGTGCTCTGAAGATTGTTTACTGTTTCTCTGTGTTGAGTAAATAAGAAATTTAAGATAAAGCTTTCATATTATACAAGTTTTGATTAAAAGTAATTTCGTAGGAACCTGTAAACAACTTAGGTTCAATAAAAGCTGTTGGAGTAAAATTTAAATAAAGATAGGAAACAGTGGTAGAAATGTCTTTGTTTTTTTTTTGTTTTTTTAAAAAAACATGTGTTTCCACATTTGTTGTTTGTATATTAATTCTAATGTTTTAATCATTTGTGAATGATGTCTAGAGGTTGCACTTACTGGACTGATGTTTTATACTTTCATTATTAATTCATTTCAGGAGCATATTTGTAACTAATCCCATTTTTTTCTCTCTTTTACAGTTGTACAAAATCACTCCTCAGGAGGAGAAATGTGGGAGTCTGCTAGATGCAGTTGTGTGCAGAATGGCCATTAAAGACATCTCGTAGCTCCTGCAGAGTGTATTTATTGTTGCTTTCATTGAAATGTTATTGTATTTTTGTCACATAAGATGGAGAGAGTGGGTCATATAAACTTCTTCAGTTAATGTAAATCGATCAAATATTTGTGAGAACATGTCTTTATTTCTACTTGGAGCACATTTTACAGTTTTAGGACGATTCAAGCCCATAGTTTAGCAATTTACTGCAGCTTTTTATCTTTCTTGCTCCTTTGAACGTGGTGTGTGGCATTGGTTTTGAAGCTGGACTGAGCCTATCTGACTGCGAGGGAAAAGTGATGTTAACCAGATTTGTTGTTGAATAATGGATCCCAAGTTCTGTGGGCGACTTTATCAGCTAAATCTCTTATATAATAAAAAAACCCCTCTTATTCACAGAACTCGCATGAAAGCCTAAAACTTCAGTCAGGCACAGTTAGCATGAGAATAAAATAATAATTAATACTATAGTCGTCTCTCAACTCTTTTAACAGTTTAAATGAACTTTTTTTTTTATCACAAATGCAACTTTCAGATTTGAAAATGTAATAATCTTATATCTCTTTACTATAATCATCATGCATGCAGTAGTTAATAACAGTTTAGTTCATTTTCATATCCAGGAGTTTGAGGCTGCATGCACACACATGCAAATTAAAAAAAAAAAGATCCTGATCTGTCATTTATTTATCCATTTGCACCTTTTTATTCAACAGATACAAAATGGTAAAAGTTTTTCTTCTTTACTGACCAGCTTTATTTGGAAAAGTAAGATTGGGTCCTCTTTAACATATCAAAGATTTTACAATCAGCTGATTTATTTCTGATGTATCAGGATATAAAAGAACTAACCAGCGGCAAGACAGTATAGGAAAATGTCATGTCGCCATGATCCATACAGCTTTCTTAGCCTCAGGTTTAAGATGCTTCACTACTTCAGTTTGCCTGCTTCAAACAAAATAGATCCAACAACTTAAATAAGCTGTACGCAATGTCCCATTAAGTTAAAGGAGGGTAACATCTAAAACCTGCAGTAGTCCTTTGCATATTACAAACTTATGATCATCTGTTTCAGTTGTTTTCTACATCTGTTATGGTATTGGGATGCATTAGTGATTTTTACATATATAAGGTTATAATCGATGAAGGGGACTTTAAGAATCATTAAGACAAATTACGATAAAAACACCTTCTTTAACCAGGCAATGAGGTAGTTATCTTAGAAAAACTGTTACAGTTTTTAGTCTGGAAAGTTGGTGAGCTCGTCTTTTCCGATGTTCCCTCCACTGAGGATGCACACGACGTTCTTGTCCTCCATGTCAGGTATCTTGTTGTTCACAATGGCGGCAAAGGCAGCAGAACCTGATGGCTCTACCACAAGTCCAGCTCTATAGAGGGCAGACACTGCTGCCTTTATTTCTTCATCGCTCACCAGGATGATCCCCTCCACATGTCGCTGACACAGTTCGTACGGAAGCCTGCCTGAGATGAGAAGAGTGCAAACTGGTAGTACTGGGGTAAAGGCATATCAAAACCTGGAAAGAGGAGGAGAAACTGGCCAAGACAAACCTGCAGAAGGAGGTGCAAGACCAGAAGCAATACTCTTGGTCTCCATCGTAACTGGCTTCTTCTCAGTAAGGCTTTTGTACATTGTGCAGGCTGAATTCACACACACACACACAAACTTCATAATGAATTTAAACAGCTGGTTTTGCAGATGACTCTTGGACATTTCTCCATTTTTACCTCCTTCTGGTTCCACGCCATAGATTCTGGTTTTATCGCAGCCTGATAGCTTGATTGCAGCAGCTACTCCAGCCAGCAGCCCGCCTCCACCACAGCACACCACCACCACATCAGGCTCCAGAACCGCCTCCAGCACCTCCATACCCAGACTGCATGTGCATTATTGATGGAGCATAACATAAAGTCAGCTTGCTTTGTATACTCTGCATAGATAAAAAAAAAACTCCTGGCATCCTAAAGTGTACCTGGCGTGTCCAGCGATTAGATCCAGGTCATCATAAGAGTGCAGGAAAGTCATGTTGTGATCCTGAACACAACGGTTCACTACATTCATCATGCAGGTTGCAGGAACTCGTTCGACCTCGACTCCAAAACTCTAAGGATGAGAATTAAACAAGTACAACCTCATCACGTTCCTTTATGCAAACAAATTCAGATTAAATCAGGAGAGGACAAATAATGTATTCCAATTTCTCTCTATCTGAGGCTTTTCTTGTTTCCAGTCAGATAGCATTCTGGTCTCTGACCTGTATGAGGGTGGACCTGGACACTGGGGCAGTTTCTGGCATAACCACCTTTCCCTGTGACCCATAGTGTTTCAAGGCATATGCAAAAGATTTTCCATAGTTCCCTGCAGACATAGTGACAAAGTGTCCCCCCATTGGTCTCCTGGCAAACTGATTGGCCACTCCCCTTATCTTGAAAGACCCTGTCAATCACAAACATATCATTGAGTCAGAGCAGGAGAATGTGAGAAACAACCAGGACCAAATCAAAGTAGTTTCCACCAACCGGTTCTCTGCATGTTTTCCAGTTTGATCTGGATGTTACAGTTGATACTCAGAGGCAAAGTGGTTTGGGACCAAGGAATCATGGGGGTGTTGATGACACCCAGAGGGCTGCTCCTCACGGTCTCTCGGGCTTCTTTTAACATATCCAGGGTGATTGAGTCTGCAGAAGTATCTTCCATCTGAATCAGTAATAATAATAATAATAATAATAAAAACCATACAGTACACCTTTAAAGTTCCCTAATACTGATACAGCTAGATAAACTGTAAGGGCATCTTTGCTTCAGTGATTTTACAGTTTGAAGATAATTGTATTGGTTGTTGTGTTCTGCTTCCTCTAAATGGCAAATAAGCGCTTAAATGGAATCTGATTTTATGTCAGATTTCATGTTTTTTTTTTTATTCTTATGCATTGTCTATCTTTGAATAGATTTTTATTTTTGTGTGTTTATGGACTTTGAGTCTGAAATAAAGCACATCTATCTATCTTCTTAAATTTTTAAAAATGATTTATTTAGCCTTCCTGCTACAACATAGGTTGGCAGGAATAGGACTAATCAACACCTGGAACTATTCATCTCTTGCTATTTTCAATACAGAACATCTAGATGTGAATACTTCAGTAGATCTGTATGCTGAGCAGTCCACAAACACTTTTATAAAATCTGCTGAACGATGCAACAAAAAATATTTGAAATGTAGATGATTAATTCAACTAAAAGAAAATGTCCAGAGTCTTTAACAAATTTAAGACTGACCTTATCGTAATTCTCCAAGTGAGAACAGTTGTGAGAACAGTTGTGAACAGTGTTACAATAATTGCGATTTCCGTCGGTTCAATGGTTCCACTTTAGAATGTGTTTGAGGTCGGATGCTTTTCTCACGCGGACAACAAAAACATGGCGGCTCCTGAAAGTGGCTGCCCAGAGCTGTTAGCTAATATTTCTTAGTTACGCAAGCAATTAATATGTTGATAGAAAAACCTTAACGTGAAAACAGGATGGGGTTGATACGACACGTTGTATGCGCCATGTCAGGCGGAGTTGACAGCTCTGTGGCGGCTTTGTTATTGAAGAGAAGAGGTGAGAAAACCTGCCAGAAACACACCTGAGGTGGCTTGTCTCTGTTAAAAGTTTAACTAAGCTGTTAAAAACAGTTTAGTATCAGCCAAAAACTTGTCTGCTTGTTTTTATGAGCTCAACCGCGTAGAACATGTTCAGCATCTCTTCCTAAATGTACATGTTGAGGTAACATGTTATTCTGTCCTCTGCTGTGGAGGCTACAGTGTGACAGGAGTTTTCATGAAGAACTGGGACTCTCTGGATGAGATGGGGGTCTGTTCTACTGAGAAGGACTGTGAGGATGCTTACAGAGTCTGTCAGATCCTGGACATCCCTTTTCATCAAGTGTCATATGTCAAAGAGTACTGGCATGATGTTTTTAGGTATAGTGTCTGTCATTATTAAGTATTGTTTGTGTGTAATATTCCTGCTGTTATCATTTAAAAGTCTGTCTTTATTCTTTTGCAGTAATCTGTTGAAGGAGTATGAGAAGGGCAGGACACCGAATCCTGATATACTATGCAACAAACACATCAAATTCAACCATTTCCACAAATATGCCATCAACACGCTTGGTATTTAGTCATATTTATGATAATATAGACAAATGAGTTTGTTTCTATTGCTTTCATTTGTTTTTGCAACACACCATAAAGTCAATGTATGTGTAATAAAATAATTAATTTAAGATCTTTGGCTGCTTTTACCTGCATTGGACTGCAGTCAACAGATACTTAGGTTTGGAAAATCAGGGATAAATTCACTCAGGGGAAGCCAAACTGGTAGCTGCTAAAAAAGGGAACAAATGTAATAAAATCTACTTCAAAATATATATTAACATTCTTTTTTTATAATCTTAAAATTAGGAGATGTGAACATTTTAATTGAACATCATTTCTTTGTTTAATTAAATGTTAAGCAGTAGAACATCAGGGTGTGAATGGAGGTTTCACTGTTAAAATTAAAAGGAACAAAAAATTCTTAAGCAAATAAAATATTTGATCAATGTTCTACTTTTCTTGTTCTAGGTGCTGATGCCATGGCGACAGGCCATTACGCAAGGACATCACAAGAAGACGAAGAAGTTTTCCAGCAGTCATACAACCATGCTCCAACCCCGCTTTTTAGAGACCGTTTTGAGATCAGAAATCGTTAGTGTTTGAGCTCACACCATGTTTTAAATAATTTGCATTAAGACCACCTCATGTCATAATTAATTTTTGTACCTCTGATCCCACCCACCCACCTGCTCAGCTGTGAGGTTGTACAAAGGAGCCGATCTCATCAAAGACCAGACATTCTTTCTAAGTCAGATCTCCCAGGATGCCTTGAGACAAACTCTCTTCCCGCTTGCTGGACTCACCAAAGAGTTTGTGAAAAAGATTGCTGCTAAGGCAGGGTTTCAGCACGTACTGAAGAAAAAAGAGGTTTGCGGAAAATACACATGAACTGAAATATTGATATCTATGTAATGTGTAGGGTTTGTGACGAAGCGCTGTTTTCTTTCAGAGCATGGGCATCTGCTTTGTTGGAGAGAGAAACTTTGAAAACTTCATTTTAGAGGTGAAACTAAATCTCCTCATGTGTTTGTGATCAGCTCAAATGATAATAAACCTTGACTCTGTCTTGCTATTATATCTTATTTTTAGTATCTTGAACCTAAACCAGGAAACTTTGTTTCCATTGAGGATGGGACTGTGAAGGGAACACACAAAGGTATGTTCATGTTTGTTGGATTTTAGCTTTGCGTCTTCATGTTCTGCCGATCAGTTTCGCCGCAAACCAAAGACGCAAGTCATGGTGGATGTGTTGTTTCCCTTCACTTGTATCTATTGTGTCGTCTCTCCATTCAGGTTGGTTCACAATGACACTGGGCCAGAGGGCGAGGATAGGAGGACAGAGAGATGCCTGGTTTGTTGTGGACAAAGATGTTGTTACTGGAGATGTAATTGTGGTAAGAAATGTCTTTTTTAAATCAGAGTGAAGCATCTTCATTGACTACTTGCTTTAAGTAAGTAACCTAAAGATGGACTTATCTGTAAAATAGAAAATCTTGTCACTTCGTCAAGTAACATCGAGCAGAGCATTAGCTTGGGTGGCATATTCACTTATTTAACATTTAAAAACATGAAATCCTTTTGCCTCAGGCTCCGACTACCAACCACCCATCTCTTTTCCGCGACACTCTGCGAACCAACCGCTTCCATTGGCTTACGCTTGACCCGCCTCCCGAGCTAGCCAGGACCCAGATGTTGGAGTGTCACTTCCGGTTTATCCATCAGATGCCTCTCAGTAAGTTCTGCGTTTACCACGGTGGTAGAAATTTCATATCTAATCTACTCTAATTTACTACTACTACTATCTAATTTACTCAGTCATGAAATAATCATAGAAAGCAGGTACAATCCTGCTGAAAGGCCTGAACATCCTGAACATCTTGTAACGTTCAGGTTTTTAAGAGCAGGCTCAACGCACATCTACTGAGCTTAGCTTTTAATTAATATTTATTGTTTTAGTTGTACTCAGATATGTATTTATTTATCCACCTATTTTAGGCTCTTTACTATTTTATGTTTTATGTCCCAGCGTGGTTGTTTTATTTGTTTTATAAGGTTTTTAATTGCACTTTGAGTTACACTTGCATGAAAAGTGCTTTATAAATAAAGTGTTATTTGATTTGTACGTTCTTAAGCTGAAGACAACCAGACCTCAGTGTAGATCCTTTATCTGTTATGTTTTCTGTGATGTAAACAATGCTATCTGTGTCTTACTTGGAGTAAGAACATCCTCTGTACACATCAGATATATGACGTACCATCTTTAGGGCTTATAAGAAGTTCCTTCCCTGCTGCTTGTCACAATTTGCTCCAGACTTCTGCTCTGACAGATCACATCCTTTGGGATTGTAATTCTGTATATTTGTCTGTTTTGTCCTTATGTTGTCATATTTGATTGTTTTATTCCTTGTTCATTAAACTTCATTTTCTCTTCAGAACCAGAATCCTCATCGTTAATAATCTAAAATTTCCAGAACACCACGATAAAGTGATTGAAACTCACATCAAACACCCACATCTGCTTTGTGTCTTGCAGTTCCCTGCGCAGTGACTCTGAACATGGACGGTTCTGTGTGGATCTCGCTCTCTCAGCCTGTTAGAGCTCTGACCCCAGGACAGGTAGCAGCTAACACAAGTGTGTTAAAGAATGTCATGTAAGATCTGTTTTAATGCCTGAAGAATAAAAGTTTTTTTTGTCTTAATCTCTGCTCCAGTTTGCAGTGCTTTACAAAGGCGATGAGTGTTTGGGCAGCGGGAAGATCATCCAGCTGGGTCCCAGCGAATACACGCTTCAGAAGGGCAGAGAGCAGTTTGTGGCAGATGTGCAACATAAACAGGAGCCAAACCCTGAACCTGCCAGCTGAGATGAGCTCAATGTCTCATTGAGATGGACATTCTCTCTGTTTAGTAGATTTCATATAAGATCTTAACCTGAAAAATTCTATTACTACTGTTTATAAACGCTTTGTCTTCACAGTGTTTATAACTCAAGAACAACTGAGCTGACCTCCTACATGCAAATTAGCTGCTTGGTGCTCAGACAAACCACATGTATCCAAGCCAAAGTGTTCAGGAGAAGAGACTCAATGGTGCTAAGAACGTTTATTAGAGTGCTTATAGTTTTCAAGAACACAGTTTTAACTAC
>JBAMHX010000026.1:10174881-10185156 GCA_037177515.1 Pseudomugil tenellus
GATGGTCCGTTTCAGGGGGGGTTCTCCCTTGTTTCCCAAAAACATTTGCTTTTCTGCAAAGGTGGTTTTTTGTTTCATTTGGTTGGGGGTGTTTTGGTTGGGGAAAGGTCAGGGGTTTTTTTTTTTTTTTTTTTTTTTTTTTTTTTGCAGGGCGATTTCCCTCTGCATTCAGCAAACAGGATGTCTGTCAGTGTGTCTGCAGCCTGCTGATACACGATCTGATGTTGGCACTAGTTGGAAAGAGAGACAGAAAGGGGGGAAAAGAGATGGGAATTGACATCTTCTTGGAGCCGGGCAAAATGGTTGCGTTTACTGTCAGGGAAAAATATTTCCACTGTGGAAAAACAAAAATGTTGTAATAGAGTTAGAACTCACTAAGAGACATGAGATAGTTGAGCGGACCATCCGAAAGATGAGAGATTAAATCACACTACAGCTGATTAGAGAAGACATTCGAATAAATACTGTAGTTCTTTCTGGTTTTGTGTTTAATTGCAGGTGTTTTTGGCCTCTTGTGACAACACGATCAGGTTTTTCCTGAAAGGAGGACTTATCAGTCGGAGTTCTGCTCTCTGATTGGCTGGAAGCAACTTAAACTGCTTGCTTTGTATTGATTCAAATATTTCTATAAAGGGGAGGCAGGGAAAGAAGGAGAAATGAGGGAAACTGAAAGGAGGACTCAGAGGGCTGCTCGCCATGGGATGTGAAAGTAGCTGAGAGGATTTATTTTCATGGGCTACTCTGCTGTAAAACTTTAACTAAGCTGTAAAACCAGAGAGATTTCTATAGTGCCCTGTTGTATAGCCTTCCCATTTAAATAATGGTTGGTAAGATTTGCTGTATTGTTTTATGGTCTCATTATTACACTTTTAATTCATGATAAATGTCAAGAAGAAGGAAAGAATTTATTAATTGGGCTTGGAGCCAATAAAAACTATTTAAAAAAATTAAATTTTACAAGGTGTTTATGTACAACTAGATGACTCACATTGAAAATAGAGATAAGTGCTTAGACTGGATTTTGGCTTCTAGGTAGGCTCCAGAACAAAGTGTCACAATGTTGTCATTTCTCCGAAACCTGCTAAAGCTGTTTGTTTTCTTTTGTTTTACTGACCATCCTTCCAACTAACTGACCAAACACTTCTGTTGATTTGACACTACTGAGTTTAACTGGGAGGGGGAGGCCACCAGGGTAGAAACTCACCCTACCTCACACACAGCCACAAAATGTTAAAAGAAACGTATCTGTTCTACTCAAGATGCTTCTTCTCTGTCCGTTTATGCAGAATGAAACCAGTTTAATCTGTCAAATTTTTGCTTGTGTGACCACCATTCCCCCCCACTCATATGGGCTTTCTGTCAATGCATACACATTGTCAGACTGTGTTTTGCATATTTGTGAGCTGTTAAAATCTGTGTGTGCTTGTCACCCACAGTGACAGCTGGCACCAGTTTGCGTCAACACTGTGTCGAACACCACAGGCTCCAACCACTTGCAGAAACCTTTGTGTGTGTGTGTGTGTTTAGGAAGCCAGAGCTGTGTGCTTGGACAGGCATGCTGACAGTTGATCGACACATTTATTCGTTTTTTTGTTTTTCTGAATGTGCATCTATGAGAATGTGGTCATCTGTCCTTGTCCACCAACATAAGTGTGTCATCGGTGTGGTTTGCTTCGCAGCTCATTAACAGCTCTTGTCACTTCTGCTGCCCTCCCCACCTGCAAAGCAGTGCTCGGAATGTGTGCCCCCCTTCCCCTATATTAACCCCCCTCCTTTTGTCATTTGTTCATTCACATCTAATGAGGATGTGATGGAGTAGTGGTGTAATCAGTCATACATATTGTGGTGTGCACCAAAGGTGAATACTACATTTTTGGGATGCTGTTTGGTTTTACTAAATGTGTTACTTTCTGCACTAATAAGTCCTGTTAAACCCACGTTTGTCTGGTTGTATTTGTGTGGCATACTTAGCATACAGGGTGTTGTTTTCCATAGTGTCTGACCTGACACACCCTTTCCAGAGTCCAGCCCATCCTCTACATGTGTGTGTGATCCCATGCTCGCAGCTGGTGGGCTCTATAAATAGTATGGGTTGCATAGTGCTAAAAAAAAAGAAAAAATAATAACAAACAAATGATTATCTTGTGAATAAAACTGCTCCAAGACTAAATTTTAGTCATATATGGAGAAAGCATTTATGATGTGGAATAACCTGTTTGTTATTCCACAGCTAGTGTGATTTAACTAAATAATTGTACTCAGAAGGATTTTTTCTTTCTCTTGTGGCAAGACAAGTTTGTTTGCAGAGCACATTTAATGTACAAGATAATTCAAAGGGCTCAACATAACACATTAAAAGCATTACAGTAGGATGCACAAGATGCACTAAAAGTACTTCAGTGCAGCTCCTTCCACTTGTGTAAAAAAAATCTTTTCTGTTTGTGCAAAATATGTAAGCAGTTGAGTGTTTGGGTGTGAGAAAAGAATAAATAAAAGGATGTCTGTGTGGTTTGGCCTGTTGTTTAACAGATAGTGTCAGGACCTACTTGATTGTACTAGTATAATGTTTGAACTTGGCACAGAGTGTGTGTGTCTGTGAAACATCAAACCACCAAGGCAGAGTTTATTCCCCCCCCCCCCCCCCAACTGTGTATACAGTATAACGGAATTCATGCAGGATGTGTGTCTTAAAGAGGGCCAGGTGATGGATCTCTGGCGGCAAGTGGGATAATATTGTATTCCCAGACACACAGTGAGACAGGTGTGGGGTATTCTGCAGCCAGTAGATCCTCTTGTCTGTTAGCACTGTGTTGAATGAGCACCTAGATTCCACCGCATTACTGCAGCACATTATATCACAGCTGCCCCTTAATGTCACTTGTGTTGCAAAGTGGCTTTTGTGTGTGTTTTTGTCGTGACTTACCATCTCTGCATTATCACTAGTACACATGTAGGTAATTGACAGCCATATTGCTTCCCGTTGTGACTCTAGACTAGCTAGGTGTTAGCTAGAAGCTAGCATGTGTTTGCATTTGCTTGTGTATGCAAGCGGTGCTTCTAAGTTGTAGTTGTGGTATCTCTTGGTTGAGCCTCAGCATGACCCTTAACCCACACATATACGACACACTCATGCAGCAAATCTGCAACTTGACCCCTCTCCCTGTCGCTCAACAGTATTATCCCCCCCTGTGAATTTCATCTGGTCTCACCACCTGTCGTCAGCTGTATTTCACTCAGTCTGTGTCTCCTGCTGCCTATACCCCCCTCCCTCTCCTTTCCTACACACCCAGCAGAGCTTACAGTTAGACAGAAGATGGTATGAGGACTGATCGAAGGCCCCATTAGGAATGAAATTTAAGATTGATGTAATTACTGTCTTCCAAGCTTTAATCAGACCAAATCTAAACCACCTGATAATGACTTAATTAGATCTAACAGTAAAAGTGTTACTTAGTAAACAAGCATTCGGCCTTGAAACATCTATGATGAGTGACAATCAACTTGGAAAAGGTTGGGATGGGATGGAAGATGAAAAGAGGCTGTGTGTGGGCGAGTCTCCCCAGAAATACGGCACTATAACTTTTGGTTATAGAAGTTAACATGGATGCTTTATTTGTGTGCTTTGGCTTCACGTCACAGGGTGTATATATCCTCTTCAACTACCATAAGTCAAAATATACAACAGTAAAAATGCCTTCTCTTTCTTTCTTTTTTCTAGATGGTGTCCATTATGTAGAAGCCCTGTGCACCCTCCGCGTCACCATCATCACCGATGACATGTTGACCAACAGCATCACAGTCCGTCTGGAGAACATGTCCCAGGAGCGCTTCCTCTCTCCCTTGCTCAGCCTTTTTCTTGAGGGTGTGGCGGCCGTGCTTTCCACCAAGCGGGAGGCCGTGTTTGTGTTCAACATCCAAAACGACACCGACGTGCAGGGTTCTATCCTCAACGTAACCTTTTCCGCACTTCAGCCCGGAGGAGCACCGGGTAAAGGAACGTTTTTCCCCTCTGAGGAGCTGCAGGAGCAGATCTACTTAAACAGGACGCTGCTCAGGCTCATATCTTCTCAGGAGGTAGCACACCAGTGAAAATTTGGATGTCCATTTTGTAAGACTGAATAGCTGTGATTTTAATACGACTATGCATGTATGAAATTTTACCTTCCTTCCAGGTGTTGCCGTTTGATGACAACATCTGTCTGCGGGAGCCCTGTGAGAACTATATGAAGTGTGTGTCTGTGATGAAGTTCGACAGCTCTCCTCCGTTCATCGCCTCTGACACGGTTCTGTTTCGGCCAATCCACCCCATCAATGGGCTGCGGTGTCGCTGTCCGGTCGGTTTCACCGGGGACTACTGCGAGACTGAGATTGACCTCTGCTATTCGGGCCCGTGCAAGAACAACGGGAAGTGCCGCAGCCGAGAGGGTGGATACACCTGCGAGTGCCTGGAAGACTTCACTGGTCAGATTTACATATATGTTCATCTGGGTTAACCTGAAATAGTTTTTCTGGTTAAAAAGAAATCAAGAAGCTATTTCCCAAAGTGATTTATTTAAGTTTGGACTGTGATTTTAAATAACTGCAACAAAACAGCAGAACCACTCAGACAGGTTATAAAAGGTTTACCACATGCTGTTGTACCTTGAGGTTTACGCCAGTAAAGGGAGATAAAATGTGCTTTGTATTTCCATGTGAGTGCATACAGTATAGCAGATTTATTTATTGCTATACACAGTATAGTATTTATTGCTGTAAATAAGGGCTGTAGGTGAAAGATATCTATGGATGCATTAGAAGTGAATTAATTAAAAGTATTATGCCTTCATTATCCTCTTTTTGAGAAACCCCTTGATAAACCCGCTTTAATTAGGAGTTAATAAGGATTCTACATGTTCAAACTAAACCATCTAGACTCAAATGAGCTGTGATTAATTAATTGATTGTGCTGTAACTTATATATTTTTTACAAACAAAGGGACAATGATGGGAGTATAACTTAAAAGGAATAACAAGACAACAGAACAAGACAACAGTTCTTTAGTGGACTAGTCAGCCACCCGTTCATTTAATTCTTTATCTAACCCACAAGTTTTAGCTTTTTGTTTGAGCTGTGCACTGTCAATGTTTTTAGTGCTGTTAGCAGATCAGTAAAAAATCATTTTTAGGGCAAATATTCAGATTTCAACTACGAGATAGTATACAATGTAGAGCAGGTGTCCAGTTCTGGTCCTGAAGTCCTTATGCAACAGTTCATAGGCTGTTGGGTCGGTTTAATTTTAGTGTGGCGTTTTGAAGGAATACATTGAAAACCTGCAGGACAGCAGTGCAGGACCTTTGACACCCATCAGACTTAAACAGCAGACTTGTGCAGAGCTGTGGCATCAAACTCTGCACAAGTCTGATAAATACCCATTGATATTTGTGTGAATGAGTCAGGTGTGATGCAGCAGGGTAACTCACAACACTTGCAGGAGTGTGGCTGTCTTGGAGCGGAGTTGCCCATCCCGATCTAGAACATTTAGAGACATGTGGAAAAGGAATTTATCTAAAAGAACCACAAAGATCAAGACTAAATGCTTTTCTCAATGGACAAAATGTTTTTTCTTCCTTTGCCTTGCTTCCTATAAAAATGTCCTCTTTAAATTCTGAGTAATCCGTTGTGCATGCTCGAAACTGCCTTTGTGTCCAGGTGCTGGCATGTGACATGTTGATGCTCTGAAGTGGAACATAAAGTGAAGCAAAGTGAGCTGTCTCAACTTCATGATGCTGCAGTGCAACAACAGCTCCAATAATGTTTTATGTCAGAGTTCCATCGAAACATGTCAGAACCTGAAATCCTTAATGTTGGAAACTTTAAGTTCTTGCCCTTGTGGTCATTCATTGTTCTTTTTTAATAGAAATACATTTATGAAGATGGTAAGCACACAGAAGAACATACGTGGTCATCCTAACTGGGTTAAAAAGTGCAATGCAACATCCTGCATTTCGAGTTTACAACTACTTTTTGTAGTGTATTCTAACATAAACCTGGGTTGGTCTGGTAAGAAGGAAGCTGAGGTTTTATTTGGTTACCATAACCGCGCTGCATTCTTGCGACAGATGACAGATGTGGGAAGAGTTGGAAGCTTTATTGTTTCCATTGAAATCACTTTTTGAAATATTTCCCAATGTCACTGATCTTCCTCCCATGCTTCCCCCTTGAACATTTGATAGCCGACTGTCTCTGCTCGGCTGTCTCTCCCTAATAGTGGGACTTTGACAGCCCTCATGCCTCCTCTCCATCCGTCTCATCCAACACTCCGCCTCTCCTCTCTTTCTCTTCCTCTACCTTATCTGATATAATTACCTGATTATACTTACCTTTGTCACTCTCCTTGCCTCCTTCTCCTACCACCGATGCCCATCTTCTCCTCTAACCCATAATATTTCTTTTCCATCCATTTCTCTTCCCCCTCTTTGAAGGTCACAGTTCAACTACAGATAGTCAGGGCCCATCAGGGACCATTATGGCACTGATGACAGCAGAGGCCTGTTCTGTTCTCCTTGGGTTTCCTACATTACAGGAAAGCAGATCCTTATAATTCCCCCTCGCAAAAAAGGATTATATCGAGGATAGAAGGGCCATTAGCTGGTTCCAAACTGTGGCATTGGGGGCCTATGTGTGCCCTGGATGGAGAGATTTTGTCTGGATAGCAGGTTGATGCGGCACCTATAGAAAATATTACTGTCAGAAAAAGGTCTGAGGAATTTAAATGAGCCACATCAGGAAGCTGAACTCAGCTAGTTAATTTTGGGCAAAGTTACATCTATGTGGCTATTAAACAGGAATTTTTCATGCTGGGAATTCATCTCTAGCTTTTGAGCATTTCCTGATTGATTTCATTACTATAGTAACTTAAAAAGTCACTGCATATTTACAGTACCTACCAAATCAACGCACCATATTTGAAATTTATTTGATAAATTGACAAAAAGATTTCTGTACAATGTCAGCTTGTTAATTGTCAGGTCCATCTCCACATCTCCTTTGCTATTCAGTCATTTCTTTACTTTATCAATTCAATTGTTTTTAACCAAAGAAAAACAGAAACTAACCAGGATCCAGTGGCAAGAGTGCGTGGGAACAGGATCATTCCTGCATACTTTCAAAAGTACATTTTTCAACGTCTTTAGCACTAAGCTAAATGTATATTGCATTTATGTAATCAGTGACCCAATGGTTATCTTTGGGAAACCAATCAACCTCAATATATAGGTGAAAATGTTTTAAGCATACAAACTGCAGGGTAAGTCATTTTTCAATCAAGACGAAATTAGTGTTTTATCAGGTATCAGCAGGATTCTTAGATTACACCAGCACATCTTCCTTCAGCCATGTCTGACATATAAGAGTATCCATGCATAAAGCGGACTAATTTTAGCCAGACGTTTGCTACAAAAAAATTTATAACTAAACACAGATTTGAAAGTCCTGTCTTGAGCTTAGTGGAAAGGGAAATGTTATTTTTAGGGATGGCTGATTGAAGCAGAAGTACAAGAGTTTGAGGCTCAGTAAGTTCAGATTACAATGAAACTAGTCAGATATAAACAGGGAGGCAGTTTATTTATTGAAGAGGGAAGGAAGTCTAACATTTCTTAATGTTATTAGCGTGAATTCAGCCATGGGCTTGTTTAATGCAGGCATGTTTGCTTCTGCGTGTTATCACTCTTTCTGTCTTTCTCATCTCTGTTTTCTCCATTCATCGTCAAATAACGTTTACACCCATGCTCCTCTTAAAAGTCCCATTAACATGCTTTTAGCAGTGTCCCTCATGTTTAGACTGAGACAAGTCTTTCTCAAACTGCTGTGTCAACAACATCCAAATTAGACAGCATTTCGTTTCACCAGCAGAATGAACAGGGATGGCATGAGGTAGTTTTTTTTTTTATGAGCTTGACTGATAATCAAAGGCATCTTATGAAAACAAATGAATTCCAAACAGCTGACTTGAAGTCTGCGTTTCAGTGAACGACATGCTTCATAGAGAGGATAAAATGATGACAAAAGTGATTAGATATTATCATGCTACTTCAATTTACCATCCACATTGTGTTGCATGTCACCATAAATAGCGTATGCATTCAGAAAACTTAGACAGGGAAGCAGTGCTCAGATTGTTAATTAACGCCCCACATTTTGGCTTTTTTTTTTCCCCTGCAGGCGAGCATTGTGAGGTGAATGCATCTTCAGGTCGGTGTGTGCCAGGTGTGTGTAAGAATGGTGGCAAGTGTGTCAACCGGCTTGCTGGTGGTTTCATGTGCCAGTGTCCACCTGGGGAGTACGAAAAGCCCTACTGTGAGATGACCACCCGCAGCTTTCCTGGTCATTCCTTCATCACCTTCAGAGGCTTGCGGCAAAGGTTCCACTTCACCATCTCCTTCATGTAAGACGTTTTCTTCTTTTTTTCTGACTATTTCGTCAGCAACATAAATTGTGTTATTATACACTGACTGCAAATGTATATAAATTCCAACTTTGTTGTCTTTGCCTCTTGTTTATTTCTGCTACAAATATGAAGAGAATAACTTCTTAGTGGAGATTTTTCTATTTTTTCTTTTAAACTATTCTTTGTTAAATGTATCAGTGAAAATAGGCGTCTAAAATGGCAAAACCAGCATGTATGGAATGAACATTCAAGCCACATTCGTGGAAATGTTGATTAAGGACCCTTGTTTGGTTTAAAATTGACCATCATCTCTTGCAGATTGAGATGATAAACCTCACAAAGAAGCTAATTAGCTTAGCCTACTAAAAGTAGTTAAATAAGCTAATATTAGCTCAATAGCAATAAACATACATGTCTGGTCTACTTTGTTTTTTGTTTTCCTTGTTTTTTTGTTTAGTTTTAATATATATTTGTGTATGTTTATCTTTTCCCAATTTACAAACAACATACTTTGTTGTTTTTGGAAAAGAAACTAGATGCCAGCATAATTATCGTATTTTCACGACCAACGACTGGATTATAGGATACAGTTTCAAATATGGGTGCTTTTTCTGTATTTAACACGAACATAAGGTGAAACGTGTTATAGGGCGCACTGGGTTATTCTTTGAGACTAGATTTAGTCCCAAATGTCACCATATGTTAACCTTTTGTCTAAGGTTAAAGGTCGTACTTTTGACTAGTTAGCTGGTCATTCTCATTTATTTATTTATTTATGTTTTGCAGATAAGAATGCATAAAGAAAACAATTTCCAGAAACTGGTTGGATTATATTCCTCCAAAAAAAAAAATATATTTTTTGTTACTCATCTGTTAATTTTTTCCTTTTTTTTTTTTTTAGTGTTTAGAAAAATGTAACTTTAACATGGTTGAGTTCAGTGAGCTACAGTGTGTTTGGGCGTGTCAAAACATGTAGCTGACACAATTTAATTATGTCTTTTGCCCTCTGAATACACTTATGCGTATAGAAGACAGTGTACTTGTATGTAAGTGGACCTTTTTATACTGTATATTTGCTTCCCTTTTACTTAAACAAACTATAACTTCTGGAGGATATGTCACCCAGTTCAAGAATTTGGACCAAGAAAGATGTTAAAGGTTATGACAAGCAGCATTTTAATGGCTTTTGTTCCTTGTATTAATTGAGGTGAGCGTCATAAGCTTCACTAATTCATTGACATCACAGTGAGAAAGGTTTGCAGTGGGGTGAAAACAGGAAAGGCTATGTGATGGGTTTTCCCTTATCAGTATTTGGCTACAGCAATCCTGACTTCCTGCCTTCCTGGCCTCACTGGCATCTGTTGTTTGACTCCTGTGCCCTCACCTTATACTCCAAACACTGGCATAAGCAAGCACACATTTGATCTTTGTACCCTTGTAGAACACACTCTACTGGGTGATGCCTAGTGGGTACGACTCATACATCTTTTAAGGCAGGGAAATTGTTTCCTTTCTGCAGTCCACATCCTTTTTACACACTTTCCTTGGCAAGAGACTTTTCCCCAGAAGCTCCTCAGTCTGTTATCATAAAGCTATCTACAAGGTTTTCAACCTTTCGGTCATGGTGTGTTTGAGTTGGAAAGGTGCTCAAAACTGTGAGAGGAAATGTGAGCTTAGAGCAACACAGAAGTTTTCTCACTCTTTTCAATGACACAAATCTGAACATTTACGTTTTTTTTTTTTTGTTTTTTTTTTTTTTTTTTTTTTTTTTTTTCGTGTGGCTTTTTTTAACTAAAAAAAGGATAAGTGATGTGTTCCTGCTCTCTTTTTTCTCTCTTTTTCGTTTTCC
>JBAMHX010000026.1:10198243-10210423 GCA_037177515.1 Pseudomugil tenellus
ATTGTATATATGTTAACAAAACAGAGATTTTTTTCTGTTTGAATTAAAGTATGTCTGTGAAATCTGATCGCAGTAGAGTTCCAATAAAGCTCGAGATGGAAGTGCTGTTTTTTTTTCCCCATTTAATCTGATTTCAGTGGAATTTGATCCTTCTCAGAAGTTGTTCTATTTCACTACATGCCACAGTAATAGACTTATATGTGTGTGGAGTCAAACTGCACCATTTCTAACTTGTGCCACAAGCCACATTCACACATACTCATGCAGCCCCTCGAAGTTTGACCAATAATATGCAACTTTTTCTTTCTTTTTTTTTTTAAAAAAAAAATCTTTTTCTGCATAACATGTTGTTCAGAAACCAGTTAACACATTTCATCCCGATGAAAGATTTTCAGCTGAATCATGCAACTTTTTTTAAACTAAGTTTTACAACAGCTGTATGATGTCGGTGGTGGTCTATCAGACTGGGCATTACCATTCGCAGACACCTAAAAGGAAGGTTGATAGGTTTCTGGTAACACGGTTGACATTAATCTACATACACTAGACTAGAGGTTAACTTGGTTAATTGCGAATTGCATATGTGGACTATTAATGTTTGTTTACAACCTTATAGACTTTGGGTTAATTGCATTTGGCATTTTATTTGCAGTTTTATCATGTCTACGGACAAAATTAATGAGCAGGTAATTAAAAGTTAATGATCTATTATTAATGGAAATACAAACACACATATACACACACACACACTTATAATACTTTCACTCTAAAAAAAAACTGCTTTGTTTTAAGTTCGTAAGAGACAAGTGTGACATTGCTTCTTAACCACACTCTGTTGTCTGTGTCTGTTGCCTCCTCTTCTATCAGAGCTTAGCTATTTGTCTGCATATGTGTGTGTGTGACCTTGTCTTTACATTTTGTGTGTGTTTATGTTGCTTGTGAGGCTGTAAGTTGTGTGAAAAGAGGAATCAAGGACAATCCGAATGAGATCAGACAAATTAGGAGACAGAAAACAGCCGTTGGGTCAGCGGTGCCGTACTTCCTCTTCATCCGATGGAAAGTGTTGAGGCATTTTTTTTTGTGGAATAGATGGAAATGAGGCTAGCTGATGGGAGTGGCAGGAAAACGACAATAAAACTCCCTGTGGGTTAGAAACTATGCCCGGTCTAGAGCCCACCTGAGCCAAAATAACAGACAGTGCAGCTCTCTGTTGCTCTTTTTGTGGCATGTAAACTACTTTCTCTTTTGTTGTTGTATTTTTCTGGTTAGTCCACTTCCTTGCTTTTGTCTTTTCTTTTTTAAATTTCTCATTCTTTTTTCTTTCTTTGTTTGCTGAGTCTGCCCCACCAGTATCTCATTACTCTAATCCTATTTTTGTTGGAAATAAACACACACACACGTTTTGTGTTCTTATCC
Source organism: Pseudomugil tenellus (assembly GCA_037177515.1). Taxonomy (NCBI): domain Eukaryota; kingdom Metazoa; phylum Chordata; class Actinopteri; order Atheriniformes; family Pseudomugilidae; genus Pseudomugil; species Pseudomugil tenellus. Next base: position 10,199,660 of record JBAMHX010000026.1, read on the forward strand.
ATGCCTTGTTTCTCTTCTTTCTTTTGTTCTTTGAATTCCTGTCTTTCAAATTTGCACATTAAACAGCCAAAATAATTGTTTAATTCAGTGTTGAAAAACATTTGTTTTTCCATTTTTACATGGAGCTGCACTTGAAATCTTTCAACAGCTGTATGAAAAATGTCTTTTAACCTGTCATATTTAGCAGGCCCGGGTGTTTTATGTTAACACGGCAGTGGCCAGATCTGTTTTCACATCCTTGCTGTTTAACTTAAAAGAATCAACCATCTCCCATATGAGACAGAAAAGAAGCGCAAGAAAATTAAATATGAGAAGTGTCATTTGTATAAAAGAAAAGCTTTTATAACTATATCTATCCACAAAGGAGCATTATTTAATGTTGTTAAAATTGTTTTTAAAAAAAACTATTTGGTGGCCTGATTTTCTAAGCCATTCCACATTTTCTCTGATCAACATTTGTATGTCACAATCCTAGATGAAAGACTTAGCCTATTTTGTAATTGTTAGTTGCGAGCTAATGCACAAAGACGCTTTTTGTTCCAAGCCAAGCGAGGCCTGTTCACTTCTGCTCCAAGTCAGCCTGACATCATCCATGGAGCACCAACCAGAAATAAGCCCGCTGCTGTCTCAGCCAACTTTGTCACATTGGATGAAAAGGAACAAAGAAAGGAATCAAGCATGATATGCTACACCCAAATTCAGCCCATTGAGGTTATCTACCATAGCAAAATGGTGTAAAGAAGTTAATTTTGACAAGCAAAGTGATTATCTATGTTATATCTTGATGCAAAGAATATATAGATGATTTTAGTTTATATTGTGATAAAAAGTTAAAAGATCTTTGTCGTTTTTTTCAGCCTAACATTGGGCGTCTGGGCATCCCTCATGGACCCTCTGCAGAAAAGGTTGCCGTGGTTGCCGTGGATGACTGTGACATCTCCATGGCAATTCGCTTTAGAAAGCAGATCGGCAACTATTCCTGTGCCGCCCAAGGAACCCAAACCGGACAGAAGAAGTAAGAACTGTTTTTCCACTTTGTCTTTCCACTCGTTGCATTTGGGCCATCACACGCACCACAGCGAAACCAGTCAGGTTAATGGGTGAATATGTTTTCCCTTAGGGGCAACTTCAGATTATCATCATTACAGCAGCTTACATAACTCACATTCTGTTGTCCTGTCTCCTATTCACCTTTTAATCTCTATGTTCATCCTTGTGTCATTTCTGCCATCAGACATGGCCTAAGACAACCAAAGGCTCATCACAGCAGAGCTTTAGAGAACTTACAGTGTGTTTACCACACATTAACTACCTTGAGTTTTTTTTATGAGTGTCTGCGGGAGGTGGCATGCTGAAACACATTTACTATTAAAAGGGTGGAGGCAGAAAGCAGCTTCAAAGGGAAGCTAATGATGTTACATTCCTTTAGGAACTTGTTGCACAGGTAACAGACACTGCTTGGCATTTAGATGATCCTTTAAATTTGTTTCATCGACAAAAACGTGAACATTCCTTTTTGCTTTTTAGTTAAGTCCGCAGGTATAGTAAAAAAAGCAAGTAGCAATAAGTAACAGAACTGCCTCCTCATTTTTTATTAATTAATGATTTTCTGTTTTTTTTATCTTGTATTATTATAGTAACTTCTATTGGTTTTAGTTTTAATCTGGTTTTGTTCATGGTGCTGTTATCTTGATCAGGGCTATCTTGTGAGGTTCTTACATCTATCAGTGTTGAAAACAAGTTTAAATAAATAAAAAAGTAAGTGTTTTTCTATCAAATAAAAAAAGGTTACCAGCCAAAAAGTAAACATGATTTCTCTTGATTTTGTTATTTTCACCACATCAATGAAGTCTTTGTGCTCTGTGCAAAAATGTTTGCGCTCTATGCAAATATACATTCAGTGTCTGTTTTATTTATTTATTTATTTTTGCACTGCATCAAGGCTGTTCAATCCATTTAGTGTTTGATGCTTAGTATTTTATAAGCTCTGGGTGTAAGCAGCTTTCTTACAGGACTGAGTATGTTAAATCTGACTTAGTCATAGTGACTGACGCAAGCAGTCACCATAGCCTTATGAAAACGTTAAACCTTTTGCAATGTAACCTTACTTTCAGCTGTACAAAGGCTGAGCTAATCAGTGGTAAAAGTGGTGGCATCACTAACCATCAAAACTTGATGTAACAATTTGAGAAGTAATGCATAATTTATCCAGGTGAAAAGTAAATACCTTTAGTCCATTATTACCTTCACTGCTTCTCCAGGATAAAAACAGTTTCTGGCTTTTTCCCTGGTCCGCCTTAAATTCACATTCACCTCAGAGACATCAGAATATTTCTGCAGATGACACGACTTAGAGTTGAACAGGAAGGCTGAGATGTGCTGAGGGAGGAGAAACAATAACCGTAAAGTCCTCTGTAATGTGCCTAGGATGCTTGCACTCCTCCGACACACAGCCTCTCAGCCTCACCTGGAGTTTCCCACATATGACTGCAAGTTGAACTGTACTTAACCCTTTAACTTCCTGGTGTACCATTTGATAGAGGTAAATTTGCAGGGATTATGATTTTTTTTATTTAACAAATTGTGGAAACAAACCTGCCTACCACTCTGTTTTGGTATGTAAAACCCAAAGTGTTTGTTCTCACATCACAGTTTCACATTTCCACCAGTTTACTGTTGTAAAGTTACTAACTTACATCTAAACCTTTTGCTACACAACATCTATTCTGATCACTTTTGTCTAAAACAAAGAGAAAATTGCAGAGAAACATTTTTCTTTGGCCTTTTTAATGTGGAATATAAAGTGTTAAACCACAAGAGAGATGACATAGCAGCGTCCTTACAACACTTTAGGATGTTAAAATTCGGGGGCAGAGAAATGGGATTTCTGATTCTGACCAAGCCAACAACTGTCTGTTTTAGACTTTTACAATGTGCGATGTTGGGATGATGTTGGAAGGCAAATGGAGGACATTTTTTCGTGGTAAGATCTATGAGTGAGATGCAGACTGATACAGTGAGGTGTGAAAGGGTAACTTTGAGTACAACAATGGTGTGACTATGGGCAGCATAGAAGATTATTAATTACTCAGAATTGCACACATTTAGGGGAAAAAAATAAATTTACTTGCAAAATTTACTTAAAATGTTTGTATATATCTGTTGTCATCACTTTTGGATAATCAATGCTTTTACCAAGATTAAAAAATAAATTAAAAGGAAATTAATTGTATCAAACTTCTTTCTTGTTCTTGTGCAGGTCCCTGGACCTGACAGGACCCCTGTTGCTTGGTGGAGTTCCCAATCTGCCTGAAGATTTCCCTGTCATGAACAGAAATTTTGTGGGATGCATGAGAAACCTTAGCATAGACAGCAAACCTATCGACATGGCCAGCTACATTGCTAACAATGGCACAACAGCAGGTTAGCATAACCGCTTCGTCAGTTTAAAAAAAGAGAAAGAAATTAATTTCTTACTCTCTCTGACTGATTAAAATAATCAGAATTTTAGGATTTTAACGATAAAATGTTGTTAAATATTTAATGTTCAGGTTGTCAAGCAAAGAAAAATTTCTGCACGGATGACGCGTGTCTAAACGGAGGAGTGTGTGTCAACAAGTGGAATACTTACGGCTGTGACTGTCCCACAGGTTATGGTGGCAAAAACTGTGAACAAGGTAAGAAATTTTGATGTTGTCTTGTTGTGTAGGAAGTAAATGGTGTACATTTAGAAATGGAAAGGAATTTAAGTGTTTGAGTTTAGAAGAACAGACACACAAAAAGTGCTTCTAGTTACATGTTCAGGTGTCCACTTCGTCTTTTCATCATTTCTGCACAGACATGTTTATTGCATGTATGCCTAAAAAATTTCCAGGAAACTGTGTGTTTGGAAGATCAAGTGGGATAAGGAGCACCTCCTCTGACTTAGTCTGACTCATGGTGCCGTCACAATGGAAGGTCACAGTGAAGCTGCTGTAGAGTCACTAAATGTGGCCTCAGGTTTGGAGGTTTTAGAACAATAATAATATGACTCATTTACTAAAGCTAAAAAAAAAACACCACAACTTGTCACTGTTGTCACTTCATCATTCATGCAACCAGCAGCTTAAACTGTATACAGTTCATACACTGAAATTATATATAGAAAGATTAACAGGTAAGATTTCAATAACTTTTTCCGTATTTCTTTCTTAACCAGAAGAAAGTTGTTTACGCCTCATAATTCCTCTCAAGTTCCTCCATAGTAAGGAGAGAACTTTGATATTTTCCTTCAGGGCAAGCTTCCAAACAATGTGTGAAGGTATAAACACCCCTTCTTGCCTTCTTGTCTATGCAGTTGCCAGCCAGGCAATGCCAGGCCCCAGTATCCAGTATCTGAACTGGGCTGGGATCACAGAAAACTGGGTGGTGGTTATTGGCCGCTCTGTCGTTAGTTAACACATTTTGGTCTGAGGCTTCACACACTGATGCTGCATGAGAAACAAGAGATGTGACATAGGTTATTTCCCATTGCCAAATTCATCCAGATTGGCATAGAAAGTCCGTCTGGAAGCCGCCCACCTGGCTTTATTGTCTTCAGGTTATTTTAGGTCAGTTTTCACACAAAAGATCATTCAAAACAGAAAGTTTACTACTGATTACAGAAACTGATTATAAGAAACTGGTGTACACTGGTGGACATTCTAAACATCACTGGTCCTTCCAGGCCACTGTCCTAAAACCAAATACAATAAAAGAATTAATAAAAACAGCAAAAAATAACACTAAGACAAAATCATATAAGAATTCAACTATAAGCTAAGCTGAAAACTTTGGTCTTGAGCATTTTTTTAAAAATGACTGCAGCTCTGAGGTTTTCTGGTACAGCTGTTCCACAATCTGTGGCCGCAATGGTGCCACAAGCCTCCCCATTAGTTTAGGTTCTGACTAAAAGGGTGATTCCAGAGGACATCAAGAGTCTGAAAGAGTTGATAATCTAACCCAGTTAAGATACCAAGTCAGATAAAAAAAAAAGAACCAAGACCGTTAAGACATTTATAAACCACTGTAAGAACCTTAAAATCAATCCAGAGCCACGTGAAGCCCGTGCAGGCGGTGTAATGGGTGTAATGGGTCTCCATCCTCTGGTCCTCGTCATCACCAGCTTGCTCATTACTGGAGATTTTCTTTCCTGAACATTTTTTCTTCTTCTTTATTTAGGAACCAGGCTTTTCTAAAGCTTTCCCAAAACCCACCACATTGACTTACTACAGGAAAAAAACATGTCCTTTATCTTTTAATTACAGCTCGCTTACTGAATTTATAAATGCTTTGATTGGGATACATACAAGGGACAGCAAACATGCAGGCTTTGTGTTGTAGCATATACTGGAGGAAACACTTATCTCCCAGTACAAATTTTCACTGAAAGACTAACCTTGTCTTCGTGCAGTTAAGCAGACTCTATCGATTTTTAAATTCTCTCATCAATAATTGTGTATTAATCCTATATTCTATATATAGGATATATATCCATTAGAATAATGAATTCTTGTCTTTGTCTTTCCTTTGCAGAGATGCCATCTCCTCAGTTTTTTGACGGCCAGGCAATGGTATCCTGGAGCGAGCCAGACATTACCATTGCAGTCCCCTGGTACATGGGCCTCATGTTCCGGACCAGGCAGCCCGCTGGAACCTTGCTTCAGATCAATGCTGGACCCTCCTCCATTATCAACCTCATGGTGAGATCCAGAATTCAGCATCACAAAAACAATCAGACCAGATTTCTACTGATTTAACATAATCTCTGAGATTTAACCTCTGCTCATCCTCCAGGTGAGCGAGCAACAAGTCCGTATGGAAGTTTTGCTGAGGCAGCAGTTGCTGGCGTCGCTGACCTTTCCCCAAGTTCGCGTCAATGATGGGGAGTGGCACCACCTGCTGATTGAGTTACGAAGCATTAAAGATGGAAAGGATATCAAATACATGGCTGCTGTGACTCTGGACTATGACATGTACCAGGTACAGAACATAATCCTGCATAGAGAGTGACTGTGGTGGAGGAAGATCTGATTTATTTGGAAAAATAATTATTTCCTCCTCTGTGTTTTCAAGCAGAGGTCAGTTGAGATTGGTAATGAGCTACCAGGTTCTAAGCTGCAGGCTCTTCATGTTGGAGGTCTGCCTGGAGAGGGAAACCTTGTCAACAAAGGGTTTGTGGGCTGCATACAGGTGTGTGTCTGATGTCATTCATGTTTTTCTGGTTTTTTATTCTTAAGCATCCTCTTCATCAGTGTCTGTGCTCTCCATCAGGGTGTGCGTATGGGCGAAACACCAACCAATGTGGCTAATGTGAACATAGCTCAGGGTTTGAAGATCCGCGTAGAGGATGGCTGCGATCTAGAAGATCCCTGCGACACCAACATCTGTCCTGAGAACAGCCACTGTAGTGATGACTGGAGCACTCACACCTGTGTTTGTGACCCAGGTAATACAAAGATAAACCAACACACACGATCACATAATAGTTTCACTTAGTGAGATTTGGATGTAATGTTTTTTTTTCTTCATTGTCTGTCTTGCAGGTTACTTTGGGGAACTCTGTGTGGATGCATGTAAGCTCAATCCTTGTGAGCATGTTTCCACATGTATTCGCAAACCTAGCTCCTCCCATGGATACATCTGCGAATGTGGGCAGAACTTCTACGGCCAGTACTGTGAAAACAAGTAAGCTCACTTCCACTTCATCAATAAGAGTATCAGCCATCTGTTAAGGATAAATTGTTTAGCAGCACTTTGAGAGTCGGTGTGCATTAGTCTTCCTGTCTTAAACAGGAAGTGGGATTCTCCGTTTTTGCTTAACTGGTTCCTGCATAGGTGTTTAATTTGTGTTACCCTCATAAGATGGGGTCATTCTTGTCTCATATGTCACCCTGTCTAACTGTAGACAGGGAAACCCGGAAAGAAGCACCATTTAGCTTTTAAGTGTTTTAAAGAAAAGATCAATAAGCCACAATGTTTAATTTTTCATCTTTATTGTGAAAAACCTGTTGTATGTGTTTGTAAGTCCGTCCATTTTTTTTTAACTTTCACATTTTTTAATATTTTTCATGACAGAGTGGAGAGGCCATGTCCGCTGGGATGGTGGGGCAGTCCAGTTTGTGGCCCTTGTAACTGTGATACAAACAAAGGATTTCATAAAGACTGCAACAAAACTACTGGAGAGTGTCGCTGCAAGGTGAATACTGTAAACTTTATACATAGACTCTGAATACTTTGGATCAGAAGTCTACATCTTCCTGCAACACTTTCTTTTAAGGGTTTTTGTTTCATTCAGTGGCCTCAATGCTGACTAAGTTAGCTACTTCCAATATAGATAATACCAGAGTCAGAGATTCAGAGTCAGATTTGATGGGCTGAGTAAAATGTCTGCATTTATTGACTGATCAGCCATAACATTAGTATCATTTGCATATTTCGTGAAAGCTAGTAAGGCCCTCAAAAGAGCTTGAAAACATTTAAGGAATTAAGCCAGTTAAGCATCCGGAGTGTTTTAACAACATATCCAATTGGTTGGGCTTGCTGAATAGAGATACCATCAGATCTCATTAGATTGATATCTGAAGTATTTGCAGACTGATGGGACATCTCAGGCTAACCGGGTGTGTTAGGCTGCTACTGTAGGGGAGGTTTGGAGCCGTTGGGCGGTTAAATGGTCTGCAAAAAGAGTCGAGTCAAAGTAACATTTGCTTGAATGCCAGGATTCAGATTTTCAAGCAGGAACTTTAACTTTAAGTAGTTGAAACCCATGAAGAACTTGATGACTAGTCATAGAATCATTATATTCCATGACATCTTAATAATCTGTGAGGCTATTAAATATTTCTTTAATATATTCATTCGATGCTGCAACTTGCAGACTTGCGAGTTTGTGCAATAACAGGCTCTGCTGACACCTGCATCTCCCAGCACAAAGCTTGTTTTGAGGAAGATATGATTGTCGTTTGCTTTGATTGCAGTAGATGCAATTTTTCATTAATAAGTTATTGATATGGAAAATCTGCGATTATCTCTCTAATTTAATCAAAGTCACCCCAAGCATTACTATGACAGTATATTCTATGAAGTGAAACTTAATCCCATTTAGACATTTCTCTGATCTACTGCATGCAGTTAACTCATTCATAGATAAAGATAAAGTTTATATCCCAGCTTTCCACTACAATACCTACAATATTGTTATGTTAGGCTTAATACCTTTCCCGTTTTTCCAATAAAACTATCACGTTATGACATGATAAGATAGCTCCATGCTTCTGTATTTTCCACAAAAATTTGTGTAACATCCCATATGCCATGTCAGGTTAATTGCACCATTTTTGTTCAAATATTAAACATACCGTGACATACAGATTTAACTTGGACTGGTGCAACTGTTAACACACCCAGTATAAAAAGACATGAAGATGTTTCCTTATCTCTCCCTCATTTCCTTCTAACAGGACAACCACTATCGTCCGGAAGGGGGGGACACTTGCTTCCCCTGTGAGTGTTTTAATGTCGGCTCAGACTCTCGAACCTGCGACCCCATCACCGGGCAGTGTCCCTGCAAAGGAGGAGTCATTGGTCGACGATGCAACCAATGTGATAACCCCTTTGCTGAAATCACACCCAATGGATGCGAGGGTATGAACGAGATGTTTTCCTTATTGGTTTTGTACATTGTAAATAATAATTCATTTCTATATGAGAAGTGAAACCAGATGATTGTAATGGAGAAAAGGGGCAGTTGCATTGTTCCTCCAAATACTCAAGCTTCGCAAAGTTGGCTCTCACGAAGCAATAAAGTATCACAAAGAAGCAGACACTGCCGCTCACATCCGCTGGTGCTGCAGTTGAGCTAACTTTATATCTTTGTTACCACCCAGTCAAGCAGAAGAAGCAAATCTGGGTAGGGGGCTAACTTGGCAACACCACTGCACACACACAATTAGAGATGAATGAAAGACAAAAAAACAACTGTCAGTATGCTGCTTAATGTTGGACCAACATGAAGCTCTGCACAACCCAAGAACGTGTTTAAACTTTAAATGCATATGAAATTGTAAACCACTGTCTTACTGGTTCTCTGATTTAAAAAAAACTGTTTTAAAAGTTGTACTATTTCTTTTTTAATCAGTATACTGCCTCTTGGATGTTTTTAGATAGATTGCATGGCAGGGAAGGAGGGAAGAATAAAAGAAAAAAAGAAAGGAAGAGGTCTGTTTGCTTTTTTTCTGTGGGTCAGTGAGATGTGACCACCCTTGACAGGTCTTACGCAGATCTGTCAGCTCTGCACTAAACACAGCTTCACACACCATGAAACACTTTCCAAGACAACACACTGCCTCTCGTTTTAGATAAAATGACTCAAAAAGTATTTTTTTCCCATTTATTTTTCCTTTTTAAATTAAAAATAGAAACTCTGATAGAATAAACGTTGATAGGAAACTTTATGTATCACAGTTATGAAGCGGTTTGCAATAGTTAATGAAGCAAAAGAGAGATCACAGAGCTAAGAGGAACCTCAAAGAAGCCAACAGGCCTGCAAGTCACATCCTTGTTCTTCCTGGAACCACATACAGTTAGATGAATTATGTAAAATCCCTGCAGGAGCCATTTGGATCAACATCACTGGCTGTTTCATGAGTGGATCGGCCAGCTGCTGTACACCCAAAGCGGACATTTACCTTTTAAAATGTCTCCCTAGGAAATGTTTTTGTGTTTGAGCTTCCGTTTATGATTTATTACATCATGTTAATATTATACCTACAAATCAATGTTATCTTTTTCTTCACTTATTGTCTCTTTGCAGTGATGTATGAAGGATGTCCCAAGGCATTTGATGCAGGCATTTGGTGGCCTAGGACCAAATTTGGACTCCCTGCTGCCATGAACTGTCCCAAAGGATCGATTGGTGAGTTTAATCTCAGTGATAAGGATTGTAACTTGTGGACTAGTTATTCATCTCTAAATGTCAAAATGTAAAAGCAGTTGATAGTATCACAGTTAAAAGTTCCACCAATTGCCTAGCAATTGGTTTTCAGTCTCTTTGTGACCATAAACTGGCGTATTCATATCTTCTCAATACCAGTTCTTTTAATAATCCATTGAACAGTCTATTAGCAGCCATTTGAGGCAAAAATAGAGACATCATTTGAAAAGGAAAATAAAACCATGTCAGTGCCAGATATTCAGTTGTTGTGCAACATCAGTTAATCTGTGTGGGCAGCTGTGTTTTTTGTGAGTTAATGTAGTTTGAAATATAAAAACACAATCCCTGAAGCTTAAAACCACAGTAGTGACGCTTTCTTATTGGTTTGATAATCCAGCAGAGATTTCTCAGCAGCCAGTCATGTACAGGTTTGTTTTTAGAGAAAAACACCAGGTACAAATGCCTCTCCTCCCTAAGCCATGTTAGTGTGTGCACATGCGTGCCTGTGCTAGACAGAATCAAGCGCAAGAGTTCACAGATTTCCACCCAGTAACTGTCACTTCCCTGACTACCTTCTTAGTAACTTCAGTCACCATGATGCTCCTGCTGTTTCCCAAGACAACCTGAAGTATTTATTGGCTAGCATCACTCTGCACCATTTTCATGCTCCAACGCTATACCATCTTTGTATCCAGACAACTTTCTCAACAACACAAACAAACTTGGTGATGCTCTACAAGCACTTGTGTCTTTGGTAGTGGTTCAGTCATTTTAGGTGAGTTTCTGCTGAGAGTTTTTTGGTTTCGGTGTAT
>JBAMHX010000026.1:10227233-10249160 GCA_037177515.1 Pseudomugil tenellus
CCGCCTGCCAACGTTCCACTCCATCTGCTTCCCTGGATACATCTGCAATAAACATCTTATTTTCTATAATTCTAGTTTTCTGACTGCTCCCTTGGGTCCGCCATCTTATTACCCGTGACAAATATATTATTAATCTTATAACCTTAAACGCTACACCACAAAACCCATTCAACACATAAATACCGACACCACTTTAGGATACTCTTTGCAGGTTTGATCATGAGGTAAGCTCCATATATACTGAGGCAGAGTATGGTTACAGTTTAGACAGAGAAACTCAGCAGGTCTTTGTAATGAGGCTTTTGGAGTTCAGGTAACTGTGTTTATCTGAACTTTACTGTGTTTTCCAGGAGAAACACACTAAAGGAAACAGAGCTCTGATCTGGTTTTATATGCAGGAAGAATTATTGATCCATCTCATGTGATCTACAGACATTTAAACACTCAGGAGGAAACCCTGGTCTAAAGGAAGAGAGCTGAGATGTGTAAACCAGTTTTCCTATCGGGTACAGGTACAGGCATCTTGACACACTAAAATAAAATCTTAGAATTACAGATAGTAGGAAAGATGGTATTGGTTCTTTTGAAAACATGAAGTTAGTAGTTTTAATAGGGTTAAATGTGTTTATTTTATTTTACACATAAGTTTATCTGGATATTATTTTAGAAGGAAATGTGCCTGTAGAGACATTTTTATCGCAGAGAAACGTCCTGGTTCAATAAAGATATTTTATTAGTTTTACTCTCAACAATATTTATAAAATTTGATTTTATTCATATAAATCCCTGAAAACATAAAATAAAGACAAAGTGTTATCAATCCTGTATAATTAACTATCTGCAGTTTCAACATGTGACCAGCAGGTAGAGACAGAGAACATGTTCTGGTTCATAATCGGGTTATTGATTATTCTGATTGTTTCTGATAGAAACATCTGGGATAAAACCAGAAGAGCATCTGATCTGTTGATCAACCTGATGATAGTGATGATGGGAAACTCACCTGACTTGTACAGAGCATTCTGGTAATCAGTACCAACGTTGGGTAGGCAGTATGTCTCCTTCTGAGCTTTCATAGCGCTGATAATTGAAGTATCTTTATTCCCATATTCAGCCTGTTTCACTCCAAACTCTGTGTATCCAACAAACTTCCCCAAACTGCTGCTGAACCTGACGTACTCCAGCTTGTTATAGTAATAAGACTGGATGAATTTGATGTCGCGCAGCTCAGTGGAGTTAAACACACAACGATCCACTGTATAATGTTCATATGCATCTGAAACACAGTATTGATCAATATTCACATTATTTAGTCTTTACACTATAAAACTCGTGTATTCATTAGAAACTAAGATATTGTTTAGCATATTGATTTGTATTTCAATGCATTGATCAGTTATTATGAAATCTAAATGATGCATTCTGATCAGCAACTATGTGTATTAATCATTTTATTAATCCTACCTGCAGGGTAGATGGTGATGAAGAGGAGGGTGACGCAGAGAAGGGATGAAGCCATTTCTATGAGTTCAGGCAACAAAGTGATTCAGTCTGACTGAAAGTTTCTGTAAAAACCAGAAGAGAAGGTCACATGACTGCAGCGTCACTGGGTAGAACAGACTGGAAGCAACCTACTGGAGGGAAACAAAAGTAAAGCGGCAGCATTTGGTTCTAATACGAGTTTTAGGTCAGGGGCACTGTCATGTTATGAAGCACCTACTTCATAAAAACTACCACTGGGCGGGGCTGTGCAGAGACCTTTGGTGGGGCACAGTCTCAAAAATTTTAAAAAGGGCATCTAGAACAAAATTTTCACAGAAGTTAACTTTATTTAAAACTACATTTTAATTACAACTCAATATTCCACGTGTGTGTCTGTGTGTGTGTGAAAAAAGTACACCGCCTCAGCCAATGGGATCTTTTCACCTTAGAGCATGACGAATTAACACGTTTATGTAGGGTCAATATGATCGATGTGCTCTACATCCTGTAACATCATCATGTAAATATTTATTCTTGGTAAACAGATCAGAAAAAAAATGTTCTGATGAATTATTGATTATTGATCAGCAGCTGTGTGTTTCTCTGCTTTCTTTCAGCTGCTGTGACAGAGAATACCAGGACACTGCACTGTGATTGGCTGCTGAGTCAGTAAGCGTTGAGCTGCTGCAAGACTTTCTGTCAGTCTGCAGGATGATGAAGCTGCTCCTCTTCCTCTGCTGGGTCCTCTGCAGCTCTGTGGATGGTGAGTTTTATCCGAACCTCATGCACACGCACACTCAGACAAACCACATGCATGAACACACACTCACGAATAAACAAACATCAGGTTAATAACCAGATTCTATCTGTTACAGATCTACATGAGGATCTTAATATGAATGGATGTTCAGACTCTGATGGCGCGTGCATGTACACTCTGGATAGAGAAGAGAAATGGTACGCTGACTTCAAGCTGAACAAAGGAATCGAACCTCTACCTCCTTTTGTAGATCATATGAGCTACCCAGGAGGTTATGAACAAGCTGTGGCTGAACAACAGATCTGCAGATATAACCTGAACAATATCCGTAAAGCCATGAAGGACATTCCTCTGGAACGAGGTTAAGTAAGACCTTCATCTTTCCTCCTCTTCTTCACTCTGTAGAACCTCTTACACAGTCTTGATACTGGATCACTCAGTCCTTGTTGTGTGGGGGTGATGTGTGTATCTGTGTGTTTGTGTTTTATTGTGTGTGAGGGTGTATATAAGAGAGAGGCCCAGGGGTTTGTTTGGGGTGCGTGGTGTTGTGTGTGCGCGCACGTGTGTGTGTGTGTGTGTGTGTGTATGTGTGTAGAGGGGTGGGTGCTCCTGGCCTTCCAATTCACTTGCCCACTGGGGGTGTCTAACCGGGAATAAGTTGAGGGGAGTGTAGTGGGGAGAAGTGTGTGGGCAAGTGAGCATCGTGGAGGAGGAGTGTGTGTGAATGAGTAGTTTGTGTGCATGTGTGTGTGTGAGAGAGAGGAGGGTTGTGTGGGAGGATGGGTGACGTCCCTGAGTCACTTGACTTTTGCTCTGGAGGGCACCAACCGATCTCTAAACCAGTTAAACTCTGACAGATTGTAGTGTTTGGTGTATTCCTCTGAGTTATATGGTGATTTCATTCTCTGCATTCAGGTGTAGGAATATACGTAGCCAGAAGAACGGCCTGTCATTCTACAGATTCCCAGAAAAAACAGACAGACAGGACAAATGCATTGTAGCTGTGAGACAGAGGACTGGGAACTAGCACTACCAGCAGATTATGTAGTTAACACTTTATAGACACATTGACGAGTGACATCATGTTTACTTGCACATTGACCTAGTTTCTGGCTGGTAGCAGAAAGACACATCCGCCGCTGCCATTACATATATTAACTAAATGATCACTGCAAAATAAAACTGTATTGACATGTACTAACTTCCATATGTATTGATTCACCTGATACACAGTTCAGTTTAAGCCTTTGTTTTCAAGATCTACTAAAGAAACATTTTGAAAATGTCCAGAATAAATGAATTTTATTACCAAATTTAAATTGCAATATTTGAACATATATGATGTCAACATACACAATAAATACAAACGTTTTAATATTCTCTTATCTGTCCAGGAATGCAAAAAATAAACATCTATCTTAGGACCACTCAATATTGTCTTCTACAAGTAAATAGGTTAATTACAATGAATCTATTTTAGCATCATGTTAAATGATAGACCTTGCCCGAGACCCTGATGTACCTGTTGCATCAGCCTGCTCTCCATTTATCTCTCTAGGTTCCTGCTCTGTCCATCCTCTCTCTCTCTGTTGTGTCCCTTCACTTTCTCCCTCTCTGGGTTGCTGATATGTATCCTATGTAAAAATGAAAAACAGTTAAAATGTTTTTTTTCATAGGCAAAATCATTTGAAAAAATGGTGGGATTCCCCCCTTGCTTCAAGGAAATTTACAGTGGGGTAATACAGCTTAACCTATACGTGGAACTACATGTTAGCCTACATACTAGCAGAGTTCACTACATTTCTCACAGTTTATCTAATGTTCACAACAGAAAACAAAAACTAGGTTAGTGATGTGTTCCCCACCTCCACAACATGGACATGTTTTTACATCACTTACAGTGGCTGCAGCTGACTGTATTATAAAACTTCTGAAACATGTCCACATGCGAAAAAATTGTATCCATCAAGCGGTTTGTAAGCTTTCAATGCTTCGGCTGTGTACAACCCAGGAGTGTTTATTAAACAGTTCCAAATGTCGCCATGCTGCACAAGCAGCCACTTCCACAGGTTATTGTCCCACTGCTTTCTGTCAATTTCAAAGGATCAGGCAATGAAACACCACACACAAACAACTTCTGTTCGTATTTTTTACAATTCTTGTCTGATAAATGTTCAAAATGGTTCTCTTTTGTTTTTAAGTGACATGATTTCGACTGCGTAAACACTATGAGTTGTGTAATATATTTTGCGGACAGCTAGTGCGCATGACCGGGATTAATCAAATGTAAACAATTACAGTCGATGTGTCTATATCAGGTAAGCTGTGGATTTCACCTTTGTGAAAAGTTTTCTGCTATATTAAGACCATTAATAGACCATGAAGAGATGATAACCTGAGTGATGCCATCGTGTTTCCAGTGTTACAATAATAATGAGAATTAAAATAATTTAACTGAAAGCTGCATTCATCACTTGTCATACTATACTAGCGCCCAATGGGGGACAGATTATGTTGTAACACCAGAAATAAACATGATGGCGTAGTGCGACAGTAACAGCACAACATCTTGCTATTTTGAAGTTATTATCCAGCCATTGAGGCACATTTTCAATAGCATAATTTTAAGGACATTATAAAAGAGGAGAGCCTGGTGGGTTTATGTAGAGCAGCAGCACAAACGTTTGCACAGAGAAACGTGTGGATACGAATTCGCAGCAGGAGTGGTGGGAGATGGATGCGAGCGCATTTACAGATGCATTTATAAATAATTTTCCAATTAGGAGCAGAACCTTCATGTACATTGCTGAGCACCTCTAAAATACTGTATCAATGAAATGCAGAGACAGGATCATTAACCCTAAGTAGAGAACACTTCTGGTGATATCTTGTCATCATTTCATCTTCCACATGTTCAACAAAATGAGATAATTGTTCATGGAAACTCGATCCAGCTGTTTAAGATATATTTTGTGAGTGTTTGATACGGATCCATACTTGCTTGTTTATGCCAGATTCATGCTTTAGTTCATCGGCTTGCGGTGGTTAGCACTGGATTCTTGCCATCAAACATGGTGACGTAGGCAATGGGATCCACGTGACTGCATATCCTCTATAGGGGGTATGTGGGGGGACTGAAGGTCAGGATACATGTATGTGGACTTGTGGGTGTGTGCATGAAGGGACGTGTGATGGAGGGGGTGCAGGGGGACATGGACGTGTGTGGGGATGACTGCCGGAGGACCTGGTCTTGGGGTACTTCTGTCCTGCTTCTGACCTTAGTGTAGGTCGGGTCACCTGAGCATGTTGACGTTTCTGTGAGCACTTTTCACCCCGTACATAATGCATGTTGTCACAGACACTAAGCTCTAGGTTGATTCACTAAGAACATTTTTTCATTGTGAGCTAAAAAGTTAAGTTAAAATACATGTTTGTTTTCTTTTAATATATATATTTATTGATATATTTTCTGGATTTTTTTATTGATTCATTCATCTCTGGTGCTCTGGGTATTTGCTGATTTTATCTTCTTGCGGGGAGTCATGAGATATCCTTTATGCCTATAGACAGGGATAGCAGATGGTCTAGTGTGTGTGTGGTTAGATTGGTTTCTTTCTTTCTGATGTGTTTCTGTCCTGTCCTTGTTTTCCGTTTGCTTGTTTCTGTTGTCGAACTGTCCTTTTTCTGTCCTCTCCTGTCGGGTCCAGTAATACATGTAAATTCCGTTGAATAAATATTTATTTAAAACAAATAAAGATATCAGACTATCAAGAGGATCTTTCTATATACATATATACATAAAGCTCCTCTTGTTAAGGGAAATTTGCTCAGTACAACACAGCAGCCAGACCATCATTCTGCAGAAAAATCATCAGAAAAATCTGGGTAGCGTGAGGTCTGCAGGCTGGTGTCCAATGACTGGCTTGCAGCGAATGATGTCACTACACAGTATTGATAATTACAGCCTCTCCAGGTCGTCTTGTCTTGCCCGACAAAGACGCCTCCTGATTTGTGCTGTGAATTTATTACTCATTATTAGCCATAATCCGAGCAGCAGTTAAAAGGCTGCTTCACCGCCTTCCATATTGTCTCTGTCTTCTACTTTTGTATCCAGGAGAACGTGCTGTTTTGCTATTTCATGTCTCTATCAAATGACATTGGAACTGTCTTAGGAATACCCCGGGGGTCCCCCAATAGAGCATCTGGACTTAGACTGGATTTGCAATGGAAAAGCATTCCAGCAAAGTAGAGTGCTCCCGGGCCGGTAGAGCAGAGCGGAATATGTAATAATGGAAATCCGGCTATTGTGGTCCATCAGGAGACACTGCGTCAGGACAAGGTGGAGCTTTACTACAGGAAGAATTCTGTCTGGATACCGCCATGGCCGCTCCAAAATATTACATTACATTACAGTCATTTAGCAGACGCTTTTGTCCAAAGCGACTTACATTTCTGGGTCATAGGGTTCAGTGTCTTACCCAAGGACACTTCAGCATGTAGTCAGGGCAAGCCTGGAATTGAACCGCCTACCTTTAGGTTGACAGACAACTGCTCTTACCCACCGAGCTACAGCCTCCCTTTATAGAGGTTCACACAAGAGTCGATACTCATGAGTGTATATATATAAAGATATAAAGACCTTCTTGATAGTCTGAATCTTTTGTTTTAAGTAAATATTTGTTCAACAATTTACATCAATAGCTGTACCTGACCAGACAGGACATAATAACAACAGGAAAAAGAAGAAAAAAAAACAAACAGAACAAAAAAAGGGCACAGAGACACACCAGAAAGGAAATGACGCAATCTCACCATAGACACTATACCATCTGCCCCATCTGAACATAAACATTAAGGAAAAAATAAGCAAATGTCTAGAGCATTAGAGATTAATGAGAAAAATATATCAATGAATTAATTAATTAAAAACGAATAATGGTAACTATTTATTTTAACTCTAATATGAAGCACACACAAAAAGTGTCTGCTAGTGAATAAACCCAAAGAAGGCTCACTGACTGTGTCATCATGCAGAACGTATGAGGTGAAAAGTGCTCGCAGGAAAGTCAACCCCACCCCTCTACATAAAGGTCAGAGGCAGGCCAGGAAGACCCCGAGATCGATACCCCAGGGTAGCTGATGTGTTTTCTATGAAATGTTCCAGTAGCTGGTCACCAGTATGTCCTGTTTAAACTGGAATGAGAAGCAGCTGATGTTCGTGTGTTAATATTAAAGCCAAGGTGCTACTGACTAGCTAACTGGATGTCCATTAAAGTTATAACTTATATTGTGTGTGTTTCTGTGTGTGTGTGTACAGACAGCTTCATTACAGATTGTTTTTTTTTGTTTTTTTTAAGAAAATCAATTTAAGATAAGAGAGTCAGGTCAAATGATTTGTCTGGAGAATAATGTTATAAGTTGGATCAGTGTATAGTTCTAGACACAGTATTAGGTTATTTATTTTTTGGTTACCAGTATAAACAAAGAGGAGCAGAGATAACTTTGTTTATTAGTATGCATAATAGTATTTTGGGTTTTTTTTGGGATTTTATTCGTCTAGGTGAATACAATGTATTTGTGTATGATTGTCAGTTTTAAGAGGTAGAGATGAAAAAGATGAAGGAGAGGAGAAAGAACAGGTAGGAGGAACCAGGTAAGAAAATAGTCAATTCAATTCAGTTTTATTTGTATAGCGCTTTTTCATGACAGTGTCATCTCAGGGTGCTTCTGTTGAGTTTGTGTTGTCATATTATATTTTATTTTTCATTTTTTGTCTCTTTTGTTAAATATGTTAACAGTTTAATCTTTATTTTGTGCTGTCTAAAGCAGTCTTTATATTAGATGTCATTAAGGATGCACTTCCTTTTTGTGTTGTTGTGAACTCACTTCCTGTACCTGTTTAGAAGGAAAACATGTTGAGCTAGAATGGTTAACAGTGAGCGAAATAAAGAAAAGTAAAAGGAAACAACTAAGTTCTACTGTATTATGTATCGTGTCAGAAGGAGTCGGTAATACTCCAAGTATCAACAGCTTCACAGAGATCAGATTTAGCCAGTCCATAATAAATACCCTGTACTATGACCCAGCTCGGCTAGGGATTTTAGGCCACAACAATGTAAGCTCTGTGAAAAAGAATTACTTGAATTCAAAAAGGTTATGCAGTACACAAACAAGTGGTAAAAACCACAGGAGTTGGGGTTGAGAAGGTGCTCAAAACAACAAAAAAATATAACAAATATCTAATAAACACAAACTGGAATGATCAGAATCCCCAAAGTACCAAAATGTACTGAAACAAAAACAAAACAGGCCTCCTAAGAACGGTAAACAAAATGGAGAACAGCTACAATAAACTAAACTATCACAACAACAACAATACTAAATGCAAAAAAAAACCTCTCAAACCCTAGTAAATGTACAAAAAGAAAATATATAAAATATATTCTAACCAAAAAATATATAAATATATATCTACAAATATTATATATCAAAATACTATGTACAACATACTATCTTAAGCTAAAACTATCCTAATTCAAACTATCAATTATCAACTAACAAAATACTGAATGAAAAACCAAGTAGTTTATCACTACTGGAACAAAGAATCAACACTATACAAGGTTATGCAAGGTAAAATATTCACAAAACTAATCTAAACTACACTAAACATGACAAGTTATCTCTAAATGAAAAAGCACACCAAAAATACCAAAATCACAGAATCAAACATCAAAGTCCAATGCAAGCCAACGAGAAGGCAGTCTGTCACTAAGCAGTTTCTCCAAAACTTATTAATGAGTCCAAAAAAAAAATAAATAAATAAAATAAAATAAAAAATAGTGTACCTAGCACTGCAGGCAACAGTTGTGCCCAAATACACTACAGCAGTTAGACTGCACTTATCTATGATGTCTCTACTGTTTGATTCTGTGCTTGTGTTGTTCTTATTCTCAGATGTAGGTCGCTTTGGAGAAAAGTGTCTGCTAAATGACTGTAATGTAATGTCTGCTAAATGACTGTAATGTAATGTCTGCTAAATGACTGTAATGTAATGTCTGCTAAATGACTGTAATTTTATTTCCTGGTTTGGTTGATGGTGATTGTTGTCAGCTGTGAGGATTTCCAGAGATGCAGGTGTGTCTTGCTTGGATCAATCCTCTCCAGGGGAGGGCGCAGCTTGACGGAAGGAATGATGTGTAATTAGTGAAATGACAAATAGACTTAACAGAATGATGTCTGAACAGACATGGGGATGTAACACACTGTGTTTGGGAACCAAAAATATTGCATAGAATCTTGACTTGAGCTGCATGCGGCAACAGTGGGAAGGAAAACTCCCTTTTAACACAAAGGCAAAACTTCTGGTAGAACCCGACTCAGGGAGGGCAGCCATCTGCCTCGACTGGCTGGGGTTGGAGAGGACAGGAAAGACAGATTAATATACATTGCAGCTGCTATCCAGGGGGACCTGCAGAAAAAGGAAAATTAAGAAATAAGACCTGCTAAAAAGGAGAAATGTGTTAATTATGCAGTACCATCCTATACATAGAAAATGAGCAGCAGATAATTATTTTACTGACCTAGCATGTAAAGTGGAAGGATTAAGTTCATTTAAACTGGTTGATTACAGAAATGTGATTAAAAACGTGAAAAAATACAGAAAAACAACCACAGAGACATATACAGAGGAAATATAAGCATTTAAAAAGATAAGCACTTTCATTAAAAACAGCAATCTTCCATCTAAAAATCAGATAAAAATATATATATATAACTCTACCAGGAAATGAATGACTGTACATCAGATTATTTCTCTCACTGCTGTGTTGAGAGCGCTGTGCATATCACGGGAACATGCAAAACTGAAATTGATTTAATAAGCAACTCTGAATTAAACCGTTTCATCAGGACATTAAAAAGTAACTTTTTTCTGACAATCATAAATAAACTTATCAGTACTGCTAAATTATTAATTCATGAACTCTATAATCTTCCAATTACAGTCTTAATATTAACTGTTAATGACTAATTCCTTAAAACATCATGTGGCAGTTTGCTGTGAAGTCGTGTTGTAATTCCAAACTTCATCGCTTACTAATTTTCAATAAATTACTGAAATGCAGTTAAAAAAAATTAATCGACCTTTGATCTACGTTTTGCCCTTGGTGGGGTGCAGTTTCTTTGTTTATTTTGTTTTTTTGTTTGGTTCTCCCTCCCATGTTCTCTTGTTAACTTTTCATTCTGTACCGTTCCAATCACGTCATTAATAGTAAAATTGACTCCCATCCAGAGGTTGCGCCAGACTATTTCGTTATCTGTCATTTTGACTGACGGGGTCACATTACGGGCATGAACAATGAACAGCCGCTTCATCTGCTCTGACCTGAACACGCAGGCTTACACCTTTCCCTCATCCACACGGTCTTGAAATGCATGCCTGCTTCTGCATAATCAAATATCTCAAGTCTGATTGCTGCAGAAGCTATTGTCAAGTTTTTTTTCTTTTTACTTTTGCCTCTGACAGTTGAGTTTTCGTTTTGATGTTCTAAAAGCTGAATCCGCGCTCTGCTGCCACACCGGAGACGGGAATTACAAGCACCATTCTAACCAAAGTTTTAAAATTCGGGAACATCTCTTTAAGTGAAGTGAAGTGAAGAAAATCCAGTTTAAAAAGATTGTAGGGATCTTAGTAAAAGAGAAGAAATAAAATATAAAAAAGCTGAAATTTTCTAGGAGCAGAGCGTTTATTTGGATCTCTGCCAGGAAGGAACTTCTTGGCAGCGATCCAAAAAAGCAAGTCTGAGCATGCGGCAGGGATATGCAGGAGCTGGGTGTATTAGCGCATCTAAAAGCTGTTCAACAAATTAAATCAAGTCTAAACAGATTTCTGGGACTAGAAAAGGAAGGTGAGATGCAGCGATAACAAGTGAACCAAAAGAAACCCAGGTGAAAGGAACTAAACAACCAGTGCCATGAACTCTGTCGCGGTTGAGTTAAACCTTCTGTCCACGGTGGACGATAACATGCAGGACAACACTGAAACTGGTAGGTGTTGCTGTCTAATGTTACTCATATGTGACGGGGTGGATGGTGGTGTGTGTGTGTGTGTAAATTTGCATAACTTCTATTCTGATCTAATATTTTCTGTTGTTGTCATTGTTGTCACTTTCGCACAATGATACACCATATCTGGTTTCCAGGATGACAGTCTTACACGCACATTTACCGCCTATGTCTGAACTCAATTTATCGTGTAAAGTCCAGGTAGTGGAGTTGCATGTCTGAATAGGAATGTCCAGGTAAAGTGTGGGTGGTAAATGTCCTTACATTAGCTGGTTGCTATGTCTGAAAAGGGCGTCAATGATGAGTTTCTCTTTTCATTGGCTTTACTGGGGGAAATCCTGCAGCATGCACTCTTTGGCTCTGCGACCCATCATAGCCTAGCTCCAAAACCCTGCTGTTACCTCTGTTACCTAGTGTTCAGGGGGTGTGAATTGCAATCAGTCAAAATGATGGACAACCTTCAGATTTTTCCTTTACCACTTTTTAAAAAAAACGGTCAATGATGGGGAGTATTCGGTTAAGGCGACCTCTGTTCCCATCATGTGGGAATCGCACAGAAATCCAGTGATCATGGGAATAAAGAAATTTTATTTACACACCTAAGTTTGGTGCAGAAGGACTGCAAAGACCAAAGGCTTTATTCCAGGAAGGAACTCTGATTGGTCAGAAACTTAATCATAATCACTAAACCTCCACCTGTACTTCCACATTCATATATTGTAACCACATTTACTGGCAAAGACGTGTCTCTGATATGCTGCAGGTTTATCCAGGTTCTTGTCTCGTCCTACAGGCAGGTTCTAACAGAGACCACAAAAGCCAATAATTAATTTGTATGTTATAATAGATCTTTTACTGTGAAAGAGAACTACGTCCTGCCCAGGAAGCCACTTCCTCAAAATCAAAGGCACAATATTATCTCTGTAAAGAACTTTGAGTTTCTTGGAAAGCAGAATATAAATTTTTATATTATATATTAAATATTTACACCATACAGATCCTGAAGTTCATCTGAACAGTTTCTACTCTGAACACAACTTTACAACATTTAAGATCAACTTTTTATTCAACTGAAACGTTACTGAAAGTCACTTTTTTTTATCATTTTGTCATTATTTTCAGATCCTCCTTGTGATGTTATGATCTACAGCAGAGATTATGTGGTTCTGGGAGAGCAGAACACTCTGATCTGCCATGTCTCTGGTTTCTATCCGGCTCCTGTCAACGTCTCCTGGGCCAAGAACGGAGACAAGGTGACTAAAGGAACCAGCATCAACGTTCCCTTCCCCGATAAAGATGGTTCCTTCACCCAGATCTCCAGACTGGTCTTCATCCCACAGCAGGGAGACATCTACAGCTGTTCAGTAGAGCATCTGGCTCTGACCGAGCCTGTGACCCGCTTCTGGAGTAAGAACCTGTCATAAGCCCCAGATCTTCGGGAGGAGGAGGGAGGCAGACTGTTCATTTTTCTTGTGATGACATCTTAGTCAGAATGTAAACAAATAGTAAGTCCCATTAAAGTCCACAAACTAAACACACAGGAGGACAATAACAGGATATGTTCCCAGTTTGATTTAGACCACAAGCTAAAATCAGTGCTAAAAGCTGCAAGTGTAGAGCATAAGGTGATATCAGTGCTAACACACACACACACACACTTTGGAAATGATCTGATTCTGAATGGAACTATTGATCATCTGCAGTGCAGCCACCATTTTCTACATACAGGAGTCACTGAATGTCCTCAAAGACCTTTTTAGACCTATTTGGCAGTTTCGTGCTCTCCTGCTGGTGTAGCAACCCCATTCCTTATTAATATGATGTGTTCTGAGTCTCCAACGATGATTCTTGTAATAATTATGAGAATTGATAACAGGTCTGGAAGAAACAACAGAACTCCGTAGGGAGCATAGTGAGTTATTTGCACTGTATAAAACTTTGTGAACATCCCCACAAATGAAAAAAAAGTATCCATCCAGCGGTTTGTAAACTTTCAAGGTTTCGGCTGTGTACAACCCAGGAGTGTTTATTAAATAGTTCCAAATGTTCCCATACTGCACAGTGGCCAACTCGACAGGTTTTTGTCCCACTGCTATTCAAAGAGATCTGGTAATGAAAGGCCACGGACATAACAATTTCTGTTTGTATTTTTCACAATCCCTGTCTGATAAATGGTCATGATGGTTAACTTTTGCTTTTAAGCAACTGGATTTTAGCATGTTAACAATTTCCTTTGTGTAAAAACTATGGGTTCCCTCATATCTTTTGCCACCTGCTAGTGTGCATGCATGGGATTAACCAAATGTAAACAACAAGAATCAATGTGTCTATAGGGAGCTCATTTGGACAAAGCCAGTGAGTACTGAGAAATATCAAAGGTTCTGAGTAGATTCGCAATGTAAACTTTATTTAAACTCTGACCAGAGACATTACAGACTATTGGGGATAAAACAGTTCCCATGAAGAAATTAATGTATCTGGTTTCTGTCTCGAGGAGGACATGAATGTCTCTTTTCTACATCCATGAGGACATTAATGTCTGTTTTCTGTCCTCATGAGGATGTTAATGTCTATGTTCTCTGTCTCCAGGTGTAGATAAGAAGACCCAGCCTGATATGGGCTACTACTATGTGCTGCTGCCTGAAATTTTCTATGGAGTGGGTCTGACTGTTGGACTCCTCGGCATTGCAGTTGGAACCCTCTTCATCATCAAAGGACACAAGCGCAGCTGATTAGCTGGAGCTGCTGATGTCATCCTTTCTGTTTCTGTTCATTTGCAGCAGATAGAAAATGTGTGTGCAAAGCAGCTTTAAGATAATAAATATCTAAGTTCTGGAGATGTTCTATGTTCCTAATAAAACCATATAAACACAATGTTATGTTTGTTCATATTAAGCTGCTCAGAAAGGAAAAGTTTGTGGTTCCAATCTTCTTAACGTGCCACACTGTATGAAACCTCCTGATATTTGTTGTCTGTCATTCTACTTAGGTTTTCTTTATCACGTTTAGTGAACCATTATGGGGGAACTAATAGGATTAAGTGGAACTATTTTTTATTTAAATTTATCTACTGAGACATGTATTGAGGTTACCATTGAAATGTCTTGGTTTCATACCCATCTGGTGTTTTCCATGCATGCAAATGTAGCATGGTGTAAGAAGTAAAAAAAGACAAAAAAATAAGTGAGCAAGAGGCGGCACAGCTTCGATTGCTTAGTTAACAGCGCAAAGCAAGTTTGGCTTCAGCAAAGTTACCAAGTTCAGTAAAGTTACCAAAATGGCTAATAGCTTCAGGACTATACAAGCGGTCGCAGCATTTTCAAGTAAACAGCTTCATGTATGCAGCTGGTGACGATGTAGGGATATTCTAATTGTCCCGCCCCTGACAGAAACTCAGAAGAAGTCATGGAACAAAAGTATTTATAGGACGTCGCTGGACACAGTAAACTATGCACAGACCAAAAGACAGTTGCATTGACCAATTGACCGGTACGTGTATGTTGTTAATGGACATGTGGAGGACATGAAAGTCATCTTTCTGTGTGCAGCTGGGAGAATTTACTTCTTCGGTGGCTCTTCTGACCTGCGGAGTTCCCCAGGGGTCAGTTCTATCCCTCTGCTATTCTCCCTCTATATGCTGCCCCTGGGGTCAATCTTTAGTGAGCATAGTATTCTTGTTCACTGCTTTGCTGATGATAAGTTTACATGTCGGTGTTATGGATTTTAATATCTTAGCTTAATTACCTTACTCTTAATTAATATCTGGCCAAAAGGTCTGACCATCATGTTAATGTCATTCTGACCTTAGTAAACCATCTGTCTGAGTTGTGTCCTTCCATCATGGAAAATGTTTAGACAGGACATGGTCTCTATCTGTTGTAACCATTGACTGTATCAATCACATAACAGTGTCTCTGCATTCTGTGATGCAGTCTTTAAACGAAGGTGTCTCCAAGTGACTGTTCAGAATATGCATTTTGCAATATGCATCAAACTATAGTTTTGCTATACCACTCATTTCTTGCTGCGAAGTCTATACCTGGAACTGGGACCAGCTTACTATGTCTTGCTCCCAATCCTCTCGCTCATCCAACCCGCCCGCACTGAGCAGCCAGAGAGGCACTGTCTGTAGTCAGTGTGAGGGGGCGGGGGGGGGCGTGTCTGTTGACAATAGCGCTAAAGTTTCCAGGTAGGCGGATTGACTCTCCACAGTTGGAGCTGTGTGGTCAGGCGTTTGCTCTGCCCAAACCACACCTTTTCAAAGGAATAAATACACAAAATACATGGATAAAAAACAAAACTATTTCAGGGATTTTTTAATGGTACAATAACACTAATAAAAGGTTAAAAGCTTATAAAAGTAGATTTTGCATAAAACACACCCTTTAAGATGAGCTTCTTTCAGCTTCAGCTACTAGCCAAAATTAAACTTAAACTAAAAATCAAAGACTAGTTTTAAAAAAGCCTCCATGCTTTTTTCACATCACGGATAGACTATTGCAACTCCCTGTATGTAGGTATCAGCCAGTCCAAACTCACCCGTCTGCAGCTTGTTCAGAATGCAGAGGCTTGTCTCCTAACTGGTGCTAAGATACAAGATCACTTAATGTTGGTGCTGTTCTCACTTCTCTGACAACTGGTTAGATTTAGAAAAGACTTAAAGATTCTATTATTTGTTTTAGGGCTGTCAATATGTTTAAAAATGAACTAATTAATCACACAATTTCCTGTCATTAATTGTGATTAATTGCGATGAATTTTTATAATTTTCCATTAAAAACACAAGACTTTTATTAGTAAACTTTAATGCAAAATAAACAAAAAGAATGTGCAATTGAATTCAATCTGTTTTAATTAGCTTTGTGTGAACGTGAGGTGAGTTTCTCACCTGTAAAATAATCATTCATCAACATTGACCTATAGTATACTTCCTGTATTATGTTTTTCACTCACGGGTTTTGTAATGTGACCTCCAGTACCACTCTTAGGCGGTCTGTTGTTTGGCAAGGCCCGGTGAAATCAGCTTCAGTAGGATGCTTTGCTTTTAGGTGATGAGTCAGAGATGAACGACTTCGATGATGACTAAATTCAGCTTTGCAAAGTCTGCAGGTTACTCTATAATAAACTGCTTTAATTGTGAATTGTGGGTTTGATTCCCACGCCTTTTTGTACTTTTGAGTATACAGCTTAGACTGAGACATGTTGCAAGTTTGTGTCACAGAGAGGCACAAACACAGTGGAGGGAAGTGTCAAAAATGTGCATCTATTATTTTGCCGTGACCTGATAATGACTAGCTTTTCAATTAACATCGCGCTCTGTTAGATAGAGTGCAATCATGCACTATTCCTTTTGACTGTGTACGTGAAGTCATGCGGGTGTCCTCTACTCCTCGTGCTCCTCATGGCTGCAGCTGCAGCCGGAGCCGCGTCCAAAACGGTCACCTGTTAATGATACAGGACCGGAGTGCTCCCGCTGCTCATTTATGACATTAACTGCAGAACTACACTCAACAAATATATAAATGCAACACTTTTGTTTTTGCTCCCATTTGTCATGAGATGGACCTAAAGATCTCAGATTCATTCCAGATACACAATATTACCATTTCTCTCAAATATTGCTCACAAATCTGTTTAAATGTGTGATAGTGAACGCTTTTGCATTGCTGAGATAATCCATCTCAACTCACAGGTGTGCCACATCAAGATGCTCATCAGACACCATGATTAGTGCACAGATGTACCTTAGACTGCACACAATAAAAGGCCACTCTGAAATGTGCAGTTTTGTCTCACAGCAAAATTGGCATGCTGACAGCAGGAATGTCAACCAGATCTGTTGCTCGGGCATTGAATGTTCATTTCTCCACCATCAGCCATCTCCAAAGGCGTTTCCGAGAATATCGTAGTACATCCAACCGACCTCACAACCACAGACCAAGTGTAACCACACCAGCCCAGGACCTCCACATCCAGCAGGTTCACCTCCAAGATCATCTGAGACCAGCTACTCGGAGAGCTGTTGAAACAATTGGTTTGCATAAGCAAAGAATTTCTGCACAAACAGGAACCATCTCAAGGAAGCTCAACTGCATGTTCATCGTCCTCATCGGGGTCTTAATCTGACTCCAGATAGTCGCCGTAACAGAGTCGAGTGGGCAAATGCTCACATTCAATGGCGTCCGGCAGGTTGGAGAGGTGTTCTCTTCACTGATGAATCTTGGTTTACATTGGTTAGGCCAGATGGCAGACAGCGTGTGTGGCGTCGTGTGGGTGAGCACTTTGCTGATGTCAATGTTGTGGATCAAGTGGCCCATGATGGTGGTGGTGGGGTTATGGTATGGGCAGGCCTCTGTTATGTTATTGGTGGCATTTTGAATGCACAGAGATACAGTGATGAGATCCTGAGGCCCATTGTTGTGCCATACATCCATGAACATCACCTCATTTTTCAGCAAGATAATGCACGGCCCCATGTTGCAAGGATCTGTACACAATCCTTGAAAGCTAAAAATGTCCCAGTTCTTGCATAGCCAGCATAGTCACCAGACATGTCACCCATTGAGCATGTCTGGGATGTGCTTGAAAGGCGTGTACAACGGCGTATACCAGTTCCCACTAATCTCCAGCAAATTCGCACAGCCATTGAAGAGGAGTGGGCGAACATTCCACAGGCCACAATCTGATCAACTCTATGCGAAGAAGATGTGTTGCACTCTATTAGGTAAATGGTGGTCAGACCAGATACTGACTGGTTCTGAATCGCCATGCAGACCCCCAATACAGCAAAAACTGCACATTTGAGAGTGGCCTTTTATTGTGTGCAGTCTAAGGTACACCTGTGCACTAATCACGGTGTCTGATAAGCATGAACATCGGATGGATTATCTCAACAAAGCAAAGGTGCTAGCTATCACACATTTAGACAGATTTGTAAGCAATGTTTGAGAGAAATGGTAATATTGTGTATCTGGAATGAATTGTAGATTTTTAAGTCCATATCATGACAAATGGGAGCAAAAACAAAAGTGTTGCGTTTATATTTTTGTTGAGCGTATATGTGTTTTCAAGTCAGTCACCAAAAAACCAGAAAAGTTACTAGATTTGTCGCTAGTCGGTTTTAACAAAAAAGTCGCTAAATTGAGTGAGAACATTGCCAAGTTGGCAACATTGTCACCTTCCTCTTCTTTTTTCTTCTTGTTCTTTTTCTGTTTCTTCTCGCTTTTTTCCATGGCAGGTCGCAAGTAACTTTTAGGTGCATACTGCCACCTACTGCCTTAGCCACCACTGGAAGTAAACACAACTGTGTTCATTTTGTTATTTATTTTTAACGCATTAAATATTTCCACTTAATCTCCAATCTGTTTGTATTGTTTTTGCTTTATTCTTCTATTGTTATTTTATTGTTATTTTAGTTTGTATTTTTATGGTATCATTTCTGTGGAAAGCACTTTAGGTGGCCTTGGCCCTGTAAATGTGCTATACAAATAGAATTTACATTGACATTCCCTGGTGTGCTGCTTGATTGTGGCATCAAAATCACAACCAGGCAAGATAAGACCTTGTATAGATTTGACTCATCTGAGCCAGTGACGATTCTAAAATCGTTTTAGAGGTTCTTGCAGGCTTTCACATTTTAAATTTAAGACATTTAAAGACAACTTAGGACCAAATATAAGGCTTGTTTGATGGCCATAATAGCAAAAACTAAATAAGTACTATTTAAAAATATATATTGATTTTTCATCAGCAGTGATTTTGGCTTCATTTAAAGTGGTTTATTACATAAATTAGATTTTTTTTTAAAAAAGTTAAAAAAAAAGATTGAACAACAACCACACACACATACAGACAGGAAATATAAGCATTTAAAAAGATAAGAGCTTCCGCTGAAAAATATAATCTACCATCTGAAAATCAGATAAAATATATATATTTAACTCTACCGGGAGATGAATGACTGTACATCAGATTATTTCTCTCACTGCTGTGTTGAGAACGCTTTGCATATCGTGGGAACATGCAGAAGTGAAAAAGCTGAATCTGCCGTTTTCAAGTTATTTTACAACATAATATGGATCCTTAATTTTATTTGTTAGGCAACTCTGAATTGAACTGTTTTATAAAGACATTTAAAAAGTAACTTTTTATCTGTCAAAACAGGTTTTCTTTACTTCATTTCAGTCATCTATTGAAAATTAGTAAGTGATTAAGTTTGGAATTACAACATGACTGCACAGCAAACTGTCATATGTTTAAATAGTCATTAACACGTCATATTAACACTGTAATGGGAAGGTTATAGAGTTGATGAATTAATGAACTGATAATTTAGTACTACTGATAAGTTTATTTATGTTTGACAAAAAAAGGCATTGTTTTAATGTCATGATGAAACTGTTTCATTCAGTCACTTGGGGTGGCTGTAGCTCAGGAGGTAAAAGCAGTTCTCTGCCAACCTGAAAGTTGGTGGTTAAGGCTTCCCCTGACTGCATTCTGAAGTGTCCTTGGGCAAGTCACTGATACTTAAGACCCAAAAATGTAAGTTGCTTTGGAGAAAAGCGTCTGCTAAATGACTGTGCTGTCATGTAATGTAAAAAATCTAATTAGGGGTCCATATTAAGCCGTAAAACCCATCCATCTAGCGCTTATTCCCTGAAATGGAGTATGGGGGGTCTGGAACCAATCCCAGGTGACATTGGGCGAGAGGCAGGGTACACTGAAGACAGGTGGCCAGTCCATCTCAGGGCAAGCCCACATAGAAAAACAACAATGCACACACACATTTACTCCTATGGGCAATTTAGAGTCTCCAATTAGCCTAAAGCTGTAAAAAAAAAAACTCAGAAATTAATACAATGGTGGCAATGACTGGCAATAAACCAGTTTAAATGAACCCAATCCTTCCATTTTACATGCCAGTCCAGTAAAATAATTAGTCATTGCTAATGAAAATGAATATATATTCTTAAATTGTACTATTTTAGGGGCTGTACGGTGGTGAGGTGGTTAGCGCTGTAGCCTCACAGCAAACGGGTTGCTGGTTCCATCCCCGGCTCAGGCGGTGGACTATCTGTGTGGAGTTTGCATGTTTTCCCCGTGTTATCGTGGGCTCTCACCGGGTTCTCTGGCTTCCTCCCACAGTCCAAAGACACGCACCTTGGGGATAGGCTGATTGGGGACTCTTGACCTCAAGGAAGTGAGTGTGTGTATGTGTGGTTGTTCATCTATGTGTGTGACCCTGTGATAGACTGGGTCCTGTCCAGGCAAAACCCCGCCTCCCGCTTGTTGTCTGCTGGGATTAGCTCCAGACCCCCCTGCGACCCCGTTTGGGAATAAGCGGTAGAAAATGGATGGATGGATGTCCTAATTTAGTTTTTGCTATTATGGGCATCAAATAAGCAATAAATTCTGTCCTAAGTGGTCTTAAATTTAACTTGTAAAAGCCCTGGGATGTTCAGCACCCTTAAACCTTCTGATACTAGAATTGCCCCTGAATAATATTGATCTAATAACATTATTATCCAAACAATTCATTGGATATGACTCTATTATTTGACCCTGGTTATTTTTTTCAAAAACAATCTTATATTCATGATGTGTCAGTCTGTCTACACACACACACACACACACAGACACAACAGGAGTTGTAATTTTATTGGGCATCCATTTCGCTAGTCAGTAGCACCTTGACTTTCATATGAACACATGAACATCAGTTGCTTCTCATTCCAGTTTAAACAGGACATACTGGTGACTAGCTGCTGGAACGTATCTTAGATAGAAATCACATCAGCTACCACTGGTTTTGGGATCTTCTTGGCCTGCCTCTGACCTTTGTGTAGATGGGGTCGACTTAGCATGATCACTTTTCTGCAAGCACTTTTACCTCGTACCTTCTGTATGATGACACAGTCACTGAGATTTCTTTGGGTTTATTCATTAATAGCCATTTATCCTTATTTTTGTGTGTGCTTCATAGTTACATGTAAAAAAAAAACAAAACAAAACTAGTTAAAATTCAAAGTTCTGATTAAATATATTCTAAACTACAGTGTAACTGGAGTAAAAAAGTACAGAAACAAGTCTAAAGGCAAGAAATTAATCACAACTTTTATAGAAACAGGACAAAAACACACATGAGCTACAACATTTCAGAAAATAAGAAAATAAAAGCTGTGTTATGTAAAACAATATAAAATATCATTACATAGAATATTGTATTTACATTCTTTGTTGTTTTGCTTTTTGGTAGTTTTGTTTTAATTTTAATTCTGTTTTCTGTGTTAGACGTAACAAACATTCATTCTTTTATCACAGATAATGTTGCAGATTACATGTTTAAGTCATTTTTCCTTTTAAACTCAGACAAGACTGAGGCTGTTGTCTATGGGCCTCAAAAACATCTGAAAAAATTGTCTAGCTTTGTAATTATTTAGGATTGCATTACCTTTTCTTTTGGACAAAATAGTAAATAGAACATTAATAACAAGTATAAGTAAGAAACATTAGCAAATATACAATATAAGCGTATAAAATGATAAAGCATCAGTTCTGTAAACAGCATATATGAAGAAGCATATCAGGACCAACTGTTGCTCCTCTTCATCATCATTTTC
>JBAMHX010000026.1:10272830-10285011 GCA_037177515.1 Pseudomugil tenellus
TTGTAAGTTTCAAGTGATTTCAGTGAGAATTGTGGGTTTTTCCTTTTTTTAACTGAGGGGTACCAACAATTTTGTCCAAGACTGTATTTTACAGATGGTAATGTTAATCCATCACATAATGGGTGAATCCATGCAACAGGTGGAGGCTGTGAGGACAGACAAAGTTCACCAAGTGGAAAATGCAGACTGATTTATCTAAACAAAATAATCACCACAAGGAGCTTATCTTTAATACATTTAACAGTGTATGGTTAAAGATAGTAGCTAATTGATCATCTGCTAAGTGCTAACAGAGGATGTACAGTACTAAATCCTAATGTTATTACTTTACTGTGAAAACATCTTTTTTTTACTCACCGCTGACCTTAAAGTACTTCCCTCCACTTATTTGGTCAAGACAGTGTCTACTGTCTGATGTTATGAGATCTATGATGCAATCATGCTTCTCCAAACAAGCAGATGGTGTCCTCCCTGCTGAAACATTGAATTATAAGACATTAATTATCTAGATTATTGATTACATGCTTGTTTGCTCTGTCTGTGTGTAACAAATCTTTTCTCAACATTTTGCATCCACGTTTAGAGACGTACTCAAATGCTAACAAACACTACAGGTCAGGGAGTGTGC
This sequence comes from Pseudomugil tenellus, assembly GCA_037177515.1. Lineage (NCBI taxonomy): Eukaryota > Metazoa > Chordata > Actinopteri > Atheriniformes > Pseudomugilidae > Pseudomugil > Pseudomugil tenellus. The sequence goes on from JBAMHX010000026.1 coordinate 10,273,459, forward strand.
TGGGAGGACTTAATGTGGAGAACAATGGGAATTATTTTGGAGGGGTTTTTGGTTAAAGATTCATCTTAATGTTGTTGATGGGGGAAGAAACTGAAACTAAATGAGTGAAGTTGAGGTCATCCATGAAGATGAAAAGTTTAGAAAGGGATGAGAATTTGGGATGAGATGGATAGAAAAGGTTTATTTTTCGGTTTAGTTCATTTGCAGCAGGATTACTTACTAGTGTTGTCCTGTACACCCTCCCCTTTACTTCTCGCTTTCATTGGTCAGTAGCTTGAATTGTGTACATCTGCAGATCGGCTGGATCCCACAGAGCTCATCCTTTCTTTCGCTCCAAGTCAGCCAGTGTTTTGGCAAACATTGTTGTGAATGTGAACAATGAGAGGCCGATGTGGAACAGCTGATTTTCTCTCTCTCTCTGTCCCTCTTTCTCTGAACAACCACCCCCCCGCCATACCCCCACCTTCTTTTAATGAAAGGAGCCATTGTCTCTGGCCTGGATTGAAAATGTCGCACAGTACTTTTCCTTTCTTGTCTTAACAGCTTTGCCTACTTAGATGAAAAGCGGTGTCTTAAAGTTGTATGTACAGTTAGAAATGGCCTCTCACTGACAGGCTCCTGAACACACACATGGATTTGCACCAAAATAAACCTCATTTATGTTTCCACACACTTCCATAAAGCTGTTTTGAACTATAAACAAACATAATGTGTCTGTGTGACGACTCCAGAGTGCACAGAAATCTCAGATTCCAGGGCCTCTTAGTCACCCAGCAAAGCCCCACCTCTCTGTACCTCTGCTGCCGTCCTCTATGAACCAGCACACTCACACCAGCTCTGACCACTGACCATAGCTTACTGTAGGCTTGTTGCATCATCCGTTTTTCTGGTTATAAGTTTGCCCAGAACAACCTGCACCTGAGCTTGTATTATCACTGGAAGGGACAGATCCACGGAGCACATGTCTTATCCTTGGTGGATTTGGATAGTTTTGAAGGCAGAACGAGCTACAGAAAACTGAAGCCGTGGCTCGATTTCAAGAAAAAGCCAAAGCGGCCACTCTGCCATCCCGATCCTGCGGAAGCGTCCCAGGAACTGGTCGACTGCAGAGACGCATGTGCAAGTTGGAAGACTGCACCTTCGACAGCTTTGAACTGCTCTACAATGGAGCCGTCAATAGGCTAAAAAGCCATAAAAGCAGCCTCAACTTGAGTAAGTTTCAGCTTCAGTCTCAGGAATCTGTGCGCAAGAGCTTCGAAGTGTGTTGCAGAGCTTTTGACTTTGTAAATCTGCATGCATCTTTCTCACTGAGGTGGTATTTTGCAACCACAAATGTGAACAACAAAAAATCAGCAAGCTGTTAACCCAAACAGATTTCTGTAGTTGTATTTTTTTGTCACATTAGTGGATCGTTTTAAAATAGATTATCTGGTTGTATCTAATTATCAAAACACGCTAATTTATTTTGTTTGATGAGCTGACTTGCCATAATGTTTTGTTGTTGTCTTTGGGAAAAATTCTGGGTGCTAATGTATTCAATCATGATTTTTTTTTTTTTTGGCCAAATATGATTTGCTGATTGCAGCATAATTATCAATTAAAACATATTCATGTCCTGGTAAAACCTTTTTATGCTGCAGAGCAACCAACCATATTCCCTCACTCTGACCTCAGACACATTCAGCAGCTTCTCTTTTCTATTAAAAGTGATGTTACTTTGGATGGCATTTCGTTTATCACTCCTTTGTTTCACAGATAAGTGGTCTTATCACTGGCCTTACCCTTTTGTTGTTGTCAGGTCGAGGGCCTGCATAGAAAACGGCCAATCTAGTTGCATAAGCAGAGCAGATTTATTGACAGATATTAATATAGTATCTGATCTAGAGTGGAACAAGGAAGTGGTTGTGCTGTGTCTCTCTTTGACACACTTAGCATATTGTTTCAATCTGTGTTGTATCACACGCTGCCCTATTTCTAGTTAGGTGGTTTGGGCTCATGTAATGAAACCTCTTTTTGTGGCGTTTGGAAGGATGAATTCATTGTAGAATGGCTAGAAAGGACCTTATTTTCAGTTCATAGTTGAAATACCAATATTTATTTAATTATTATTGGTGTGAGATATAGTCTCACTGTATTGTCAAGAGTTCAGAGCTGTTTGTTTCACTTCTCTAACACTGCCCTGTAGCAAGTTTATTATAGGTTGTCTTGTTGGTTTCACTTTCAGGAGTCTCTCTCTGCCACATGACCCTGACAGGAAGTCTGAAACATTCAGTAAGCCTGAAATCCTTAAATAATGGGAAAGCTCAGCTTAGCATTCAGCACAAACACGTTACCTGCACCAAACTGGCTGCATTGCTGCTGATGTTGGATATGTATCTAATGGGTTTATGTTTGATTGTGGGACTTCAGGTACTGGGCAGTCTGGCAAACATTACAGTAAGCTGCTTAGCCCTTCGCAACCTTTGAGCAGACTCTTGGTTGTGTTGCAAAGGCTGTGTCACACACAGATTCTTGTATTAGTTGATGGGGAGAGGCGTTCTCATTCTGTCGGTGCTGGAGGGTTAGACTTGTCCTCAACTGAACGCACTTGCCACAAATGTCAGATAAGAAAATATCTGACAGACGCATCATGCACAACTTGGACATACAGTGCACCTGGATGTCCTCTCCCAGGGCTGAAGCTGTAGCTGCAGGAGGTTCAGACAATGAATGTTTTATCAGTATTAATGTGCAGGGAGACCGAACAGGAGTGATATATGAGCTTAGGTGAGAAAGAGATGGATAAATTCTTTTATTATGAAACACCTTTTCCATGTGTGATGAGATGATCTGAATGTGGTGTGCAGGCTTGTCTTTACTTGGATGACTATTTACAAAAAAAGAACATATTTGGTCTTGGTCATGCTTCTGGTTCATACTGTTGTATCTGAGTTTTTACATTTTGGAAGTTAATAAAAAGCTTTATTCTCGTGTAATTATTTATATGCATTTTTATGTGAGCATGAACATGAATTTAGACCTCTTTGTCTGTCTCTGCGTGTGTGTTTTTTTTTTCCCTCTTCAATTATTCATGTGGCCTCTTAGTCAATGACAATAGGCTGCTGATGTTGTACCCCGGGCGTAAAAGTCCAGATACCTGAAACCAATTGATGCCAACAGCTGATTGACAAAGAGGAAGTACCGTATGAGACACAAAATATCTGGTTTTGTCAGTCTAAAATATATATATATATAAAATCTATCCTTATTTAGTCTCTTTTTTTTTTTTTTTATAACACCAAATTACTGAAAGCACAAGTTGACATAAAACATTTAATAGGAAACCATTTTAAAACACAAGTAATCTCCCTGTTTCGTAATATTATTTTTTCAGAGGAGGAGCTGAGGAAGCTAAGGGAAGAAACCAACGTAGACTCCCTGCGACAGGAGCTGGAGAAAGAGCGGAGCAAAAGACTCGACCTGGAGCAGAAAATGAATGAGGTGCTCAAAACCAGGTAAGACACGAAGCAGAGACACATGATGTGGATGACTGGATGTGAGGATCAAATTTCCAAGACAGGAAGGAATGACTAACAGAGGGACAGGAAGTGGTGATGCTGCACTTTGATAACATTTCAGCTTAGCAGAGTTCATCACGCGTCGGGTCAGATTCTGTGTGTCGCCACTCGTGCAGTCCAAAATATCCACTTATAAATGGAAAAATCAGCAGCTCTGTATGAGAGGAGATTTCTCAAGGAGCCGTGTTTGAGTGTGTTTGTCCCGTGTTTTGAAGGAGAGGGTAAAACAGGAATGAGTCACGCGCCGGTCTGAGCTGCCAAGTGCACGCTGTGACACTGAAGCTACGCCGGTGTCAGCCAGGGTCCACGTGCATGGCTGCGCCTGTCCGTGTGTACGATCAGATGACACGACTCCTGCTGCCAGTGGGAAATTCTCTAAGTGATTATCGGTACAGTAACATGGCCTCAGGAATGTCAAAGATGCTTCAGGAGTTTATAAGAAGGGTAATCTCCTCCCAGCTGGGGAATTGCTCACACACAAAATATGTTATAAGTTACACAGTCGGTGTTTGTCCACTGGGATGTCCTCCTGTATTTCATGCTTAGTTTTTTGCTCTGGAGTTGCTTTTCGGGAGGTTAGATATTAAGTTTTTTTTTTAATACTTTGCAGCATTAGGCTGGCGGAGGTTCATTCCATGCATGTTGTATTTTTACTCCTGTTCAGTATGTCTATAAACTGGGTGTGAATCAAAACATTTACATCAGAGGGAAAGATGTCTGATGTCGGCTTTCCTTTCTTCTTTTGGCATCAATAACTTTATCAAACATCTGCTGTGAGATTTTCTTACTTCACATGAGCAGCTTGTGACTCAAATGACTTCTAATCAACCCATCTGCATCCGTCTCTCGCTCTTGTGAGAAGTTGTTTTGCCAGAACTTCCTGAGTGTTCCACTTGTGACTGTTGATGTGCGGCAATACAGAAGTGAGACTGACACATGATAACCTTTCCTCCGTCTGTCTCCTCCCCAGGTTGGAAGATTCTCCCCCACAACCTCCCCGAAAACAGCAGTCCCCTTCCAACAATGGAGCAGGTAAGACACTGCGAGGCAGGGTGTAGTGTGGGAGTCTGGGCAGAAGTGACAGGAAATGAGCAGAGAAACACTCAGTGTTAGCAGAGGGGGAGTAAATCATGAGAATGGTGTGTGTGTGTGTTGCCGTGTGTGCAATGGAGTGAAGACCTAAGAAGGAACAGAGTTGGTCGGAAGTGTTTGTGGGTTATTGTAGGCCATGAGGCAGTGTGCGTGACAACTGAAATGTAATTGGAAGATGTTTTCTGGGGTGCAGTTAGTAGCACGCAAGGCAACAGCTGTGAATGAAACCTGCATGATGGAGATTATTTGCTTTCAATTTTCCAAACATGCAACAGCAGTGTGTTTATAATAAATCTGACAAGGGAAAGGGAAGCTCATTAGTGCAACTAACATGAAGTGATATTTCTGATGGACGTGTTGTCTATTATTGGACTGTATTTCCTTACAATGACCTAGGGACTTGTGTGTGTGTGTGTGTGTGTGTGTGTGTGTGTGTGTGTGTCCGGGACTTAAAAAGAGAGTGAGACAGAGGCTAATTTAAGAAAATGGGTTATGATTGTGGATCACTTCATGTAGGGCAGACATGTTTCTTTGAGTGGTTTCTTTGAGTCAGTATTTAATTGGGAACGTTGCTTGTTTGTGTATATTTATATAAAGCTTTTCCGATTTTTAAAGCTTTTCACCATTTTCTGTTATATTCAGGGACGTGTGCTGTTATTTTATTTAGGCCTCTTAACACTGAGCTGTAAATCATTCAAAGCCAAATAAGGATATTAAATTCACGGGACACCACTGTTGTTTCTAAACAAAATCAAAGACTTATTTTAAAGACTATATTTTGGCAATTTTCTCCAAGAAGCCTTCCATGGGAACAGATAAAATATTTTCTTCAACAAAGCGATTTCTTTGTTGAGCAAACTACACAGGACCTGAGAGATGGATAAATTGATCCGTATGCTGTTTAATAAAACCTCATTAGAAATGGGAGAGAAAATATGTTTTAGTGGACTTCACGTTATGTTTGTGTTTAAGGCTCAGTGTTTCACACTAAGCAGCTGTCTTTATTGGCAGCGCAGGTGGCTTTTGGTTGCTCTAAAGGTCAATAATATCAGCTCCTAAAGAGGTCGTCGTGATGCTGCTAAAGGGCGAAGAGTGACCTGCAATGGATGGATGGTGCAACCAAACACCTGCCAAGCATTTTCTGAAAGTGTTCGTCCTTTTCCACACTTTGTCCAATGACAAGTTTCCAGATGGTTCTTTGTAACAAACCAGCTGGCATGTAGCGTTGTTGTTGCTGCTTAGTTATTATTATGCACATAGGGGTTACATCATGACAGCTGAAGGTTCTAGTCTTTTCTCAGGAGCGCTTCAGTATTAGAGAAGGACTCTTTGATAAGCACCGCCAGTCTTAAGCCGCTGTTGGAGAAGCATTTTGTGCTATCATAGTAAACATGAAGTTAACACTAATAACAGATTAGTTTTAATTAGTTCTAGTTATCCATCCTGGTCAATCAAATGTAAGCAAACATGGTAAACTTTAGTTACAGTAGGGCAGGTGTCGCACATCTGGTTATAGTTCTCAACTCATAATTTTTTCATGCAATTAGTTATTTGTATGTTGCTGCAGAGTCAAAAATAAGCTCACCTGATGTGTTGCTCGTGCTTGGCAGAGAAACAGCAGAAAGAGGTGTGGAGCTCACGGCTGCAGAAGTGGCTGTACGAGCGCTTCGGGGTTTACATCGAAGACTTCCGCTTCCAGCCGGAGGAAAGCACTGTGGAGGCAGAGGAACCGCTAAGTGCTAAAAGGTGGGTGAGGAGCATCTTTGAACAGAATATGTGCTCTGGTATTGATTCTGCTGCTCAGGGTGGTGTGGGATGCAGTCGCTGTAGAGTCACTTTAAACAATGTGGTAAATGTGTTTCTTTTATTTGAAGAGTGGAGTCATATTTCCCACTTTAAAAAGTGCCTTGATGATGATTAAAATTATTTTACTGTTGTCTTATGTTTGTAAAAATACAACAAATTTGCCACAAACTGTTTAAAGATTGGATTCACGATGTGTTCTGAACATCTTTTAGTTTCTAAAGATGTTGAAGTTGTGGTTGGGAGCGTTTCTTTGTCCCATCTTGTAAAGAAGGATGAGTCATGACAAACTGATGAAGGCCACATTTTTCACAATTCTCCGTTTATGAAGCTCAATTTATTTATTTATTTTTCTTCATCTTGGTCATGTTTTCTAACCTTCATTTTCTTTTGTGTTTTCCTTTCAGGCTGACAGAAAACATGAGGCGACTCAGTGAGTATTGAAACACGTAAACAAATGGAAACTCTAAAAGAAGCAGACTGTCACCATACTGATGTTTAGCTTTTTTCTGGGATTGTGGTCAAACACCCAGACTTTCTTCTGTCACAAGAAAACACTACGATGTTTAACAAACATAATGCTACAACAAAATAATTCAGATTAACCAATGTTTCATTCAAGGCAGGACATGATTATTGTGTTAAATGTTAAAAAATATAAAACAATAATTTTAGTTCATTTAATAAATCTTACCAACTATATCTAAATATCTGGAAACGGACAAGAGCAGCTAAGGAGACCCTCTGGAAGATTATTTTTCTCATTGTTTGTTGGCATGTCAGCAGTCCTGGATCTGGTCTTTTTTTATTATTATAATGCATGAAATATTTCCAGTTGGTGACCAGTCTGATCTGCAGGCAGACCAGTTCAGCGCCTCCATTCTTGTACTATGAATTCATGCTGCTCTGAGAGATACAAGATGCAGTTTAAGGAAAGCAAATTGATTTATATTCCATTTTATGTCCGACTCAACTCAAAGTGTTCTACATAATTAAGAGATGATAGTAGTTTAGGTATTCACTTTTCCTCAGAAAGATGGATGGAAGCATTATGGATGTTGTAAAACCTTTGCATGCCTTTCTGACGTCTTTATGAATGTTCAAGCGAACATTAATACAGCTCCCTAATATCAGAGTTTAAAACAAGCAGAATGGTCCATCATTTATATCTAGTCTAGTTTAGTTGACTTTGACTTGGAGAAAAGTGTCCAGTTACTACTTCATTGCTTAATGTTGACATCATGTTACTTTAGCCTGCCTATGTGGAAAGAATCGGCTGTGATCACAACGTTTCAGACACCAGGGAGAGACTTTTATGACAGAACTGTCTGTTTTTAGGATGTACATGTTTGGAGACTAAAGATGGTGGGCATGCAGTACAAATTTTTCACCCATGATGTGAAACATGTTTTTTAATAAGATTTACAAATGATTACACTCTTTTTTTTAATTTACCAACTTATTTTGCTTAAATGAAAAGTTCTAGAAACAAACCTCTAATACGTATTTGGTATGAATTCATCCATCTTTCCTTGTTTCAGAGCGAGGAGCCAGACCTGTCACCAACTTCTTAAGGAACCTCTCCGCCTTATCTAATTGGCACTCTGTCTACACCTCAGCTATTGCCTTCATTGTGAGTGTGCACTTTTTCTTCTTTAAGTTCCCATAAATGTCTACACGTCAGTATAAGATATGTTTTTTCTTTATAGTGCATTCACCTATTGAGGTTTAACATTCAATTAAGGGAAAAAGGTCTGTAGTGAGAATCTGGTCCGTCTTGGTGCGTGACCAGGAAATGAAATGAAAGGCAGTGATTTTTAAGTGCATCATAATGATCGGCTGCAGACACTGCCAGAGCTTGTAGAGCTGCAGTAATGTTCACATGTAGTAGTTATGCAAGATCATCATAAGCACATTGATTTGAGACTGTGTGCTGCCAACATCACCTCAGTGTGACAATTCTGCTTTGGTGTTTGAAAAGAAGCTATTTAAATGAAACTGTGTTTACTGGGAAATAAAGAATAGAACCCTGACACTCATCAATATACAAGGTTCCCATTCTGATTTGTAAATGGGACAATATTCTAATTATGAGGCTTTCATGAGTAGCAGACAGATTATACCATTCATTCTGTTTACAAAATTGCCATTTTTCTCGCAACCATCCACTTCTGCATCATCTCCACTGACCTGATGGTTCCGAACATCCAAACTCCAAAAAAGCAGAGATTATGTATGATTTTTTTATTATTCATTGGCTTCCATGAGGATTTTATGACATCTTATTGAATCCAAACATTTAATTTCTGTATATGAAAAAGCAATTTAGCTAGATGCAAACCCAGAGTGCACCCAATGTTCCCAGTAGACATCCCAAAATCTCCCTGATGCACACACCCAGCCACATCAGTTCTCAATATCTGTAGTTCCACAACACATATTCTGTGTCCTCCTGAAACATGAGCTACAATACTCCAAATCTCTGGCAGTATGATGCTCGGTGCAATCACTATGGCTGGCAGCCAATGAGCTAAATGCAAACACAAATTCTCACAACCTGAGAGAAACAAACCACCTGATCTGTTTGTGTATTATCATATGAAGCAGGACTGAGTCATTCAGATATTTCTTTGCATCTCTTTGAAGAAACATGTAGAAGCTGAATGTGAGTGGCATCTTCTTTGTGTTGGCCCATCGTTGTGTGGGTGTTCACTGCCTCTCACCTGTTAGCAACTGGAATTGAGCTCCCTGCAACCATGAATTAGATTAGGGGGGTGTGAAAAATAGATGGATGAAAATGGGGGAAGCAGTTTAGTGTGGAGTTGTGATGTTAAAAAGCTTGAATAGCTAGAGAAGTGAGTTTTTACCAGACGACTCATCTTGTTCTTCTTCAGCGCTGTCGCTTTTTGTAGACTCTGGGATGTGATCTGGATGTAGGTGTTTAAACTGTTGCTTTGGACTCTGAAAGTTTTAGGGAACTGCAGTTGATTAAGGTGGGAATGACTCATTCTTTAGTGAAGATGGTGTGATTCTATGCAAGCTGGAGGTTTTCTCTGTGATGACTACATGGGCGTACAAGCAACCATGATCACTCGGCTTCCTATTTTCTCTTTCCTTGATCATCTGACAAACATTTTTTGTTGCTGATCCATACAATAATGTATAAGGGACAAATCCTTGGGCAGAACAAAGATACTTGGAGCATTAATGTGAAGCATTTCATTACTCTTCTTTATTTACATAAGAATTGTTGGCAAGCTTATTTGAGCTCATAATGTGAATGTCCCTTGCTATGCTAATAACATTTAGCTTTATGTGCCAGTAAAACCCACAACTCCCAGCTGATGTTTGTTTCTGATATTAGAGCTTGATGGCTCAAAATGTGCATTTTAAATTTAATGGGAAATCAGAAGTAATTCAGTTTGGTCCCCCAATTTCTGTCAACTTCATTGATTCTAATCAGTCTATCAGATAAAATCACTCAAGCTTGAAGTTCTGGAGTAATATTGATGCCAGTGTCGTTTTATTATTTATTTCTGTGTAAACAATTCAACGGGGCCATCTGGTGGAGATGTTGGAAAACAACAAGGCATTTTAAATAATTCAGACTAGGATCAGATTACAGATAAATATCCATCATCCATCCATTTTCTACCGCTTATTCCCAAACGGGGTCGCGGGGGGGCTGGAGCCTATCCCAGCTATCACTGGCCAAAAGGCGAGGTGGATGCTGGACAACCAGACAAGTCATTTCTAATCCCAAGATAACACAAAGTGCGTCCTCCCTGTGACTTTAATATTTCTTTGTTGTCCTGCTTATTCCAAAAAATCTGATTTTTTTTTTTTTTTGGATCCTTGTAGACTTTTAATTTCACTCAGTCTGTATAAGAAGTTACTATAAAGATCACTCTTCAGACATCGTACTGCCATCTGATTTCTTCTTAAACCTTTTTTTAAGCACCCAGATAAACCCGTCACCAACCATGCAGCTGTTTTCTTTCAACTTCCTCTTCATCATGCCGTCAAGAATCAAATGTCAGTGTAACAGAAAGCAGTTAAACATGTAAAATCAACTCTTCAAGCTGTTTCCTTTGCAGGTATCAAATGTTAGAAGAGCTTGAAATACAACCAAGATGGCCACTTAACTTTGTTAGCTCAAGAGAATTGTTGTTGAAATGTGCATTAAGAACATCTAAAGACAACACCGTCATTTATAACATGAACACATCGGCTCCATAGTCAGAACCTGTATAGATTACAACCAAAGCATCTAATCTTGACCCGAAGCAGCATATGCATTTATTTATCATGCACTGTAAAGAAGCATATTATGTTGCACAATATTATGTGACATGGTGATTGTATACATGTCTACATTATTCAGTAAATTGGAAAGTTTCCACTGATTTTCTTGCACCGTTTCCTTATGAAAACAGATTTACATGAATGCTGCTTGGCATGGCTGGGCCATTCCCATGTTCCTCTTCCTGGCTATCCTGCGCTTGTCCTTAAATTACCTCATTGCAAGGTAAGAACCTTTCTTTTTCAATCTGGCAGGTTGTTACAATACTTTTACTGCAGTGTACAGATGTCCTGTTGGTAAAAGGACTCGCTGCATCTTTAGCCACACAAGAAACACTGCACTACACGAAACATCCAGCACATTTCATGATGACAAACACAATCCACAACGCTGCATTTAATTTGGATATTTCTCCTTTTTTAACAGAGGTTGGAGGATTCAGTGGAGCATAGTGCCTGAGGTCTCTGAACCAATGGTAGGATAAGTTCTCTTTCTTTGTTTTACTGTGTCAGAAGGTCCAGATCCAGATGTTTGCTTACAGCTTCTACATCTTTCTGCAGGAGCCTCCAAAGGAAGACTTGACTGTATCGGAGAAGTTCCAGCTTGTACTTGATGTTGCACAGAAAGCACAGGTACCAGATTAATTCAGAAAATAGATCAAATTACTAACTAAGAACTGCAAGTTCACAAGCTTTTTGAATTCTCCTTACAGAACCTTTTTGGGAAGATGGCAGATGTTTTAGAGAAGATCAAAAAGTGAGTTAATAAATGTGTCTTCATGGTGGAAAAATTATTTAT
>JBAMHX010000026.1:10289755-10301402 GCA_037177515.1 Pseudomugil tenellus
AAACGGGGGCTTGATGAGGGGCTGGCTCTCCTCCCACCTCACAGACCAACTGTGTAGCTGGCTTACTTGTTTCTGTTCGCATGTGTGAACGTGTGTGTGTGTGTGCATAATTGGTGTCAAGTTGCTCTGTTTCTCCTGTGGTAGGAGGATTTAAAAAGAAGAAAAAAAAACCTCAGCCTGGGTGTGTAATGGTAATCTTCTCTTAACTGCCAGACACATAGGAGTAAATATCTTTTTAAGCTTTATAACTCACTGCAAAAAGCAAAACAAAAAGACGAGCACTTGTGTTGAATCCTGTTAAACTGGTGCGTCATTGCAAAGCCTGTCAGTGTAAATGTATGTGTGTTTTTTCTTACCTTTTTCCCCCCCAAGTGTGTGCTGTGGAAATGTCAGATCAGCGCTTGACTGACACGGAGCCTTTCTGTTAGTTTACATCGAAGTCCTCACTGTAACGCTGATGAACAGCAAATGTTGAGCATCCGCCTGCGTGTTTGTAAGCGTGCATTTGTGACACGTAGTCAAATTTTTTGCCTTTTTCTGTTTTTTTTCTTTCAAACTTAATCTTTGTAACGAACAGCCTTGTTTTGGATGCGAACCTGAGCTGCTGAATTACGTCCAGCCCGAAAGCACAACGCTGATGGCAGCCCAGTGAAGCGAGTACAGCCTCCATGTTTAACCCTTCACTTTGTTTTTTGTTTTTTTTTTTAGTTTTTAGTTTACACTGCACTTGATCAAAACTTGAAATCAGATGTTTTGTTTTGTTTTTTTTTTACTCCTAAATGCTGAAACTTTCAGCAACAATCTTGAAGCTGCTACTTAAATTCGACTCTTCTGGTCTCAGTGCAGCACAAATACTTTTTAGCTCACTGTATTAATACCACATCCTAATATGACTTGAAATAAAGAGTTAGACTTTTGAGGAACAGTATTTAAAAGTTAGAAACGTATGTTTAAATTTGCTCCTTTTAGACCAGAGCAGCTTCTCCTGATCGGTTGATTTTTCTTGCATAACAGCTCAGATGTTCATCCTTGTTGGAGATTCAATTAGGGTTTATATATTTAAGTCTTCTTTTTAAAAAAATATCAACCCTGAAACAAGAATTATGTGGTACAGAAGCTGAATTGATAAGGTTGATAATTGATAAGCAACGGCAAGTTTTCTTCCCAAATGTCTGTTTTAACTTTGTTTAAAGTGGTAGAATATGCTGTTATGACGAGACTGGACAGAGTATTTTAATGTCACTTAAGTTTGAGATGCTGTTCACAAGAATGAAGCTGGTCTTTGTTCTTGTATGAAGGTTTAATGCCAAACTTTATCAGACAATTTACTGTGTTTTTGTGAGATGAAAGCAATCCAGGACTGGAAGTCGAGCTTCTACATTTCTAGCAGCACAAAGTTGAATTTCATTGTAAATCCTAAAAAAAACACACACTTTTAAAAGGAAGACCTTGACATTTTGTTTGAGGTTTTTTTTTCTTCTCTGATTGCTTCAGTTTGCTCCTAACAGTCTGTATTGTGGATCCTCCATGATTTGGAGGATTGTTTGCATACTGCCCTTCAGAACTGCCTCAAACTCTAAAATGTCAAGGTTTCTTTTAAATACAGATCCTCTTGTGGTCATCCATCTGATTCAACTGGACTGGATATGAAGCTGGCGGAGATCCAGCGGACCAGTTCAAACATTCACATGACTTTTGTTGCTTTAAATCAGTTTAATTATAATTTAATTTTACATGATTAGCCTGTTACTTTCAGCTGCCTTTCCATTCATGCACTTTTCTTTTTAACTGAGGAATAAATGGATCCATGAACGGGGTTACCTGTCGCTTTTACCTGAAGCCTTTTTTTCAAATCTGTAAACTGAGGAACGGCTCGACCAGCCTGAACTCAGGAAAGCACAGAATGTATCACCTTTTTTAAATGCTTCACATTGTTTTTATTTGTCTCACTTTTTGCCAAAATGTATATTTTCTGTCTGCCATGTTCTGCCTAAGCTCATGTTTACAGAAGGTTGTAAAAAAATGTTAGTGTATCTTGTTTTTGTTTGTTTTAATTCCACCCAGTTTGAATTCCTGTCTCTGGAGTTATGAAGACTGGACTGCTCTCACTGGCACAACACCGTTTACCGATAGGATTAGATAGGATTCACTTTTTGTGACGACAGCAGTATTTTAAGCATAGGAAAACGTAAATGGTCATATCCCGTAATGCAGTGCTTTGATTATAGTGTAGTGGAAAATCACACTTTTTTTATATATATATAAAAACATAGAAGGTTGCGTTCAATGACACATAACTGGTTTTGACATATCCATGTGGAGAGAAGCACTTAGGACAAAGTTCAGCCTTTCACACAGTCACAATTCAGGTTTTTACACTCAGACTTGCTGTCAGTTTAAAGATTTTTCTAAGCTGGGCTCAATAAATGAGATCCAGCATAACCACAGCTTATGATAAATATATAGAATTTCCTCCCTTTAAATGCTTATTCTACTCTATCAGAAATTAAAGCATTAAATCTGATCTGACATTTGGCAACTGAACATGACTACTTTATTAAGTAAATGTTATGTTGAATGAGATTTTTATCAAGTAGAGAGGAAAACAAATATTAACTCTAAAACATGTCTAAAAGTATTGAAATGGGTGCATTTTAAACATCTTGAGTTTTTTTCACCTGGCTGGTTGGCAGGAAACGGTCCCTGTCAGAAAAAAAAAGATAAATCCTTCTAAAGGAAAATTTAACCTGAGTGTTTAGGGATTTTTATTTTCTTTGTTTCCATCTAAAATAGGAAGAGTATGAAAAGAAAACCCAAAGCAGGTTTTCTGACAGCAGGGTCATTTCAAAAAAAGAAAACATGGAAAAAGAAGTGTGCAGAAATGTGATTAAATGTACGTATTTATTTCAGGCATATGAAAATTACTTCCAGAAAAGCAAATATACATAATTTAAACCATTACAAAGTGGAAAAACAATTAACTTAAAGCCAAGTGGATGAAAATGATGCACGATAAATTATCTAGGAGAGCAAAGCAAACTCTTGAACTTGATGAATAAACACATGACTGCCCGAAAGAGAGATTTATTCAGAAATTTATTAAAACAGTCATATTCATAATGAGATCGCATTTATAAGGAAGATAAAAAGAAATCCAGTCATAAGAATGGTGATTCCTATTTAGCTCGTCAGCATGTATTTCATCACAGAACCTTGCAGTTAATGTCTGATTTTTTTGTTTTCCCACAACTTTCTTATCCAGCTGGTGAAGAAAGCAAATAAATCTTCTATTTTTCCTGAAAACAATCATGTTTAGAGCTTTTCTTAGTGGTGGGGGTCAAAACCAGTGGTGTGTCTTTCCTAGGCTTCAAGCTGTTCTCACTGTTTTGTTAAACGTGCAGCTCTGAGTGTTTCAGTGTTAATCAAATGTTTTCCAGCAGTGTTTCGACATCTGACCGGTTGAACACAACGTTAGCTGGTTCAGGTGTCCTGTCTCATTTTGACAAATCACAAATGAATTGTTTAAGGGAAAGAGCTTCCGTCTGACATGTGTCCAGATTGAAATACAGAGAGAGCATTTAGAACGTGATCAGTTCACTGTAAATGAATGCGTCACCAGGAGACACTGCAGTCACCGCAGGGTCTGTCAGGCCTCACGGTTTTCTGTTCTTTTTTTCACAGAGGAATTTGTATACAAATTATTGAAATGTACAAAGAAAATAGAAACCACTGAGTTTTTAAAAAGAGGTCTATTGCAAAAAACAATGTAATGTACATTTTTTAATTTAATTAAATGAATTGAAGTTAATGTGCCTGTTTTCTTTTATGGCTTCTTTAAGTTGCAGTTCAGCTCAACTGCCACTAGAGGTCAGTGTGAGACCTTGTGTCACGTCAAAACGCAAGTGATGGTTCTGATTTTGTTTCCACAGGAAGTTCAGAATCTCCACTTTGCAAATGTACATCAAAAATATAAATGTCTTGGGCAAGGCAAAAGAAGCAAAGATAGCAACAAGTAAAATGTCATGTTAGACAATATATTCATTTAAAAAACAAAGTGAGAAAAAAGCCGGACTTTTCTACACGTCAGACATACTCATTCACTATTTACCATTTGAAAGTGATGGCTAACGACTTATTTCAATAAGATTGGAGACATTGATCATTTAAAATCTCAAAATTTTGACATTATTACAAATTTTCTGTATTATATCATATTTTTCTGCCAGTAATACTAGAGGTGAGTAGACATTTTTAAATTAGTTTTTGATTCATGTATTTTGGGGGTCTTTGATTTCTCCATTTACATGTATGAATATGATCCATCATTTTCCATAATAATCATATCAGCTTTTGCTTTAGCAATGTCATTTTTGTATATTACAATTTGGTTCATATCCAAGGGTGTGATCCTTACGGATATATAATATATTTCTATACCTGTGGAAATACAAAGTAGCATGTTTTACAATAAATGTTAAAGATATGTTTTTAGTTCTGAGGTGAGGTTTTGGTTCTGTAAAAATATAGTATTTACTGACATTGTTGCAGAAACTCACTGATGAAAAGTTCCAAGTGGCCGAAAGTAGATGCAAGCATTCATCCCCTTTTTAAACTGATAAACTCCCGTCTGATTTTACAACCACTGCAGTTTATCTTAACCAGCACACACTCATTTTCCTTCTCAATCGAGGGGGGTGATGAGACTTCTGCACCAAAGCCAGAGACGTCCACACACTGATACAAATCCTGACTTCTTGTACAGGTGAAAGCTTTGACTGCAGCCAAAAACCTTTAAAATATCCTCTTGCAGTGACAAACCACACAAAAAAAAGTTTCAAATTAAGACAGAAAATAACAATGCAGGAAATATTAAAATATATTTGACACAAAATGGATTTAATTTCTATCAAAAGCTGAGAGGCGTCCAAGAAAAACAAAAAAGAAAAGAAAAAAGCATTGATGCTAAAAGAAATTAAAGTAATGAAATTCCCTAAAAAGTAAAGATTAATTTGTAAAAACTCAAACATATAATTACCTCCTGCTCTTGTACCCAAAATCAAGCTCCCAAAGTTTCTTTTTGCAAATCTATTTCCAGACTATACAAAGAGGCAATGTCACAAACTTTCATGGAGTTAAAAGGCAGCTTGAAGTGACACACTGCAAATGACACCACCGTGTTGCTCCTGTCTGTCCTGCTCCTTTGTGTGATGGATTCAGAATATTTTTAGCCTGTCCAGCAGAGATGTTACTAAATGTGACACCATTTACCATTTCTATGTATGATAAACGGTCACTCGGTTTGACAGCTTGGCTCAGTCTCCTTGTCCACATTAGTGCTATGTGTGTATATACAGTATATGTGTGTGTGTGTGTGTGTTGGATGTATCACACAGTGATGACCAGAAAATCATTTTACATGTAGTCGTACTAGAGTGTAAACTGCTTTGTAGTATTGATCGTTACCTAAATGAGTACAAAAAAGGTTGCCTCAATATTATATCCTACATGCTGAAAGTCCTTCAAAGACTGTTTCTGGCTCACCTCAGTAAGTTAACGTCTGTCAGGACCCGTCACAGGTCTGCCATCCTCTACCTGCTTCACCAAACACTTTCATCCAGAGAAATTAGGCAGCACGATGAGGATCCTGTTCTTTAAATTCTCAAGTGCTTTTGATGTAATTGAGTTGGATGTGTTACGCGAGAAACTCCATAAAGCCCAGCTGGACGCTGACAAACAGATCACAGATTGTGAAACTGAAAGGTTGTGTGTCTGAGACAGTTGGCCCGAGCCGACCTGGTTTCCCAGGTGAGATAATAAACTAAAGTCATATAAAAGCCAACGTTATGAATAAAGATTTGTTTCTACTGTTCTGCCTTGTAAAGTAAAAGTTAAATAAATAAAATTAGTTCTTTAATTTGCCATGGTGGTTTAGAAATGTTAAAATGCCGGACAAATGGGAAAAAAGGCTGCATATTTGCTTTCTATCAATACTGTGACAGATCTGTTCTGAATACTTGATAGAATGGAGAAAAAAAACATGTCTGAATATCAACATTCACAACATGGCTGCTGCTGTAATAATGCAGGCGCACGTTTCCAGCTGCTGGTCACCTGCTGCTGCCTGTAGCTGGATTCTGAACATCTGCACTTTTCCACCCTTGGTTTCATAATGACAGACAACGAGAGGTGAGGGTGTTATTAATACTTTGACCACATGTTCCCTTTTTACTTTTTATATTGTGTCTCGCAATGTACAAGAAGATGAGTAAAGAGGACTGGCAGTTTGCAGGATGGTGCAGATAAAATCACCTCATCTTTTATAAAAAAAAAACCAAACAGAAGTGTTAACTGTGGAGTTTTAGAGGCAAAGGAGTAAGTAAAGCATTTCCATTTTGGGTGGACATGGAAAAAAAAGGTAGTGATGCTCCATAAATCGTGTAAATGCAACACAGAGACCATCTACATGATTAATCTGACATCAATCAGTATCACCTCTCACTAGTGATGTTTTTGTTAAACATGTTAAGAGACAGTGAAGCTTCCTTTTTTATAATATGAAAATATTAAAACACTTATTTATAAGTTATTCCACCCTTTTTGACAGGAATACACACATTCAAGCCAGTTTGTTGTGTGTGTGCGTATGTGCGTAGTTAAATGTTTTTGGCTGAGGGAGGTTGAGGTGACCTCTGTGTGTGTGTCTGTGTGTTGCTGGCAGGCATTTGGCTTTGTGACCATCAGTCATTAGTTAAATGTTAAAATGATGCTTCCCTTAAAGGAGAGCAAACTTTTCTGGTGATAACTCACACCTCTAATAGATGTCGGCATAATGACACACATACACATGCATGTGTAAATACCTGCTAGCACGATACAGGTGCAAGTTAAACCAAATTTGCTATTTAAGTCTCATCTTTCACATAATTTAAAGTCACCTGTTCAACCTGATCTGGGTTTGAGCATCAGTGCACTCCATGCTCACCACTTACAGGTCACTGCTGGCCTCTCATTATACGGAGCTAGCAGCTATGTTTTTAGGTGTTTTTGCAGTTTTGTTTGGTTTCCCAACATTGAAATTTTTCTTTATCCACATCTGAGAAGTTCAACCACACAGACTGGCTGCACTGTCAGCTAATTCCCCCCAAAACACCACGCGTTGCTTTTACAAACTAGTTTTTTCCTGAAAGAGCAGAGACAGATACACCACCTATATAAAAGACTATAAAAGCCGCCAACTGCTGAAAACAGCTAGTAGGAGTATAACAAGGTAATCAGATACCAGTCAGCCATCTCAATATATTAAAGACTAGTTGGGTAAAAAAGATAAATTAAATCAATTAGATCGAAAGAAAATGATTCATTTGGACTAATCTTTGATTATACTTTGGAAATGTGGAACCCTGAGTAAGACATTTTTAGACACCAAGTTGCAGATGACATATAAGAATAGAAAATACTGTAAAAATAGAGCTAAACCTAAAAACACAGGTTTTTTCAGTGTAGCATGTTGCTACATGCATGCTGCTTGTTGCAGCAAGGAAACATCTAAAACCACATGAGTTAGCAATGACCAATGATCCATGTCTTCCTAAAACTGCAGCATTGACTGAAACTCATATCAGCAGTTTTATCTGCAGTTCTATGGAATACATGAATGCAATGACCTCAGCAGAGCAGCCCTGATAATAACGTGAGGGTAAACTCAGAGGTTGGTTTTCTTGAACCTGGTCAGTATGATTGGAGGACATATGAACCCCAATGCATCCATTTTATGTTACACAGCTTCCAACATTCAGTGTGTCCAGTTATAGTTCCTGTAGGGTCTGTGGGGGCTTGTTGCACTTGTACAGGTTACAGCTTCTGTTTCTCTGTCCCTCCTTATTAGTTAGCATTTCAGTTAGTCTTGTCTTGAGTAATTTTGTTGTGTTTGCTCCTCTGTGTATTCTGCTTATTTACCAAGCTTACCATGTTCGTCTTTGACTCTTTATGTGTGTTTTAATGTAATGCCTTTTGTTTTGGCTTCTGCTTGATCCCTGACGGGGAATTCTGCATTTGTCTTTCTCACAGTTCTGCTGCTTGTGGTCCTGTTTGCTTTTTTTTTTCTCTTCAGGAGCCTCAGGTGGGGAAAGCGGAGTCAGGAGGATTTGGGTGGAGTCCGATCTGCTCCTGCTTCCACGGCTGTATTCAATCAACCTTCATCAAGCCGGCTGTATTAAGCCTGCAGGAGCAACTTGACTTTGGCAGATTGTCTTACTTGCTATGTAGTGAGCCATGTAGGTTTTTTTTCTCCCCTTTGTTTCATACCTTACCTCCATACCTACCTTCTGACACCAGCCCTTTCCCTCAACCTCCTCTGAAATAATTATATTTGCTGCCATGTTTTTTCCAAACGG
This sequence comes from Pseudomugil tenellus, assembly GCA_037177515.1. Classification (NCBI taxonomy): domain Eukaryota; kingdom Metazoa; phylum Chordata; class Actinopteri; order Atheriniformes; family Pseudomugilidae; genus Pseudomugil; species Pseudomugil tenellus. Next base: position 10,298,149 of record JBAMHX010000026.1, read on the forward strand.
TAATTTTGTTGTGAAATGTAAACACTCCACACATCCCTTCCTATCATTTGTTCAGATAAATATATATTATATCTCCCCCTCCTTGTCCCCCGTTGTGAGACTTTAAAATTAGAAACACTAACATTAGCCTTCATTGCTGAATACATATGACAAAACTTTCTAAAAATATTGAATAAATATATCATGTGACAGCAGAACGCACCATCCATTATTTATGTATGCTGTTTAAATTAGGTGGAGACATAATAAACGAGATCCACTTGAGCTGGTTAATGCTCCACCATATCTCTGTGATATATTGAACATAAGTAGTACTGTTAATGAGGTCATTATTTAAGCTAATTCGCATTCATTAGCAAATAACTCTGTGTCAGCATACGGCTTCACATAATGGCCACTATTAATGGGGGTTCTGCATCTCAACTTATTAAAGTGTTATAACAGTTTTCCCTCCTAATTAATATCTACGTTTATGCACTGAGGTGTTTCAGAGTCTGGTCAGATCATTTACTCCACTGAAGACAAAACTTTATCATTGTCTGTTATTAAGGAGAATTAGCATGAATAAAAACAGCAACATGTGTTGAAAGTACACGAAGCAATTCAGGAATGTGGGTTTTTTTTTTAGATATCTGTAGCTGTTTTTTATTTTGTACCAGTATATGCATACTTTTTTATATTACTTTATAGCCAGATTTCCTTTTCATCTGTGTTCTCTTTGCACCGGTACTAAAAGTCACTCAGGGGTCGGCAGACTTATTCGCATTCATGAGCTGCTCAGCTTGTTGGGAAGGGGGGAGTTTTGACGTGGAGGGGTGCCAGCTTGGTTCACGGGAACATTTGACATGCCGCTGCCAATTAGGTCCAAATCCTTCCCAGAGGACTGGTGCACGCTTACACACACACACACACACACACACACACACACACACACACACGACCTTCCCCGAGGCCTTCAGCTGTTTGCTGTATAATGAAGATTGTGAAAGTTCAGGATGGAAAATCTGTTTGCTGAGATGTTACCTTCATCTCTGGAACTAGTTGTGATGCAGATGTGTTAAATATGTCTAGGATCAAATAAGCAAGCTGACAATTACTTGAGGAAAAACCTCCCGATATTGAAGATATGTTAAAGTTTACTTACACCTTGGAATTCTTTTTCAAAATTTAATGAGGTGTTTTCTCTCACTCCATCTAGTTGGGCTGTGTTTGACTTATCTCTCTTAAATTTGCGGCATTTTACAGTATCCAGACCCAATAAGCGTTTTTTTAATGTGTGTTATAATCTGAGAGGCAGGGAAGGTCAGTGTGACTGTTAGTTCCCTTTTTCTCCACTCAGAGGGAACTATCTTGCTATCTGGCCCCTGCTGGTGTCAGGTCTCCAGCTGGTCTTGTTTTGCTTATGTGTTGTCTGAAACCATGGTAACCATGTCATGAACTTGAATGGCATAAATGATTGTCTTTCCATCTTTCTCTAGTCCTTCCCTTGGTGTCGAGATGTAGTGGTGTCAAGATGCTTTCTCATGAAGTCCCTGCCTGAATAAACACACAAAAAGCAAGTAATGGAGGTTCAATAGTGTGATGTAACATGAATACATCGAGAGAGAGAGAGAGAGAGAGAGAGAGAGAGAGAGCAAAGATGATGTGTGCCTATTCAGAAATGGCAGAAAAAGTTTCTACAGATATGACAGCTCCGTCCATTTTTAAGGGGCTTGGATATCAGTCAATTGACACAGAAAACGGTGCGATACCACAATGTTGAGTTGCATAGCTGACAGTGAAACCAGTGAAAGAACAAACCAGAGAAAAGGAAGAGGGACATATAGAAAATGATGCAGAAGCTTCCAAATAAAAAGTACCAGAGAAATTGAGAATGGAAAAAAAAACTATTGCCCCCTACAGGTGACAAGAGGGTAATACATCTCTTATGATTGCTCAGTTAAAGATTCCATATTATGCTATATTTGCCGTCTCACAGTCTATCCTCTGCACATCTATGCTGGCTGCTGAAGAGAGCCACATGCACACTTCCTGGAGGAGATGGCTCGCTAAAATTTCAGGTAGGGGAGGGGGGAGTCTCCACTTTGTCGATGCTGCACGGTGGCGTCAGCCGTTTGCTCTGCTTAAGCTGCACTCTTCTTTTTAAGGCGGTAAAACTACAAAAACGCATGGAAGAAAAATAAAACTACTTCCGGGATCATTTTAAGGTACAATTAGCAGTTAAAAGCTCATAATGGTCCATTATGTATAATATTCAATCTTTAATTTTCAAACCCTGTAAAGCCAAACAGATCATATTTAACACAGAGACCTTGTGCATCACTTTAATGATAGAAACTGCTCAAATATCAGTCCAATTAAATTAGGTTTTATTTGTAAAGCACCACTTCATGACAATGTCATTTCAGGGCACTTCACTGACACATCCATTTGAGCCAATTGATAATAAATAGCCTAGTTAAGGGAACACAATCTATCACTTGTCCTTGGATACCAGGAGTCAAAAGATTATGCTACAATAATTTTGGCTTATTAAATGGTTTAAAGGGGCCAAAAAGACTTTAAATAAAAAATGTTTTTTATTCCATGTATTTGTTAAGTTTAAGTGGCTAAGGGTGCTTCAGTGAGCGGCCCCTAAAATAAGATTCATTTATACATTTTATGGTTACACAACATGAAATGTATATACAGCAATATCACTATGTCCTCCCTTTGTGTGCTTTAAGCTAGAGGGCAGTGGAACATTCAGTTTAATATCAGAAAACCCATAAAAAGATTTAGCCCAGTTAATGATTGTCTTTTTATAAATATAATGTTAATAAATACATCATAGCTTCTTTCAGTGGTCACATATGAACTGCGTGCCAGAAAAATATACTTGCTTTTAATTAAAAGCATGCATAGTTATTATGACGCTGTAATGCATTTACCATACATTTTAAACTCTGCCTTGGCATGTCCTCATAAATGAAAGCTGTATAAGTAACCAACATGGGCAGTGTGTGTGGACCGGTTAGAGCGATAAGACGAATGATGATGGGTTAAACTTATGAAAACTTATGAAAAGACAAGACTTATCCTGGTTGTTTTAGGCGGTGTGCGTACAATCTGTGCTGCTGCTGTTTGTTTGTTTCTGCTGTGATTTTTCAATGAGCCAAATAACACAACCAGATTGTCTAATGCACACCCTACAACCTTCTGGTAACAAACAGTATAAAAGGGAGGGGGGAGTCTCTTCACATAAATATATATAT
>JBAMHX010000026.1:10306969-10324805 GCA_037177515.1 Pseudomugil tenellus
TGCTGTGTGTGTGAATGATGATTCATCCTTAATGTCATATGGCTGTTTTATCCAATCAGATCCTGTCTTTTGTTATTGCAAGTTTTCCTGCTGCAACTCACCTGTCCACCCATGTCCTAGGGAGTACTGGTCAACAATGCTGCAGACACTGTATAAAAGTTACATGTAAAATTTTTAAATTTGACATATTAATTGCTTGATCATAGCAAGAAATGTTTCAGTATTAGGTTAATCAAAGCACTTCAACATTATTCCCATTCTTTAGCAAAACACATCCTCAGAAAAACAAATCATGAAAATACATCCTGTAGCTTTTGCATTGTTTCAAACAAACGGTGACTAATTAAACACCTCCTTAACAGAAGTATTTTTTTTGTGTAGGACTATGGCGACACACTTGCATCTTTGCAAAAGTTACACGTTCCACCAAAAAAGCAAGAGATGGGTCATCGGATGGGTCATCGGAAACATTCCAACATGCTCTTTTCAAGGTGAAGAACTCCTGAGCACAATGTGGAGTTGCAAATCGCAACAACACACTTTAAATTAAGAAATTTACTACATGATCCCATAGAAAATCATGCATGAGTAAGGTGGTAGATATGCATGAGAATATGCAGAAGTGGAGCAGAGTTATAAAAGTGGCTACTGCATCCTGTTCCTTTTGTAACTCTATAATCTGTCTTTCTTTTCTTAGGTGCTCTTATATTTTCCTTTCTTCAGTGATATGATTTTGTAATAATTTTTTATTGTATTCTCTTTTATAATATATACATTTACTCAGATAGTAATACATACTTTTGTCCATTTGACATAAACAAAAATAATCCACGCATCCATATAAATAGCCACCCTTTTCTAACATAAGGAATAAGGACAGATCAGTTTTTTATAACCTTTTTGAATGTGGACAAAGCAGCTCAGTATAGATGTGTTTTTAAAAGATTGTTTGCATGAACATTTAAAGAACTTTTTGCCTGTTTAACTTACACCATGAAGTACTCTTTATGTGCATCAAGTCTTGATCAAGAATGTGCTGTTTCTCCAAAATATTCAAACATTATGCAGTTAATCAATAATAAGAAAAATGTTAAAGCTCCCCTCTTAATGAATCCAATACAAAAGTCTTTCTTCCTTGTTAAGTACTTTGTTTCTAAGAAGCCAGCAACGCTTTCTTCTAAAACTTGTATTGAGCTATTTCCATCCAGGCTTTCTGAAGGTCTTTCAAAGTTTTTCTTCAATGTTTGCAGCCGTTTTGCTCTTCACTCCAGTCCTTGTATCCGAACATGTTCATTGTGATGAGTTTTTATATGTGAATCGAAGACATCTAAACCCAGGGATAAACCAGCATTGTGTTTCTCTTAAAGTGATTCAGGCTGTGTTGAAGAATAAAGGTGCTTTTACCAAATACTACCCTCAAGCTTTTTATACCTGTATTTCCTTTCATGTTTAGAATCGTTCTGTAAACCACTGCACCTAATCCCCTGCTTCAATAAGATAAAAAAAGAACATAAAAAACGGCTCAAGACTTCCTCATGTTGCGAATACACAACATTTCTTTCTATTTATACCAAAGAAGAAATGACGAGCATCTTTCTCCTCCTTTTTCTGCACTTTTCACACCTCTGACATTGAACCTGTGACTGGACAACACTTCTTCTGGTCATTTCTCTGCCCTCTCTGACAAAAGTAACAATTAGTGCGAGTCACTCAGCAGTACTGGCTTCATACTTTACTATCACATCACCCTGAACCTATTCCCAGGACGAACTCAGACGGCTTTGGCACAATGCTATTACTGAGGCCAGCCCATAGGAAATAGACTGAGAAGAGAGCTTATTGATTGTCTGTGTGAGAGCTGGTTGATTTTCTCCCTCACCTGTATCACCTCTCTCTGTTCCACTCCTCTTCATGTCAGCTGCATACTCTCCTCTGCCTCTCCACTGCATTACCATCCAAGGTGAAGCACACAGTCATCCAGAAATACAACTAAACACAAGACACACATTGTCTATCCAAAACTTTCTAATTTTTTTCTGCCAATTCTTGACATACATTGCATCTCGTGTAGATGGATGGAAAATGCTTGACGGGGTGAGAGCTGAACAATGTTAATCTTATCATGATTAGCCTTTGAGTGTGTAAATGTGTGGATGTGTGTGAGGAAGGGAAGATGGGAGATAAGGAGGGGAAAATTAGAAGTCATTAAGCACCATCCAACATTGTATTGTTTCAGTTTTTTTTTACAGAGAGAAGCTTTTTGGCTTAAACTGTTTAAATAAAGTCAATTTATTACCTGCCTTTTCCTAACTAATTCTGTTTCAATGCCTACTTACACACACTACTGTTTGATTTACAAGAAGCCATTTAATATTCGTGTGTGCCTGGGAGACATCAGACCACGTCTCCGAAGACAGCTGGAGATTTACCGGCTCTGTGTGCTCTCTAGTTGCAATTGAATGTTGAAAATGCAGAGTTGTTTCACCTCAATCTGAAACTGTTGTCTTTCTGTGTCAGCTTTTCATTTGCTATTCTGTGTCAGGCTTTTTTTTTCTGTCTTTCAGGTTCATAGCTATCCCTCCGGTATGGGTTCGAAGCTCCTGAGTCATAAATACAGTAAAGTAATACTGATAAGGTAGAGATGGTGGAGGAGCGTGTTCTTCTACATCTCCTGCAGGCGTTGAGCCCATATGCCCTGACTTTTAATGACCTGCCTGCTTCTTTAGGGGAATGCAGAGGAAGAGATTAGAAGCCAGAGAACATCCAATATTTCTGAATGTCAACAGTACTAAATAACAAAGTCCTTGAAGAGCCCCAAAAGGAATGTATGTCAACATTAACACATGCAGCTGTGAATGCAAGATGTGGCTGATGGAGTGTGTGTGTGTGTTTGCTAGAAGGGAAGAAATGATGCGTCTTCATTTGTGTGTTTTACAACCATGTGTTTCTCTCAGCGTGTGGATTTATCAGCGTGTTGCCATCTGTGTGTGTTTCTCATTGTGCATCTGTCTCATAGGTGAACGCCTGATCTATATTGGCTGGTGGTTTGCGGCTCAAATCCTTGTTTGCACTGGTACCAGACGTAACCTTTAGCATGACGAATCTTTACTAAACCAGTAAGTGTCCAGAAGGAGACAGATGCACATTTAGATGTACACACACCTGATGTGGTGAGGAAGTGAATGCACTCGTGGATTTTGATGTCTGGATAAAGCTTTAAATCTTGACTCCGTGTGTGCAGTTAAACATTTGTCTTTGTGTAGGTTGTCTGTGTTAAAATGCTTTCTGTCTGTGCAGAGGGGCAAAGGTGAGTGATTGCCTTGTTTTTGTTGGTGGTAAACTGTAGCGGTTTGCTCTCACTGTAAATTTAGAGGAATTCTTGATGGAGCTCCAGAGCTGTCAGACCTCAAAACGAATCAAAGATAACGGCAACATCTGAATTCGCCTCACGCAACCTGATTTTGCGTGTCATGTGAGGGACACCATCGATATGTCGCGGAAATATCACAATGCTCTTAAGTGGCCTTAAAATTCAAACAAAAGGTGCAGGAGGAAAATCTAAAGCATTTGTCAGTCACACATTCTCGATTCAGCAGTTTTATAAAGAAAAAATCATTACTAGCAAAATATAACCAGACCTTTTTGTGTCTCATCCCAGCATTTTCTGCACTAGCTGTGCCATCGTCTCTAGTTCTTTTTACTGAAAGGAACAGCGAAGCCCTCTGCCTGCCAATTAGCCTGTCATAACAACTAATATTCTCATTATCTGTAAAAAATTAGAAGAAAAATATACAAACTACTACAAACCATAAAAGAGAAGGATGAAATGCTGATCAGGTCATTGCATCGACATTACACAATCGACAAAGTCTTCATAAAAGCAAGTAGGGCACCCCTTCTTAGTTAGGCTCAGAAAACAAAGATCTGGTTGGTTGTGATATATAAACATGTTACAACACTTGTTAAAAGGTTTGGCTGAAGCCAAGTGTGTCCAGTTCCAGTCCCCTAGAGATGTAGGACATTGTGGTGCAGGATGGCTTCTTTAGGAAAAAGCTGGATGCCTGGAGGCCCTGCTGAGAGGGCAAGCTCTGTTCTGTGCAGTACTGTCTACTTGCTGATAGGAGTTCAGATGCTCGGTCTATGGAAAAGAATTTCCCCTTGGGGACAATAAAGAGTGGAGACCTGCATTTCTATGTTTTGATGTGTCTCTGATCAAACACATCTAATTCCCAGGCATGTTGGCCCATCACTCTGAAGCTGGGGTTCGAGGTGGAGAAGAACTGTTTCCCTGATTTAAGCCATTACATTATTTTAGTTAGGGGGTTGAAAAACCTCTTTGTAAGCTTCTCCAATGCTGTTTTGAGAACAGGATCTTAGATGTACTGAAGGATGAAATTTAAGGATCACAGTTTCAGGACCCTCATGACATGTCCTTAAGACTACAAATGAACAAAAGCATAAAGTTTGTTTAAATCTGTAGCTGCTAGTAATCAGTTGGTGCCCATTTTGACTCTCTGCACACCATTAGTCCAATGATCCCTGGAGCTCACAATATTTTTCATGCAATATTTTTTCTGTTTTTTTTTTTTTTGTTTGTTTTTTTTACTTGTGTGCTTGGGGTCAAACTGAGAATAGACAATCAGTCTCAGTCTTTATATTTGCAAATTGAAGATCATGTCAAATCTGACCTTTTTCACAGGTCATGACTTAGCAATGGTATCTACTTGTACTTGTGGTACAACTGGACTATAGGATAAACATAGACCACAGAACTGTTTAAGTATATGTCATAAATTAGGTCAGGACTTGTCTCGAATAGAACTGGTATGATGAAGCCTTGAGTTCTACATTTGGTCATTGCTGTTATGTATTATCTGTGTTGGGAGCCAGATGTAAAGTCATAATACATCCAAAAAATAGCACTGTTAATATCCAATTTATATCATAATTTAGTGCAGTTATTAGAAAAACGCAATGTAGCATATCTTTTATATACAATCTACGGATGGGACTTATCTCCTGGGCAACATAGACAATGGAAGAGAAAGTTATGGTACATTGAATTCAAACACATTGTGTTTCAACCATGAAAGGCAGCTCTAAGAGTTTGGGCTCCTTTAAAACATCTCTAAAGGACATTTTTTAAACTGACTAAAGAAAGTCGTGTAGAAGTTTAAAAACATATGAGGACATCTTAAACCTCTACATCTATTTTACCAGATAAATTATTCGGGCTCCCTGCAACCTTGTGGAAAGCATGTACCCCACACATCTAACAGACATTCCTTCATTTGTTGACTAAGAGTGCAAACTTTAAAATCTTACATTACTTTTCAGTCACTGTGAAGGACGTTGCAACTGATTCCCTTTATTTTCATATCTTTATACCACGTTGTGAACACTCCATTTTTGTGTATTCCTTATGTAAAGAGGGAAAGCAGGGGAATGATAAAGGAAGAATGGATTAGAGACATGGCAGACAATAAAAAGAGGGCAGCAGATGAGTTTTTGATGGTGTGCGTGGAGCAGGAAGACGACAGTCAAGATGGTTTTTTGATTGGCCAGTGCAGGGAGGTGGGTTTCAACAGAGGGCATCCTGCACTGGCCCTGCACCCTTCTTTCTTTCTTTCTTTCCACTCTCTCCATCCTTTTCGCTCAGCCTTGACAGAACAAGACCACCCGATGGGGACGTCTCTGATCAATGCAGTCATTATCTTTGCTGCACTCACAGAGACGTAGGGGACAAATGAGAGAGAGAGATGTGCGATGACGAGGTCAGAGCGGTGGCAAATGTAAATGTGTTCAGTGAAATATGCTGGCGAATGTCGCACCATTAGCCAGGCTGCAGAGCGAGCCGACTCTTTGGCCTCAGGTACAATAACAAGTGCAGAATTCGGTTTGTCTCTGCTTTTCTCATGGCTACTTTATTCCATCTTACTGTGCCTTCTCCCTTTTCCCCTTTCTTACTTCTCTCTTTATTTGCTCCTGAGCAAAGCAATAATAATCCCCACTGACAGATACTCACTTCCTTTGTGTTTGTTTGTTATGTACCTGAGTGTGTGTATCTGGGTTTATTTGCAGTGCTCAGTCCCAGTGGAACAGCAGTGATTTGAGTCGAGCAGGGTAATGATTCCTGTCTGTTAGCTCTGCACCACCTGTACACGCGCCGGTGTTTGCAGACACAACATACCTGTTTGCTGTTTGCGATGGCCTTACCCCACGGCAATTCACTGAGAAGACAAAAAAAAAAACAAAAAAAAAACCTGTTGTGCAAGAAGAGGAAGGCTCAATTTAAAAAAAATAAATAAAAATAGCATGAGAAGTTAAAAAGTGAAAGGGGATGAGGAGCTGCTGGTTCAGTAAAGATACTGATGGGGGCACTAGAGGACCTGCAATGGTTCTATGAGTGCTCGGCCACAGGAAGTAAAAAAACCCCAAAAAAAACACAAAACATGACCCAACTCACATTCTCAAAAGAGCTATTTGCGAGCATCAATGGATGGGTGAGTCCACGGCAAATACAAATTAAGCTTAAAATGAGCTTCTTTCCTCTCTGTACAGAGCCAGGTAGCTGTTTTATGAACACTCAAGGAGCCTTTGAATGCAGCTCTGAGGCTGAAAGTGAATCCCTGCATAGATGGCTCCTCTGAGATGCACCATTTTGCCAGCAGACATGGTGACCACTTGCAGGACAAAGATGCTCAGTGAGGATAAGCTCAGCAGATTACAGACTAAATTCTCAGTTTTGGACACTATCATAAAAAAGAGTAAATTTTTCTGATGCTAATGCAGGGCTTCCATACAGGTAGATCTGCACAAAATGTTACCTTAATAAAATCTGAAATATTGATGCTTAGAATCATTTTATTCTGCTGTGCATCATGCTAGTTTATAACCTGGTCTGGGATCTGCAGTCTGACCCAGACCTGCATGTGTTTGTCACTGCCCTCGTACCCTCCTGTTAACAGGATAGACTGTTGCTGTGAGAGGTCACCCTCTAAGGCAAGATAATACTGTTAGCAGACGGGGGCCTGCAAACCTGAAGTCCACAGTTCTGGGAACACAGCTTGAGACGTTGAACGCATCACCCTGTTATTGCACTCATGAAGTTGTCAGTGTGTTTCAAACGAAGCGTTTGCAGAATGACAACCCAGCGAGCACACACATTTCACAAAACTGATTTCCAGCTGTGCAAAGAGGAGAAAGCGGGCGAGTTTTTTTTTCTTCTTTTTCTGGCAGCTTCTATCTCTTTGTGCACGTAAAATCAAGTGCATCCTTCCCATCACTATGACTGTTTCCACCTCCTCTTTTGAGTGTAGCCACACTGAGCTGCAGCAAAACACTGTGTTTTAAAGTGCTACGCGACACAGCAAAAACTAGTTTGTTGCAGCAGCAATTTTAAATCTCTTGAACTGAAGTCATCAAATCTGGCAAAACCTTTTTTTTTCCTTTTTCAGGTGCTTCGCTTGCTATAACTTCTTTGTATTTTGAAACCCTTACCGAGGAACTTATCTGTCCACACATGTTGACAAATTAAGCAACCTATAAAACAGCTGCTTGTGAGGCTAGAAGGGAGTGTAACTTAACGACAAGACACAATACAAAAGTTTTCCTCATCCGTGCATCTTTCTTTGACACTTTTTTGATTCATCATATTAGAACACTACTACTACTTTCTACTGTAACTTTACTCACTTTTGCAAAAAGGTTGAGTATTGGAAGCATCTTCGTTGTTGTTCTCCATTATTTTATTTTTTTTTCATTAGCTTGGAGTTTGATAGAGGACAGTTATCCATTGCTACACTCACCTTCCACCCCGGAGGCTCAGTCCATCTTTTATATACAGTATATGAGGCATTTGTTTCGAGTAGGGAAGTGCCAACATTCCAGATTAGCCCCCTTTCCATTAGTACCTACTCTAAGGGGTTTTACTCAGCTCACCCCACCAGGTTTCAGGCAGGAGTATTGATCAACCTGTAGCTTTGGGTGTAAATGATCCAGACGGCCACTTCAGCACTAACACCAGGGGTCCGTTTCACAAAGCAGGTTTTCTGAAAACTCTGAGTTAGTTAACCCTGAAATGAGGCCAACTCAGGGTTTCTGGTTTCAGGACGAGGGCTTAATTAAAACAGAGTTTATTGCAAACCCCAGCTTGTTTCACAAAGAAGGTTAAGTTTAACTCTGAGTCAGTTCCTATGGTAACAGTGTCTCTGTAACTTACCTGGTCGGGAGCAGGTTTTGTACTTGAAACTCTAAATTTATCTCAGTCTCCTCCCCTTAGAGAGGTACGTCCGCTCAATTTACTTGACTTAAACTCCCGCTCTCTTTTTCATTCTTGTCTTTTGCGAACATGACATGTCTGTTATTGATGAAGAGGCTCTGCTTCTTTGCAGGGAGTTTGGTATTCACCACAAGATCATGATTAGGCACCGATTAGATGTTTTTTAATTTCTGGAAACACATGTTTTGGAGCGTTACCATGTTTCACTGCAGTCCTTAAATATATTCATGTTCTCATCCAGCCGAACATCACCAATAAAACAAAACACGCACATGCTTTAATGTTTGAATTATATTTTTAGACTTCATCTTAAGTTCTTGCCACGTCCTTTCCCCCCCCCCTTTGAATTGCATCTAGAAGAACATGCATTTTTAGTTTCAACAGCTTTTTGACCTGCATATTGATAATCTTGATGAGTGTGCATTGGATGTGCTGTTTTGTATAAATAAAATATAAAAACTTACACATTCACTCTCTGCAATTATCACCCACGCTTCCCGTCTTTCCTTTTACTTGTTTTTTTTCCTGAAAATGGGCTCATAATCACTACGACAGAGTATTAGGGCTATACTGAAAGAGAAATGTGGACAATTCATTTTTTCTCTCTTCCACTTTGAGAATAAACTTCAACTGTCAAGAATAATTTAGAAAATCAATTTCAAGAATAAGGTTGAAAGAGAATAAAGTCAAAGTACAGTTTTGAGAATAAAGTAAAAATAAGTTGACATTAACTTCAAGTCTTTCACACTAATGTGAACCAGCTTTACTCTATAAAACACAATGCCTAGTGTGGATGATCTAGTAACCTTGTACTTTAGAGTGGGCTTCAGCAACAAGGAAATTCTTTCCCTTTTAGCACATAAACACAGCATTTTAATAATACTCCTCAGGTATATTTAGATCCCCCTAGATGCTGGACCCTTGTGGATCGAAGGATCCCAAATTGGAAGAGTAGATGTTGTCGTGGAAAAAATCTTTCCTGGATGAGAAAATAAACTGATGCCGAGTCAAACTGTCTTTTACATTTATTGCAATACAGAAAGGTTACATAGACAAAGTGAAAGAGCTCTAAAAGAAAGTGAAGGAGAGCTGAGAGCAAAGAAAGAAGCTCTGTAGGTGCCTTGTTAGAATAAATCTTATACATGAGTTAGATGAACACCCTTTTCCCATCACATGCCTCTGTTAGGGTGTGTCTAAAGCAAGTGGTAATCACTGATTGGTTAATCTAAGTCTGAGAGTGAGGAAGTTTCACATTTAGAACCCTCCTTGTGAAATGTGATATAGTTTGTATATCATGAGAAAAGAAACATGTTTCTTAACCATAGGCCTTGAGCTGTCTAACTGTGCAGCTTTGCAGACTTTTAAGAACACTGTGTAACTGTGTATCCTCATTAAAAATGATGAATGCTCTTTATCTCAACGTATTTTACTTTGAGTTTAGATAGAACCTTTGAAGGAAGAGTGTTAGTGTGTGACTTCTCCAGAGCTAGTGTTTCCTGATAAGAAATAAGTGAACCTCTTATGTGGACATCACACAGTTTATGAGAGAAAAACAATAATTAATAGTAATTTCTTTGTGTATTAAAAATGCCACCACAATGTGAGCTGATCGAGTAGAACGGCGTAGGTACAAATGGAGACGCCATTCATTTGTTTAACCTGTAACTGTGCTTTTCCAATCCACTTTATTGGGTATCACACTTCTACCTAGTTGGACCCCCATTTGATGTAAAAAAGCTGTGATTTATTTTATTTTTTTTTGTGTGTGTGTGTGTGTTTGGCACATTAACATGACAGCGTCACACAATTGCTACAGAATTGTTGGCTGTACATACATGATAAGAATATCCCTCTCCCCCACATCACAAAGGTGCTCAGCTGGACTTAAATCTGGTGAGTATAGAGTACATCGACTTCACTGTCAAGTTCAAAAAATCAGTTGGAAATTATTTGAGTTTTGCTTTATCCTGCTTGAAGTAACTATGAGAAGACCGCCAGCAACACGAACTATTAATACATAGCAGATTCATGCTTTCATGCACAGCTGTGTCCTATTAGAGCCAGCAATCAATGCTGTATGTAAACCCTGTTTACCTTTACAGGGTGACTCCTCCTCTGGAGAGATTGGCTACCAGGAGAAAAAAACTGGAAACCTCTAATAGGTTGTGTCCTGCTATGCTTTCATTAGGTTTGCACCAAATTCTGACTTCACCATTAATGTTGCAGCTGACTGTAAGAGTCATCAGACCAGGGAAAGTTTATCCAGTGTCCTGTTGTCCAGTTTTGGTCAGTTTGTGTGAATTGTAGCCTCAGTTTCCTGCTCTTAGCTGACAGAGACACCCAGAGACTCATTTGCTTCAGCAGTATTTTGAATACTCTGTTGTTAAGCAGTAGTTGTTTGAGAAACTGTTGCCATTCCATCATCTCAAACCACCCAGCCTATCATTCTCTGACATCAACAATTCATTTTCATCCAGCCATCTGTTGTTCACTGGATATGGTTTTTGTATGAAAATCCCAGTAGATCAGCAGTTTCTGAAACATTCAGACCCACAACCATGCTACTTTCAAAGCCACTCAAATCCCCTTTCCTCATCCTCATCCTCAGTTCAGCACATGTGTGATTGCCTGATTGGTTTTTTGTTCACAGAACTTGCCAAACAGCAAAAGCATTATTAAAGCTCAGAACATTTTTATTATTTCAGATCCCAGTTTTTAAACTTTAACTAGGGATATAATTATGCAATGGTATTACTGAATAAGAGAATATACAAATATAAAGTTAATATACAACTGTATAATGTCTTCTTTTCAAAGCAGCACCGCTGAACTTTAGTAGATTGATTCACTTGAGCAAAACAGCATCTTTCTTACATCCTATCTTTTCTATTTTGAATCACTTAGTCAGTCTGATGTTGACTCTTTTCTTTTGCTATGTGACTGTCATTCTTTTCTGTACTCTGTAAAGGTTAGTTTCTCTGTCTCAGGATGCAGTTGGGGAATGAAAGCTCCAGAAATGCACAAAATGAAGATCAGCGTGCCATCATAAGAAGTCAGAGTTGCAAGGTAAGAAACACATGTAGTGTTGATTTTTAATAAATTCCTTTTACAAAACAGTATTGACAAAGAAGTATTTACAAGGTTTGTAAAGCAATCTGACAATTTAGGCTATGCCTGTTGTGCAAATTTGTGTATATCTGCAATGAAAATCTAAGTTTTCACAACTGCAGAAATTTGTGCTTGTTTTGACGAACTCTTGACGCAATGATTAATCATTTAACTTGCATTTAGATATTTTTTGTTTTGTTTTTTAGTGCATTATGACTGTTTCACTGTCACAGAAAAATAACCTTCATATTTCTGGATGATTACACAACAAAAAATCTTCCCTTTCCATCCATAAAGTTTAACCTCTCAATTTTCATATCTGGCAGAGCTGGACAGAGCTGGCTGGTTGCACAGTAAAGTAGAATGCCCTACGATCCTGTCACTGTGGGTAAATCAGAAGGTCTCAGGATCAGTTCTCACCCACAGCACATCTTTGCACTGACATATTGGCCTGTTTTTCTCCAAGACGCTGCTGAGATAAGATATCTACCCCCAGGGAGACGGCTGTATGCACACTCACATGCAGGAGCACAGACATTTACACCCGTACACCAATGTCAGTTGAAACCCCCACCCCCTTTTAGAGGGTGATAGTTTTTGTTTGTCCATGTCCTGCTGCGTTCTCCCCTGGAGCAGAGCTGACTCTGGAGCGCTGCACCTCAATCATTCACCGTCATAAACAGAAAACAAGTGTGTGGCATCAAACAGTTGAAGTGGGAGATGGGAGAAAGAAGAAAGAGAGGGAATGGCTTAAACCAAGTACCCCTCAGGGAGTTGAAGACAAGGGTCAGAGAGATGATTGGAGGCAGCACAGAGGCGGTATCAGCAGGATTTTTCTGCAGGGCAGACTGCCTTACAGCAGCTGTCGTTTCAGTCACACTGACTGTGCTGCATTAATATTGGATTTTACTGGATTCCGTCGACACAGACCAAGATACCTGCTGGGAAGAAGTATTTTCATTATACCTGTATACATACACAAACTGTGCCATGTTACAAACAAGGCAGAAAAATAATTAAAGAACAAGTTCATATAACTTGACTCGAAGAATAAAACCTGGAGCCAGCAATAGGCGAGAGGCGGGGTACACCCGGGACAGGTTGCCAGTCCATCACAGGCCCAGCACAGAGAGACAAATAACCAGTCACACACATTTACTCGTCAGGACCATTTCAAATGACTTATTGACCTAACAGGCACATCTTTGGATGGTGGGAGGAAGCCGGAGTACCCGGAGAGAACCCACACTTTATTCTATACATAAATACCAAATTCTATTTAATGGCAAGAGGTTAGCTCTTATTAAGGAGATGAAAAATGTTTTCATACTTTGTGATGAAGTTATACGATAACTTTTTCTCTGGAAAAATTAAAAAAATGTGTAGGACCTAGTTACCTGATCACTACATTGATGTTTAGGCAAACTACCTTTAAGAGAACCTTTTTTTTTTATCTTACTGGTTACATTACCGCAATTAATAACATTTCAAAGTAATGGTTGATTCTAACTGCAGGTAAATCATGAATAGAAACTTGTGCAAAATACTGATGTGTGATTCTGTAATTATTTTAAAGGTGTAGAGAGAAGAATGACTTAATAGAATTAATATAACTTAATATTAATATGAAATATTAATATCAGTAATTAATAAATAATGTAATAGGGGCACCACCTCCGGTTTGTAGCTTACCTTGGTAAACCATAGGCATAGGAGGAAACCTATTAGATGATGGAATTAATAACTCAATCAAAGACTAAAATAATTAATCTGTCTCAATAAATCAATCAGTCTCAAATGTCATCGTAAGTTCTAATTTGAATTGACCTGAATCGTGACTACAGGAAATCAAGACAGACAACGACCAGATAATAAAAGGAATATTTAGTGTTACAAGTAAATACTAACCTTACAAGTAAATTGTAAGGTTTCTTAATCATGTCTAAGGATTGAACCACATCTAAGGCATAGGTAAAATAGTCTTTATAACTGGCCACCATCAAGAGGTTTGTACAGAACCGCAGCTTACAACTGGCGGACTGGGCTCAGGTCTGGATCCGTTCTGGGGCACTGAGACGGTGTTGGTCTGTATTGGCGCCTGAGTTTGGAACCGGTGGAAAGGCCTGTCCTGGGGGTTCGTCACCCTAGTGGTCCCTTTGGATCGATGGCGGTGATGGTTAGGGCCAAAGATGGAAAGGTTCAAAAAGAGTTCAAAAGGTAAAGTTGTCTAGGCTGGAGTTGTGGAGAAATCTTACTTCCATTCGGAGGCTCAAACTTAAGTTATAAAAAGAAATGCTTAGTTCCTCATTCTCTATTCAGATGGAGGCCATGTGCTCTGCCCATGCGCCTTCCTTTGTGTGAAGGGCTTTGTCTTTCTGCTCCAAAAACAGACATAAGTTTTTAAATGAACATTAAAGTTAAACAAGTAACTTTCAAAATATTATGTCATCTTGGAACATGACATCTTGTAGGGAGTCTCTGGTGGATGGAAGTTCATCAAGATTGCGATTAGATTATTAGGTTTATTGTCAATCTGTAAAAGTGAAGCCAAAAGTTTCACTAAGGTGTGCTCAAATCAAGCCTCCCCCCACTGTCCTTTGTCCTTTGCCTGAGAAGAAAATGCCTTGCTGCAGAAACAAGTTAATCCAGGGTATCTAGCTTGTATGTTAATAAGTGAAGGGGGTCATCCTGCAGACCCCTATAGAGTCAGAAACTGGGAAAACAAGGCAGTTTAGGTCAAGCGTTTTGCCACAGCTGGGTGGAGAGAAGAAAGGTTATCTTCAAGGGTCAGATGACCCACTGTCTTTCTGTAGAAGGGTTTGTTCAGGGAGTTTGTTTTCTCTGTCGTAAACTATTGAAATAATTCATCAAAGTCTTTTGAGGGTCTTTTGAGGGTGGGATATTATTACAAAGGTAACATCAAAATATTCTCTGAGTTGTCATTACATTAGAGCATAGCATACCTAAAACCTTTCAAATGTTATGTTATATGATGCACTCCCCAGAGGTCAAGAGTCTGCACCAGACAGATATCAGAACCCTTTTAGACAAAAGGGATTTTTTTTAACGTTTGTACCAGAATGATTTAACAACCAAATAAAATTTGTTGCAATGCATGTTACATGCACAGTGGTTGTTAATGTATCCTCCTGATAGATTCCACAATCCTCATAACAGATTTAGAAATAGCTGTTGACCCACCGTGCAAAAAATAGCAATTTTATTATTTATGACATGGATGTTGTGTAGAAGTTCATTTGTCTGAATATCGATGTTTAGCATTTGGAAACAAATGAAGATGCACAGTTAGTCTTGGGAACAAGGTCACTCCATTGATCACCCGGTGAGCCCTTTATATATCCATTTAGCAGTGTTGGGTCTTGTTCTTTGGACAATCTCATCCCATCCCATCCCATCCCATCCCATCCCATCCTGAAAACATGATACAGGCCAGATTAATTAATCAGAAAATATGCAGATCTCTCCTCTTCTCTCAGTTGTACCTTTCAATAGCTCATTAAACACACAATGTTGAGACATGTCCTTGCTGGTGAAAAAACACTTATATGGACGTGAAGTGGATGATTACCTGTACTTGTCCATTAACATTTGGAAAGCTGTTTTGAACCAGCAGTTTATTTATATAAAAAACTGCTGACAATCAGACCCATCTTGCAAAATGTTTCCAATAGTCACTGCACTTCTCCACTTTCTTCTCACTCTTAATTCCTTGATGTTTTGTTACACTCGCAGATGCTTAAAACTGGGGACTGAAATGCCTGGTTGGAGTCTACATGCTGTAAAATTCATTTATGTATGAATGGATGGGCAAGCATATTCATTTCACTGCATCCACTGAGAATGGACTCGATTCCCAATTATGCAAAGCTAATCCCCAAATAACTGCGACAACAAAAATGTGTTGAAAGGGAAATGTGCCATGCAATGTGTACACATTACAATGGAGTAGTAACTATATTTATTTCCAAATGCACAACCTCTTTTTTGATTAAAAGTGGAAATTAATGGGGAGAGATTACAGTAGATTGCATCAATGCATGAGTTAATTAGCTGTTTCTCTTATTCACTGCAGCTATTTGCACAACAACAATGAAAAATGTCTGTACCTTTTTGTTTTCCAGCTCTGCACTCAAACACATCCATTGGCATTTAACTTGTGCTTCTCCTCTGAGTGACCAACTATCCCTGACATGCAGTCACTCAAGATTTTGTGCCTTATATCCTTAAATGGATTCAGAGGCAGGCTAATGGATTCATTTAGGGGAAAAACAGTGGATTGTGCATTTGTGAGCTACCGTGCTGAGGCCTGCTGGAGAGGACGAGGTGACGAGTAACATTATAGAATGTAATTACTTCAAGCACCATTAGCAATGTAATAGCATCTTGCGCTCAACAGAACAGCCCAGTCCAGTATGCTTGCAGAGTGTGTTTGTGCAGCTTTCTTAGTGTGTGCCTACACAAAAAAATCCCTTTCAAGTGATTAGCAAGTAATAAGTAGATTGCTCCAAACACAGAATCCCAGTTTGCTAACAATACACCAGCTGGCTTATTGACTTGTCACAGGACAGCTGACAGAGGCCAAAGTTCCCCCATGGAGTCAGGAACTCTGAACACCGGTTGGTATGATACCACTTCACAGTAACGACAGACCTGGGTGTTATAGTTGTCTTTTGGGAAGTTATTTTAATAAAAAAAAAATATACAACAGTTGGATAGCAGGAACATATTTTAATAAAATAATAATCTGTGTGCAGTTGTCAGTTAATCATATTGTTGTGAGGAAGTTTTGATCTACTAATTTTTTTTTTTTTTTTTTTCTAGTGTCCTGTTAACTTCCCCTCTTGTGACTCCCAGTCAGAAGATGACAGGCAGATATGTTCATCAATTTAGTGCAGATTTCTTTCAATAAGAATTTCTAGCACAGGTACAATATCCCTCTTTGAAATGTTGTAGAAAAAACAGAAAGACCTTAGATTATCCTTTCATCCTGCTATTTCCTTCCACCTATGCTCTGTGCAAATCCATTTCTTTACTGACAAGCATAAAATATCCAAACTCACACAGCATTCATTCAAACACATCCACTTATTGATGTCATTTAACGAAACTTTGACCTCTCCTAAGCACAACATTATCCATCATTATTAGTCTTAACTTCTGCCAATGTCTGTCAGTCTCAGTGCAGTGATGGGAACCAGCCGGCACAACAAGGCAGGATGCTAACAATGAAATTAACGGGTCATCCTGACATCTTCAGAGAACATTTGTACGCCTGCTGATTTTTTTATCTTCTACAATCTTCTCTGGGATATTAATTTGTTGTGTTAGTGAATACTTGTTTTTCACCCCTGCTGCCTCAAACGTGGCCATAATATTAATTTCAACAAGTTCTAGTGAGTACATTGATGTTACATTGTGCACCTATTAGAAATGAGGGGAATTTATAAGTTTGGTTTTTATTGTCTACTGATGAGATCTGCTAATGACTAATATGTACTAATCATAAACAGGTAGTAAGCGCTTCCTATGTCTTATCTAAACTCAGAGGCCTGTTGGTCACGTGTTAAATCAGCAAGCTGTTTCTGATGTCATCGATCTGAGGTTTTAAAGCAGCTTCTTTTTGAATGTAGATTTATAAATGCATCCCTGTTTTGCTTCTTTTGGCCTGATGAAAAACACAGCTAGCCATGCAGAAATATAAAGTGTCACTAGAATGGTAAAGGGTTGAAAATCAACTCATTTTTGTCACAGCCTCACAACTGGAAAGTTAATAATTTGTTGGTGGTAAAGTAAATGATGCTGCCGGGTGCCATCAGCAAGGGGTACAGGGGCTAAAGGGGCAGGGGTGCTGAGCTTCTATTTGAAACTCTTGTTAACAATATATATTTCGTTACAAAGAGATACCTCCAATAATAAAAGACAACAAAAAAAAAAAATTACTCAAACTATAAAAGTTGCTCAAAATGAGTCAAAAACACAACACAGAGACCCATAACTATGACAACCATCTATAGAGAAAAAGAAAACTAAAGTTAAAGGGGGCATATTATGCAAAATTGACTTATGAGCTTTTAACCTTCTATTGGTGTTAATTGTACCTTAAATCGAGCTCAGAAGTAGTTTTATTTTTCATCCATGCGTTTTATAGTTTTATAACTTTAAAAAGAGGAGTGCAGCATAAGCAGAGCAAACAGCTGACACAACCATGCAGCGTTGGCATGGTGGAGACCAGGCAGCAATCTCTGGCTGCCGATTGTGAGGCTAATAAAGTAGAAAATACTTGCAGTTCACCCCTTACCGTTAGAGGACTGGCTGCAAGAGAGAGCAATCCCCATAGACTCCCATGTTAATCCGATTTCACAGCTGAAATAAACATGTTTACAGAGTGGCTCCAAAAACTTTTTTCGGTTTAATAGGTCCAATTTT